>OZ038391.1:11021396-11603896 GCA_964036045.1 Eutreptiella sp. 'Long Island Sound 2002'
TTCTGTATGCAAAATCATCGGCCGTTGATAGCTCATCTTTCCTCAATAATGCGATGCGTTTGAAAGATCAATTGCCTTTCCTGCCGGATCGCATCGGGCAGGTCGATAGGCTGCTGGGGTCCATATCTCGCTCTGAGACATATGATGCCTGGGTTATTCGGACGTCGCATCAGTCTAGGTCTGAGTCGGCATCCGTCATCTACAAGATGATCAACCTGCGGCAGCCGGGGGAATCAGCGGATGGGGTGCTTTTTCGGGAGCCGGACATCAAGTACCAGGTGCTGGTTCTGCAGTATGCCGTGTCCTGGGAGGATCAGTTGCTGGCCTCCATCTCCAAATCCCGCGAGGAGGTCGATATCGTGCCTGGGTCGGACGCCCAGGCGAGCAAGTTCATGTTCGTGGAGTTGGACTATGGGCAGGCGTCCCGTCTGGTGGAGGAGTTCGGCCGCTACCCGGGGTTTGCTATTCTGCCACTGCCCTGGTATACTGGTTCTGCGGTGCAAAAATCAGCGCACCGTCTGGAGGTCAGCATGTCTGCAGCCTTTCGGGATAAACACTTGAAGTTTTTCTTCTCGTACGTGTTGGCGGCTTTTTGGGAGTTGGGGGAGCTGTTCTCTGGTAAGGACGTGGCAGTGCATATCGTCCATTCCAAGCGTATTCGCGTTGGTCTTTCCAAAAAGTCGTATGAGCACGCTTGTGCGAAAAAGGAAGAATGGTACACTGAGATGGGCTTGGAGCTTTTAGATGAGCAAACAGGTCAGAAGCTGTCGGGCTCGATCGGGACCAGCACGCAGGCATCTTCAGTCCCGGAGGCGTGGGGCCCGTGCGAGTCGGTATACCTGACTAACGTGCCACCGTATTGGCGCTCCGACGTGCTGCAGGAGGTCCTGATGACCCAGGGCACAGGACAGAAGGACTTCGTCCTGGATAAGTGTAGGTTTCATCTGGGGGATATCCGCACCAAGACCTGGATGGTGACCGGCCCATCCACCTCAGGGCTCCTGGGAAAGGTTTTGCAGGCGTCCAGCTCCAACACGCTGATCGTTCCCATAAGCTCCAAGGAGTATAACTCGAAGAAAGCACAGATCCAAGGCAAGGGCAAGGGCAGGGGTAAGGGCAAGGGAGGGGCGACGCGGCCAGAGCCCACTGCGGAGCCGATGGACCTGAGCGATAATGAGGCATCCGCGCTCAAGTTTATGAAGCGGAAGCGGGGCACTGAGTAAGTATGCAGTCGCCCGGTCTCTGGCCGTCCATCAGGACGGCGCTGGCAACGTTGAATGTGAACGGTTGGATGCGGCGCTCCCGAGAGTCACGCAGGACGCCGCCCAGGCGAGAGTCTGTGCTATCCATGGTCAATCGGCATAAATTGGACTTGGTGGCTCTTCAGGAGACGCACATCTTCACACCAGAGGCCAGGGAGTCACAGTCGTGGTGGCTGCGCAAACAGGGCTTTGGTGGCCTCTTCAATTTGCAAAGCTCAACGGAGGACAAAGGTTCCTCTGCGATCATTTGGCGCTCCTCGGTGTGGACAGTTCGGTCAGCGATATCCCTCTCAACGAGGCTGCTTATCACGGAGCTAGCGTCCGTGGACGGGGGCGCGATACGAGTCCTGTCGGGTCATTTCTCTTGTGAACCGACGCGGCGACGAGACCAGTGGGGGGAAGTGAGAGACGTGCTATCAGAGCTGCCTCCTTTGCCGCTGGTGACGTTGGCGGATCACAACAGCGTGATGGTGCCGGGGGAAGACTCGGCTTTGGTCACCAAGGAGGTGTCGCCGTTGGTGAGGTCAAGGGAGAAGGAGGGACACGTGTTGCAGCAGCTAGAGCCGGATGATGTGTGGGTGTACGTGCATGGTGAAAACAGGGAGGAGGCGGTGAAGGGCTACGCGCACATGGCCAAGCAGCGACGTATCGACCGCATCCACGTGCAGCCTGTGGTCTTGCCGTTCGTGCGGTCAGCATACCCGGTGGCCACGCCCTCTGACCATAAAGCAGTGGTCATGCAGCCGGGCCCACCGGAGGGGCCCACGTGCCCCGCGCGATTTCGTTTCCCGGTGGAGGCCTTGTCCGATGAGGTGGCTATGGGTAGACTGAGAGAGGGGCTACAGCAGTGGGCAGACAGAGACTTGGGGACCACGGAGTGGTGGGCGGGGGTGACGGGTTTCCTGCAGCGGGAAGCTCGCGAGTGGCGCCAAGCGCACCCCACCTCGGGTTACACGGAACTGCATAGCCTGGTACGCGAGAGCACACCGGTAAAACTAGCGGTGGGGGCACTGGACTATCTAGAGGAGCTGGGATATTCGCCGAGGACGGTGGGGGAGGGGTACGGGCTGTTGATATCCCTGCTGGCGAACCAGCGCGAGGCCATGTTCAAATCGGATATGTGTGATAGGCTAAAGCGGCAGTTACAGCCGCGGGAGGTGCGAGTCCAAGGTCAGGCAAATCGGCGGCGGACCATCCACAACTTGGTACGGCAGTTGCGAGAGCGACAGCACGTGGCACGAGTTCGGGACTCGCAGGGGGGGGTACACACCGGGGTGCGGGCGATCGCACAGGCTATGCGGGACTATTGGGCGGGGTTCATGGCGGGGAATGCAGTAACCGAAGAGGAGTGCGGGCGGTATGTAAGGTCCCTACCCATTCCCCCGAAAATCCTGCAGGCGTTGCCTTTGCTTATGAAGCCACTGTCGCCGGACGTGGTATTGGCAGCTCTCGAGCGGCTCAAAGGGGGATCGGCACCGGGTAAGGATGGTATACCAGCGGAGCTGTACCAGGCGTTTCCATCTGTCTTTGCACCGCGGTTATTGTCAGCCATGCAGGATTTCCTCAGGGTGGGGGGGGTGCCAGCGGAGTGGTCGGTCTCTCTGATGCGGTGCCTGCCTAAGTTTTGTGGGGCGGAACAACCCAAAGATATGAGACCCATTGCGCTCCAGCAGGTATGCCTAAAGTGGGTGACCACTACGGTGATGTTGCAGCTCTCGGACGTGTGGCCACAGGTGACCCCCCCCTGTCAGAAAGGCTTCGTGCCGGGGCGGCAGATGCTGGATCATGTAATCTACGCCAGGGCAGAGTGGGAGCGGCTGCCAGACCAGATCATGGTGGCGGTGGATTTTCAGAAAGCCTATGACTCGGTAACTTTCACCCTGTTGCGGGTCACCCTGATCCACCTGGGGTTGCCTTTGGCGTACGTTGGTTTGTTGATGTCAGTGTCGGCGGGGCCCGTTTTATTTTGCGTGGGGAGGGGCTTTGTGGCCGATGTGGAGCTGAGCCCACGTTCAGGCATCCGACAGGGGGACCCACTGTCCCCCTTGCTTTTTGACCTGATAACGGTCCTACTAATTTTTGATTTCAAACGGTTGCATGTTACTGTGGTGGTGCTGCTATACGCAGATGATATTTTGTTGGCGCTGCCGGGGCGGGGGCCGCGACAGGTGGCCGACCTGAGGGCGGTTTTGTATGTCCTGCAGGTGTTTGGGTATTTCTCTGGCCTGAGGGTCAATTTTTCGAAAACATATGCGGTAGTCAAGTGTTCGGACCCAGATGCCCCACGGCCGGCCACGTTGGCAGGGCTGACGGTGAAGGAACATCTCAAGTACCTGGGCATCCAGTTGGGTAATGTGACAACGGCTGGTGCATACGCACCCGTGGTCGCGAAAATGCTGGCGCGGGCGCGCACCCTGGCCACGCTGCCACTGGGAATGGAGGAGCGGGCGTATTTGTTCGCTACGTGGGTAGCCCCAGTGGTCTACTTGACTGCACGGGCATATGCTCCGACGGAGCACGTGGTGGCGCAACTAAACATGGTCCACAGGGCGGCACTAGACATCAATAACTGGCATCTCACGATGCCGATCTTGGCTCTGCCTCCGGCGGAGGGGGGTCTGGGGCAGGTAGGTTTGGGTGTGTACGCGACCTGGGTACACACCCAAATGTTTGTTCAGGCAGTGGTACGGCCAGCGTCGTTGGCAGAACAACATGCGCGGCCGTTCCGGGGGTGGGCCGACCGCGTGGGGTTGGTGCTGGAACCGGCGTTTCTTCCCTATCTGCAGCTAGCCAGCCAAGCCTATCTGCCCAAGCCTACCTTTTTGCAGGGTACAGTGAAGGCGTACTCGGTGGTTCGACGGGGGGGGGGGGGCACCGGCTCCCCCCCCCCTGCATGAATTGTGGTCCTTGGGCGTTTGGCACTGCGTGTTTTTTCGAAATAAGGTTTGGTTGACCTACTACTGCCCGGCACTGCACCGGAGGGGGGTGCTGCGCTGGTGTGACCTCATCTCGGGGTCCAAGATACCACCCCAGCTGTTAGGCACAGTGGCCCCCACATGGCGTGCCATCTATGAGGAGTCGGCTTTGAGGGTGGTGGGGATGTACGAACCCAATTTTGCGGTCCCGGCGACCCCCCCGGTGGATAATTGGTCGTTGCAGTGGGCGAAGCGACGGACCCTTTTGGCCATGCAGCAGCACACGCGCCACGAGGCCCGTCAGCCTAAGGAAGTTTGGCGTGTGTTTGGGTGCCTACACCTCCCCAAATGGGATTTGGATTTTATACGGAGGGTTCTGTGGCGTAAGCTGCCAGTTGGTGCTCGCATGGAGCGGCTGGGGGGTAAGCTGTGTCCACAGTGCGGGCGGGTGGAGGACCACGCGCACACGCTGAAGCGATGCTACTTCTCGGCATTTATGTTTGATACGGTGAGAAAGGCGTTTGGCCTGGCGCAGGGGGGGGGGGGGGGAGCAGTAGAGCCCAGCAGGCTTCTGCTGGAGGAACCTCTGCTATCGTTGCAGACAACGCAGGGCCTCGTTTTGTGGGCAGGCCTGCGTGCGCAGTGGAAGCTGCGGTGCGAGGTAAAGTATCAGCATCGGCAGGTTTCGTTGGAGGAGTTTGTAGCTGTTTGGGTGGGCGTGTTGGAAATCTGGAGGGGGGAGCGCAACATGTCGTGCAGTCGAGTCGATCTGCGCCATTTGATAGCGCAGCTCCACAGCTGGGCGGACCATAAGACGATGTTCCACAGGGCGCCCCAAGCCCCCACGACGGCCAAGTTGCCGTCAGCGCGACCAGACCCGCTGAAGTTAAAGGAGGAAAAGTGGGGTAGCCACAAACGATCTTTGTTGGCGGAGCTAGAGAGGATGTCGGGTGAGGGGTGGGTAGTAGTGTACACGGATGGCTCGGCGAAACGCGTCCGTGGTTGGATGCAAGCGGGGTACGGGGTTTGGTTCGGGGACAACAGTAATCGTAATTTTCGGGCACACGTGCCAGCTCATGAGCGACAGAGTATCAGCAGGGGGGAGTTGCGAGGGGTGCTACATGCGATGCTCAGTCGGGAGGCGGGGGAGCGGATGGTGGTGGTGGTGGATTCCGAATACATTTTTAAGGCTATCACAGTGTGGACGGACAAGTGGAAGAGGCACGGGTGGCGCACGTCGTCAGGGGAGGTGGGGCACAGAGACTTGTGGGAGCACATTGATTGGCTTCACGGGGAGGCGGGGGACAAGTTACAGGTCCGCTGGGTGCCATCGCACCTCGGGGTGGCCGGTAATGAGGCAGCCGATGAACTAGCGGGGCAGGGCCGGGAACTGCACCCCTATAACCTGCTGCCCCTGTCCAAACGACGCCGAGTCACGGAGTGGGATGCATTGGGGCTGGAGCCCATGGCAGAAGTGTCCGACCGGGACCTGGGGTCAGAGGTGGACTCTGGGGGGACGTCAAGCGGCAGTTCGACCGCATCGTCAGCGTCGGACGACGAAGACGTTTTTCTGTCCAGCTCGGAAGACATGTCATTTAGTACGGATGTCAGTGACACGCGGTTGCGGGGGACGTGGGACAGTGACAGTGATGGGTTCAGTACGGACGTGAGTGAGAGCAGGAAGAGGCGGCGGGGGGGGATCGAGTCCTGAGACGGAGGGGCGCCAGTGGCGCCTCTGGAGCACGGGGCAACAACGGGGGAGGATCATACCAGAAACACGCGTGGCTCCCAAGCCACGGTCGGTGGCGAGGTCGACGGGCACGCCACCGGGCATTTGAGCCTTGAAGGTCTGCACTAAGTGCACACCGCAGCAGCAACCGCTGGGGCCGGTGGGGGGGGGAGAGACCTGGTGGTTTCCGCGGCCGGTACACAGCAGTGGCAAACAACAGGGGAGGAGCATACCTGAAACGCGCGTGGCTCCCACGACGTGCCACGTTTGGTGGCAAAGGCGGCGGACACGCTGCCGGGGGTCGACCTCCACGGTCGATCTGGGTTTTGAAGGTCTACGCTAAGTGCAAACCGCAGCGGCAACCGTAGGGGTCAAGGGGGGGGAATGACTTGGTGGTTGGCACGGCCGGTACACAGCACATCGGACAGTAGCATATCGGAAACACGCTTGTCTCCCACGTCATGGGTCGTGGGTTCGAAACCCGGCGGACAGGCCGCTGGGGGTTCATCATAGTGGTCGACACGGGGGGTGGTTTTGTTTTTTCGTCTCGGAGGTACCTGTCAGCTCAACCCAGTTCCTGCTGAGGGTAGGGAGGGCGACCTGACCTATCCTGACAAACTGTGGCGGCGCCTCCGGCGCCGTATCCGAGGAAGAGCTGTGGTGCTTCGCTGGACAGATGGGACAATGTATGCCGCGGCTCCGCCGCGTGATACACGCTGATTGAGGGCATAGGTCTGTCGGTGGGGACCTATTGCTGAACTTTCCACTGTTCTATGGCCAAGCTACAGTAGGCGTAGGGACCGTATTAATTTGGGACCTAATTTTAATTCGGTACCAAACGTAGTGCAGCCACATAAGACATGGGTTTGGTGACGGATTTGCGAGTTGCATAGAGTCATGGACAGATTTGTTGTGAGTGTTTGCCCACTTGAACCCACATAGCTCTGATTTTGGGGATGTTTGTGCATTACATGCCCCTTTCTTGCACCAACTCACCATGCAATCCTCTCTTTTTGAACCTGGGCGCCCAGTGTTGGTTGTTGTATGTGTCACGCGCAAGCTACACCCGTGTCCAAGCTACAGTAGGCGTAGGGACCGTATTAATTTGGGACATTGGTGTAGCTTATACAAAGGGGGCACGGTATTACCGTTGATAGGATCCTACCCAGAGTGCTAAAAATGCCATTTTACCCCTAAGAATAGCCCATCCCTACCCTTTATCTCTCCCATACCATAGAAGTTCCATACCATGAAACATTCCACTTCCTTTTGCTCATTTTCATCATTCACAGTCACTTTTAGGGATGAATAATGGCTCACATCACCAATTTTGTCCTAAGTTGCCTATATTTTTTTCCGGCAATCTGCATAGGATGATGTCATGCCCTATTTTTCGCGCTTCCAACCACTTACTAGGCCCCAAAACCCACCCTACCCATCTAAATACCTTCCAAAACATGTTTATTTGTTCCCCGCCCTCAAAATGGGGGGGGGTCCTTAGTTCCATGCATTGAAGCGAAAATTGCAAAAAGTGCCAAATGCTCCGTCTTGGCACATTCTGAATGTCTCCAAGATGCTTACGCCTGCGTGCGGACATGTGCATTGTCTTCTGGTCCTTCCGTGCGAACAGGTCATTTCCCCTGCCTGGAACAACGCGCGGATGTGCTACAAGTGCGACTTCATGAAGCACCACATGAGAGAGGCGGTGGCTCCCATGCGCAAGTGTGCGTTCTGTGGGTTACGGCCGGCCAAAGTGTGGTGCGTCCAATGCCGCGCACGCCTGTGCATGGTATGTGCCCTGCCTGGGCTTGTTGCGCTGTGGCAGTGTGTTGCATGTCCCAGCGTGTCCTGCCTGGCCCCGCCTCGTTCTGAACGGAACTGCAGAGCTGTGGTATGCAGACGCTTGTGATTGAGATTCCACTGTCGTGTTAGCCTCGGTGCTCAATCGGCATCAGGGCAGGGCTCCTTTGAATAACTCAGCACCACTGGGGCCCGGGGGGGGGGGGGGCGGGGGGGCTCCTACACCACCCCCCCTCCCCTTCGAGTGATTAGGCCATATTTTCTTCCAGGCCTTCGGCCAATCGACAATTTTCTCTGGTGCCTTCGGCGCCAATGAGTTTCGACCAAAAATTTTCTTTGGTGCCTCTAAAGACTCTGCACCACTTTGGGGGGGAGGGGGCTTGACCCACCCACTCCCTCTTAAAAGGAGTCCGGGGGGGGGGGTCAGAGGCCAAAGATCGACCTCCGATTTCCGTCCCCTGCGATAAATGTCACCTTTTCCCTGAGGAAACCCCTGTCTGATGTAGGGGGGTGGGTGGGGCAGCCGGGGCTGGCCAGCCCCCGCCCCCCTACCCCCCAGGTCACTACCCAATGGCCTGATCCGCGTGCCGCTTGCCACAGACCCAAACCGGAGGGGGGACCCGATTTCTGGGTCTTCGAAGGGGAGACCGATTTCTGGGGCTTCGAAGGCGCTGGAATACGGTTTCCACGGTGCAGTTAATCTCAAAAGTGTTGGCGCCAATGCCATCGTCACCGTCCCATGCCTGTCCCTGTCCATGTCCTTGGCCCTGTGACAGGGCAAGGGAAGGAACGGGAAAGGTGCCGTGACAGACAGAGAAATGGGCGGAGATGGGTGCGCGGGCGGTGCTAGTGACAAGGAAAGTGACAGAGAAGGGGGGCCAACGACAGGGAGAGAGACAGTGTGAGGGACACTCATAAGGGCAGTGGCAGTGCCGGGGGCGAGTACAGTGGCAGATACAGGGACAGTGACGGGGGTTCGGGGACAGTGACGATGACAAGGACGGCGACAGCCAGCGGAACCAAGATAGGGACACTGACACCGCAGGGACTGAGGGGCTGTGACGCAGGGACAGTGGCTGGACAGTGGACGTGGAAAGGATACAAAGGGGGACAGGTCAGGGCAACGCCGTGTGGCAGGCCACCGGATGGTACAGCCCAAGACGACAACGCACTACACTCCACACCACACCACAATACCAGACAACAGGGCACAATACTACACAACATGGCACACCACACCACAGGGCTACTGCACAACATATTGTAGAACACGTCCTCCGCGGTATTGAAAATGTACACATGTTGTAGAACGTTGTTGTTCAAAGTTTATTGCCCTGTGCGTGAAACATGATACGTCCTGTAGAGGCCGTAACATGTATTGTAGAAGCTGTAAAATGCAGCAAACTGTAACACGTGTTGTCGAAAAAAGAACACGCCTAGTGTCACATTGAACACACATTGTTAATACAGAAAAATGTAATCCATGAAGACTGTACTATGTGTTTTGGAAACTGCAATTTGTATTGTGTCGTGTTGTGTCATGCCATGTTGTGCTGCTTTGTGTCATGTTGTGTTGTGTTGTGCAGTGTGTTGTGCTGTGTTGTATTGTGTTGTGTTGTGTTGTGTTGTAGCGTGTTGTGTTGTGTTGTGTTGTGCCGAAGGCGCTGTTACCAGAAGGCAAAGGCCGGGATGTCTCCCCACGGGTACAGGTAAACGGGAGGGCTGTGTGTGTCGTGTGTGGCCGCTGGTCCCCGCTGCTCTGCCTTTTTGTGGCGGCTACGGGTTCCGTGTGGCGGGGGGGGGGGGCTCATGCGCCTGCCCCTGCGGCACGTTGGTGGTGCTACCTTCGCGCCCTGCCCCCCCCCCCCCCTCGGCCTCCGCGCCACCGCGCTACGGGCCGGACCTGCTGCGCCGTCCACTGCCCGCACAGCTCACGGTCCAGTAACAGTTGTCACTGTAACCGGCGGCGGAAGTGTACCAGGCAGCGTTGTCGCTGGACTCGTTGCTGCTCTCCTCTGCGGTGTACTCCGGTCAAGGGGACATACCATCGGTGTTGATCTTCTTCGCCTGCTTGGCTCTTTTCTGTGCGTGCTGTGTTGTGTTGTGCCATGCTGTGTTGTGCTGTGTTGCGCCGTGCTGTGCTGTGCTGTGTTGTGATGTGTCGTTTTGTGTCGTGCCATGCTGTGCCACCTTGTGTCATGTTGTGTTGTGTTGTGCAGTGTGTTGTGTCATGTTGTGTTGTGTTGTGCAGTGTGTTGTGTTGTGTTGTGTTGTGTTGTGTTGTGTTGTGTTGTGTTGTGTTGTGTTGTGTTGTGTTGTGTTGTGTTGTGTTGTGTTGTGTTGTGTTGTGTTGTGTTGTGTTGTGTTGTGTTGTGTTGTGTTGTGTTGTGTTGTGTTGTGTTGTGTTGTGTTGTGTTGTGTTGTGTTGTGTTGTGTTGTGTTGTGTTGTGTTGTGTTGTGTTGTGTGATGTTGTATTGTTTTGGGGGTGTTATGGTGTGGCATGCCGGATCCTCGAATAAGGGGCTTGGGGAGGGATCAATGTGTGTCTCCAGGCAATCCCAAACAACAATTCCGCGCTTTCCTTCAGGAATGCGACGAAGTCAAACATCGTGCAGCCAAGCGACAGCATCACACCCGCTACGATCTGAATGACCTTGACAGTACCCCAGCCCCTGAGCCGATCAAGAGACAGCCTGACACTCGCCACGATTGGATTAGCACTCTCAGTGCTGCGAAGCCCGAGTCAATCCCTCAGGCACCGCCTGTGACCAGCAGGGCAGGCCTAGCACGCCCGCCCTGGTCCACTCGCTCCACCTCCCCGTCCATAACCCGTTCTGTGCCGCCCCCTTCCGACTCCGTTCGGACACTGACCGAGTCCCTACCTTCAACGGTGCCACCGTTGGCACTGCCGATCCAAATTCCACCCCTGAAGGTTGTCCTGAAGCCACCCACCAATAGCCCAAGCTGGGGATTCCTCATGCACCAGAGGCTGCTCTACAGGGCTCAACTGGGGGTTTGGGGTTCCCGTGGTGCAGCCCAAAGCGGTTGGATACTACAGCTACCGGCTTCATCCGTTGTGAAGGGGGGTGGGGGGATGAAGGCCCCAATTACGCACTTCAAATGGCGAAATGGTGTTAGGAGCCCAGGAGGGTTAGCAGCCTAAAACACCAGTCCGAACCACTACTGGTCCCTGTTTAATTTTGGCCATCAATCGGTTCGGACCCATTCGCATGTGGTGCACAAACCTCCAAAGTTTGTCGAAATTGACAGCCGTGCCTGTCCGGCTGCGATATGGTGAGTGCTGGTACTCCCAAGAACAATGAGCAGGGGTTTTCAAAAAGTGTCATTTTTTTGCCGTCCTCTCCTCCGCAGCATGCCCTCAGCGGGGCTCCCAATCCACCAGCAACAAGACTGCACACCTGTTTCCCCCGACACACCAACCAGAATGGTGAACAGGCCACAAATGAGTGGAGGGGCACCGCTCCCCTGTGTGCCGGCCTTCTGGGGGCGAGGGTGGGGGGGGGGGGGGGCTGGCCGTGGCAAAAGGGGGGAGGGGGCGTCTCTGTCACTCCACAGCTCAGTCCACCGAGCAAGGACAGTGGATGCCTGGGCCTTGTGACCTAGACAGGGGAGCGGCGCCCCTCCACACATTCGTGGTCCACTCCCCTGTTCCCATAGGTAGAGCCTTTATGGGGGCTTTTCGTTTATCCCCCGAGCGGGAGGAGGGCCACATTGCCCTCCAGCTGGACTGCATGGGGGACAGGGGGGGATGGGTCCTACAGGGCCGCCCTGCTATCCCAACCTGTCAGGTCCCCGCGCTCTCCCCATGACCTGTGCACTCTAGCCCCCATCTCCTGCCCACTCTCTCTCAGACCTAGGTTCCCAAGTGGCTGTTGAAGCCCCATATGGGGGGTTCGATGTTGTTGGCGGCTGCACCTGCGGCATGGGAGAGTGGGTGGGCAGAGGAGCATAGGCAAAGCATGCAGCGGGGGGGAATGTTGAGGGAGAGGGGGAGGCCAACAAGAGCAAGCAATAATTAAATGCTGGTCGCGACACTAGTCAAATCAACAATATACATATATTTAGGTTTATTTTCCGAAAACGTCAGATTTTGGGTACCCACCGTTGTATATCGATGTATATTGATGTATATTTGTGTTTTTTCATATTCTTGCATTGCTTGGTGGAGGTTTGCCATCTTGGGTATGTGTTTGTGTCGTTTTTTCCTGTCCATTCTGTCAGCATTGGTGAGCACAATAGTTCTTTGTACCTGCCTTGTCACCGTTGGTTTTTAGCAACCGCCGTTGTCTATCGATGTTCCTTGGTGTTCCGCGTATTGTTTTTGGAACGTTCTAGGCCCCTTGGTTGTGCAACTCACAATTTTCCGCTCATGTTTGGCTGCTTTAGTCTACTCCTTGTGGATGAACAAAGGTGTGGCTGCGGGCAGCAAGTGCCTTCGCGCCAGCGGTCTTCAACTCCAGTCTCCATACCCTCTGTGGGTATTTATGAACTCATGTGTACTTGCTTTTCAACTCATGTCGCATCTTGGAATGTCCCAAAAATAATAAACAACGTGTAAACAACAGCAGGGCATGAACAGTGGCATCCCAAAAATATGCCAGGATTTTTGGAAAATGTCACAAAAAGAAACAGCAACATGCAAACGACATCATACTAGGAACAACCGCCTCCAACAAAACTATACAAGGCTCTATGAAAAATGTCCCACAGATAAACAACGACAAACAGAAACCATCTCAAAATAATTTACATACCATCAGACTTTTCCCAAAACAGAACAGTGATGGCAAAAAAAGAAGCAGAAATAGACACCCGAAGCATATCCACAAAGAATATACGGTGATCAATAGCACCTATGGCATGCAGGAAAATGTTTCCCATGATTTTGCCGTGGAAGGACCCTAACAAGGGAGACAAGAATCATGAAAAAGGTCCCTTTTTGTAAACATTTTGTTGAAAAAGTTGGGGGAAATTAAAATTTTACAACAAAATATACAAGGAGCTGGTCACTGGTCAAATGGCACTACGGCACTGTTTATTTAAGGCTTGCGACAAGGTCAGCATCCCCAGGGGGGTCGCAGACGTGTTCCCGGGGCGGCCCGTATTAGGGGGCCACGAGATCCCGGGGGCGCGTGCTTAGCGTTGGAGCGCGTGTACACCCGACACTGTTAGTACACCGCCCAAGGACAGTGCCTAGGCCCTGTAGAGTGGGCTTCGCACCCGGCACCCAGCCCGTGGGTAGGGCAGGGGAGCACTCAGGGTGTGGGGTGGGTGGGGTGGGGTGGGGAATGGTGTGGGGTGGTAGGGTGGGGTGGGGTGTGGGGTGGGGTGGAGTTGGGTGGGCTTTGGCTTTGGCTTTGGGTCTCCACTGGGTGGGCATGGGTGCCCATCCCCCCCCTTTTTGTTCAGCTAGCCCTCCGTCAAGTGGGATGTGGTATGGTGGGGTGTGGGGTTGGGTGGGGTGGGGTATGGTGTGGGGTGGGGTGGGGCCGGGTGGGGTATGATTTGGGATTGGGATGTGGGCGTGGGGAGGGGCTCAATGGTTTCCCCAACAACTGTGCCTATCGGCCGGCCATGCCATATGATGCACTCCCACGCCCTCAGCGGGCCTCTCCCCCCGTCCCCTCGGGCGGCGGTAGCCCTGGGTCGCGCGGGGCATCCCCTTGTCACCCCGGGCCGCTCCCACCGTTGTCGCGGACTGGGCCACCCCGTGCCCCCCCCCCCTAGTGGAAGGCGCGCCCGAGTCCACGGCCAGTGCCGCGCCTCTCCCAAACATCCCACCGGGGTGGCCGTTCCCCTCCGGGCCACGCTTCCGCGCCGCGGCCGATGCGCCACCCCGCCGTCATGCCAGCGCGCGGCTGGTGGTCCCCTCGTCCCCGTTGGCTTCTCCCTAGCCCGTGCTGCCACAGGCGGCGCGCCTATTTGGGATCGCCCGCCCCGTAGTCGCCATTCCCACCCCCACCCCACCCCACCCCACCCCACACCATACCCTGCCCCACCCCACACCATACCCCACCCCACGGGCGCTGCTCGAGGGCCACACCCTCCAGCCCATGGGTGAAGGCCCGCTCGTGGCCTTCCCTGCAGGGCGGGCGCCAGAGGGCCCCTCTGAGGGCCCTCAAAGCCCTGTTTCCGGCGGGCGATCGGGTGGTGGGCGAGCCACAGGAAGAGCCCGATGGCCTGCCGGACTGTGACTTGGACATGGCCCCAGCCCCGGAGGCCGGGGCCGATGAGGACAACAAGTACCTCCTCGGCAGACCCTGCCCACATGCCTGACCCTCCAGCAGCCTGGCCCAGAACCTCCAGCCCCCGAGGCCGGTAGCGCTCCCAGTCGGGCGCCGCCATCCGCCCCGGTGCGGGCCCCAGTGTGACCCTGCTGCCGAGGGCGTGGGGCCGCCCTGTGGGCTCTGACCCCGGTGCTCTAGGGGGGCAAAGCGGGGGGGGGGGGGGGGGGCTGGGGTGGGCTGGGCTGGGCTGGGCTGGGCTGGGCTGGGGTTGGGTGGGGTGGGCTGGGGTGGGCTGGGGTGGGCTGGGGTGGGGTTGGGTGGGGTGGGGTCCAAGGGGGCTGGCCATAGTCTGTTGGGCTGTGAAACCAGACAGTCAGGCTGTTCGGCCCCGGTCTCGAGCAGGTAAGGGCGCTGCCACCTGGGACCCTGCTCCTGTGTGAGGCTGTGTTCCACCCCAACTCCCCCCCCTTCAATGTCTGAGGCTGTCATGGTCTAAGCTACGCATTGCATGTGCCACACACTCAACCCTTCGGGACCATGCCCATGCCACTGAATCCGTCAGCTCACGCCAAACACCTGCCCTGCACCGCCCCGCCCCCCCCCTGCAGCTGCAGCCATCGGCGAAGGACGCCAGCCGCCACTACACCCCCAGCACCCACACGCCGCGCTCCGAGCTCTCCGCCCTGCGCCCCGCCACCTCCAGCCCGCGCTCCGATGGGACCGCCATCTCGTACGCCGCCCCCCCCCTCGACCGCCGCGCCGCCGCCGCGGACGGTCACACCCCGCGCTCGGAGCTCTCGGCCGTGCAGCTGTCCCCCTTCACGCCCCGGTCCAACCTCAGCGAATTGACCGCGGTGCAGCTCTCCACGCGGGCCGCGCTCCCCTCGCCCCCGTGGGTGACCCACGCCCGCAGCAGCTCCCTGCGCGTCCAGTCCCCCACGCGCCAAGCGGTCTACCCCGCGCCCGCCAGGCCCCTCATGGCCACAGGCTACGCGGTGCCCATGCCGCTGGGGTACGGCGGCGCCCCGCAGCTCCCGGTCACCGCCACAGCGGCAGCCCTCCCGTACCCGGCCGCGGCCCCACTTGTGCCCGGGCTGGCCCCGGCCGCCTTTGTGGCTCCACAGTACACCCCGATCCAACCGACGGTGGGCGCAGTGTACCCCATGAGGAGCCCCCGGTAGTCCCCCACGCCCATATTCGGGGGCAGGGATGAGGGATGCATTCGAAGGGAAGGGACCTCGGAAGCGGCACCAGAATAGCTAGACAGGCGGTTGGAGGAGGTTGCCGAAGCGGTTGGGGGCGGTTACTGTCGGTTACAAATGCCATTGAAGCTGGCACTTGCCGTCAGGGGGGCAGTGGCTGGGCGTAGGCTGGGCACCCTGGAGGGGGGAGGGGGGATACCTCCCCCCCTTCCAATGCATCCCTGCCAGGGATGTATTAGAACGGCTGACTACCATTGGAGGAGGGGGAATACCCCCCATCCCCCCTCTGGGACCCAGATTTCATGGTGGGAAAAAATGAAGTTTGCAAAAGGAAATATTAATTTGGGCTATTTTTGGTACGCAAAGTTTGGGTTTCCAGTCCCCCTATGCCCCCGTCTTCTCTTCCAATACATGCCTGTTCGGGGGTGTGCACCCCCTTCCCCCTTCCCCCTTCCCCCAGCTGAAGGGTAAGGCCGTATGGATCCTGAATGTTTTGGTCGACGCCACCCGCCACCGATGGAGACACAGAAACAGCGGACCAAATCAGCAGCTTGGTGGACCTTCATTCTGGGAAAGGGAAGGGAAGGGCAGCGAAGTGGTGATGGGCCAAATGGCGCCGCCGGCTGCAGACAGACAAACCAACCGTGGCGTCATGCCAAGCCCCTCCCCCCCACACACAAACCCGGCGTTACATTTCCCACACTCCACAGTCTTGGGAAAGGCTTTGTGTGGGGCATCGCCGGCCCCGGCGTGGGAGAGACGCCGGGGCGGCAAAGCAGCACCTGTGGACCGCTGTCCCACTCTCGTGCAGTGCAAACAATTTTCTTCGGAGGTTAGGGGTCAGCCACACGGCGGATTCCCTCCTCAAAAACGAGAACAAGTGTACATCCCCCCGGCAATCCCAACCGGCAACTTCACTCAGTCTTGATGGCACCCCCCCCCCCCCTGCCCGCCCGCCCCCAGCGCTCCCCTTGGGTCAGGGAGTCAGGTCAGCTCAGGTCATGGGGTGCTCTGGAGAGAAAACCCGGAATATCCACCTGACATGATATGGGCCTACCAGTGGACCACTGGAGACCCGGCACAAAGGGGGAGTGCAATCCTGCACATCCTTCATCAAGTCTCATCCCCCTACATCGCTGCCTACTCACCCTCCATCTAGTTTCGTCCACGTTCATCCACGCTAATTCACCCTTAATCCGGTCTCATCCCCAAATGAGTCTCAAATTCGCGAACCCCAAGGCACTTCACAAGGCACATCGTCTCCAGCGTGTAAGGCACGCAGGCGCTGTGCACCGGGCGCGGTCCCCAAGGCGGCCGGGCAGACGTGGTGCCGCTGGCCCCAACGAAGTGGACGCAGTGATGGCAATGGGGAGCATTGGGGCGGCCCGTTCTGCTCTGACCCACGAAATAGCACTTTCTCTGACCCACTCCCCATAGACCCAAACGACCCCAATCCACAGGAGCACGTCACACGGAGGACGCGGCATTGGACATCGGCTGTGCTATGCGGGACCCAACCGGCCTTGAGGGAACGTACGCGCGCGCGCGTGGGGACACACTGACTCACAAATGCTCACAAACGCACACAACACATCCTCCCACACCCACAAGCCCACACACCACCCCACACGCGAAACAACACACACACACACTGGGGGGGGGGGGGGGGGCACTGAGTGATTCCAAACGGCTCCGGTGACGTGCCGTTTGGAGCGTTGCGTAGATTTCCACATCAGAGTGCCCAGGCCACGCGGCCAAAACGCGGGGGTGTGCGACAGTGGAAGTGCACTGCGGAAAGGCAAAGGGCCGCCTTCAGGGTCTTGCTTTCGAGTTTGTGGGTCCCAGCCGCACCCGCTCAGGCACACGAGGGTGCCCAGGGGATAGACAAGGCACGTGTGTCACCGGAGTTTGGACTCCCAGTGTCTGCTATCGTTGTCCTCCGGCCTGTCTGGTCCGCCACCCTTTCGTAGATTGCGGAAACGGGGGTTGTTTGCGTTGCTGGGCCCAGGAAAGTGCCAGACCACCGACGTCGGAATCTGGAAACACGATTGTCGCGGAGGAGACATGGCCCTTTCCGGCTGCGGCACTTCCGGAATTTCCGGAAACCCCCCCCCCCCCGCCCCCACGAAGAGGTCACAAAAAAAAGTTGTGTGCCTTTCGGGCCCCTTGGATAGATCTCATTCTTTTTCCTGAGGAAAAACCTTCTTCTGTGGGTCGGCTAGGCTTTTCCTGTTGTACGGTGTCGATTGTGCAGTGCAGATTGTACAGATTGTGCGGATTGTACAGATCAATGTCCGAAGGTGTTTGGGCAGGCAGAGCATATGCTGCATGTGCTGCTCTGTTCGCCCCCTGTGCACCCCTCCAGATCGGTGCTAGTCCTTCGTACCTTCGTACTGCCCCACTGGGGGATGCCATTCGAGGAGCCCAGAGTAGGGGTTGCAATGCTTTCCCACTATTGCAAGGGCTGTGATGCATTGAGGTCTTGTGGTCACAGCCCATGCCGCCCAGCGTCACATTGTGATCATGTGTATGCCTAACTGCGATAGCACATTCATCAGTGGGACCCCAGAGGTCACCGCTCTGTCCTGTTTCACGACAGAAGGGCGGCTTTGGGTCATCGGTCTGCGACCATATTCGTGAATGTAAGACCCAAGGGGCCGTGAGCACTTTGTGATTGCTCCCATTCACCTTTAACAAAGCCAACGTTAGTCTTTTTTGTAAGTTCTTCGCTGTGAGTGTGAATTTGACCTGTTCTGCATATTCTTGGTTTCTGTGACAACACTACGCCCCAAGGGCTTTCTGCCCCGCTCCTGCCGCCAAAGGCCTGTTTTGGAGTAAGTGGCGTTCCAGATGGGCATCAGAGTTCTGGTGGGAATGGCGGGGGGATATCCTGCAGTCGTCATTCAGAAAGTATTTCAGAGGCAGGCACTGCAAGGTAAAGGACCTGTGCTACGCGAAGCCTGTCAAGCAACAAAAGACATGCCTCATGTCGATGCCATTGCCCCGCTGAGCCCTGGGCCCAAAAGCAACCAGTTTCTGCCTTTGCACACCAAAAGGCCTGCATACCTGCATCCGAGCTCACTCTATTTTCTCATGTTACCGCTTCTTAGGGCCTTTGCAAACCATCTTATTGCATGCAGAGTACGGAATCCTCCCTCAGCCCCCCTGTTCTCCCTCTGTTGCTACCACCCTTCACTGTGGACGTACACAGGCAAGCTAAAGGCACCCAGGCTCAGCCCTAGGGATGCATGATTTATCACAGGCACCGTAGTGACTTGTCAGTGTGCAGTAACAACAGCAGCCACATTACCACAAAAGTGGTACTCTGTCCACCTGCAGCCCCAAACTCCATGAGCACCTTGGGGAATTAATTGCCACAATGCAAGGTGTTTCATATTGAGCCCTTGTACAACCAGTACAGAGGGCGTTTGCCAACTTGTAGTGTGCCATACCACACTACAAGATGGAAGAAACAGGGGTGGATCTTAGGTGGACTCATGAAGCGCATGTGCACGCACAAGAAATGCAAAATGCAAACCCGCACAAAATATGAGGAAAATGAACCTCGTTGGAGCTGGCCATGCGTGCAAGCCCCGGACTGAGAGCGACGGGGATGCGGCCCAAGGGTAACCTAGAACCACCGCACAAGCCCTGAGGGAAATTTGCGCTTTCAAGAAGGTTGTGCCTAGCAGGATCCAAGGCTAGATGGATGTGCCACAAGGGGGTAAAAAAGCCATTGGGCCATCAGGCCATCATGTGGGTGTGTCCCAGCTGCATGAAGAAGGCTTGGGCCTCCGCATGGAGTTATGGGTGGTCTTTTGGGGGCCAAGCTGGTTGTCCAAGACGCATTGCTGGTCCTAGCAGATATGAGTGGTGGTGGTTATGTGGTGGCCTTCATAGCAGAGAGCATGTGTGTGAAGCATCCAAATGCAAAGCTGTTGGAGGCCATCCCCTCATGGTGGCTCTATGTGTGACTCACAAGGCATTGTGCTAAGTGAGGCACTAGAACAGTGAATAGTGTGCTGCCAAGATGGTGCAAGAGGCACCAAACAAAGAAAAAAAGTTTAGATTATGACAATAAATTGCTTACTTTGCCGGAATCTTGTGGATCTTGTGCCGCCTAATGAAGGAGAGTTGTTGATTGGAAAGCCTCCTGGGAACACTCATGCCAGATTTGTGGTTTACGCCATCAAACCTATGGCATGATAGTACATAAATGCTTCGTGGAATGGGCTCGCCAAAGACCAGTACTCGTGGGTGCATACGTCGAATCTAGGGAGGATGAGAGTGACTACACACAACAATGGGCCGCCTCGGCCGTTGTGCAAATGAATCATGACACAGGGCATGGCTCTAGGCTAGCTTTTGAGGTTCCATGGGGTTCACCCCTCCCACACAACCACACAAAGGATCAGGCATCCCTGCCAATAGACCACAGTGCCAAGCCACCAAAACACCTGAAATGCTATGCACCACTCATGGGTAACACTATCTCCTTGGCCTTGTGTGTACATTGCCCAGATCAGTGGTAGAGCCACAGTAACAAAGCTGTACCCAAAGTGCACAACCACAAATAGAGAAGAGGTCCAAATTGTGTCTCTCAGCATTGGTTCTGTGCCCATGCTACAGGTGGTAGGATTTGGGTCACCACAGAGCAACCCAGTGGGCGGCTTTTGATATGGCCGGTACCCCAGATTTGTAGTGGGTATTGGTGCTAGGGAAGGCAAGCCGCAACGGGTGAATGCATCTGAATAGTCCCTGGGGCAGGCAGCTTGCAAACCTTATCAAATGCTCTGTTCTAAATCCAATTCTAACTCCTCCCCTCCATACCTGCCGGGCTGCCCTCCTGCCTCTCTGCCCCCCTGTGCCAACCTACTCTGTCCCTCCAACCTGCTTTTCCCCCTCATGTCTTTCGTACCTCCTGTCTGCACCACCTGCCTGCCTGTCTGCTTGCCTCCATTCCAGTGTCCCTGCGCACCTGCCTGCCTCCTTCGTCCACCCGTCCTTCTCTCTGCCTGCCTGCATCCCTCCCATCCTCCCTCCCTTGCCTCTCTGGGTCTCGCTTTCCCACACCATTGTCCTTTGTTCTTTGCCCTCCTGGTATTATCTGGCCTCTTTGCATGCCCTTTTTGTGCTCCACTGTGGAGCTCAGTCCCACATCAGTATATTAGAATACTCACCAAGCGGATTGTGCATGCAATGCATTTAGGCACACAGTTAGGCACGCAGGGGAATTCCAAGTACATGACCCTTAAGGGCAAGGCTAATTATGCTCTACTCAGATCTGTTTGCATGCCAAGCGGTCCCTTAAACTCCCACAGTTAAGGCGAGCAATGATCCCTGCGGGCTCAGATTCAGACAGCTGATATAACAGATGCCCGCACACAACTTCCTCAGGGCAGGGTCCATTCGGCCACACGGGATGTAGTGTCCAGCAAACCATGGTTATTTTTGGGTCGGGCGTTGTGTTACTTGAATCTGGTGTAGTGTGGCTTCTCCAGATTGCGTCGTGGTCCGGTGCACGTCATATTTCAGCGATGGCTCCGTGTTTCGTCTTGTCAGTCTCTTTCTGCTGCTTGCGGGTGCCGTGCTCTTTTGAGTACAAAGGTGGTTATCAACCCGAGTGAACGTTGTGGATATCTCCTTGAGGCTTTTCAGCCTTCGCCACACCCATTTTGTTGTTTGTATGTCCGATCCCAGCAGCTCTGCAGTGCACACCAAAACACATGGTGCGCCTTGAGTCTGGTCAGGTTTGCGTTGGGTCTGGGGTAGTGTTGCTTTCGCCTGGTTTAGTGTGCCCTGTGCCTGAGGTCTGGGAATGGTTATGCTCCTCGGGACTCTGTGTCATGTGCGCCAGTCTAGACCGCAATCGCCCTGGTCTACACGGCTGCAATTCGCCTCGACCACAATAACCGCATTCGGAATGCCTTATGATCCTCACTCTACCTCCGGCCTCAACGCCACCAGAGATGGCGTCTGACGTCGTGTTTCTGCTCCCTTTCACTGGCAACCATTTTAGTTCCGCTGGTCTTGGCGCACTCTTCTTCTGGGAGTCATGGTCTCCATGGTGTGTGCTGTATGTCCGTGTATTTGTCGATGCAGTTCCATTGCTTACAAAGATCATGAAATGCATCGAAGCCATCGTTGTGCAATTACTTCACTAACCCCCCCAACCACCACCACCACCACCTGTCTATTTTTGCTTATTACTGTCGTACGTGTCTGACTGTGTGGGTTGTCCATTTGAATCGGTGCAGTGCTGCAACTGATATATCAACTGACAGATCACCCAGTCCAAGGTATGGGCATTGACCCAAGTGAGGGGGAAGTGGGCCAGACCAAAGTACCCTAGATTTTGTGTGTGCAGGTGGGCGGTCTCATGTTCGCGACGCAGCATGCGTATAGACTGATGCGTGCAAGTGCCTTGTTTGTTATTATTTGCTCTTGGTGGTTTGCCTCAGGCCAGGCCAATATGCTGTTAGTACTCATTTGAGTGCACACACACACGGTTGGCGGCCAGACTCGACCTGGTGGTTACCTTCAGGCCTTTCTGCTTGAAAACCATTCATTGTGTTGGGATCAGACTCAGACTCAGCTCATCCTCACTACGTGTCAGATCCGCTACCACAGTCATTTGTGGGATCATCGCAGCACTGGACAGCTCTGAACCTTGATCCCGAGGGGTCACCTCGAGTACTGTGAAGTGAGCAGGCTACGCCAGCTCATCTTGGTCTGAGCCAAAAAAAAAAAGAAAAGAAAACCATTATTGTGTTGGGATCAAACCATTTCTGGTTTTAGAATGATGCGAAGCCCTCAAGGACGCACAAGGGCACGTGGTGCCGGGAGATACAGAAGTCTCCACGGATTATGGTTTGTGTTGCATGATGCGGCTTCACTTGTATGCACATTCACATGCGTTCACTTCTCAGAGAACATCGCTTGAACATACTGTCAGACAGAGCAACACTGCGGGTCAAGCAGTTGGATCTGCGTGGGATTTTTGCATTTCAGGGCGGACGTGGAGCTCTAAGGGTACAAGACCTCAACAATGGCGAGCACAAGCCTCAAGATGGGCGGAGGCCCAAGGCCATTGTCCCTGGTGATGATTACTTTTATCATCCTACAACAATCCAAGGCCCTTTTGCGCCTTGATGCTGATGACCCACTTTGGCGTGCCTACGAAATAAGTAGGAAGAATCAATGGCCCGTTCCTCTGGCCTTAAGATGACAAGGAGGACAGGCTACTGGAAACGCTTTTCTCCCATCCAAACTACAACAAGACACTCTATCTAGATATGTCGAAAACCCGTGTTGAACATTTTTGTTTTGCAAGACGGGAGGGGGGTTCCTAAAACCCATGCTATTTAGACTGTCAAAAAAAGCCTGCGGTATCTCTAACAACAGCAACCCTGGTGCTCCGAGGAAACAACACGGTGCCTCCAAGTATCTATGCATGTTAAAAACGAATTTCTTTGGTACTATTTGGTACAGCATTTTTCAGAAACAAAGCTTGACAACAACAGCTGCAGCTGAATGATTGATGAAATACTTGTGATGAGTGCTGGTCATAGTGTAGTGATATTCAGAACCATTGCCTTGCACCGGAAATGGGCATGGTGACATGCAGCAGCAGATTTCTCAGTGCAACAATGCCCAGGATGCCTACATATAGATGGATGCCTACAGGATGCCCACATGCAGATAGTGCATATCGATTGCAGTATATCCACCTGCGTGTGGGGGTGCTGGGTGGGGTTTGGGAGGGAAGTAGGGACTCCCACCCTATTCTGAGGCTGATAAACACAAAAAAGACATGTCTTAGAAGTGAATTGGATGGTTTTGGATGGGCATTTGCCCCCACAAACGGCACACCATGGCTAAGAATAGGGCATGACATCGCTGTTTCTTGGATGTCATTGTTCAATTGTTCATTTTTATATTTGCTGGGTAGTGGGTACGTTCTGGCAGGACCCCCCAAGCAAAGCCCTGGACCATGTGATATGTGGCTGGAGCGGCAAGGTCACAAGCTCACACAGCCTACAGGCCTTCATCAAGCGACACTGTTCCAACCATCTGGCAAGAGGTCACATCAGTGCGACACAAAGTCCATCCACAGGCCTATGTTTGAGCAGAACCCAAACCAAAGTTTAGCAATACACCTTGGTTTAAACGCAGAAGGGACAGGGTCAGGGACCAATTGTGTGTAGTCACAGGGGGGAACATCTCAGCTTCAGCTGCAGGGGGGTGGGGGGGCGAGCAGGGCTGGGCTGGCCGCCTCTGCAGTGATCCTGTCCCCTCTCGACAGTTTGATGATTGTTGCCCCCAGTCGGCGATTTCAATGTGTTTCAGCTCGAGATATTCGTTCTGATTTGCTGCTGGTCTTTGCAACCGCGTGTTTATGTGTGTGTCGGGGAGTGGGGACAGGGCTCCAACTCCCTGGCAGAGGCGGTCATGAACCACTATCCCTTTAATAAACATCAGGGACACAGCCCATCCCAGCGGGCCGCTGATGCTGTACCGCTCAACTCAACAGATAGATTCCCTCCAACAGAATTCGGACAAGTGCATTTCACCGGACGTATTGACAGCGTTGTTGGTATTGACCCCTGAAACGGTGAGCGGCAGAAACACTGCATGGCCAAGCATCCGCCGTCTACCGCCTGAAGGCACGCCTGCACCAAACCCAAGCAAGGGTCTGCTGTGTGTGTTTAATCGTTCCTTGTCAATGTCCTCCTCGGGTTCTTGGTTCACCAACCTTGTAGCTTCCAGTCAGCCACTGTTGCACGCCCAGGGACCCTGATTGGTTGTATTGTCAGTTGCAGGCCCTCTTTGGCGCCCAGTCTCCCCGCGGCTGTCTGCGCAAACCAAAGGACACCAACCCAAGAAAATCTGGCGCGGGCTTCGCTTCGGCTGCATGACACTCTGCTGAGTGGAACCAAGTGCGTTACACTGGGAGTGCCAACCGGCAAGCCGACGCAACCGCTGATGGCTGTGCACCCCTCACCCCCAGCACCAGCACACACACTGCACTTGAGCTCAATATTATGCCCTGGGGTCATGGGGCATTCGACGACGCTGGCCATGTGTGTCGTAGGATGTGATGACGATGCTGAGATTTGTTGTCTTCTCTGTGTTGCTCTACGCGACAACCCCAAAACTCATTAAGAGCCACGCCAATGCGCACAAGATGACCATTCCGTCGGTGGCCTGCAAGCAGGACGGCGCCACGTTCGTCACCGGCAGTTGGGACGCCACCGCGAAGATCTGGGAGAACGGCTCCGTCAAGGCCACTCTACAGGGCCACACGGATTGGATTCGGAGGGTCGCTATGTCGTCCGATGGCCAACTCGTTGCGACCGCGTCGGACGATCATCTGGTGAAGGTCTGGGACGCGAACACTGGCACCGTGAAGCACACGCTTGAGGGGCACTCGCGGGGGGTCTGGGCCGTCGATTTCTCTCCGGACACGAAGCTCTTGGCCTCGGGGGGCGACGACCGGACCATTATCCTGTGGGACGTGGCCACGGGGCAGCGGTTGAGGACCTGCGAAGGCCATGCCGACGCCGTCAACATGGTCTCCTTCGCCCCCGATGGCACGTCATTGGCTTCCGCCGGGGCGGAGAGGCACATCCGCACGTGGGACCCAAATACCTGCCAAACGACACAAACGTTTTACGGGCACCTGAATCAAGTCCTGAGCGTGCACTGGTCGCGCGACGGGAAAGAATTGGTGTCGGCTTCAGCCGACGCGACGGTGAAGGTGTGGTCGCGCAACGGCAGGGAGTTGAAGTCGATGGGCACGTGGCTTGAGGGCTGGTACCGCGAGGCGCGGTTCACATCCGACGGCAACCACCTCGTAACCGTTGGCGACGACAAAGTGGTGAAGGTGTGGCAAAAGAGCGGAGTGTTGAAGACGTCCCTTCCGGGGCACACGAACTGGGCACTCTCTGTTTGTCTCTGCCGTGACAACACGGCAGTTTCTGTTGGGGACGACAGGAGCATCCACGTGTGGCAAGTGTAGGTGCACCCTCCCGACCCACGTGGACGACTGCAGAGAGGCAGGAGAGGAGGCTGAGGGGAGGTGAGTGTCTCGGGGATTCTCCGAATGCCTTTGGTACATTACGCAATCCCCGTCTCCAACCCATCGAAGGTCGGCATCATGGGCCGGCCCTGCGACATCGCAGTGATGGGCTGGCCCACTCGGAGGGTGCGGCACTGTTGGGGTTTGAAACCCGCCCTGTCGAATGAGCATCCACCACTCATTCCACTCACCCGGCCAGTCGGCAGGGAGGACCACGGGGTGGCAGGAGGAGTGGAAAAGGACGAGGGGAGTAAAAGGACAGCATGGCGCCTCACAAAGCGCAGGCGGCGGGATCCGGGACATTGAAAGTCGCCAAACCTCACAAATAGTACAGCTTACACGCACGCACGCACGCACGCACACACACACACGCACGCACACAAGCGAAACAATTCAGAGGAAGAGGGATCAAGAGGCACAAAGATCAACAGACAGTCGGACTCAACAGATGTGGACATGGCACCTTGGGGCGCAAGAGGACGAAGAAAATGGGCGGGGCCCATGGAGTGCCAGAGCCGGACTAGAGGCTGACGTCAGCACTGCAAGGGGGGAAGGATTGTGGGAGGGAGGCAAGAGACGTCATGAGGGAAGGAGGACAGGATCCTGAAGGCCCGACCTGGGACCCAGAACTGCCACAGGCGTCAAACCCACTGCTACAGGCAACAAGGAAGCGCCACCGAGCGACCAAGGGAACTGAGTGAGGCAAAAATCAGCCCCTGTCGCGGGACAAAGGGCGATTGGCACACACGCACAAACAAACAGTCTCTTTGCCCTGGAACCCTTGTTTAGGATCCACCAGCAGGAAGCCCAGCAGCAGGGCTTTCGACAGACACTGAACACATGGTTACTGCATTCATTGAGATCTAAAGAATCCAAGCCCGCAGGTGGAACATGCTATTGAATGCTTTTGGGCATCACGCACCCCACATCCCCCCCAAACAAGCGCCCCGCCTCCCGGCCCAAAAGGTAAGTCTGCCAAAGGTTCCACCGACACCTTCGCTTAGCTCACCTTGATCAGGCTTTACCCCCAGGAGTCTCTCCCAGCCGCTAAGCGGTGGGAAGCTCTTTACGGCCATGCTGGTAATGCATGGTGTCTTTTATCCCAGCAAGGGCGGTGAGAGGCTGGGTCACCCGCAGCACTTTCTTGATGCTACGCTGTATGCGGTCAGCGTGCCGAAAAGCAGATGTGCAATAGGGTCTCGCCCCGACAGTGTGTTTGGCCAGTGCATTTTTCACACACCAATTTGCATCGTTTGTCTTTCCCACTCCTTTTTGAAGGTATGCGATGCCGTAGCTCTTGGTGGGTGGTGTTAGGTCTACCAAAGGTCCCACGTACACCCTCGCTTAGCTCACCTGAATCAGGCTTCAACCCCTGGGCCCACGACACGGAATCTGAAGCCTGCAGCAGCAAGGGTCACTTCAGACCAGACCTGCTACACCAGCTCCGAGGAACCCAAACACAAGCGACTGCATGAGGTAGCCCCTCCGCCACGCCCCACACCCAGGGACTCTAACCATGACACATAACCCATGGACAGCCAACCAACTAGCCCTACCAGCAACCCGCCTGGCCCCATGACCCCATAACCAGAAGCACAGCCAATGTCTAATAGCCACATCGCCCCATGAAGCGTGCACTGAATTATGTTGTAAATGTTGTACTTAGACCGTCAGCTTGACCCGGTCCATCTAACCGAGCACGTACGAGGCACAGGTGAGTCTGAGCCAAAAAAAGAAGAAGAAGAAGCGTGCACTGAATTACGGAACTGCACCAAATGAAGGATTACGACCAACTGTTTCTTTGGGTATATTAGGGACCGCCACAAACATAGCACTGGCCGCAGTTTTTGGAACGTTGTACTGTTTCTGCGTGCGATTTCATTCGTTCCAGCATGTGGCTGCAGGCCTTTTTTGTCATCCTTACTGCGCGTCCAAGCAGAATGACGGCATTTTGAGCTCTTTTTGCCCAGGAGGGGCAGGGAGTAGGTCACGGTTGCCCTACAGTACCACAGGTATGAGGATTTGACTGGTCCATTGGATGCTGGTGCTGCAAAGGAGAGCTGGATATTGTGCCAGGGTGGCCAAAACTGGCGCATTGGGCATCCATTTCTGGTTAAGTATTTTCTCTGCCATGCATTGCTGATCTGCATTGGCACTATTTCAGGTCCCAAGTCTCACCGATTCGCTGTTTTTCAACCATTTTTCATGCATACCACTGTTCATGGGTGATGATGGTACCGTCACAGAGATCTTGTGTCTTCGAAATGGTGTTTTTTTTTGTTGTGCTTCTGCCTGTGCCTATGTCAACGCCTAGCCCTTTCCAAGCACAGCTGGGCAGATAAGCACAAGCCTACAAAGCTAGATGCGGCAATGGTACAACAATTGAAAGACTTGGGCTTTTGAGCTGTATGTTAGGAGCAAACGCCTTGTCACCAAGCAATGGAGCAAATGACGCATTGCCCTTCCAACCATTGCCATATTGCAAATGATGTGTGCCTAAGGGTCCAATGGTCCATTTCTTGACAACCCCGCAACTCCAATATGTAGGACCGCCTGGGGTATCACACAGAGATAAAACAGGCAATGGAAATGTTGTGTGTCACTAATGTGTCACACTTTTTTTTATCAAAAGGGCTGAACATTTTCATGCCATCCACCGGCATGGGGTAAGCATAGCTCATGTAGCCCAATCAGTACCCAGCTTTGGCAAGGTCTTGGACATCAGGCCAGGGTCAGCAAACGTAAAACAGCTCCTGATTGGTTCCCCTCGGTTTCGCAAGGTGGTCAATGTGTGTGGAAGATTTTCCACTCAACAGGTCCCACTGTGTTTTGTGGCGCTTGGGTAGTGGCTGAAGCGGGAAGTCCGACAAGTTGTGGTCCCACTCTTCTCTACGTCATTTCCAGTGGAAGAATGGTGTATGCAGTGCATGTCATGGTAGTACATTTGTGCTTTGGTTTGTGGCGCCTGGGTGAAGTCTTGGTGTCATTGGATCCACCATTCACGTACATGTCGAGTACGTGTGATGGGTGTCTCTGTACCATGTGCATCAGTGATGCCGTATGATGGTGATAACAGTGTAGTTGAGTGGTGTCAATCAATGCAATGGATGGGTCATGTATCATACAAAGTCCAATGCTTAGGGGGGCTGTGGGGAAGATGTGCAGTGTGTGTGTTGGATTGTGGTAATGTTGACCTGAACTCTAGTTTTGGGCTCTTTCTGCAGGCTACCTGTTTTTTTGTGAGCCTGGCGTACAGGGAACCTTACTCAACTATTGGTGGGTGCAGACTAACCTTTGGATGGATGTTAAGTGTAGCCGTTGGCAGGTGCACTGCACTTGTAGATCAGACCTCAAAGATTGGGTGGCAACATTCCATGTGGCAGACCACATGGAAACACAACATTCATTCACGTGGATGCCGAGCTTAAGAATTGAACACAATTTCCACCCCCCACCCGCAACCATTGAGTAATATCTGCCAAGTGGTACGTCCAATTTGTGTAGCTGTTACTTTGAGTTCGCCAATTATGAGAAACAGAACCACAAACCCACCACCACACATCCCCCCCAGCATCCCTCTCACGCGTGGCCAGTGCGCGGGTCCAAGTGGTCCCAGTACAGCCTTGCAGGCCTGCCATGCCCTAATGCTGACCTAAGGCCAGGCCTTGTGTGTGTTGTCTGAATGCGCTACTATTCTTCGTATGGTGACCAAGTCTGGCCACAGGCTACAGGCTGGGGAGGGAGGGTGGATGTGACATGCATACATGATTCGAAATGGGTGCATCGTCAGAAATCAGGGCATGATAAGAGGCGAGGGCATGATGAGAATCATGACACTTTGTGAAATCCAGGCATGATGAGAGATGAGGGCATGACAAGAAATCAGGGCATAATGGCAAATGGGGGCATAATGACAAAGTAGAGGATGACAAGAAATTAGAGCATGATAAGAAATGAGGGCATGGCCACAATTGAGGGTACGTTGAGAAATCAGGGCAATTATGCCAAACAAAAGTCAGACAAAATGTCAACAAAGTGTCACAAAAAGCACCATTTGACCAGGGGGCGGTTGTTGCACAAGGCGCTTGTTGTGCAAAGGAAAAAAGGGGGACATAATCACAATATGGAGCAAATTACAACGTGTTTTCACCTGAAGAAGGGCAACACCTGCACAAGCTGCTGGAAAGTCTGCCAAGTGTGTGGAAAAGTGAACACGTCACAGGCGACCTCCTGGATGCATGGGTGAGCAAACATGGTGTAGCGCTGTGTGATTTCAGCCGCAACTTTTGACCTGTGGATGCCGGGATTTCGGAGTTTGGTGGTTTTGACGTTGGTCATGGCAATATCACGCCAATACCTGGCGCTGTGTGCGTGCTGCGCTGTGTTCACCACCGTAAGCTGACGTTCCAATTGGGATTTGTGTTTGCCTAGTTCAGAAATTGGCCACTCATCGACACTTGTTCGTGCATGTTTGGCAGCAAAGCAAATGTCGCTCACAACGAAAGCCGTCTTCTATGGTTCGCTTCTACTGGTCTACTTCCTCTTAATTGGCGTCGCGCTGAGGGATTGGTCGAGTTCGCAAACCACCAACGACGTTTCACCGGAAGAAGCCACAAGTCTTGTGCCATCGCAAGTCTATATCATCCCTGCGGGATGGAAGGTGTCACCGTCTCCATGCCCATGCTCTGCTTTCCCTAAAACTTCTTGACCCCAGACACAGCGTCTCGTATGCCAGCCCATCCGATACACACGGTAGGGCAACCACAGAGCAACCACGGTCAGCGGTGGAGCCTCGAGCTCTGTCGGCGCCGAAGGCTCTTTTCCACGTGCTCCCACTGGGACACAAGGATAAAGGCGATGCTTTTAAGCCCAAGGCCTATGCTCCATGTACAAATGCACTCTCTCTCTCTCTGCTTTCCCTAAAAACGGCCTTTTTCTGTGAGCTGTTGTCTGTCGTATTGTTTCACGTTTCGTGCTTTTCCCGACAATCATGCATCCCTCTGCGTGCAGTATTTCGATGCACCGATCAAAGCCGTCGCGAAGCACCGTATTACGGTGGAGTTGCGCTCGCGCAATCGGCACATCAAATACCTCCGCGACCGCTTGGTGGAGATGGGTGCAACACTCGTCAAGCCAAACAAGCATCGCACAAAGCTTATGGTGGAAATTTCTCTAGGTGTTCTCCTTCCATGAATTGCCGTGCACATCTGTCACATCTTGCAACGGAGCTCTATGTCTGGCCAACGCCTCCGTCCCTTTCATAATCAACTCCTGCTATGACCTGTAAGCCCGAAAAAGGGGTTGACACTGTACTTTCACCGCCGATGTCCTCTGCCTCATCTCACAAATGCACCAACAAAGTCGGTGCCCACTTGCGGCATGCAACCTGCCTCAGTACTGGCAAGCACTGAAGTTCAGTTTGGTTCAGAAGGAGGGCGATCGCCACCGGGAGGTCAACAAACGCTGAGCACCGAGAAGCCCATTCAGTGCACCTCCCCCACCGTATGCAACGACCACCCCTTGGGCAAACGGCGCTTTTTCCGATGCTATTTTTTTTTTCAGCCTTCGCGTGGGACGAAATTTGGTGTACATGAACCGCAGTTTGACATCTTTGGGACGAAAATGGAGTTACACAGGATGCAATTTGTGGCACATTGGACAAAATTGGGGGATACTCTTGTTGGTGCATGGGATGAATTTGGGTCACGTACGCTTGCGCATGTTTCTGTATTGAAGATAATACACTCTTCAAGGCCAGTTTATCATCCCTCCCCATCCCCATGTCCATGGACCCACCCTCTGGAAGTAGGAAACATGCTCCCCTTTGGCAATGGCGCACCGCTTTGGAATGAAGGATCCCGCCCTGCGACTCGCACCCGGTGCCCCCTGGTCAAGCATCATGTGCTGTGACAGCTGAGCCTCGTGCCCTCGTCAGGTCATTTTGTAGTGGACAAGATTTTTTTTAATTGAAAAACCTGGAGGGTAACCGACGGCGGTTGGCGGGTAACCGACGGCGGTTGGCGGGTAATCGGCGGCGATTGGAGGGTAATTGACGGTGGTTGGTGGGTAACCATCTGGACATATGGGTTGCGTCAGAGTTAAAAAAAAAAACATTGCTGGTGAAACAGCAGTCGTCAAAATGAGCAAAACTGGGGATGTTAGGACATGCGGGTTGCATCAGACTAAAGATGAAAAATTCCTGGTGGAACCGCAATGGCCATAATGGGCAGATTTTGCTGACCACCGGACACTCCAGCTTTTTTTTTCTTCAGTAAAAAACGTCCTGGCCCTCGTTGCAGGTGACCTGGAGGACAACATGTACGTGAGATTCTTCACCTTCGCAACAGAAGATGAGCAATACGTGGTGCGATCCCTGATCCCTTACAGGTACCGGCCTCTCTCACACCTTGAACAGGTGTGTTGCAGGCCTGCCCCCCCCCCCTCCTTCCCACCCCGCAGCTCCCCCCCCTTCCAGACCCCCAGATCTCCGCCCATGGAGAGCAGCCTACACAGTGGGGCCGCAAACAACATTGCGGCCCATTCGGTGCAGTCATGTGTGTGCCAGAAGAGCTTCCTTCTTTTGACACTTTATGGTGAGTGGTTACACACTTGTGTATAGTCAAAATGTCCAGAATTCAATCAGGAATTCAAAGCTGCCAAAAAAAAAACCTCTTGTCACCAAGTGCAGGGGGCCCAGGCAAAGAGGTCTTTGGAAGCAGAGATGCAGGATGCAATGTTGTAGCCCCCCTGGAATTGCCGGTTTCGAATCTTTTCTAGAGGTAGTAACCCCACCACTACTGAAGTTGGGCATACGGCCGGGCGCTGGAAACCCTGTGCTTTGAAGATATTTTCATTTGTAGTTCGTATCCAGGTGCAGACCTGTATCGGGACTCGCAACGGAAAGGAGGCTCCGCAAGCCGCTGTTTAGGCCCATGGTTTGCGTTTCTCCGTGCGGCGGGTCATGTCGGCGAAAACATCACGGATGCAAACCGCCATCTGCTGCATGCACCCACCCCCTCCTATCGAGCAGACCACGTGCTGTGGGGTGACTTGACCCCTGCCCAGTCTCCAAGCCAGCCCTCAATTTTCGACTGCTGATTCGGGGCCGGGTGGCGGCGGAACACAGCCCACCCCCCGTGCCTATCTCGTCCCCTTAGCTGCATACAAATGGTGACCAGTGAGTGAGGCCACAGGCCCGCCACCCCATACCTCATCCATACCCCGCCTTTTGCAGCAGCGGGTAGACTTGCCCCACCCGCACCCTGTGCAAACCCCCCTCCCCCCCTCTGTCGGGTGTCCACTTGGACGCCCCCGGCCAACGGCCAGGGCAGTCGCCTCCTCCGTGTGGACCCGACACGGAGCAGTGAAACAGGGACAGTCCGGGGGCTCCGTTGGCACAAGCCCCAGGGGAAAGGCAGGGGGTGTGGGGATGTGAGGATAGGCCAGGCACGGAGAGGGAGGGCACAAGGAAGTGAGAGGCTGATGGGTGCCGCCACCGACTGAGGGAGAGGGTTCAAGGAAAGGGCAAGGGCAAGTGGTGAGAGGCCAATAGGCGCCGCCGGCTGCAGACAGCAACACAACCGGGCGCCACGCCAAGCCCCCCCATTCAAACAAGAGCAGCGGCTGACCACGTGAGAGCGTCCCGGTCCCCGCCCTCCACCCGCAGTCTGCCCGAGGACATGGCCGCGCGGATCCACAACATCACCGGAATCAACGACTTCCCGCCGGCGCAGGGCTTCGGCCTCACCGACAAGGCGGTCATCCCGGTCCGGTACGACCTCACCACCAACACCCTCGTGGACATGCGGCCCGCCCCGCCCCGCAAGCACGCCCCTCTGGAGCTGCCCAGCAACGAGGAGGGGCTGCCCTACAGCGACGGCGCGCTGCCCAGCCCCGAGCCGCACGCCGCCATTGGCCACGAACTGCCCATGCCCGAGCCCCAGCCCGGCCCCGGCGACCAGGCCCAGCCCGTGACGAATGAAGTGCGCTCACAGTCCCAGATCCTTCTGGGGTTGATTCTGCCGCTGTGGACAGTTCCAGGTCTGGCAGAGCCTCCGGAGGAGGCCTTCCCCCCAAACGCTTTTCCAACCGCCCGTAACCGCTTGGCAACCGCTCTTCAAACCCCCTGTAGCCTGCTGGCGTCTCAAGGACCACCCCCACCCCCAAAAAAAAGCATGTGCACATCAGCACAACCAGCGACCCCCGGGGGTTCGGAACCTGTTGCCGGTGTACAGCATTTCCCAGACCACCTTCCGAACACGGGAACGACTGCTCGTGCAGCCGGCGCTGGGGGCCATGATCGGAACCTTCGCCGTGCGCAGTGCCCGGGTGCCAGGGCCGTCCCTCGACCACCCTCTGAGGGAGTGAGTGTCCGATGCGGTGCGCGCGCGGTGCGGAGCCCCCGTCTCCAGCGAACGGCCTGTCCAACGAACGCTTGGTGTTCAGGCCGTATTGATTTGGCACCCAAATTAATTAGGTACGGAGTTTGAGAGGACACGATTTGGGCTGGACAATTGGGGAAATGAGGGGTTGTTGTGATGTGTGCAATGCAATCAGCTTTTCAGGGTGGAAAGGGACCGTAAGAAGGGCTTCCACTCTGAAAAGTGCTACACCCCCGCCCCAATTTTGAGAACAGGTTCTTAATTTTAGCCCGGTTGCTGGCGGTGGCAGTGGGGGTTGTTATTTTTGGGGGGTGGGCCTTATTCAGTTTCTTGTCCATGAAACCTCCTCCTGTCACCAGAAAAAATGGACATTGTTGATGGCTTGCACCCACGGTGTTGTAGACGAAGATTGGATGTCCCTAAATTAAGCAGAGAGAGACCGATTTCTGGGATGTGTGCAAGGGCTGAGGCATTGCCTGACCCAGATCCTGTCTACAACTTGCAAGCTGCAAAGCGCCAAGCTTCCATCACTTCCCATTTCCGTAAGTACAAAAGACAATCCTGGCAATTGCATTGTTCCCTAGCTTTGGCCAAAATTGGTTGTGAGAGACCAAGGTGGTTCTTATCTTTGGCACGCTCTGTGGAAACTCTCAGGGTGTTCTTGTTTTTGGGGTGGTTTTTAATTTGGGTCCGGTTCTTAAAATTGCGGGGGGGGGGGGGTTAATTTGAAGCCTCTATCCTCTTTGTGCTTTGTATGGGCTGAGATCTTGTGCTTCGGGAGGTGTTCTGCAAATTTCTGAACGTCACGTGCACACGGAACCCAATGTCCAACGAACACCTGGTGTTCGGACCGTACCAATTGAGGACTTGATTGTTCGCTGGGCACACGGGTGGGGGGGGGGGGGGTACATGGGGGTTGTTCCAAGCACCGGTCCAGCCTGTTGAGAGGGTAGCCCGTGCCGGCCCCCGGGCCCTCGGGAAATACCGATGTGCCGCCTCCAAGGTGCAGCATTTCAGGGGGTCCCAAACAGGCTATGGCTTAGTGGCCGGCCGGTACGACATCGGGGCGGGCGGGGGCGGGGGGGGGTCGAGCTGAGGCCAACAAAAAAAAATTGGTGTACCTAAGATCGGCATCTATTCTCTGCAGCCTTTAAGAAATTCCATGTTTCCCCTGAGGAAACTTTTCACGTGTGGTGGGTCGGTCAGTCGGCGAAAATTGCAGAAACGCCAGAATCACCCTCCCCCCAAGTAACCCGGAAGTACCATCCGGCATGACCACTCAGCCTTGGTGGCCCCCCGAGGGCCGTAGTAAAACAAAATATTTGTAAAGGGTGACCCCCCACCCCACCCCCTCCCCCCCTCGCCCCCCAACCCCACTTCCAAGTCGTCTGCAAAACTTTTTTCTCCAGCGGCTTTGGCGCCACTGTTTTCTGTGTTTTGTGGGCCATTTTGTGACAGAACCCAAAGTTATCGGCGCGTTCGGCGCCCAAAATTGTCGGATTTCAGTTGGCAACCCCCTCACCCTCGGCTCCAATGCCTCCCCCTCCACTGCCCCTCAGTATCACAGAACAATCTCCTGGTCCCAAAGTCAGACCACGTCCTCGGCCATCGTTCCAATGCCCTCCGCCGTGTGCGCACTCCCCCTCTGCGGCAGTCAACCGCCAACCGCCGGCAGTGAATGGGCCCACTTTCTGTTCCCGCGCGATCACTCTGCCGCAGGGGGAGGGGGGGCAGGCGAACGACACGCCGCAGGGGCACACGGACATCCCGCTCTCAATAGGCAGGACCTGGCGGCAGCCGCTGCTGGTCCGGCCCAAAAGTGCCGCGCAACGCTTTGCACATCGCACGGGGGCCGTTCAAGTGGGGGACCCGGACCCACTTCCCGACTGCCCACAGCCCCCCTCCCCCCCCGACAGGAAGGGCAAGGACAGAAGGGGACCAGCCCCAGGGGAGGGGGGATGGGCATGAAGGGGGGCGGGGGTAACGCCCGCTCCCCCCCCCCCCTTGGGGCAATTTTCCACCCGCCTTGGAAAAGCGGGTGGTGGGGGCCTGGCGGTTGCAAAACGGTTGGGAGGGCCGTTGAGGGCTGACAGCAGCGGTTGGGGCGGCATGAGCTGCCACCCCTTCATGGGGGTCCTCCCTGTTCAAGTGCAGGCCTGCAGAGCGGGACACTGTGTGCTCGTCCGGCGGCAGTAGCGCACCCTTCGTGTTCCTCAGCGCTGATCGCCGTGTTCCAACTGCATTCGCTGTACTCCGAGTATTGCGGGGTCACGGCGGCAGTCCTGGGTCCCGTCGTGGAATCGCACCTGTCGAAGGAGCCGGTGGCCGTGGGGCCCCACACGCCGTCCGAGGGGGGCGCGACGCCCCGCGCGCCCACCCGTCGCGACAACGTCGGGGGCAAGGCAAAGCCGCCGGGGGCAGCGGCAGCCAAGAGCCGCGGTGTGCATGTGTGCCCTCGTGTCCTCCGGTCGCGTGCTCGTGTTGTCCGGACAGGCTGTTCCTGAATGACGGGACGTTTTTGTTGAAGGGGCGCCCGAAAGGAGCGCTTGCCAAGCGGGCGGTCACGGCCAAGCGACGGTGGCTGCCGGCCAACCGCTGGCGGTTTTGAATAATGAGTGTCGGTGGTGCAGAAATCCCCTCGAAGAGGTTTGTTACGCCGTCGGAAGGCGCCAGTACACCCCCCACTCGTGGGGGGTATTCCTGGAGCATACCCCAACCCCCGCTGGACAACAGGTGTGCTTTTGGCGATGCAAAGTGTCCCCCTGCCGGACAAGGTATGCCGCATGGTACATGCCACAAAACGGGTGCTTCATCGGCGTTCTGGCACTCAAAACTGTGTTGTCTGGAACTTGTCAATTTTGACCAGACATGCCACTCGCGTCCGGCAGGGGACCTGGGGCCCGTTAGGAATCGGCCCTGTGCCGTGTGCCACCCGGTAATACCTGCCCCACCCACATCCTAAACTTAGTAGGAGCTTGCTGCACCCCTGCAAGTTGATGGGGGATGGGCTAACGTTAGAAAAGAGGAGGGAGGGGGTGCGTTCTATCGTAAGCCAGGGTATGGCAACGGGCCACCCCACATCCCCTCCGCCCCATGCAATGCTCGACAACCCTCCCGCCCCCTGCATCAGTCCAATCCCAAAGTCGTGCACCCTCCACGAGGAGGCTGGGGCTCTGGCTTTGCATACCTCTTGAAGCCCCGCGGCACAGCCCTAAAGTGACCCGGATCCCAATTTCAGAAACAGTGACAATTGTTGGAATCAGCGTGACAAGGGGGTCTGGAAGAGTCGCTTTACACAATATGTCTCTGATTCAGTAAAAAAAAAATCTGACCATTTTTGACCCCCAAAAATGTACTCATATGACATGGAGACTGATTAATGATCCCGGTCTACTGAGCACCCGCCCTTGACCCCTCCTTCCGCCACCTCCAGTTCTTGGGGGCTCTGTTGACCCTTCCTGTGCAGTTTATAGTCCGGCTTCCCGATTTTCTAAATGTTTGAAGCACCTTCGTCATGTTCTCCCGCTGCCTCTGGCGGATGGATGGACAAAAAATGTACTTCAATTGAGAGCCTCATGGGCACCCGTCTTTCTTGAGGAATCAAAAGAAAAAACCTGTTTGGAAATTTTGATTGTTGAGCTACTGGGGCTGATCAGTGCTGGAGCAGTTTGTGCACAAGTCCTCTCGCCCCCCCAAACCGAATGGCCGCAGAGGGTGTACACATATAACGAGGGTCCACATGCTGCGCATGGGATATTTGATCCCTGTGTTCCAGTGTTGAATTGTTCGAGCTGCCGAGGCTGAGGACTGCCTCAGCAGTCTTCACCCCAGTTCCGCTGCAAACAGTGGAACTGAAACCGAAAATTCACTTCGACTCAAAATCGAAGAATTCCAAAAGAAGATGCGTGATTTCGCGCTCAACACCCCTCCCTCCCCCGCCATCCCCCCCAAAAAGGTCCAAGGGGTCAAAATCAGACTTGCCACTCGCGTCTGCCGAGCCCGCCACACCCAAGCGGGGCTGGGCCCTACTGAGCCATGCACCGCTAATGCAATGTGGGGGGGTGCACCGTCCGTCGTTCCACATCCCCGAGACTACAGATATCAGCCCCGGCATCGCTTGAGAAGCATACCCCAACCCCCGCCAGAAAACAGGTGTGCTTTTGGCAATGCAAAGTGTCCCCCTGCCGGACAAGGTATGCCACATGGTACATGCCACAAAACGGGTGCTTCATCGGCGTTCTGGCACTCAAAACTGTGTTGTCTGGAACTTGTCAATTTTGATCAGACATGCCACTAGCGTCCGGCAGGGAATCTGGGGCTCGTTAGGAATCGGCCCTCTGCCGTGTGATTCCTCACGTCCAGTGCGCCACACCACATCCCACTCCCGATGGTGGCGGTCCCGTCTGTGTTTGTGATGCACTCCGCAGGCCCGGTCCTCCACGTGTCCTCAGGGTGCGGTGAAGAGACCCCCGATCAGTGTGCGAAAGGCAAGAGCAAAGGCAAGGACAACCGGGTGCGGCAGCAAAAGCGGACCACCGTTGTCACCAGCCCCTCGTGTTCTCCACCTCCGACCAGGCCTGCCACGCCAGCCAATGAAAGGTACACACGCCATCGACGGGGGCCGCGCAACATGGGCCGCCGGGAGACACATCCTTGTGTGGTTTTGGGTGGTCACACTATGGAGGCGCCCTTGCGCGCAGTGCGTGCGCAGTGCAGGGGGCGGCAGGCTTCTCGGAAACTGGGCACCGTGCCGGGGTTTGTGAAGCCCCCCTTTTTTGAAAAAACGAAATGCTCCTTTGGGGGGGTTTGAAAGGGGTTGTGGGATGCAGAATCCCTTTTCTCAATCAATATGCCGGGGCCTCATGGTGGCGTCATCATGTAACGGTGAGGCTGGTTGCTGCCACCGGAAGATTACACGTATTCTTCCAAAGTCCCGGGGAGCACCGTTCATCAAAAAACAGGCGGGGTCCGCCCGGCAGCGTAAAACACCCTGAACCTTCCAAACGCTCCCCACCTTTTCGGGGGAAGTCCCCCGGAAGGGGGCTTTAAGCGCGGCATCCGACTTTTGAGAGCCCCCCCCCCCCTCCGGCGCAGTGCAACTGTTTGGCTGCCGAGTACCCAGTGTGCCAAGTAGCACAAGTGCTGCACACAACGAGCCTCTTGTTGTCTATTTTGCGTGTCTTGGCCTAAGGGAAGACAGGGAACAATATTGCACATTTCGGCCGCTTCAAGGCTTATCTTGGGGGGGCAAGGGGTTCCCACTGTCACAGATATCAATTTTGGTCAATCTACAACTGTTTTTGGTGACCTGAGACCAGCAGGTGGCCCTTTGGGTGCACTGCCCGCCAGATTTCCACAAAATGGCGCGGATGCAATGGCCACACACACCGCCCCCCACATGGACCCTGCCGGAGCACTGACGGGTGGGAGAAGCCATCGTGCACGTGTGTGTCGTCCAGAGAGGGGAGAACCATCCTGCGGCATACCGACAGGGCCTGCTGCCCATTTTTTTTCTGCACCGGGGCATGAGGGTCGCGGCAGAGTGGGGGGCTGGAGGGGGGGGGGGGGGTGCAATTCATACTGAAACGCCAACAGTGTTCTTTTGTACCATGCATTGCCACCAATGTATGTGTGCACATGTCAGTGTATTGTAGCTCTTCAGAGGTGAGCTGGGCAAACAACGTAGTCTAAATGAAATCTTTGAAGATGCCACCCACCCACCTGCTGTGTGGCTCACCCACCTACTGCGTACTGCACCATTGCACGGGCAGTGTTTTCAAGGTCACCATCAAGACCCGTCTATGTTCTTAGACTACCAATGGCCCAACCACACATCCCCAGGTTTGCGACCTGTCGACACCCTGAAGGCCGTCCACCCAGCAGTATTACCACCTGAGTACACAGGGAGCCTGATGGTGCACCACCGGAATGGCCCGGTGTGGGCTTGGGGGGCATCAGACAAGGTGGGCCTGGGTCTTGGTCTTGGACAGCGCCAGACCCGTGGCCTCACGCTGCTCTCAATGTGCAGGGCCTAAGGCTAGGAGGTGTGGAATGTCAAAGCGAGGTGTACTGGGGTTCGAACTAGCAACCTTCAACTACTCTTCTTTTGCATTGCCTCTGGGCCATCTCCTGGCTACTGGACCTCAGAAGAACCTGTCTCTTGGCTCACCCCCTCCAACGCGTCCTTGGACCAAGCGTGACCGGTCTCATTCTCCCCGAGCCTCTCACCACTCGCTCACTCCACCGCGTACCAGGGCTGAAAGGAGCGGCCACCAACGGCCGCTCTCCTCTCACCAAGTTCTCTCCCCTCTGCTGGACTCTGGGCCAAGCCTCTCACTGCTCACCCGCTCTAGCATGTTCCGGGGTGCGAACCTACTCTCCAGCCGCCTCATTCTCTCCCCTAGCCAACGGACTCTGGGCTGAGTCTCTCACCGCTCGCCCGCTCTAGTGTTCGAACCGGCGACCTTCAGCCGTGCATTTGCTGTGTTACCAGTGAGCTACTGCACACACTGTTCCCGCTCATATGGGTATCCTTGTCTCTGTTCACAGATGCCCCTTCTTTGGCGCTTTCTGATCTCACCCGCACCGCTTTGCCCGCGCGGGGGGGGGGGGGCACCCCTAGCTCCTTCGTCACCACCAGGCGACAGCGCCGTAGCCAGCCCCTATGATTGCCCCTCTGCCCAATCTTCTGCCTTTCAGGCAGGTTGCAGGGGGGGCAGGGCTGGATAGGGTACCATTTAACCCGAGGCCCCTTCACAGACGCCTCCGAAGTACTTCTTCACAGGACACAGGGACAGAAGATAGAGGTTAGGGTGCCATGCTCTCTCCCACCCCACCCTGTCGCGGGCTCTCCTGGGCGAGTGCAGCGGGTGCTCTCTTGCTCCCCTCTGCTACCGTACCGGGTTTGCTGCAAGAGCTGCCTGGCGCTATGCGCCGTTTATTTCGACCACTTGGGGTCCCAAGAGCCGGCCCTCCGGCTCGGGAGGTAGGGGGGTTTGCGGAGGCCAGAGGCCACCCTCCTCCTCAGCAATATTTTGGGGGGATGACAGTGCTCTGACTTTCGGACGGAAGTAGAACGGGAGGAAGGGGGAGGGGGTTGAGCAGAAGTGTGGTTGGGCCGACATCTCCTTGCACCAGGTCAGGGAGGGGGGAAGGGGTGCCGAAAAAGGCTGAAGGGGCGGGGGGGGTTTTCCATAGTCTGTTCCGCCCAGACCGGACAGTCAGGTAGGTCAGTCCCGTCGTGGGGCAGGGAAGGGAGCCACAGTCTGGGAGTCTTTGGGAGGCTGTGTCCCAACCCAACCCAACGCCCTTGCGTGCTCCCTCCCTGTTCAAGCGTACCTCACACCAAACCCGAGAACAACGAGGCCCAAAGGGAGGGCCCATTCCTTTCAGCAGCCAGCCTTTGCCTCGCATTTTTTCAGAGCCGAGTTGCCAGTATCCCGTGAGTCCGCCAGCGGACCGCGCTCCAGATCGCCTCTTGCCCCGCGCGTGACTACCACCGTGGCAGAGCTGACCACGCAGAAGATTGCCAAGCCTCAGGTGTGTGACCAGTGTGACGTGCAGCGCGCGTTTTACTTCCAAGTCAGCGAGCGAGAGTATGAGAGCGAAAGAGGGGCGGAGGGTACACAATCAAGCAGACAGGATTGCAGACAGACGAACAAGGAGAGCGAGAGGAGGGGGTGCAGAGAGGTGGTGGCGGGGCAGACAGACAAACAGGTCCCCAGCCAAGGGTGGGTGAGAGCACCCCAGCCCCACTCAGCCTCCTCGACTCCATCGCCATCCCGCATCGTTGCAGGGGGCAGCCGCGCACGCTACAGAAGCCTCTGAGACTTCGGCAGCGCCTGGGATCCATGCAGCCCCACTTCTTGAGCCTGTGCTGCCAGCAGAACAGATGAAGACAAACCCCGGGCAAGAGGTCACTCACATGGAGTTGCCAGCGGCCCAGGACGTGTCTCCGGAAGACAAGCCCTCGGAGGAGTCAGCAGTGGCAATCGCCACCACGTCGCAGCAGCCCCTGACATCCACCACCCACGAGGTGCAGGTGCCAGGACGGTCAGCAAGGAAAACGAAAACAGTGCGCAAGCCCAAGGGTGTCATGGCCAAGCATTCTGTGACGGTGGCCGATGTGCAGCTACAGGAGCCGCAGGACGCAGTGGTCGCTGGTGAACAGGTGTGTCCGAGCTGCAATTTGTGGGGTCGTCGGCAGTGAATTGCGGAAAGAAGGCCACTGAAAAGTTGACCACCATCACGTCGATGGACGGTTGTTAGGCGTTGGATAAGTGCAAGAATTGCAAGAGGGTTTGGGGGGCACACTCCATTCTACAGGCCGTACCAGTCACGGCGCATGCCCACGGGGCCATATATAATACATTTTACATCGGGACTTGTGATACGCATGGTCTAGTGCACGACCCAGCGCTAAGCTCCACCGAGCCTGCAAAGCCCTCCACACCACAACATTTCTGGGATTACCCGGGAAATTGCCCCCACACAAAGTCCAGGGGCCTCCGCGAATTTGACTTGGCATGAACCCCCCCCCCCCCCCCTGTACACCGGTGGTGTGTGAGTGGTGCATGGGGAGTGCATCCGCTCCGTTGCGGTGTGCCTGTGCAGAGCATGTGCCCAACATGCATTTGAACAGCGGACAACAAGTGGACGGGGGACCCCCTTTCCCGTGCCCCGCCCATCTCATGCTGCAGAATGGAGTGTTTTCTTGGTGTGAAAGGTGCTCCACGTCACCATCCAGGATTGCCTCAACATCGCGATGTATTCTCGGTGGATAGATTGTGCAAAGGGCAAAGCCCAAACCAAGGCTTTCAATGGGGCACAGAAGGCTGTGCCTTCCCTCAAACGCATTGCGCCCGTTTCACAACAGAGCGCCCCTGTTGCAACGGCTCATCGTGGAAAAGCTGATTGGTCTCGCAGTTCGCCACACCATCCACATGCGGTTTCGGACGCAAAGGCATATGAGTTTCACCAACACACTGTTGGAAGGGCTCACGCAGTAATCGCTGCCAATGGCATTGCTGTGTCGGATTTCGAATGTGCAATTTCTGATTTCTCGGAGCGATCCCTCACAATTGGGGCCATCCGGCCCTCCTCCATCGCTTATACTGTAGACTTTTTGCCTGCCGCCAATAGTGAAAACCTGGAGCAGAAGCAAGGCACATCATTCAACAATGGCTGCGTGCCCAGATCCCTTTTACTTGCGCGGCATGGTCGTTGTACAGGTTGCCGTACAGGATGTATTAGAACGGTATGACAACCATAGGAGGAGCACCCCCCCCCCCAAGATCAAGGAGGAGAAGGAAAGGACAAACGGGAAAGAATCATTGTGGTTGTTAGAAGCCCCTGTCAGGAAAATTATCCTGCAGATGCACACCCCAGCGCGCACAAGTCAGTGCTGGGGTCGGCAAACCCCCGCATGGACTCGGAGTGTGCATCTGGATGCACCTGGTCGATGGCGCGGGCAACAGCCCGACTCCGGGACAGCCGACCCCCGGAGTAGTCAAACAGGACACGTCATCCGGGGGCTCCGTTGACACAAGCAAAACACGTTCGGACCCACAGAGGGTCGGGATGTGCAGTGGCGAGAGGCCAATAGGCGCCGCCAAAGGCAAACAATCAGATACCGAGGCCTTGTGCCAAACCCCCCCAAGATCAAAGTGACCATCGTGGGGGGAAACGGAATTGACAATGGGGGGGGGAATCTTGTTGGGCCATTTTTGGTACACACCATCTTTTGGTCCCAGACCCCCCCCCCCTCTCTTCTAACACATACCATTGATCCCCCTTCCAATACATCGTTGGCTGTCATGTTCCGGGAAGGGCCATGTCGGCAGGAAGGAGGCTGTGGTATGATCATGTGGCCCCACGGGGCCCCTGGTCCTGCAGCCCGCATCCCTGTTCCCGCCTCCTGCGCAGGTGAGACCGCCAGTGGAGGACCCGTCCCCAGACGCCGCGGAACAGAACTCGAAGGCGGCGGGGCGGCTGCCGGACTTGGAGGGCCCGCGGCCACAGCCCCACGCGGTGTCCGTCCCGGAGCCGGTCAGGGCCGTGCCCGACGCGCCGGTTCACAGCCGCGGCCGCAGCGACGGGCCCGCGGAGACACCCGCGGGGCCCCGCGAGGACGCAACGGAGCCCCGCAAGTGGCCGAGCCCTGCCCCCCTGGCGCACCCCATTCCCCCCGGCCGTCCAGAGGCCACCCCCTCGCAGGCCCCTGTGCCCCCGCGCGGGGGCGCGCCCCCGCCGCCCGCCGCCCCTGCCCAGACCCTCCAGCGCCCGGTGCACGCGTCGCCGCCCCTCGCGGCTCAAGCCCCCCAGCCCGTGGCCCGTCCCCCACAGCCTCCCTCCGCCCGCGCTGCAGGGCCCCCCGCCCGTGCCCCACTGCCCACCGCCGCCCAAACGCCACACGCCCCACCTCAGCAACCGGAAGTCGAAGGCCCGGACGAGGCAAGTGTCAGGGCTGAGCAGTTGGCGAAGGTGCGCGCGCGCATTGCAGCGCAGCAGCAGGCGCGGCGCGGGGGCGTGATGGGCAGCCGCAGCGACCGCAGGACGCCGGACGTGCCGGGCTCTTGGCATGCGCAGGTCTGCGGTGCTCGGGTTGGGGGATCCGAGTGGCACGAAATGGAGGGCAGCGTAAGTGTTATGATTTGTCTGGGGGGTGAAGCAGGCTCTAAAGCGAGTGACGCCATAAAACGGATTGTGGATTTGTTCTCGCCCGGGGGTGCACTTCAATGTACACCGATGGGCACGGATACGACACATATGACAATTTGCACATGAGCAAAAATGATCCCCGGCATTAAGTAACAGGTCAGGTGCTGCTGCCCCTCTTCTGTTTCTCAAGCCATCCGCTCTTTGTCTTGCACGAGCCATGCAGAGCATGGATGAGCCAACGAAGGGGGGGGGGGTTTCGGGAGCACCGTTCATCAGTGACAGTCCGGGGGTTGACAGTGTGGAACGACCGGAAACGATGAGATTGATGGAAAGAGCAGCATTTGTATGTGTGCCGGCTCGCACGGGGGTGTAGCGCCTGCGGTCCATTGCAACTCCGGGGGAGGAGGGGGCCTTGGAGCCGGTGTGAATTAGGGGAGGGGGGGTCTGGAAAACAGGCTCAAAGGGCCCGACCTGAATTTTCCCCAGTGCCAAAAACATGGGTGGTGAACCAGATTTGCCAAATTCATGTGTAAAATGTTTCAGCGATTTCAGACGTCCTGTGGTGCTTGTGGTGGGCCCGGCCCTTGGAGCCTAATTAGAGGGGGGGGGGGGTCTGGGAGAGAGGCTCAAAGGGCCCCCCTCCCCCGGAGTTGCAGTGGGCCGCGGGCCTAGCGAGGCTATTTAGGATGCCTGGCCCTGCACACCACGACACAAGAAAAGGAATGTTGGTGCGATTGCCTCAAGGGGCAAGCACCACCACCACCACCACCACCACCAACCAATCCACAATCCGTTTTATGGCGTTGCTATGGCGTTTCAGAGCCTGCTTCACCCCCCAACACATCATAATTGGATGCGGGAAATTTTTTTGGCTTGTGTGCAAGTTGGCAGATGTGTCGTATCCGTGCATTTTTGTGTAAACCGAAGTGCATCCCCGAGAGCCATTTGTTTTCTTACAAGGAACCTCCCAGAAGCGATGAAACAGGCGGTTAGTGCATCATCGAAAACGGGCGACGTTTGACCCCCTATTGCGCAAAGCACGCCAGTGCTCACTGGACCTCTTCATAAAGGAAGGTCCCGCATCCAAACATACACATTCGGCCATTCCTTCCTGGGCAATGGGTGACAAGCGCACATTGTTATGGTTTGCAAACCCTCAACATGGCCCCAAGTTCGTACCTTCGTTTCAGGCACCACCATCCAAGATGCCACCGCCTCGCATGGCTGCAACCCCCTCATCCGGCTCTGCGCCTGCAGCACTTGAGCATCCCATGTCTCAATTGCTGGGTCCCCATCCTATGCCCCCCAGCTCGGCCCAGCCAGCGCTGTCTTTGGCGCCTGGTGCACAGCTGTCACGCAACAATTTTGCGCCCAAACCTCAGTTCCCAGAGGTCGCTCAGGGCATTGCCCGCTCCGACCCGATTGGGACCCCTCGTGAAGGTCTGCCACCGTTGCTCCGTGCCGGCCGTACGGATGCCCTGTCCTCTATCCTTAACCCGACCCTTGTGGGCAACCGCACACACCTCCTCTGCCCCTCACATCTCGCCCTTTTTCGCCCACCACTGCCTCCCTTCCTGGGTACCCTGCGTTTGCCCAACCCCCATGCAGATGTTCTCGCAGGCAGTTTCTTTTCGGTTTGTTTCCCAGTCCACACCCCCTCCGGACCCCACCTCACGCCGTGGGTGTCGGAGTCTAGGAATGACCTCAGAGCCCCCCTATGTTGTGCTGCGTTCGCAGTCCTCATCCTGTCCAGCCCGCTACTCTTCCACCCACGAAGGACTGCGTGGCTGTTACTTGAGCGATGGCGAGGCAATCATTTTTGCGCGGCATTGGCTTGAGTGCTGGTGTTCACGTGTTGGCGCATTCCGCGGACCGCCGGGAGCCCGATGGTGATGCACCGTGGCTCATCTGCTGAGCTCTCCTTGTTTGAGCATCCCAAATGGTCCAAGATCAGTTTTGGAACAACGCGTGTTTGACCCGGTTTTTTTTTACCCATCTTTGGTCCCAAAACGGCCCATTTTCAAGGCATTTTGGGATTTTTCATGAGCCAAAACGGGTCACCACCGGCTCAAAACGGGCTAAAACCACTTGTTTGAGCATCCCAAATGGTCCAAGATCAGTTTTGGAACAACGTCGTTGCTGGAAACCGTCGCGTCTACGCCACAATGATTGGCTGCAGCACCCACCCCCCTTCCTCTCACGGTGCATACGGCCCTGGCTGTTGGTATGCAGTACCCATTGGAGCAGGTGCATTTTCTAGTTGCCAAGCCAGGCTGTCTAAAGGTCTGCAGTACGACGCGGGCGCTGCTCCAGTTTCTTTGTAATCGACGATTTTCTGCATCACATCCACGATTCGTTCAACATGCAAAGGGAAATGGAGGATGTTGTCATTGGGCACCACGCGAAACGAGCGCAGCAGCCGGGGTAGGGGGGGGGAAGGAGGTCGCGGTTGACTCGAATACTGCGCTTGTACCTGCCCCTCACTCCCATGCACGCAGTTTGGCGTAGGAACGCCAATCAAGACACGGACAAAGAACTGCTGGGCGCCCACCAGACGGGCTACAGGCCCGTGAGGGAATCGCCATATGTTTCGTGTTGAAGCTAACCAAGAGGCAGGTGCTGGGGACCCTGCAAGTTGTCCCCTTTGGCTCGCCTCCTCCAGCAGAGTAAAGGCGTAGACAACAAGGGAGTCGCTGAGCGCAATTGCGGAGCTTGACGAAGCAGACACTCTACAATTCCGCGCAACCACAATCCGCACTTTTCCCATTGTGATGGTATCAGGATTCCATATGGACACTCTGTGGACTGGGTGGGTGGCTGTGTGAAAAAACCGCATCTGCTTCGTCATTTTGCACTTCGCCGCTCCACCCCAAGTGCACCACTGCCAGTTCAAACACCACCAGCATCAATGCACTTCGTACCATCAACAGTGGCCAGTGAAACAGAAACTGCCGGTATCACAGCAGCGCTTCATTGCGGACCCTTTCCGTCAAATGCTGAGTACGTTGTTGCGCGGACGCAACGGTGTTGTTCCACAACACTTGGACTTGTTGCAGTTTGTTTTGCGGATTCTGTTGTCGTTTACGAGGGGAAGGGACAGCACGTGCTGATTCATGGATTGGGCTATGATGCACTTTTATCGTTGGTGGACATGATTGCTTGGCAGCGTTGGTTCCCCAGTTTAGCGCTTGTGCTGCACACCGCGTTTATAGTGACTGCATTGGCTAACACATATACTTCAGACCATGGCCTCGGGCAGGATGCCTCCCAAGTCCCACCGTCGCATGGCATCAGGGCGTTCCAACAGTTGATGGTCACCCGAGGACCAGTTGACCAGTTGGGACTAGGCCCAGGGTATTCCATGCCAAAATGGCATACGCACGTGCTTTCCTTTCGGGCCCTTTGGACCCGCTCAAAGGGGGGTACCACTTTTGGACTGCCCTGTGATGGGACGTGATATGATTTTTTTTTCCCGTTGGGAGAGCCCTGCGTATGAAGTGCTGCCCCCTTTGGGCTTGTCAGCAAGACTACCTGCCCCCCCTTTGTATAAGCCACGCCCTTGTCCAAGCAGACCGTATTAATTTGGTACCTAATTTGATTTGGTGCAAATGTAGTGCAGCCACACAAGACATGGGTTTGGTGACAAATTTGCCAGCTACACAGAGTTATGGACACATTTGTTGCCCACCTGAATCCACATAGCTCTGATTTTGGGGATATTTGTGCATTATATGCCCCTTTCGTGCACCAGCTCACCATGCAATCTTCTCTTTCTGAACCCGGGCGTCAACGGCCTTGTCCAAGCTACAGTAGGCATAGGGACCGTATTAATTTGGTACTTTGCCATAGCTTATTCAAAGGCGGGGGGCTACTGCTTTTGCAGGGGCGGGTGACATGACGTGCCCAGTCGCAGGCAGTGTTCTCAAAATCCCGAGGGTGCCGCCCTCTTCCCTTGCCCTCCCATTTGCAGAAGGCCAGCGCGCTGATGCCGCCGAAGACACAGATCTATTCCGCGGGCTGTTCGTGACTCAGAAGTCTGCAGGAAGTGAGGACTCCGCACCAGTTCTCATGTCGTTTCCAGGCGATGCCGCTGAGGTATGCCGCTGTCTGGTCGCTTGAACTGTCGGCCTTTTCTGTTGTGGTATCCCCAGCGCATTGGGGCGGGTGGCTGGGCCCACGCACGCTCTTCGCATGCCGGGCGGCGCCAATGGGCATGTGGTATGTGGTGTTGGGTGCGGCAACCCCCGGCCGTTCCGGTCGCCGGAATTACCGGGAGGTGCCGGAACATTTTGCCAGACCGTTGTGATTCTGCGAGGCTCAATTTTTTGGCGGTGAACACGCTTGCTGCTACTGTCAACCGTTCTCGTCCACTTTGCCTGTTAACAGTTTTGTTCCTCCATCCACTGCCAGAGAGGTTGAAGTGTTGTTTTTGTGGCTCCAAGAGGGCATCCATGACTGATTTCCATGATTTGCACCTCAAGGAGCAGCAATTACTGCAACAAAAATGGGAAGAATGTGTTGACGTCGATGAGGGAAATGTCTGTGATTTGTGTGTCCGTTCTGTCAAACCTAGCAAGTTTTTTCGACAAGACCAGTGTTGCTGCCCAACGGGATGGACCTGGACAACGGGACGAGTCATCATCCACTGAGGTTCAACCAGTCAAACCAGTCAAAACAGGCAGACCCGTCAAAAACGTCGCAGTGGATGATCGCATTGAGAAATGCGGGAAAATACGGCTTGTACAGTGGGAGCAGTTTTCTGATGTGAGATCCATGTGTGCATTCGTCTTCTTGTGGCAGCCTTTGTTTGTGCATGCAAAAACGATTTTCTGGAGGAGGACAGGTGATCAAATGGGTTCAATTGAAATTGAACCAGCATCCTTCAACCGCTAGTGCAGTGCACATACCAATAGAGGAATGACTGCACCTGCCACACCACTGCCCAAGGCCCATCTAGAGACCGAGGGGTTCAATTTATTTTTGAAAATTGACAGACATTTTGGGTTTCCACATGACTCTAATGACACAGCCATCGGGGCCTGGGAACACGGAGCATGCCAGAACATGGCCAAAAAAAGATTCTTTGTTTCGCCGGAACGTTGTCGCCCGACTGTTGGGGTTTTCTCGCTGGAACGGCAGGGGGATTGGGTGTGGCCACTTTCATTCGCGTAGTGTGCACACGTTTGAAGTATTCGAGCTGCAGTCAAAACGAGCCCCCCATGTTTGGGGTCACTGGGGGTGGGGGTGGGGGTGGGGGTTCGCGCACAGAGTGTGCAGAGTGCTGAGGTTTCCGCTGTGCTGTCTCCGAAACGGCACGTCACGCGTGATTGGGCTGCGTGGGATGATGCCACGATCGGTGTAAACGCGTGTGCGACACCCCTCATCAGAGCCCCCTCGCGTCCACCCGTCCACCCCCTTCACACCTCCAAATGTCCGGTCGGGCGGGCCTGTCTGCCTCGGCGTGTGGGCACTACCTACCCCTCCGCGGTGCCCTGGGGAGCGGCGCCGTGCGCTGTGGCGCCCCCGAAGCGGCATTTTGGTATTTCGGTATCGGTTGCCCCGCGTTGCCCCCCCAATCCCCCTTTCCTGCCGTGGGTATGAACTATGCGATGGTGGGTAACTGACGGCATGTCCCACGCGACACGGGGCGTTGCTTTACCCATGGGTTTGGGACGCATCCGGCGCGTCCGAGTCACTGGGGGGCCGTCCCGCCCAGGGCCCCCGACCCAACAACCCCCCCCACGCCGGGCATTGGTTTCCCTTGCGCTGCCAAAGTGCCACGGCCCTGGCCTCGGGCAGGACGCCTCCCAAGTCCCACCGTCGCATGGCATCAGGGCGTTCAAACAGTTGATGGTCACCCGAGGACCAGTTGACCGGTGATGGTTTAGAGGCCCAGGGTATTCCATGCCAAAATGGCATACGCACGGTGCTTTCCTTTCGGGCCCTTTGGACCCACCCAAAGGGAGGGGTACCACTTTTGGACTGCCCTGTGATGGGACGTGATATGTGTTTTTTTCTCCGGTGGGAGAGCCCTGCGTATGAAGTGCTGCCCCCCTTGGGCTTGTCAGCAAGACTACTGCTTTTGCAGGGGCGGAGGGCGGGCGACACAACGTGCGCCGTCGCAGGCAGTGGTCTCAAAATCCCGAGGCTGCCACCCTCTTCCCTTGCCTCCTGTGGGCAACGCTTATGGGACAATGGGGGCCACCCATTCGGATACCTGCCACCCCCCCCCCACCACCACCCCCCCCCCCCTTTTTTTTTACACAGATGCCACCTACCACCAGAAGCCCCTCGGTCAGCCACACCCACCCCCGCCTTCGGGGCCACGGCCCTGTTTGTCTGTTTGTGTCGACAAGTTGCAACAGAGGGCCCCAGCGTCTTGCACTCTTTTTCAGACAATCGTCGGCGCAGAATTCACGGCGTTCCAGGATTTTGTGCAACATGACCTTGTGAGTACATTGAGTGCTGCAGAGATGGACTTGACGAAGGTGGTTTCGTTTCAGTGAGCAGGGCTTCTCAAAAGGTTGTCTTCTCTTGAGAAAGCATTGAGAAAGTGCAGCTTTGCGTTGAAAATGCTGAGGCACTCAGCCACTGCTGTGTGTCCAGGTGCACCATTACATATTCTATTGTGCGTACCATGCCTGTGGGCTTCAGCCACCGGACCCTGGCCGGCGTGGTGCCTGTCCATGGTGCGAGTTTGGTTGTTTCCGCTGCATTGCAAGCAACAGAAAACCCCCCTTGAATTGGCCACGTTTGTGAGTACACGAAAGGTGGTATTTCCAGGAATCACATCAAAGGTGCCGTTCTGATCAATATCACGGACTTGGGATATTCTGGGGTGTTTTTTTGGTTCGGGGGAATAGGAGGTCACGTTGACTGCTTACCGATATAACTGCATCTTCAAAAGAAGTTGTCCTCAATTTGCCAGGCCGCAACTTGCCAGTGGGCCCAATTTTGGCCCAGTGATCCAAACTGGGTGTAGCCCCCCATTCAGAGGCGTCTGGTTGGTAATGTTGTGCAAGGCTCACCATGGTAGGATGTGTGTGCGCCCATTTCGTGGCTCTACCTCCCAAGAGCTTGCTGTGAACCATTTGAAAGCCATATTTTCAACCCTCTTTGTGCATTTTCCGTCCTGTTTGAGTGCTGGTGGGTGGTAGGGGGCAGGTAAAGATCGCCAAAAGAGTTTTCAGGCCAGGGGACCGGGTGTCGAATCGCGTTGCCGAGGGTATTGCACCGAAGCCTGGTGCGCCTGGCGATTCGGGACACGCCACATGCCCGCCCGCTTGGGTCCCACACCCGAAGGAATTCAACGGGGCATTTTAAACGGTGAGGTGAACGTATTCCCCAGTGAGTTTGGTTGGGAACCCCACACACTGACAGCCCTTTTGGGGGATGGTTGTTCCACGAAGACCTGCACAGCATTGCATGGCGCAACCGGTGTCCCATGCCGTGTATTGGGGGTTTTTGTGGGTGGTGGCGGGCGGGGGGCAAATTTGGTTCGCTGATTGCAATTGCCGTGTGTTGAGCCAGATCTGAGGGTCAAGAGGGCTTTTGCCTTCTATGCAGACCCCTCGGTGATAGCAGGGACCTGTGTCCCGGTACTCCTGGTCAGGCGCCCCCCCCTTATGAGGCCTGACTGGCACAGACTGCCGTGCCTTTTTCAGGCCCCCATAGGTTGGCTGAGACAAAATGGAATGTTTTGACGTTCCCCCACCGAAACCTCGGCGGCTTTGGGCAAGACCTGGGTCATAACCGGTGAATGCATGCACCGACTGGGGACCCGATTGGTGCCAATCCACCACTAGGAGGGCCGTTTAGGCCTTTTGCACCTTGGTCGCCATCCTTTGGTTCATTAGGGTCGCTCCAAGGCACCATGGGGGTGTTGCCTGAACCGTGCGCGCACCGTGCGCGCACCGTGCGTCCTTTTGCGTATTCTATGTCCACCAGATCCACAATGCCTGAATCTGAGCTGCCCTGGCTTGTCGCCGGACTGCCTGTGCACGCACGGTGCGCGCACCGTGCGCGCACCGTGCGACAACGCCCCCCATATGTATTTGCAAATACAATGGAAAATGAATTTTTTTTCTATTTTTTCCGGGTCGTACTCACAATGACAGCCAAAAAAAAAGCTCGCAATGCCGCAACAAAAAATATCTCTCGCATTATGGGTTTGGGACTTTGGGACTTGACTTGCAACTCGGCGCTTTCACATGTTGTAGTCCATTCTCATACCTTCCCAAACCACCGTCGCTTGGCCTTGAATGTGATCTGGGTGGCTGGCTGTGCACAGTCATGCTCATACACCCAACACATGTTGCTTCCATGTGCTCCTCCTCCTACTGCTCCTCCTCCGCCTCCTCCTCCTGCTCCTCTTCCTGCCCCCCCCTTCGTCAAGCCCCCACCCTCTCGTGCTTTGGCATCTTCTTCCGCGGTATATTGTGTCTGGACTCGGTCCGGTGGGCCCCATGTGGGGCATGGGCTGCAAGCAGAGGGCGTCACACGGCTGTGGATCAACCCGGCAATCAGTACCTGTCGATGCCGGATGATCTCCTAAGGACTGCTGATCCTGCTGTTCTGTCAAGTGGTTGCTTGTATTTACAGAAAAGGTACCAAACAACTGCCATGTGAAACGCATTGCCCTGCACAGTCAAACTCACTTGAGCTTGCTCTGGTGCGTCCTCAGGATGGTGGCTTCATTTGAGACCCCATACGGACAATCCCAAGCCACTCTCAAGTGTCGCTCGCATCTCCCTGCTCCATGATGGAGTCATTCAGGGTTCCCTTTGGGAGCTCACCCAATTCATATCATTTGCAGGTGCTGAGCTTACAGGCGTGCAGGGACACATGAAACCCCTCCCCCATCCCCATGCCCCCGGCACATGCACAGAAACCCGTTTTGATACCTCAGGAAGGGCGTCAAATCACAAAGCCATGGTTGCTGGAGCGAAACCGACCCATCTTTGAGGTTGCTGTCTCCGAACACCCTGCTGTCCCCAGGAAGTTCTGCCCAGCCCCCCACTATCTCTCCCACCCCCCCAACACCCTATGCAGACAATACCATTCAGATTCCTGCACCTGCAGATTCCCCTTGCCTCGCCATCTCCCAGTGCCCACAGTGCACACAGGCCACACAGCACAACACTCCACATGCGCGCGCACACACAGTCTTTTTCAGCGTCACGTACATGCATAGTTTATCCCTTTCTTGCCTCTCCTTCCTGGATTCATGGGCATTTGTGTGTACTTGCAGTGAATCACTGTACACCCTGGCAACATCCCTCTGCAACATGCTGCAAACGTTCCTGAAATGTCTCTGCTTAACCCTCTTGTCGATGATGTTGACAAGCCCCAAAGTTTTGACAAGATCATTCTGACGCCCGCGATTACTCCTTCATTTATGTCGTACGTAGTGTATGCAGCAGTGGTAGTTGCCAACTAACAAAGCCTGGCTCTTTGCTGGCCCCAGTTGCCCACGGGCTCTACTGATGGCCCGGCAATGGAGCACCCCAGAATGTGATGGTGAGTTGTTAGGGCAGGGCTTGGGTTTGGCATCTGGATCTGCCATCATCTTCAAAGTTGTCTACAAAGGCAAACACAATTCTGAGCCACCCATTTCCCACCCGATCAACACAGAAAAAAATCAACCATATGTCCTGAGCTCAGAGCCCCGTTCAGCTCTTACAGCTGTCGTGGTTTTTTTTGCCTCCGTTCCCTGTCAGCTTCCGACTGACCCGGTTTGGCCTCTACCTTCTGGTGGTCTCTTTTATGGCGCTGCTATTTTGGACCATCAACCTCCAGGTTTACCACCTATGGGACTGCCCCCGGCATGGATGTTGTTTCTGCAGTGTGCCATGCCCTAAGTGTTTGGCAGAGCCTGCAAGCATGTGCGAACGGGCAGTGCAGGCAACAACATTGATGATCGACAGGTTGGAAAGAAGGGATGTTTCCCACATTTTCATTCGTAGAAACCCAAATCGGACCACCCCTGTGAACTGTGCATAAATTGAATCGTTCCTCACATCATTAATGGATTTTTGCAGGTGCTTGCGATTAGCTATGGCTGCAGGGTGTGTGGTGCCATACCTGCACACAAATACCCCCATCCCTGCACACAAAAGGCTGCATGAAACTCTGTGGCCAACTGCTCATTCTGTTTCCAATACATTCTTGGTTGACCGTCTAAGCATGTCACACGGAGGAGACATGTGATGGATATGATGTGTTATCAATAAAAAAATTTTCTTGCTTTCAGTAGCCTGCCTTTGCGCAACCGGCCCGCCTCATTTCAGTACCCATATCCAATATCCAATAGAAAGCAATGGAGAAGATGTGAATGTCCCAGCTGAAAATACAACACCCTAAAAGGAAACCTTTTAATTTTGGCTTTCTCTTTTTGGTGAAAAGGAAGCAAAATACGAACATGCCAAAAAAAGAGAGGTACATTTTATTTGACCTCAGAAAAAAGTCAAGACCACTGAAAAATGAATGATTTTTTGGCCTTAAAAAATTGAAACAGAAAATAAGATGCACCGAAACAAAAGGAAATGTGAATTGGTAAGAAAAAAATGTTGAAGGAGGCTATGCCCAGTATGCCCAGTTTTTTCAGAATTTTGACTTTTTGAATGATGTTTGAGACGGATTCCGGGTGCGACCACTGAAGTGGCCTACGTGAGAGTATTGAGCGATATGGGAGACAGGAACAGTTCGCAGCGGTCATATTGGGGTATGTGGATATCTCGGGTGTACTCATTGTTACCACCTATCTTTTTTGCTGGATTTGGGCGTTTTTTATTTGATTTTTAATGATGCCATGTATAGTATCTTTTTAATAAAATGGGAGCTAAATGAGATTACCACACGGGGGTAGGGGGCATTTGCGGTTCACTCATGGATAGTTAAATTGGTGAGGTTGTGGCACATTTAAGTCTCTTTGATGTATCGCAGCATTTTTATGCACATTTATTGTGCTGGGTGGATGGTAGGTATTGCTTTCTTAAAGTTCTAGGTGATTTGTATTATTGTTTGATGAACGTAGTCGGGGATGGGGTGTTTTGTTATGATGGATCCGATCACCACTACGCTATTTAATTAGCTGCTAATGTGCCGCTTTGGCTCAGCTCAGCTGAGGCTCATTTGGGGAAACGGCTGAAGCTTTATGCGTATATTCAAGCCCAAATCTTTGCACTCTTTTGTGCCCGCTTCACTGTCACAGTTGGTTGAGCAATGGTCCGCGATACCGTTGCACAGGCACCCACTCATCACCCGCACATTCACTCAGTGGACGCAATGGATTCAAGACAACAAGCTCCAATCTCTTCTCACATTGCCACACGGCATTAACCAATTGTAAGGGACAAAATTTCCACTCTGGCACTTCACGTACGCCTATTTGAGTCAACAGGAAGTTGTACCATGCCTAACTTGTAAAAACTATACTATGGCCCGCAGAGTGGTGGTGACGACACTGGGCGGGAGTGCCACCTGTGACAACGAGTGCCACATTTGGATTACCGAGTATCACCGTTGGAGGATTGCCGTCGTGGCGTCCACTCTCTGAAACGAGATATATTCGCATCTTATAAGCCACCGCGCGCATACGGCTGCCCGGCACAACCAACCTTGTACTGTTGTCAAGGATGTCACACTGTCTTCCAGGCAAAGCGGGGATGACTCCACCCATTCATCGTCGTGCACCACGGCCCCCCAAAACCAACGAATTATAGAAAATGGGACGGACAGGTAAGGGCACCGCTTGAGGATGCGTGCATGGTCTTCAGGGTGTGAACACAGAGTGTTGTCTTGTGGAGATGTCATTTTAAACACAAACATTCTAGCCGCTATTGGCAGTTTCCGCCACAGTGCCCGAAGTACAAAATGATATTGTCGCGGCGGGACATTGAACGCCCGCATACCATACCCTTGCGTCCTCACAATCCTGTATTTTGACTGCATGTGCCGGTGCTCTATGGACATGGGAAAACGACCATTCCTCTAGGGGCGGGAGTCGCAGAACTTTTTTTGTGTGGAATGGGCTCTAGTGCGCACCAGAGCCCATTCCACACAAAGCAACACCGGTAAGCAAATGGGTAGAGCTGGGCAAAACTAAAGCAAGTAGGAAAAGGCAGGCTTAGTTAGTCATAATTGAGCCTTGAGCGAAACATGACCGAGCGCTAGAAGCCTTTACTGAGCACCCAATAGGTGTAAGGTAAGATACAATTTTTTCTGAATGTAAACCCACCTAAACAAGTGTTCCTCCTCCCGGCTGATCACCGCACGCTTGAACGTTGCCGCAAACTGGGAAGGTCTACCCGCATGATTGCAGCTGCCCCTTTCCTTTGGACAGAGCCCTTGGGGGTCACCAAACCTCGTGGTGTAGCCCTTTCGCATGCCACACATGCAAGCCGTTTTGACATTGTACTGGGGTTGTAAGCGCTTAAGTGTTTTTTCATTTGTATTTTATTGTTTTCCATGGTATGCCAGTCTTGCCTTCTCGGTGGTGTCCAGGGCAGATTGGTTCCATTTGGTGAGAATTAAGCTGTTGTGTCCCCTCTAAACGCACGTAGGTTGTTCTTCTCCCTTCACATGGGCGACGGCAAGAAGATACTATGAAGTGCTAGAAAGTTTTTATGAGTCTTTCAGCTCTTGTTGTGCCTCTCCTGTTGCTAGCTGCTGGTGTAGGGTTCGTGCTGCTTGTTTTTGATTGAGAAAAATTTTTTGTTGATGAAATACAACCAATGCAGGATAACCCAGGCCAGAGATGAGCAAGTAGAAGTCAAACAGGATCAAAGCATGAAGGGTTGCAGTCAGAAAAGAGTTGGATAATAAAGATATCAACAATAGACTACAGCAATAGACAATCAATGCGACTTGGATCAAAATATTTCACATGATTCGGAAAAACTGATTGGAAAACTGCCCCAAGGGCTCACACTCCATATAGTGCCATCCTGAGATGTGCACTCTTTGTTTTGGGTCCCATAGGTGCTGAGGTGGCATGGCTTGTGGCACTGAGGTCACTGCCATGTCACATGGGATAATCCTACTTAGCTAGGCTGACTAGGGTTTGAACCCAGGACCTCTCAAAAAGAGGTGCCACAGCCCCCTAGGGTGCATACCACTAGGATAGCTAAGCATTCATGAGAAAACATAGAAAAATGTATAGGCTCTAGATCAATGTCAGCGCCTCAGTCAGTCCAGGAAATGGTGTAAAAGATCAATCAGTTGGGGGGCCAGGGGTCCACACAGCCTCCAAAGTTTAATGCTTGGTTTTATAGGTCAAAATGTCTTGTCACCCCTTTTTGGTTAGGCCAATACTAAGATAAAAATGTGTTATGCCTTTAGGCCTCTTTATAACACTGGAGCTAACCTTTTGACAAGGAAATACACTTTTTCTGACTCCCCCCTTGTGCTGTGGTGGCCACCACTGTCGCATTTTAAAGGAAAAAGGGAATTTTTCTTGGCCTCCCCATGGCTTCAACATTTATTTAAAATTTCCTATAACATCCCTAACAGAAAGATGTCCTTGATTAGTGCCCTAATGATTTTGATGAAATACTGCAGGTTTTGATGTTGAAAGCCCAAACCAAAGCAGCAAGTAGAGCAAGAACAGGATATGGATCGAATCAATGAATAGTTTTGAAATCCAGTGTAACACAGAAGGGATGCAGATAGACAAAGCAGGTATAAACACAAACATTCAATCACAAATGGATAATACAAAAGATTTTATATGAAAACTAGACTGACTCTAGCCTCAAGGATAGCATCAGGCACTTCATGTGCACTCTTTTGGGTGAAACGGTGCTGGTTAGGAATGTGGGGCATAGGTGTCAGGCCAACACAGAAAATGACTTGGCCAAGCAACTGAATTCAGAAACAGTTAAAAAGTAGAACCACAATAAGTGGTAGAAACAATTGAGTATAGGGGTCTTGGGGTGGGAGACCACTAGGCTTAACCTCCAAGGCCTAAAGCATGAAATGCCTATTTTATTTCGGTATATCCTCCATGAAGGATGATACCTCCGCTCAGTTGAGTGGTAGGGGTGAACTTCATGGGGGGCTAGGGTTATCACCCTAGTTACTTTGAGAAAGTGTACTTTAGGCTTCAAAAGAGAGATAAAAATACTTAAGTTAGTCTTAGCATCAACAAAAGGGTTTTAAGGGGGGCTTGGCCTGCATCAAGCCCTCCAAGAAAGACATGGCAGTGACTTTTTCTTACTCCCCCCTGGAGTACTAGTTAGTCAAGCTAGTAGGACCAAGGAAAAAGGCTCAAATGTTCCCAAAATTACCTCAGAAAATGCATTAAACTTACCAAAAACATCCTCATCAGTTCATAGAAGCCTATCACACTGTAGGTACCCTCGAAAAACAGTGTAATGTACCGTGAATGATGTCCCTTCCATGGGGCATTCCTCAAAAGTTGCCGGCGTGCGACAAAAACTTTTGGTAAAAATTTGGGGTAGTTGGGTTTGAACCCAGGACTCCCTCCCTTGAGCACACATGCTTGCCCACTAGGGTACAGTCGAACGCTCTAATGCGGACCGCTATCGCTGCATAAACAGCGTTTTAGTAAATGTCCTGACCAAGGGCCAGGGCGGAGCAATACTCCCAATGGAGGACACAAATCTCCAGGAGCTGAAAAAAATAGAAAATGTAACCAACAGGGAGTGATTCCTGCGGTTTAGCAAAAGATATAGCGATTTAACAAGTCAAATCGCTAAAAATTGACGAAATTACGCGAGACATCGTCATTTTTACACCAAAACTCAAAGTGGCAGACAAGCGCAACGGAAGCGGACTTCAAAAACAAGGTTGCACAAGCGTAAACGGCTTTTGAAAAAGAAGGTATGAGCCGTAGTTTTTAAAGTTCTAAAGGAAATTTTTGCACAGTTGCATCAAAATTTTTATAAACTTTAGGGAAAAGTATTCAAACTCAACCCACACCACAGAGCAGGTGGACAACCCACCTCTCAGGTATGCCAGTGTCATCTCAAACGCATGCATTGGGTTCGTGTTGGTTGCTTTGTTAAAACGTTAGGGTTATCAACGCTGTGTTCGTTGGGGGTTCGGGTGCTCCTCTCTCTTGCTCTGCACGGGTCAATCCAGGAATGAAAGGTATGCGATGCGAAAGGAGCGCGCAGCGCGCACGTAGGGTTAGAATATGCGCTGTGCTTGCGATGCATGTGCCTAATTGAGGCATTCACACGCTGTGGCACTTTCCCTGTACCCCAATTCACCCTTGTTCTCTCTTCACAGGTAAGAAAAGAAAGTGCTTGCTCGTGTTTGTTTGCTCGTGTGTAGCCGTAGCGCTAAAATAGGGTTGCTTAAAACGCTTAGGCTTGTTTTGCGCTGTGCAGTGCGCCACTTTCTCCCTCTTTCTGCAGGAAACAAGACAAGGGAAGCGTGCATGACAGACAGTGCATTCATCGCTTAGGGTGGTTTATAATTCGCCGTAGGGTTGTTTAAGCGCGTAGGGTTTTTTTGCGCTCATATTTTCCTCGGCATTCACATGATGCGTGGTGAGTAAGGTAGGTAAGCCCAGGAGGAGCTCACCTCCTGATTGAGTCACGCTGTGATTGGTTATGTTGGGTAAGATTAGGAGAAAACAAGTGGAAAGGTAGAACCTGTGCATACCTGTGCATGCATATGGCGCATGAAAGGGTAGGCCACGCGAAATGCGCACGTTACAACTCTTGTTTAGGTTACCCAGGGGCTCCACCCCACGTTCTATAACAGAACGGGTGGAGTTCCTTAAGCTTGCTTGCTTGCACCTGGGTTTGAGGACAGTGTATTATAGGGCTACCTGAGAAGCGTATAATACGTGGAGGTAGTCTTGGTTCCTCAGCCGCAAACCCAGGCCATCTGCCTTTGCTTTACAGGTGGGAAGGTTAGGGTGATTGGTGCAGTCCCTTTGAGCAGCGCTAAAATATGCTGCGCAGATCACACAAACAACAAACTGCAACTCAGCCAGGAGTGGCGAGTGCAGTCCGACTTCATCGACATACACGCTGTGCACGCATACTGAGCACTCCTTCCCTCCAAGCCCTGACAGGGAAACGCGTAGTGGCGTCCCTGTTAGGCCAAAGCCGCTTAGCAGCGCTGTGTTCTCTTGCTCCTTCGCAGGGGGGTCAATGGGACCCGAGACCTCATTGACAGCAACACCAAGTAGCGTGTGTAGGTGTTAGGGTCAGCAGGCCTGGCAGGAGTTGAGTGCAGGTGATGAGTGCTCACGCTGCCTTCGAAGGCTGGTGCTGGCGTTAGTGAGTGTAGTGTAGTGGTGTCTCCTGTCCCGCGTGCTTTTCCACGTGGGCAGGGGAGTGCGTTAGCTTTTGGCCCTTAGCAAAAATGGGCGTTTTGTATGCCCTTAGCACACTTGGCCAGCCCTCCCCTCTAGTAGGTAGGGCTTTTGCCGTCTTTCCCCAAGGATAGGCGCCAGCACAGAAATTGGGCGCCATAGGAGTGGTAATAGTACCTGATTAGGACCTTCGGTCCGACGTCAGCGAAGCCCGGTCTCCGGGAGCCACGCCAGGGAGAGAGGTGAGACACACACAGACATACGTAGCACACATTGAGGTATGGTAAACCCTGTAAGGAACGGTAGAACCCCATGGGTCTGGACCAGTCAGGGGTCCTAACTGTGGGCTCGCTTGTTCCGAAGGAGGGATGACACACCTTGCCTCATAACACCTTGCTTGTCATTCCCCCCTGGAGTAGTAAGCTACCGCTCTTTGTTGGCTCCCCAAGGTCATTACATCAGGGCAGTCCCCATGCAACACATGGTCAACAAGGCATACACTCGCTGGGTGGCTGCAAACCTGATAAGCGGCCACCTGGTCCACGCTGCAAACCATAGGCATGGGTCGGCAGGGCACAGACAGGGTCAGTGCAGTGCTCAGTAAGCAGTAGTCTGTGAAAAAACCAATGGCCTTGGGCCAGGGAGTGGTTGTCACGGGGGGCTAACGGTCCTGTCCTGCGATGCAATGCGGGGCAACGGTGACAACTGCTCTTACATCCATACACAGGCACGTCTGCACAAGAGTGCTCACTGCACCTGTGAGGTTAGAACACAGTCAGTAAACCGACACAGGGGAATTAGTTTCGCTTCTTATGCTGGGACATAGTCTCAGCACGGGTCAGTAGCTGCCCCTCGTTGTTCTCAACGAGGTAGGAGCGGAAGATAGGGTTGATACTCCCATCTGGTTGTATGAAGGCTGACATAGGTTCCCAGGTCGCCTCAGATAACCCATAGCCATCCCACAGGGTTAGGAATTTCCAGCCCTGTTTATACTCGTGGCGAGCAATACCTGCAACCACGTAGTAACCATCGACTGCCATCTCATCGGCAGTCATCTCTTCGAGTTCGTCTGCCTCCTCTGGACTGACAGCGTTCTGTAGGTCTATACGCTCGACCTCACTGTTGCCGAGGTGCCACTCATCCCAGGACAAATCGTCAGGGGAGTGATAGTGCCTCAACTGTTTAGGTGCACAAAGCAGTTCACCACCTAGGCGTGGACTGCACCTGACATGGATCCTGGATCCATCTATCCTGATGATACGATAGGGTCCAAAGTAAGGGTCCTGTAGGCAGTTACGTGGCCAGGAGGGTAGGCGTGAATGGTGAACCAAAACAAGGTCACCAACCTTGAAGCTGGGAGGTCGCCGTAGGCGGTTCCGTCGGCTCAGTTCACGGTCCCGGATGTGTCTCAGGTTAGTCCCAGCCTGGTTAGCCAGAGATTGCTTGTGTTCCAGCCAATCTCCCACAGGGCTCTTGAAGTCCTCAGGAAGGGGGGTTTTGAAGAACCATGCAGGTCGTCCTCCATGGAACAGTTCGTGGGGGGTGAAACCCGTAGAGGAGCTCTGCTGTGAGTTCATGGTCAGCATTGCCCAGGGCACTAGGCGTACCCAGTCCTTGGTACGCTCCTGTTTCATCAGGATTCTTACGTTTTGCTCCACCACACGGTTCTGTCTCTCACAGAGAGGGTTAGACGGGTGGGTATAGGGCAGACCTGTGATTACCTCCACATTGAGGGCATTTAGCACTCGTTTGTACCACCCAGTGTCACTGCGGATGCGTACATCCTCATCAGAGTGCACCTGCTTAGGTGTCCCATAGGGTTCGAACCATTGTTCGACCAACATTTTCACAGTCTGCTCACCTGTGATTTTCTTATTGCAAGGGAACACACGGGTGAAGCGTGATAGGCCACAGGTGACCACTAGGCAACTATCATAGCCGCCGAAGCATGGTAGGCCGTGGATGAAATCCACATAGAGAAGATAGTTAGCACAATAGGGTATGGGTAAGCTGGAGATCAGGCCCCTATCCCTACTGTTGCTCTACTTGCTGGCATGACAGCCATAAGCATCCACAATGGTCTGCATACCCGACCTCAGTCAGACTAGAGTAGAAGCACTCACGGAAGAAGTCCACTGAGCGATTAGCGCCAGTGTGACCAGAACTGAGATGGGACCACTGTAGGCACCCATCCAGTCGTGCCTCAGGCACCACAGTCCGGTCCTCGTAGAAGAGGTACTGATTGTTTTTATACCACTGGTGCCCGTCAATGACACGGGGTTCGAGACCAGTGCTGAGGGTTTGCAGTATTTCTTTATACTCTGACTGATAGTCGGTTGGACTCCAACCCTCCAGGATACCAGCAGTGCGCATGGACAGGTCAAGCTGGACATCCATACGCTGGAAAGCCTCTCTGGCGAGCGCCTCAGAGCTCTCACCTATAAGCGCATCGAAGTTGTTGCGCGATATATAGTCAGACACTTCATTCTTTATTCCAGGGATATGATGAACTGTCAGCCTGAACTGGCTCAGGTAAGTCCACCACCGCTTTAGCTTTGCTTTCTCTGATGGTGGGCCCTTCTGAAAAGACTTCACAGGTTCCTGGTCCCACAGCCAGACAATAGGGTTACATCCCAGGAGTCGGGATTTTGACGAAAGCACCAACATACCGGCCAGGAGTTCTTGGTCATAGGTGCCGTAATTCGAACGCGCTTGGTTCCATTTCCAATTCCAGTGTCCCAGTGGCACCAACCGCCACTCACTGGTAGGATAGTCATGTTTCAACGAACCATCACGGTTCAGTCCACTAGTACGATAATGGCAGTGGGTTAGTTCAGCGGGGTTAAGCTCCTGCCATTGGTAGATTGTACCACCCCCCCCTACATCACTGGCATCAGTGATCAGGACTATCTCGCCTTTAGGGCGGGGTACTCCCAGGCAGTTGGAGGAGGCAATTTTCTTCTTCAACTCCTGGAAACACTCTTCCTCTCTGGCGGTCCATCTCCAGGGAGTAGTTTTCTTGATTAGGTCAGTGAGGGGGGCAGAGGAGTAAGTAAAATTGTGGATGTGACGCCGATAGAAATTACAGGCGCCCACAAAACTCCTCACGTTGTGTAGACCCTTCTTAGGGTCATCGCGAATCTGCATGTCCTGTAGGGGCTGCATCTTAGGCGCGGCTGGTTTCCACCAACCATACCCCACGTCGAAACCCAAATATTCCATCTCCTCTTTCATAAACTCACATTTTTCGAGTTTGATTCGGAGATGGTTTTCTTGACAAACGATGAAAAATTCACGGAGGAGAAGGACATGGTCCTCTTGGGTATTAGTACCCAAACTCACGTCGTCGATGTGAGCCTCCATTTCTGCACCCCGAGAAATCAACTCCTGTACTAAAGGCCTGCGCCTCAGTATGTACAAAATTTTGTTCATTAGCTCTTGCGCAAGCGCTGGGGCATTAGCCACCCCGAAAGGCATAACCTTCCACTTAAAAACACGGCCCTTAGGGGTCATAAAAGCGAGCAGCTCCTGAGCTGCGGCGGTTAGGTCCGCCTGCCAGAAACCAGAGCGTTTGTCCATTTTGATCTTGTACCTGCATTTGGCAATACGCTCCAGGGTATTTTCCATGTTAGGAATACTCCCTGAGTGGTTCTGGGTTTTCTTGTTGACCTCTCCATAGTCAACAACCAGTCGTAGAGCAGTCGACCCTGGTTTGGCAACAAGGAAACAGGGACTGCAGTGATGGGGGTAGTCCCCCTTCTTATATTCTTCAACGAGGCCAGCATCAATACATTCCTGGATCTGGCGCTCGATTTCTTCAACCTGTTCCTGTGGAGCGGGATAGGGACGACGCCTCACTCGCGTCTTTTCAAATTCAGGTTTCAGTTTCAGGTCCATCTGGACCAGTTTTTCACAAGAGAGGGGGGGCGGCAAGGCGCCGAACACCTCCTCATAGGTTAGCAGAAGTTTCTTCAGTCGGGGGTCAAGGTTAAGACTCTCAAGTTTCTGCAGGAATTCCTCCTCAGCATGGAGGTTGCTCTTTCCATGTTCTTTCCTTTTCTGCCAGTCAGCAGTTTCGTTAGGCACAGAACCATCGTCCCACTCAGGGGAACATTGCTGCCAGTAGTGCAGAGAATACACTAGCGGTACCTCAGGATCAGCCAGCGTATAGGAATCATCGTCCTCCTCAGACCAGATGGAGCATTTCCAGGTCTGTCTGAGGTATTGCAGCCGCTCTTGGCGCTCAATACCTTCGGCCTTCAGGTACAACAGCCGCCGGAGTTCCTGAGTGTCATGCTCAGACAATGGCATGTTATTAGCAGCAGGCCGCGCCAGAGCATCAGCAATCCGGGCCACGGGTTCACCTGTGTGCATAGGCTGCATGTGTAGCACTGGCTTCCCAACAGGGGAAGCGGGCTCAGAGGTTGACTCTAGATCTACCTCCTCCAGCAACAGCTGGGCTAGGGAGGCACTGTGTTTTAGGTCAACACAGCTGGGATCAACAAGAGGAATAGTGCTGGCGATCTCAGACAGTTGGTCGTCAGCATCCTCTTTTACAGCTGCAGGTTCCAGATAGCCATCGGGAGACTCACACCCTGTAAGTGTGGCAGATAGGTGCTCAGGAGATCGATTTTTGAGATCAGAAAGGGTCAGGCCACGATTTTCAGCCATGACCTCTTTCAGTAGCACCTGGTCTAGGTCGCACAGGGGTACAGGATTGAGAGATCCATCAACGATGGACAGGAAACTGGCCCACTCAGGGGCCTGCATAGCTGTGTCTGAGGCCTCAGGCACATAGATGGGGCCGTCGGGGAGTTGCACTCTTCCCACGGTCATTCGATCTAGCATACGGCGCCAGTAAGCATGTTCACCAGAGCAGCCCCAGTCAGGGGTGCACATGACAACCCTTCCTCCCTCATAAGCAGTTTTGGTTAGAACCTTCGCAAGCAGGGAGAAGGGAGGGTTAGCATACGCTAGGCCCATTGCTTTCCAGAAGAAACGGAAAGCATTGTTCAATTGTTTTGAGCAGTACAACTGCATGATGTATTGTTGTTGGCTCGCAAACCATTCCACCTGGATCTCATCCAGGTTTACCTGAAGGGCCGCCAGTCCATTTTCAAGAACGTGACGGGCCAATTGGTAGTTTTCAGTACGATAGTTAGTCTTGGATGCGTAGCGCAGCCCAGATTCTTTTCGTCCTGACAGCTCCAAAGGTACGGAGAAGAGCCCACTGCCGAAGTCGCACTGCAGAGAATAGGGGCGCTGGAGAGACAGCATTCTTACCTGGGGGTTTCTTCGTAGGAAGTCTGTACCAATGACGATGTCAAAGGCGTCGGTGTCCAGCACTCTGCAGTGTTGGGTCACGGTTTTGTCGCCCAGGCATATAGTCACATCGACCCCCCCCAAGGAATGGATGGTACGCCCATCCCCTATTCTTATGGCCACGGTCTTAGTTTTCTTGAAAGGCTTTGGCAGGCGCCGGGCCACTATGGAAAGTGTTGCACCGGTGTCAAGCACTGCTCGAAAAACTTGATCCCCGATTTCCACGAGGATCCAGAAAACCAAGTCCTCTCCTTCGGAGCCGCCCCCCTACTCCTCATCAGGGAACTTGACATCCACCCCTGCAGCTATGAGGGACCTGGCCATCCAGGCCAATCGCCTCTTCTTGGAGTTATTCCCCTCAGGGGTAGCGTTATCCCCCTGTGGGCGCTTCATGGGATCACCTGCGGCAGGAGGGGGTGTAGCAGCAGGAGGGGGTGTAGCAACGGGCACTGATGAGCGCCTCTGGGGGTTAGGAGGTCCACCTTTGCCACCCCCCTTGCCACCTCCTTTACGACCTTTATCCCCATTCTGAGGGTTTTTGGTGGGTGTTTGGGTCTTCTGGCGTTCAGCCTCCTGCCGCTTGAGTTTATCACTCTCGCGTTCCTTTATGTGACATTCGTCTTCGTAGTGACGACGTTTGCCACAATAGCCACAGGTGATGGTACACCTGAAATGATCATGATGGGTCACAGGTTTCCCATCTTTGGTATGCTGCTGTCGTTTCATCTGCAGAATACAGCTACTGCGTTGATCGAAGTCAGGGGCATGACAAGGCCCCCCCTTGTCATTGACAGATTTGCAGTAGAACAAAGGGGTTGTACCTGCATCAGGTTTAACCTCACTGCAGCCTCATTCATGGCACGTAGGTTACCGCCTCCTTTACCACCTCCCTGGTTGGCGTTAGTGGGATTTTTAGGCCCTTTCCCTTCCCCACATTCGGGGGTAGGCGTACCACCTCGACCCAAGTGCTTCTTGAGAAATTTCTCCATGTGGGAATCATTCTCCCTCTCAAGAGGTAGCTCAATCAGAAGGTCCACCACTTCATCGTACGAGCGGGTTCGACTCTTCCTCTCAGAGGTAGAGCGGCAATCATCCCACGTACGTTGGGGGATCTTACTCATGAGCCACAGGTGGCGCTCAGTGGCTCAATAGGAGCCCACGTTCATCCGTGAAAACAGATACTCCAGGTCGCACACGTATTCAGAGATTCGCGCAGCGGAAGGAAACTCAGGGAGCATAGGTAGCTCCTCTATCTGTGTGCGCACACTGAGGTCAGTCTCATAGACTGGGAACGTTTTCTCCAACCTCTGGAGTACCTCTGCCCAGGTGGAACAGGTTTTCACAATCTGTTTCACCTGTTTTTGCAAAATTTTCTTTTTGCATGAGGCTGTCAGCAGTGAGCATTTGGTGGCCACATCCACATGGGATTGGCCAGTCAGCAAAAGAAACTCAGCAAATTCTTCTGCCCATTTGGGCAGATTTTTGGGGTCGAACTCCGGCAGTTCCAGCTGGATGTTCGCCTGGGCAATAGGTCTGCCCGTCTTCCCACCCCCCGAAGTTAGGCCAGAAGGTGATACGCCGGCGTAGGTGCCAGGGCGGACAGCCCTCTTTTCTCAGTCTCCGTCACCGGCACGTCCTGTAGTTCAGCAATAGGGACTGTCCTGGCGCGAGGATGAAAAGGGCTTGGGCAAGTGACCTTGGGTAGCAACCTGGACACCCTTGATCTTTTGAGATCATCAGCCAACGTGCTCAATCCTGGTGAAGGTGAGAGTAGCGCTGGCTGGGGTAAGGGTTCGGTGATACCCAATTTAGCTTTGACAGCCTCAGAAAGGGCTGTCACATCAGGGTCTTCGGACCCAGACAGTAATTTGGCCAGTAATTCGGCTGTACGGTCCAGGGCCCCATGAGTTGGCTCTGGTAGATGGGGAGCTTTCACATGTGCGGGACACACCTCAGGGCTCCTGCTAGTGATTGGCAGCTCCGGACGCCATACTGGCCCTCGAGGTCGCCTGGGAAGAGACTCTGTGTCGGCCAAGTCCGTAGGTGGGCCGGAGTAAGGGCAGGAACCCATGTCCGTGTACGGTGGGGATCCCAAGGCGTCTAGTGGTTCCTCTCCATCTTCGCCTGTGACGGTCTTGTAGTACTCGTCGTGGAGAATATATTCGTTGATTCTCCTTCTGAATTCACCTTCTTCCTCAGGTCCTCCAGCTGGGGTAGCCGTTGACGAAGGAGCAGGGCATACAGATCTGGAGATTGACGCAGCAACTCTTCTGCGAAGATGCTGAAGGCTGTCACCACGGGCCGCTAAGGCCTCTGTGGTTAATCTGGGCGCTTCTTGTTCCGCCCTTCTGTGTACTGGATCTTCTTGAGACCCAGATGCGGCTCTGAGCTTACGCTCACTCATTGAGGTGGGCCCACTCTTGCCAAGTTGAACTTGTACACTCCGAATTGGCCAGGTCCTGGCAGACATCTGTACTGATGGTGTGGACATTTTGCTTCTGGTTTTGGCTTGTGTACTTCTCAGAGTCGGTTCGAAAGGTTGTCAAGGGTTGCCTCTGCCACCGGAAAGATGTCCTTCATTAGTGCCCTAATGATTTTCATGAAATACTGCAGGTTTTGATGTTGAAAGCCCAAACCAAAGCAGCAAGTAGAGCAAGAACAGGAGATGGATCGAATCAATGAATAGTTTTGAATTCCAGTGTAACACAGAAGGGCTGCAGATAGACAAAGCAGGTATAAACACAAAGATTCAATCAGAAATGGATAATACAAAAGGTTTTATATGAAAACTGGACTGACTCTAGCCTCCAAGATAGCATCAGGCACTTCATGTGCTGGTTAGGAATGTGGGGCATAGGTGTCAGGCCAACACAGAAAATGACTTGGCCAAGCAACTGAATTCAGAAACAGTTAAAAACTAGAACCACAATAAGTGGTAGAAACAATTGAGTATAGGGGTCTTGGGGTGGGAGACCACTAGGCTTAACCTCCAAGGCCTAAAGCATGAAATGCCTATTTTATTTCGGTATATCCTCCATGAAGGATGATACCTCCGCTCAGTTGAGTGGTAGGGGTGAACTTCATGGGGGGCTAGGGTTACCACCCTAGTCACTTTGAGAAAGGGTACTTTAGGCTTCAAAAGAGAGATAAAAATACTTAAGTAAGCCTTGGCATCAACAAAAGGGTTTTAAGCGGGGCTTGGCCTGGATCAAGCCCTCCAAGAAAGACATGGCAGTGACTTTTTCTTACTCTAACATTCAAAAGAAGGCGCTGCGTCAGGGCAGTCGCCAGGTTCTGCTGAGTCATAAAAGACACCTACAGCTCCCACTGCGCTCATTGGCGTCGCTGGGGCAGCTGTGGTTTGGTAGGGGGTTAGTATGGGCATGCCAATTCATGTGTGCACAACCCTCTCCCTCCAATTGGCAAATTGCAGTGCAATACGCAAAACCCAACGCTGGATATGATCAGGGCACGCTGCCTGGGGTCTCAATGAACCTGCTGTAAGACTTCATCTGTCCTTAGTGCGTTGAAAATTAATTTACCCTCATGGGGGTTTGAGATTCAGGACAGTGGTGCAGGAGTCAGTTTTTCGGCATGAACACGGCCTACTCCACTGTTTGCGCTCCAGGATATCTGCAGAGAAAAGAGGAAGGGTTCTGGGACTGACAGGCACGCAATGATCGACGCAAACACCAAAATCCGTCAAATGACGGCCTAGAATTTTTCTGACGGCACACACCTGTCCAGAATCTTCATGTGCATTAAATGCACATTTTTGCGAAATTTGTTTTCATCACAGGAATTTTTAAATTCCTGGATTTACACGCAGAGAAAAGCGGCGCGCCAGAGCGCATCCTAATTGGGCGCCGGAAAAGACAAAAATAATAAGATTATGACGGTATGTCACGTAATAATAAGAAACTGACGAGACACGCAATAAATAATGAACGTAGGAATTCCAAGTTTGCTTCTGGGAGCAATGAAGAAGAATGAACTCAACAAAATCGAAATAAATTCAAAGAACAAGGTATAAACATGCAGGTCTTGTTTGCTTCGTATGCAGCATGCACATTGCTTGTCTCGTGTTATCGTGAATGTGCAGTGTAGCAACGCAAACATAGAATAGAGGAACAGAGTAGAAGATTGCACGATGATTAGAGGTGAGAGTGGGTGATTAGAGCATACACACGCGTGCATAAACGCTTGCCTCGCTTGTGACTCGTTTTCTTTCTCTCCTGCCTCGCTCTCCAGCGGTAGGTAAGGTTGGTAAGCCCAGGAGGGGCCACCCCTTGGTAGAGTTCGTGATCTTGGTATGGATTGAGGAAAAAAGAGAGATTGGTTAGAGTAGGATACGTGGAGGCTGTCTTGGTTCCTCCGTCTTGAACCGCAGTCATTGGCCTTTGCTTTACAGGTGGGAAGGTCACGGTGAATTGGTGCAGCTGCAGTTGCCTTCGGCGACTTTTGAATTTTTCGCCCAAGCTAAAACGGGCGCTGATCACACAATCAACAAACTGCCCCTCAGCCAAGAGTGGCGAGGGCAGTCCGACCTCTTCAACATCCACGCTATGCACGCAACCTGAGCACTCCTTCTCTCCAAGCCCTATCAGGGAAACGCGTAGTGGTGTCCCTGTTAGGCCACAGTCGCTTAGTAGCGCTGTGTTCTCGTGTCTCTTTCACAGGCAGGCCTCTAGGGCCTTTGACATCCTCGTCAGCAACCCCAAAAAGCGTGTGGGTGTAGGAGTGGCAAGCCAGGGTGAGGGCTTGGGCCTCAGAGCCCGCTCATCCTTCGATGGCTGGTGCCACTATAGTGAGTGTAGGACCTGTAGTGTGTGTGTCACTGTCCCGCCTGTTTCCTGAAATTTTATCAGGGTTTTGGTGGGCAGTGGCAGTGGTTAGTCCAGGTTTTGGCGATCGTAGCAAACAGGCGTTTTCATGCCTCATAGCTTTTGGCCAGCCCTCCCCTGTAGTAGGCAGGTAGGTAGGAAAACAATACCTGGACTCACGTGCTGGGTATTCCCCAAAGGTTTTGCGCCATCACAGAAACTGGGCGCTTAGGGGCGGAGAGACCCGGGGCGTACCCCGTGGCACCGGTAAGACATCCGCCGGGTTCAGCAAGGGTGCAGACTTGGGTATAATTAGGACACCATTTCTGCAGCTTGCTCATAGGTCCTCAGGATCAGCAAACTCACACACACGCATAGGAAGGTATAGCAAGGGTTCAGTGCCTAGTTTTCTTCTGAGAGGCAAGCGTCTCAGCGAGCCTCAGCAATTCTCCTGGATTGTTGTGGGACAAGTAGTCTACCAGAACAGAATTCAGACGTCCCTCAGGAAGAACAAAGGCAGAGAAGGGTTCCCAGGTAGCTTCTTCAACTCCAAAGCCTTCCCCGAGGGTGAGGAAACACCACCCTTGGCGATAGCGGTGTCGGATGACGCACTTCACCAGGTAGAAGCCTTCCTTAGCCATTTCCTCGGCATTTATGTCGGGGAGTTCTTCCTTCTACTTCCATTGGGCTGGCAGCCCCCTGTAGGTCCAGAGCGGCGATCTCCTCGTCGTTTAGTTCCCATTCTTCCCCACAGAGGTCCTATGGGTCGTAGTAGCGCTTGAGCTGTTGAGCAGCGGACACTAGGGTCCCCCCTATTCGGGGAGAACACCGCGCGGTGATACGGTGACCATCCACAGATAGGATCTTGTAGGGCCCACAGTAGGGGTCATCGCTGGTGGAGCGTAGCGAGGCGGGTAGCCGACTGTGGTGCACCAACACCCAGTCTCCCTCTTGGTAGGAGGCGGGCACCCTGTGCTTGTTCTTCTTGTTCCACTGGCGCTCCCTCACTCTCTGGAGCATAGCCTTGGCCTTGTCCACCTTGTCTTGTTGCTCCTTCACCCACTTGCCCACAGTGGAGTAGGAATCCTCAGGATAGGGAGCGTGTGGAGTAAGAAAAAGTCACTGACATGTCTTTCTTGGAGGGCTTGATCCAGGCCAAGCCCCCCTTAAAACCCTTTTGTTGATGCCAAGGCTTACTTAAGTATTTTTATCTCTCTTTTGAAGCTTTAAGTACACTTTCTCAAAGTAACTAGGGTTATAACCCTAGCCCCCCATGAAGTTCACCCCTACCACTCAACTGAGCGGAGGTATCATCCTTCATGGAGGATATACCGAAAAAAATAGGCATTTCATGCCTAAGGCCTTGGAGGTTAAGCCTAGTGGTCTCCCACCCCAAGACCCCTATACTCAATTGTTTCTACCACTTATTGTGGTTCTAGTTTTTAACTGTATCTGAATTCAGTTGCTTGGCCAAGTCATAATCTGTGTCTGGCCTACCTCCTATGCCCCACATTCCTAACCAGCACCATTTCACCCAAAAGAGTGCACAAGAAGTGCTTTATGCTAACTTGGAGGCTCACATAAAATCTTTTGTTTTATCCATTTGTGATTGAATCTTTGTATTTAAGCCTGCTTTGTCTATCTGCAGCCCTTCTGTGTTACACTGGATTTCAAAACTATTCATTGATTCGATCCACATCCTGTTCTTGCTCTACTTGCTGCTTTGGTTTGGGTTTTCAACTTCAAAACCTGCAGGATTTCATCAAAATATCTAGGGCACTAATCAAGGACATCTTTCTGGTAGCAGAGGCAAACCCTGAGTACCTTTCGAACTGACTCTGAGCAGAAGCACAAGAAAAGCACACTGAAAAGCCGATTGAACATGTCCAGTCAACTGTCCTCCCGAACCTGGTCGATCAGAAGTGTGCAAGTCCAACTTGGCAGTGTAGCCCACCCAAAGAGTGAACCGCCACTCAGAGCAGCATCTGGGTCTCAGGAAGACCCAGAGCACAGAAGGGCGAATCAAAATCCGCCAAGAACAACCTCTTTAACCATGGAGACCTTAGTGGCCCATGGTGAGGACAGCCTGCAACGGCTCCGCAGGCGAGTCGAAGCCTCCATCGCTTCGTCGGCCTGTTCGGCCTCTTCTTCTACGGTTCTTGGAGGTCCTGAAGAACAAGAGGACCTACGAAGGAGGATGGACGAGTTTATGCTCCACGAGGAGTACCACAGGTCCACCGTAGGCAAAGATGGAGAAGTACCTCTTGATGCCCTCGGGTCTCTGCCTCAAACTGAAGTGGGTTCCTTCCTTTATTCGGGGCCATGTACAGACATAGCGGACACAGTATCACTACCGAGACGACCAAGAGTACACGAGCACCCGAGAGCATGGCACCCAGACCTGCCGACAACTTCAAGGGCTCCTGAAAAGAGTCTGGATCCTCTTCACCCAGAGCCCACCTATGGGGCTCTGGATAGCACGGCCGAAATTTTGGCCAAACTTCTATCTGGATCTGAAGACCCGGATGTGACAGCTCTGTCACAGGCTGTCAAGGCAAAATTGGGTATCACTGAACCCTTACCCAAGCCAACACTATTCTCACCTTCACCCGGATTGAGCACGTTGGCTGATGATCTCAAAAGATCAAGGGTGTCCAGGTTGCTACCCAAGGTCACTTGCCCCAGCCCTTTTCATCCTCGCGCTAGGACAGTCCCAATTGCTGAATTACAGGACGTACCTGTGACTGAGACTGAGAAAAGAGGGCTGTCAGCCCTGGCACCCCTTGCCAGCGTATCTCCTCCCCCTTCAGGCCTAAACCCAGGGGGTGGGAAGAGCGGCAGACCTATTGCCCAGGCAAACATCCAGCTAGAATTGCCGGGGTTCGACCCAAAAAATCTGCCCGAGTGGGCAGAAGAATTTGCTGAGTTTCTTTTGCTAACTGGCCAATCCCATGTGGATGTGGCCACTAAATGCTCACTGCTGAAACCCTCATGCAAAAAGAAATTTTTGCAAAAACAGGTGAAACAGATTGTGAAAATGTGTTCAACATGGGCTGAGGTACTCCAAAGACTGGAGAAAACATTCCCAGTCTATGAGACTGACCTCAGTGTGCGCACACAGATAGAGGAGCTACCTATGCTCCCTGAGTTTCCTTCCGCTGCGCGAGTCTCTGAATACGTGCGCGACCTAGAGTATCTGTTTTCACGGATGAACGTGGGCTCCTATGGAGCCACTGAGCCCCACCTGTGGCTCATGAGTAAGATCCCTACTCGTACGTGGGATGACTGCCGCGCTACCTCTGAGGGGCAGAGTCGGACCCACTCTTACGATGAAGTGGTGGACCTTCTGATTGAGCTAGCTCTTGAGAGAGAGAATGACTCCCACATGGGTCAAGGTGGTACGCCTACCCCCGAACGTGGCGAAGGGAAACGGCCTAAAAATCCCACTAACGCCAACCAGGGAGGTGGTAAAGGAAGGGGTAGCCCACGTGCCATGAATGAGGTTAAACCTGATGCAGGTACACCCCCTCTGTTCTGCTGTAAACCTGTCAATGAAAAGGGGGGACCTTGGCATGCCCCTGACTGCGACCACCGCCGTAGTTGTATGCTGCAAATGAAACGACAGCAGCACTGCAAAGATGGGAAACCTGTGACCCATCATGATCATTTCAGGTGTACCATCACCTGTGGCTATTGTGGCAAACGTCGTCACTACGAAGACGAATGTCACATAAAGAAACGTGAGAGTGATAAACTCAAGCGGCAGGAGGATGAACGCCAGAAGAACCATACACCCACCAGAACCCCCCAGAACGGGGATAAAGGTGGTAAAGGAGGTGGCAAGGGGGGTGGCAAAGGTGGACCCCCTAGCCCCCAGAGGCGCTCATCAGCGCCCGCTGCTACTCCCCCTCCTGCCGAAGCCGACCCCAAGAAGCACCCACAGGGGGATAACGCCTCCCCTGAGGGGAATAACTCCAAGAAGAGGCGACTGGCCTGGATGGCCAAGTCCCTCATGGCTGCAGGGGTGGATGTCAAATTCCTTGCTGCTGTGCTGAGGAGTAGGGGGGCGGCTCCGAAGAGGAGGACTTGGTTTTCTGGATCCTCGTGAAAATCGGGGATCAAGTTTTTCGAGCGGTGCTTGACACCGGTGCAACACTTTCTATAGTGGCCCGGCGCCTGCTAAAGGCTTTCAAGAAACCTAAGACCGTGGCCATAAGAGTAGGGGATGGGCGCACCATCCATTCCTTCGGGGGGGTCGATGTGACTATATGCCTGGGCGACGAAACTGTGACCCAACACTGCAGAGTGTTGCACACCGACGCCTTTGACATCGTCATTGGTACCGACTTCCTACGAAGAGACACCCAGGTAAAAATGCTGTCTCTCCAGCGCCCCTATTCTCTGCAGTGCGACTTCGGCAGTGGGCTCTTCTCCGTACCTTTGGAGCTGTCAGGACGAAAAGAATCTCGGCTGCGCTATGCATCCAAGACTAACTATCGTACTGAAACCTACCAACTGGCCCGTCACGTTCTTGAAAATGGACTGGGAGAGATCTAGGTGGAATTGTTTGTGACCCGACAACAGCACATCATGCAGTTGTACTGCTCGAAAACATTTGAACAATGCTTTCCGTTTCTTCTGGAAAGCAATGGGCCTACCGTATGCTAACCCTCACTTCTCCCTGCTCCCGAAGGTTCTAACCAAAATCGCCTATGAGGGAAGAAGGGTTGTCATGTGCACCCCTGACTGGGGCTGCTCTGGTGAACACGCTTACTGGCGCCGTATGCTAGATCGAATGACCGTGGGAAGAGTGCAACTTCCCGATGGTCCCATCTATGTGCCTGAGGACTCAGACACAGCTATGCAGGCCCCTGAGTGGGCCAGTTTCTTATCCATCGTCGATGGATCTCTCAATCCTATACCCCTGTGTGACCTAGATCAGGTGCTACTGAAAGAGGTCGTGCCCGAAAATGGTGGCCTCACTCTTTCTGATCTCAAAAATCGATCTGCTGAGCACCTATCTGCCACACTTACAGGGTGTGAATCTCCCGATGGCTATCTGGAAGCTGCAGCTGTTAAGGAGGATGCTGACGACCAACTGTCTGATATCGCCAGCACTGTCCCTCTTGTTGATCCCGGCTGTGTTGATCTAAAACACAGTGCCTTCCTAGCCCCGCTGTTGCTGGAGGAGGTAGATCTAGAGTCAACCTCACAACCCACTTCCCCTGTTAGGAAACCAGTGCTACACATGCAGCCTAAGCACACAGGTGAACCCGTGGCCCGGAGTCCTGATGCTCTAGCGCGGCCTGCTTCTAATAACATGCCACTGTCTGAGCATGACACTCAGGAACTCCGACGGCTGTTGTACCTGAAGGCCGAAGGTATTGAGCGCCAAGAGCGGCTGCAATACCTCAGACAGACCTGGAAATCCTCCATCTGGTCTGAGGAGGACGATGATTCCTACACGCTGCCTGCCCCTGAGATACCCCTAGTGTATTCATTGCACTTTGGGCAGCAATGTCCCCCTGAGTGGGACGATGGTTCTGTACCTGCCGAAACTGCTGATCGGCAGAAAAGGAAAGAACATGGAAAGAGCAACCGCCATGCTGAGGAGGATGTCCTGCAGAAAATCGAGAGTCTTAACCTTGACCCCTGACTGAAGAAACTTCTGCTAACCTATGAGGAGGTGTTGGGCGCCTTGCCGCCCCCCCTCTCTTGTAAAGAAGTGGTCCAGATGGACCTGAAACTGAAACCCGAATTTGAACAGACGCGAGTGAGGCGTCGTCCCTATCCCGCTCCACAGGAACAGGTTGAAGAAATCGAGCGCCAGATCCAGGAATGTATTGATGCTGGCCTCGTGAAGCAATATAAGAAGGGGGACTACCCCCATCACTGCAGTCCCTGTTTCCTAGTTGCTAAACCAGGGTCGACTGCTCTACGACTGGTTGTTGACTATGGTGAGGTCAACAAGAAAACCCAGAACCACTCAGGGAGTATTCCTAACATGGAAAATACCCTGGAGCGTATTGCCAAATGCAGGTACAAGACCAAGATGGACAAAGGCAGTGGTTTCTGGCAGGTAGACCTAACCGCCGCAGCTCGGGAGCTGCTGGCTTTTATAACCCCTAAGGGCCGTGTCTTTAAGTGGAAGGTTATGCCTTTCGGGGTGGCTAATGCCCCAGCGCTCTTCCAGGAGCTAATGAACAAACTTTTGTACATACTGAGGCGCAGACCTCTAGTACAGGAGTTTATTTCTCGGGGTGCAGAAATGGAGGCCCACATCGACGACGTGAGTTCGGGTACTAATACCCAAGAGGACCATGTCCTTCTCCTCCGTGAATTTTTCATTGTTTGTGAAGAAAACCATCTCCGAATCAAACTCGAAAAATGTGAGTTTATGAAAGAGGAGATGGAGTATTTGGGTTTCGACGTGGGGTATGGCTCGTGGAAACCAGCCACGTCTAAGATGCAGCCCCTACAGGACATGCAGATTAGCGATGACCCTAAGAAGGGTCTACACGAAGTGAGGAGTTTTGTGGGCGCCTGTAACTTCTATAGGCGTCACATCCACAGTTTTACCTACTCCTCTGCCCCCCTCATTGACCTAATCAAGAAAACTACTCCCTGAAGGTGGACTGCCAGAGAGGAAGAGTGTTTCCAGGAGTTGAAGAAGAAAATTGCCTCCTCCAACTGCCTCGGAGTACCCCGCCCTAAGGGCGAGATAGTCCTGATCACTGATGCCAGTGATGTAGGGGGGGGTGGAACGATCTGCCAATGGCAGGAGCTTAACCCAGCTGAACTAACCCACTGCCATTATCGTACTAGTGGACTGAACCGTGATGGCTCCTTGAAACATGACTATCCTAACAGTGAGTGGCGGCTGGTGCCACTGGGACACTGGAATTGGAAATGGAACCAAGCGCGTTCCAATTACAGCACCTATGACCAGGAACTCCTGGCCGGTATGTTGGTGCTTTCGTCACAATCCCAACTCCTGGGATCTAACCCTATTGTCTGGCTCTGTGTCCAGGAACCTGTGAAGTCTTTTCAGAAGGGCCCACCACCAGAGAAAGCAAAACTAAAGCGGTGGTGGACTTACCTGAGCCAGTTCAGGCTGACAGTTCATCATATCCCCGGTATACAAAATGAACTGTCTGACTATATATCGCGCAATAACTTCGATGCGCTTATAGGTGAGAGCTCTGAGGCGCTTGCCAAAGAGGCTTTCCAGCGTATGGATGTCCAGCTTGACCTGTCCGTGCGCACTGCTGGAATCCTGGAGGGTTGGAGCCTAACCGACTATCAGTCAGAGTATAAAGAAGTTCTCCAGACCCTCAGCACTGGTGTCGAACCCCGTGTCATTGACGGGCACCAGTGGTATAAAAACAACCAGTACCTCTTCTATGAGGACCGTATTGTTGTCTCTGAGGCTTGACTTGATGGGTGTCTACAGTGGTCCCATCTCAGCTCGGGTCACGCTGGCGCTAATCGCTCAGTGGATTTCTTCCGCGAGTGTTTCTACTCTAGTCTAACCCTGACTGAACTGAGGTCTCGTATGCAGACCATTGTGGATCCATGTGGCTGTCATGCCAGCAAGCAGAGCGACAGTAGGGATAGGGCACTGATTTCCAGCTTACCCATACCCTATTGTGCTAACTCTCTTCTCTATGTGGATTTCATCCACGGTCTACCTCGCTTCGGCGGCTATGATAGTTGCCTAGTGGTCACCTGTGGCCTATCCCGCTTCACCCGTGTGTTCCCTTGCAATAAGAAAATCACAGGTGAGCGGACTGTGAAAATGTTTGTCGAACAATGGTTCGAACCCTATGGGGCACCTAAGCAGGTGCACTCTGATGAGGATGTACGCATCCACAGTGACACTGGATGGTACAAATGAGTGCTAAATGCCCCCAATGTGGAGGTAACCACAGGTTTGCCCTATACCCACACGTCTAACCCTCTTTGTGAGAGACAGAACCGTGTGGTGGAGCAAAACTTAGGAATCCTGATGAAACAGGAGCGTACCAAAGACTGGGTACGCCTAGTGCTCTGGGCAATGCTGACCATGAACTCACAGCGGAGCTCTTCTACGGGTTTCACCCCCCATGAACTGTTCCATGGTGGACGACCTGCTTGGTTCTTCAAAACCCCCTTTCCTGAGGACTTCAAGAGCCCTGTTGGAGATTGGCTGGAACACAAGCAGTCTATGGCTAACCAGGCGGGTACTAACCTGAGACACATTTGTGACCGAGAACTGAGCCGGCGGAACCGCCTACGGCGACCTCCCAGCTTCAAGGTTGGTGACCTTGTTTTGGTTCACCATTCACGCCTACCCTCCTGGCCACGTAACTGCCTACAGGACCCTTATTTTGGACCCTATCGTATCATCAGGATAGATGGATCCAGGATCCATGTCAGGTGCAGTCCACGTCTAGGTGATGAACTGCTGTGTGCACCTCAACAGTTGAGGCACTATTATTCCCCTGACGATTTGTCCTGGGATGAGGGGCGCCTCAGCGACAGTGAGGTCGAGCGTATTGACCTGGAGAGCGCTGCCAGCCCAGAGAAGGCAGACGAACACGAAGAGATGACTGCCAATGAGATGGCAGTCGACGGTTACTACGTGGTTGCAGGTATTGCTCGCCACGAGTATAAACAGGGCTGAAAATTCCTAACCCTGTGGGATGGCTATGGGTTATCTGAGGCGACCTGGGAACCTATGTCAGCCTTCATACAACCAGATGGAAGTATCAACCCCATCTTCCGCTCCTACCTCGTTGAGAACAACGAGGGGCAGCTACTAACCCGTGCTGAGACTCTGTCACAGCATAAAAAGAAAAACTAATTTCACTGTGTCAGTCTACTGACTGTGTTCTAACCTTACAGGGGCAATGAGCACTCTTGTGCAGATGTGTCTGTGTATGTGTGGGACAGTAGTTGTCACAGCTGCCCCGCATTGCATCGCAGGACAGGACCGTTAGCCCCCCGTGACAACCACTCCCTGGCCGAAGGCCATTGGTTTTTCACAGACCACTGCTTACTGAGCACTGCACTGACCCTGTCTGTGCCCTGCAGTCCCATGCCTATGGTTTCCAGCATGGACCAGGTGGCCGCTTATCAGGTTTGCAGCCACCCAGCGAGTGTATGCCTTGTTGACCATGTGTTGCATGGGGACTGCCCTGATGTAATGACCTTGGGGAGCCAACGAAGAACGGTGGCTTACTACTCCAGGGGGGAATGACAAGCAAGGTGTTATGAAGCAAGGTTTGTCTTCCCTCCTTGGGGACAAGCGAGCCCACGGTTAGGACCCCTGACTGGTCCAGATCCATGGGGTTCTACCCTTCCTTACAGTACCCCTAAGTGTGCTACGTATGTCTGTGTGTGTCTCATTTCTCTCCCCGGCGTGGCTCCCGGAGACCGGGCTTCGCTGACGTCGGACCGAAGGTCCTAATCAGGTACTATTACCACTCGTATGGCGCCCAATTCCTGTGCTGGCGCCTATCCTTGGGGGAAGACGGCAAAAGCCCTACCTACTAGAGGGGAGGGCTGGCCAAGTGTGCTAACGTCATACAAAACGCCCATTTTTGCTAAAGGCCAAAAGCTAACGCACTCCCCTGCCCACGTGGAAAAGCACGCGGGACAGGAGACACCACTACACTACACTCACTAACGCCAGCACCAGCCTTCGAAGGCAGCGTGAGCACTCATCACTTGCACTCAACACCTGCCAGGCCTGCTGACCCTAACACCCACACACTCTACTTGGAGCTGCTGTCAATGAAGTCGCGGGTCCTATTGACCCCCCTGTGAAAGAGCAAGAGAACACAGCGCTACTAAGCGAGTGTGGCCTAACAGGGACGCCACTACGCGTTTCTCTGTCAGGGCTTGGAGGGAAGGAGTGCGCATTATGCATGCACAGCGTGGATGACGGTGAAGTCGGACTGCACTCGCCACTCCTGACTGAGTTGCAGTTATTTGTTTGTGTGATCTGCGCAGCATATTTTAGCGCTGCTCAAAGAGACTGCACCAATCGCCCTTACCTTCCCACCTGTAAAGCAAAGGCAGATGGCCTGGGTTTGCGGCTGAGGAACCAAGACTACCTCCACGTATTATACGCTTCTCAGGTAGCCCTATAATACACTGTCCTCAAACCAAGGTGCAAGCAAGCAAGCTGAAGGAACTCCACCCGTTCTTTTATAGAACGTGGGGTGGAGTCCCTGGGTAGCCTAAACAAGAGTTGTAACGTGCGCATTTCGCGTGGCCTACCCTTTAATGGGGCATATGCATGCACAGGTATGCACTGGTTTTCCAAGTCCTCATTCTTGCTCCTAATGTAACGCATCACAACCAATCACAGCGTGACTCAACCAGGAGGTGAGCTCCTCCTGGGCTTACCTACCTAACTTACTACGCATCATGTGAATGCCGAGGAAGACACGAGCGCAAAACAACCCTACGCGCTTAAACAAACCTACGGCGAACTAGAAACCACCCTAAGCGATTAATGCACTGTGTGTCAAGCATGCTTTCCTTGTCTTGTTTCCTGCAGAAAGAGGACAGAGAGTGGCGCACTGCACAGCGCAAAACAAGCCTAAGCGTTTTAAGCAACCATATTTTAGCGCTACGGCAACACGAACACGAGCAAGCACTTTCTTTTCTTACCTGTGAAGAGAGAACAAGGGTGAATTGGGGCACGGGGAAAGAGACACAGCGTGTGAATGCCTATATTAGGCACATGCATCGCGAGCACAGCGCATATTCTAACCCTACGTGCGCGCTGCGCGCTCCATTGGCTTCCCATACCTTTCATTTCTGTTGGGACCTGTGCAGAGCAAAGGAGGTGAGCGTCCGAACCCCCAACAAACACAGCGGTGACTACCCTAACGTTTTAACGAAGCAACCAACAGGAACGCAATGCATGCACGTGAAATGACACTGACATACCTGAGAGGTGGGTTGTCCACCTGCTCTGTGGTGTGGATTCATTTTCGATACTTTTTCCTAAAGTTTATAAACATTTTGATGCAACTGTGCAAAAATTTCTTTTGGAACTTTAAAAACTACAGCTCAAAACTTCTTTTTCTAGAGCCGTTTACGCTTGTGCAACCCTTTTTCTGGAGTCCGCTTCTGTTGCGCTTGTCTGCGACTTTAGGTTTTAGTGTAAAAATGACGATTTCTCGCGTTGTTTCGTCAATTCTTAGCGATTTGACTTCTTAAATTGCTACACTTTCGCTAAACCAAAGGATTCACTCCCTGTTGGTTTCATTTTCTATTTTTTTCAGCTCCTGGAGATTTGTGTCCTCCATTGGGAGTATTGCTCCGCCCTGGCCCTTGGTCAGGACGTTTACTGGAATGATGTTTATGCAGCGATAGCCGTCCGCATTGGAGCGTTCGACTGTACCCTAGTGGGCAAACATGTGTGCTCTGTGGAGGGAGTCCTGGGTTCAAACCCCACTACCCCCAAATTTTTACCAAAAGCTTTCGTCGCGCGCTGGCGACTTTTGAGGAATGCCCCACCTAAGGGACATCATTCACAGTACATTGCACTGTTTTTCAGGGGTACCTACAGTGTGATAGGCTTCTTTGAACTGATGAGAACGTTTTTGGTAGGTTTAATGCATTTTCAGGGGTAATTTTGGGAATATTTCAGCCTTTTTCCTTGTTCCTACTAGCTTGATCAACTAGTACTCCAGGGGGGAGTAAGAAAAGGTCACTGCCATGTCTTTCTTGGAGGGCTTGATCCAGGCCAAGCCCCCCTTAAAACCCTTTTGTTGATGCCAAGGCTTACTTAAGTATTTTTATCTTTCTTTTGAAGGTTTAAGTACACTTTCTCAAAGTAACTAGGGTGATAACCCTAGCCTCCCATGAATTTCGTCCCTACCACTCAACTGAGCGGATGTATCTTCCTTCATGGAGGTTATACAGAACAAAAATAGGCATTTCATGCCTAAGGCCTTGGAGGTTAAGCCTACTGGTCTCCCACCCCAAGACCCCTATACTCGATTGTTTCTACCACTTATTCTGGTTCTACTTTTTAACTGTATCTGAATTCAGTTGCTTGGCCAAGTCATAATCTGTGTCTGGCCTAACTCCTATGCCCCACATTCCTAACCAGCACCATTTCACCCAAAGGAGTGCACAAGAAGTGCTTGATGCTAACTTGGAGGCTAGAGTCAGGCCAGTTTTCACATAAAATCTTTTGTTTTATCCATTTGTGATTGAATCTTTGTATGTAAGCCTGCTTTGTCTATCTGCAGCCCCTCTGTGCTACACTGGATTTCAAAACTATTCATTGATTCGATGCACATCCTGTTCTTGCTCTACTTGCTGCTTTGGTTTGGGTTTTCAACTTCAAAACCTGCAGGATTTCATCAAAATATCTAGGGCACTAATCAAGGACATCTTTCTTGCAGGAACCACGCTGGGCGTCCCATGAACAGCTCATGGGGCGTATTGCCAGTTGCCGAACTCTCTTGGGAGTTCATCATCAGGAATATGACGGGGAGTAGTCTCACCCAGTCTTTGGTGCGTTCAGTCTTGCACCATATCCTCACATTCTCCTTGAGAACACGAATCTGTCGCTCAAATAGGGGGTTACTCGTATGAGTATAGGGAATCCCCGTTGACACGTGGACATTGAGGGATCTCAGGACTCTCTTGTACCAGCCAGTGTCGGAGCGTACTCGGACATCTTCGTCTGAGTTAATCTCTTTGGGTGCCCCATAGACACAGAACCACTCTTCCAGGAGTATCTTGATGGTCTCCTCACCGGTGATGTGTTTAAACCTGGTCAGCCCACAGGTTACCACTAGGGCAACGTCAAAGCCCCGGAACTTAGGCATCTATGTGTAGTCCACGTAGAGAACACTGTTGGCACAGTGGGGGATAGGGAGAGTCAAAGGGAGACGTCTGTCCCTGATATCCCCAGGTTTAAGGGACCGACACGGGCACTTGTCCACGGTAGGCTGGAGGGCTTTCCGCAGCTGGTCATCAGTCCACGCAGAGTGGAACCACTGCTTGAAAAGCCCCAGGGTACGGCTGGCCCCCACATGACCACTGGACTCATGGGTCCACTTGAGGGGCGCCGAAACTGTGTTGCTAGGCACGACTATCCGGTCCTCATGCCAGAGGTAGGTCTTTTCCCGTTTCCACTGTTCCTGGCTGACCACGACGCGTTCCAGACGCTTCTCCAGGCGTTTGTAGACATCCCCAAACTCCTTCAGGTACTCCACTTGTCGGAGTCTATCTAGAGGTCTGATCATGGTCATGTTCAAGTCCAGGTGTACATCCATACGGCTGAACGCCTCCTTGGCTAGCTCCTCAAACCTGGCACCAATCATGTCGTCGAAGTGGTTGCCGCTGATGTAGTCCACACACTAGTTCTTGACGCCCTGGATATGATGTACTGAGAGTAAGGTTCGGAATCGGTTTTACCAATTCATCGGATAATCGATTAATTGGATTAATTGGGTCTAATGTGACAAATAATCGGTAAAACTGATTATTTTGAAAACTGGTTCAAACCAATTAATCGGACAAGTTATGTATGAAAAAGAAACATTTCGTTGATACACCATGAAATGTTTCTTATCAAAAACCAGAGGATTTTGCAAAATCACAGGCAATTTGGGATAAAAGTCAAAGGTTTAGCATGTCTTTCACCTGTATTTCACTGTTTACTATCCCTTAGGTAAAAGTTCACGGCTTTTTGGCAATAATTGCATTTTGTAGAGACAACAATCGAAAATAACAGATTATTTTTGTTTCATATAATGGGAAGAATTCGTTATTTTTATAGAAATAATTGAAAACAATCGGTTATTTTTGCATGAAACCAATTCCGAACCTGAACTGAGAGCCGTAGCTGGCTCAGGTAGGTCCACCAGCGTCGGAGCTTAGCCTTCTCAGGTGGGGGTCCCTTCTGGAAGGTGCGGACCGGTTCTTGGTCGCACAGCCAAACCACAGGGTTACTCCCCAACAGTCGGGACTGAGAGGATAGCACCAGCATACCCGCGAGCAGTTCCTGCTCATAGGTCCAGCGGCTACCCCCGAACTGGTTTTATTTCCAGTTCCAGTGACCCAGGGGAACCAGGACCGACTTGTCGTCCGGGTAGCTGTGCTTGAGAGTACCGTTTCGATTGAGTCCTTCAGTACCCCATTGGGAAATGGCCGATCCAAATCCTCCTTCTCTAGTGCTTGCCATTGGAACAACGTTCCACCTCCACCCACATTGCTGGCGTCAGTCACCAGTATAATCTCCCCTTGTGCTCTAGGCACACCCAGGCACTTAGCATTCGCCACTTTGTCCTTGAGCTCATCAAACGCTTGTTGCTCTTGAGGGCCCCAGCGCCAGGTAGTGGTCTTCCTGATGAGGTCTGTCAGGATGGCGCTGGTGTAGGTGAAAATCTTGCTGTGGCGGCGGTAGAAGCTGCAAGCCCCAATGAAACTGCGTACATCATGGAGTCCTTTCTTGGGGTCTTCATGTCGTACCTTCGCATCCATCAGGGGTTTGGCCTTAGAGGCCGCTGCGGTCCACCACCCATAGCCAATGTCGAACCCCAGGTACTGCATAGTCTTCTGCATGAACTCACACTTCTCCAGCTTGAGTCTGGTGTGGTTCTCCTGGCAGACCGCAAAGAACTCGCCCAAGAGGATTAGGTGGTCCTCTTGGGTATTCGTTCCCGCGCATACATCGTTGATGTGTGCTCCCATCTGGGCGCCCCGGGATATGAGCTCTTGCACCACGGGTCTTCGACGTAGGATGGATAGGATCTTGTTCATCAGCTCTTGCAAAACAGCGGGTGCGCTGGCCACGCCAAAGGGCATGACCTTCCACTTGAACACCCTCCCCTGAGGGGTGATGAAGGCAAAGGGTTCCTGGGTGTTGGGCGTCAGGTCTACTTGCCAAAATCCACTACGCTTGTCCATCTTCGTCTTGTAGCGACAGGAGGCTATCTTCTCGAGGGTTGACTCCATATTAGGAATTGACCCTGAGTGGTGCAACGTCTTCTTGTTCAGCTCTCTGTAGTCCACTACCCGCCGTTTGGCTGTTGACCCAGGCTTAGCCACCGGGAAACAGGGGCTGCAGTGTTGGGGGTAGTCCCCATCCTTGTACTCCAGGACCAGGCCAGCGTCAATACACTCTTGTATCTGTCGCTCTATCTCATCGGCCTGCTCTTTAAGAGCCGAGTAGGGTCTCCTTCTTATCTTGTGACCCACGAACTCGGGCTTCAGCTTGAGGTCCATCTGTACCAGCTTGTCACAGGATGCTGGAGGGGGTAGTTCTCAGAATACCTCCAGGTAGGTCCTGATCAGCTTCTGTACTCTAGGGTCCAAGAGTTTGATATTGTCCTCCATGTCCTCGTCAGAGTGTAGATTGCTTGCCCCTTGGTGTATAGAAGCAGGGAGGAGATCCTCAACCGGCTCAGCGTCCTTGGTTGTATCCTTCAGTCCTTGATAGGCGTAGAGAAGGTCTCGTTCCACAGTCTCAGGTGGTCGATGACAACATAGGCACACTCAAGGGGGTTCGCATACGCATTCATCTGAGAGTTCATCCTCCTCTGGGGTCCTCACATGGGCACCCCATGCACTCTTCATGAGCTTCAGGTCCACCTCTCGTTGCCAGGTGGTAATCTTCTGTTCTAGGTCCTCCTTCAGTTCGGAGATCTCTCCCATAGACCCTTGCTTCAACGGCCATGAGCGGCGTGTAGGCCTAGCGTAGCGTAGCTTTTTCTTAGGCGGCTCAAGTTGCATGGTCAAAAATGAAGGAAAAGGTAGGAAAATGACAGGTTTCCAAAGGCATCAAAAAATAGTTGTTTTGATGGATATTTTAAAACCGTCGCAAACAAGTATGGTGGAATAAATATTTCTATAAGAATGACGTGTCCCATGGGCGAGACAGGGAAAAGTATTGTTTGGTGACCATTCTTTGCGCGAGGCCTCGCGCAAAGACGTTCATTTGTGTCAGATTAATGTGTTACAGCACGACGCATTAGGCAGGTTGTCGAAAAATGGAACCCTGTCGTATTTATACACGTAACTTAGTACCATTATCAGGATTGCGTGATAGAGATGGATCTATTAACGAATAAACTGCAACAATGGTGTACCCAAGAATCTTGAAAAGTATAAATGTTCCGGAACAAACTGCAGTCTCAAGCGCGAGGCCTCGCGCATGGAACGGCGCATGAGAAACGTTAAAGTTTCGGTGATCATTGCGCGAGGCCTCGCGCAATGGATCTCATAAGCGCTCATAGAAACCAAAAATGGAACACATCCACCAACTACACAGCATGTGCATTCCCTTGATGCGGCGCTGCTGCATGGGCGCCCATACAGGTCCCGCCGGCATCTCCAGTTTTCATACTGTGGTCACCGCTGGCTTCACTGCCCAACAGCGATGGTAGCGCGCCGCAACTGGCTACCGCAATCAGGATTAACTAGTCAAATGTGGGATCACCAGACAGTTACAGTTAACCGAAAATGGTGCATGCGACAAGCGAATCACAGAATAATTGGTCGCCCAAAAACTGTGTGACAGGTTGAGATTTCAAATCAAGAAAGCTTTTCAAACAGCGATCTTTACGTAGATACAGGTACGCAATTATTCTCCACAGCAACAATGCCCCTGCAAAAAGAGGTGGACCTTGAGAAGACAGTGGCCGCAGCATCTGGAGTTTTCCGCGATGTCTGCTCCAAGGAACCGCCGTACCACACGGCAGAAGAACTGTGGGAAGGGCTAAAACAGGGGGACGAAGGCGCGCGATTGTTGTTTGTTTTTTTTCTGCGTCTGCGCAAAAATGAACGGACGCGTTGCAGCGTTGAAAATGCGATTGCGGCAGAAGGCAAGAGATGGGTTGGTGTTTTGATAGAGGAGGCCTGGCGCCTTTATTTGCTGATGCGCCACCGCGCAGTTCCATACCAGGGAAAACCAAAGTCAGTTGTTGCGGTAGAGGGAAGTAGGGCGCAGCGTCGCATTTTAGCAAGGTTACCCGGGGTTCCACAGGTCTGTCGCGATACAGCGCACCTTTGCTGAAGGAGAAGGCCGCAGTCAGGTTACACACTACATGGAACAAAATACACCAACAGTGGGTTTTGTTGTGGATGGACAACTGGTACAACAAACAGTTTACCACAAATCCTGACAAGAACGACAAAAGCCTGAACGCAACAGCGTTGGCTGTGTTGCTACTGAAGGATGCACCGCGCTACTGGCATGGTCATCCTAGTCTGGAAGAGCTTGAACGGCGTGTTCCTGTTGTTGCACGCATGCTGGAACATACCGAGGGAACATTTGCACGTATCCTGCGTGATCTAGCATTTGCAAGCAAGCGACCTGTTGTTCGAAACATTAGGGCGCCGCTTGACATTATTCGCCCTGTACCTGCCAAGAGACCACATTGGCGACCCCTTTGTCTAGGTAAAGAAAAGGTGAGCGGCAACGTCTCGCTGCTTAATCTATTGCAATTCACTAGGGACTTGGCGCAGCACACTCGACCAGTCGTGCCTGTGTTATGTGGTGAGAACATCCATTACCGTATTTGTAAGATGATGTACGGTGAAAAAACAACGGGTTGGAATGTCCGGCTTTTCTTGCGGTCACCATACCCAACAGCAGTGCGCCAACAGTTATCTCCATTGTGATCAGCTTGGGAAAACAGGGGACTGTGTCACCGCTGGGCAACAAACCTTTACGGAAGAAAGTCACGATCGTCCAAAGAGAGCAAAATGTTTGTGTAACGCAACACTTGTACGCGTGCCAGAAACCATACAATATAGGGTGTTTTAGCCGGTCCAGCAAGGTTTAGCAAGGTCAGACTTGTGGAAAAAGGCTGGGCCAAAACTAGGGTTCCAGTGGTTGCCAACATATAAAACTTTGCACTGTGGGCGCACTGCGTGAACAACATTCCCCTGGTTGTTGGTTTGAACCACAGTATTTTTGTTTTTTTGGTCCAGACCAAGGTGAGCTGGTGTACTCTGCTCATCATATGGTACTCGAGACAACATCTCGGAATCAAGGTTCAGAGCTGTTTGGTGCTATGATGACCGCAGGAATGACTGTGGCAGCGGGTCTGACACGTTGTGGGGATTAGCTGAGTCTGAAACCAGGTTATGCAGTGGGGAGACTGCCACACCCATAGGCTTTCCAGTGTGCATGAGGCACAATGACTATAGGCTGAAAAGGTTGAACCACGGTATTTCAGCATTCCACTGCCGCCCGGATGTGCAGCGGCTGTTGCCTTTGCTTGGGTCTGTCTGGGTCACGTCAGGGCTCACACCGGGGGCCAGCTACAAAAGGATGCTATGAATCACACCCTCCCCAAACCCACCTTTCTTAATTTCTTGTCTGCAGCTGCACATTTCCATCTCAATTTGATGCAGGGGCCTGCAAAGAGTGAACTGAACAGCCTCAGCTTCAGCATTCAGAGCAGCACCACTCCCACTCTGCATCATTTAACTTTTTTAGTGGCAGACAGAGCAGATTTGAAATGAAAATGGCCGTGATTTCATGCCCCAATAGTTGCGTGCTTTGGGTCAATGGAAGGATGGGTTCTGCAGTGTTACACCATTTGTCTACCAAAAATGAGACACGGTCTGAAACAAGTTAGACAGAAGCACGAGATAATGCGGTTCAACACAGCACATGGAGTGCGGTGCCAGCTTCTTTCTTTGGAACTGGTTTGATCTTGGGCTTCTTGATGCACCTTGTGAACAGAGCAGACACAGGCGAACAGGGAGCAAGATGGCCCATGCCTCTGTGCTCGCCTTTGGCTACAGTACTACAGCAAAGCAACAGGCACCCATTTTGCACAACTTTGGACATGTCATCAAGGGGACCACTTGATTGGGCTCCTGGTTTGGTTTCATAAAGAATTCCTCATTGCACACCAAAAGCACATGTAAGTGCATTGTGTGCCCCCAAAGTTCCAAAAATTAGTTTGATTGGCCTGTTCTCTATCACAGGGAGGATTAATTCTGGTTCAATCTGCAGCAGCAGAAAATGAGGCCTCTTCCATACAACACAACCACACAACGAGGAGACCGTGTGAAGAACGACAAGGGAATGGGGTCAAACACAAGGATGCCTTGGCTCCCTTCTGTTACCTCAGTGTCATTCTGTGAATAACGGTTGATCAACAGCTTTTGAGTACAGAAAACATGCACCTCCCTACCGCCCGCATTCAACTTCTGTTGATGTGAAGAGTAGGTGTTGTCATGGCTCCTGAATTCAAGAAAACAACAGGATGCTTTCAAACCAATCTGGCGGTACGTACATCCAGCGGCTTTTCAAAGATGAAGCATTGATTGGGTGTACCTCATACCTACCTGCCATGTGCAAGATAATACTGCCAAGCACCCACACAGACACAGTTCCACAACTCTGGGTTTCTGAGATGAGACAAACAAAATGAATGGTGAAGTTACGGTGACAAGGTTTTGCACATTAACATGTCATAGCGCTACTAGAACATGAGAGGGAGGGAAGGGTGCCTTGAATTGCAAAATATTTTTGAAACATCTGCTTGCTCTTGCCAAGTAAAGACGTCTGTAGCAGGGCAGGGTCAGGCTGTCACTTCCTGTTGGACTGGGTAGTACCACAAAATTCAGCCAGCAATGTGTGAAGATGCAAACAGAGGGCTCATATACAATGGCATGACATTTCTGCAGGGTCCATCATGAATTGTGAGGTTGAGGAGACAATCAATTACAATCATGGCCCAGAATGCCTGGATTCCACTTTGTGTGTGTGTGTGTGTGTGTGTGTGTGTGTGTGTGTGTGTGTGTGTGTGTGTGTGTTTGTGCCAAGGTAGTAATTTCAGTCATGCTCATACTGCAAGGTTCAACACCAACACGTGTGTGTGTGTGTGTGTGTGTGTGTGTGTGTGTGTGTGTGTGTGTGTGTGTGTGTGTGTGTGTGTGTGTGTGTGTGTGTGTGTCTGTGTGTGTGTGTGTGTGTGTGTGTGTGTGTGTGTGTGTGTGTGTGTGTGTGTGTGTGTGTGTGTGTGTGTGTGTGTGTGTGTGTGTGTGTGTGTGTGTGTGTGCTTGTGTGTGTGTGTGTGTGTGTGTGTGTGTGTGTGTGTGTGTCTGTGTGTGTGTGTGTGTGTGTGTGTGTGTGTTTGACTGGTTTCGCCATTTTTACCAGGTCTTCCGGTTGAGCCTGTATGGCCACACTGGCGTCCTCGGGTCGGGTCGCTCCCCATTGGTGAGGCCCACGGTGCAGGCCAGGGGTGCGTCCCAATGTTGCCCCTCCACTAGCGCGATATGCACTTTAGGCCAGACCCTGGCTTGCTGCCCCAGGACCACCCTGGAAGTGGGGTGGTGGCTCCGCGGCTTCCGCCGGGCCAGCTCCACAGTATTAGTTCAACGAGCCCGTGTGTGTGTGTGTGTGTGTGTGTGTGACGCTCAACATTTTTCAAATCCAATTATAGTGTTCGCTATCATACATCACTTCTACAGCTCTGTCCGCACTGCAGCAATGTTCTATGCTGCCGCCCGTTGCGGCCTTTCCTCACTCTCAGCAAAACAGTAAGAGTACATACAGGTGTGTGTGTGTGTGTGTGTGTGTGTGGTGCGATTAGGTACGGGGTCTCAACGAACAACTAGCATTCTTCCACACGGGCAATCAAATGAGGAACACTGCAGCAAAGATACAAATGCTCTCGTCGCTCAAAGCCTAAAGCTGCACATTGTGTCCAACGGACTGTCAAACACCCTTGCCTTTGCTTGGGATGCGCACCATATCCATGGCATGATGCCTGATCATCAAACACCCTGTGTCGTGACACTGGTGCCAACGATCGGACAAAAACTGAACATTATTAAGTGTTTCTCTTTCCACACCTGTGCCCACAGTTATTACAATTCTGTCTCTGAACGAAAGCGATCAGGAATAGATCACAATCATGGGAAACTTAACGATGAGAAACATGCTGTACATTACAGCAATTGCCTTTTGTACGTTCAGTATCACTTTGCTGCACAAGCCACGACCTACACCAAGATCAAAAGCACTCAAACCGCAAACGTGTCCTCATTGAAAATTTCGCGTGTTATAGGTATGCGTGGAGGGGATCCATTGGCGACGTTGAAGAAGTAGCATAGCACCTCACCAGACACAACACATCGTGTGCGGCAGATGTGGACACATTTGCGGACAGCGGCATATCAAGAGCTGTCTCGCTTCGTGTTTGCCTGCACCCATGTGGAATGATGATGATGCAATCAGCATGCAGGACAGAAAAAGCACAGCACAGTAAAAGCTTCCACAAAATCAATGCAGTTTACATGTTGCCATGCAACCTTGATTCCTGCCACCAAACGCGCAGCTCAACGCTGGACTATGGATATTACTGGGCCTGATGGCTTGAGAGTATCGAGGGAATGCTCAAGCTGCAGTGCAACGTGCTCATTTACAAAACTGCGGATATCCTCAACCTTTGTGTTGGGAAGAAAAAATGTGAACAATGCGGCAACAAATAACGAAAAAGAAATTGGCAGGAAAGACTTCTGAGCACGCAGCCACTGCTACCAACCGGGATTTATCCAAACTGCGATGCTGTGCTCGCGAACCATCAAAAGCATTCCGTACTGTTTGAGGGGGCGGCTGCAACCAACTGGGATGTACGGCACAGGAACATACCGGAGGGCCTATTTGGGTGGACTTAGGCTCCCGCCCATCTTGCGCCGCAAGGGCTCATCTGGTGGACGAGAAATGGAAAGCACTGCCAATTCTACCGAAAAATTTGGTGGCGATCTTATTTGGTGGGCTAATACCGGTGGAGTGCGCATCAAGTGTGCACCAACATGCATGGAGTTGCAAACACCTCATGCGACTTCGGGGCACTGTCACCTACATATTAGTTATTTGGGTGATGGGGTGCTTGTCCCAAACTTGTGAGCTGGGACTAGAAATGCATGCGGCAACAGAAAAAAACAGGCCGTGCAGAGAAATTATGCCCTACCACACCACCTTCATCGCAGCCGGCACGCTATTGTTTCGCTGTTGCTGGACCGAGCTTTGAGGTCTGGTCAATTGTTGAATACATAAGCGCAAGTGGACAAGTATCTCCCGCAGGATGAAGGTTTGCATGCCAGTTGAAATGGAATTGGATTGGCATTTCACAGTGCCACGCAAATGTTGCTTCGTACACCAAATGCCGGTTAGATTCATTACCACCTTTGGGCTAGGGCTCGGAGGACTAAAATTCCACACACATCTTCATTGTCCCAGAAATTCAAACCGCAACACCTACCAGTGTGTCAGTGTGTCAGTGTGTGAGCCTCAACTGACAACATGGCTCCTTGATTCATTTTTTCTTGGATGCTGAGGTATTCAGTCCTTTTCGAGACCCTTTGGACCTCTTGGAAACCACATGCGAAGAAGCTGGGGTAACTTTTTGATACGTTGAAGCCTGGACGATGGACTTGTTGTCAACAGCTGGCTGCGGTTGCAAGGGGGCAACAGCTGGGTGTTGTTGTCCACTCTGGCTGTTATTGCGTAGAGCCTCGTTAACTTGGAAAAGGGTCACGGTCTGCAGCAGAGATTGAAAGAAGTCGAGGTCAACGAGAACCTTGGGTCGTCCGCCTTGGCTATCAGCAACCACAGTGTGGGTGGGCATTTGTTCCATGAACGACGACAATTTAGACATTTGCTGGGCCAGCTGTTGACTGGGAGCACCGTTCACAGTGACCTGGAAAAGCAGACAAACTTGTTGCAAAAAGCATCCAATTCAGCCGAAGGCATCATGCAACCAGAAACACTCACAGTGGGAGCACTGCCAGACATGACATGGAGGTTTGTTGTATGCTACCATATGCCCCACCCCAATCCCAGCCACAAGGGTTTCATTCGCCAGCTCCATTTGAAGGCATGCGCATTGTGCACAAAATTGGGGCCCGTGGTGGGCTGTTTTCCCTGCAAGAGGAGAACCAGAAGAGCGCAGGATCTTCTGCTAAGAAATAGTCGTATGCACTGCAAAACTTTTGATGGTCAACAAATTTTTGCTCTTTTCCATTTAGAGAAATAACGAAAACTGGAGTTGTGCGGCATCCGATGCAAAGCAGATGGAATGAGGCAAAGGACATTATGATTTGAACGCACCTTTTTTCTCCTGGCACTCGATGGTGTGTGAGTTATAGGGTGGGGAGGAGGGCGAGGCCTAATTAAGGTGAGCTAAGCGAAGGTGGAACAGGTGGAATATTTGGTAGACCAATCTTGCTTAACACAGCGACCTCAGTAGGGTGGCCGGGCCCCTGGGAGTCCCTTTGCGTGGTCCACACGCAGAGACTCTGGGAAAATCCTTTTCTTATTTGGGCCTCGTGGGAACACCTTCTCTGGTGGTGGAGCCCTTTAATAACCCTTCTCTTGCGGCTCAGCCCCTTGGCAGCCCCTTACCTTGTGGCTTGTTGCTTGTTGTGAGCCATTGTACATCTATTGTCGTTTTGCACCTTTCAGTCTACCTTTGAATGGCTTCCCTGGACCCTTCTCCCCTGCTTAACCAAATCCTGGTCTGCCCGCATTGATATGACGATGGTACTCTCCTCTAGATGGAGTTTGTTCCGTTGTCAAACCAACGCCACTGCGTGCAAAATCCTTGGACAGACAAATGAGTCATACCATGTGCCAGTCAAATAACATCTGTTCCCATTGTACCCGGAACTAAGCTAGAATCAGCTGCAGCTGCAAGGAGTGACCGCCGGAGGAGCAACAAGCAGCCCCCCCCCACTAGAAAGAAAAAGAAAGCCCTGGGTTGGCCGCACAAATCATTCAATCTGAAGGAGGTCTCGTAAAGATTGAATATGATGCAGTGATTGAATTATGCTACCCCCTGCCCCCCTTGCAATCTCACATGTTAGCGCACGACCGGGTGGGGGGATGGAGACCGTCGCCAAGTGACGGTCTCCCAGGGGGAGGGGGGGATTGCAAGGGTATTTCAAGGCAAACTGGGTAACGTCCCGTGACTCTGGAGACTTGGGTGATTCAACCACCACAGCCTCTAGCCTTCAGAGTTGGCACCGGAGTGACCCCACCAGGGTCTATGTACCAAATGTGGCAAAACTGTGGCCCATTTTGTGACGGGCCCACGACAGTGGCCAACACATGTGCACCAATGTTATGGCTTCGAACAGCAGCAGCGCAGCAGCGCGCAAATCGCAAGTCGCAGTCGCAATCGCGCTGACAGTCTGTGAATAATAAAGAAGCATCGAATGCCAACTGTGAATGAGCGCTGTAAGATACTTCGATCTTTGAACAGGGTTTATGTCTTCGAGATTGTGTTATTATTGGTGCCCCGTCTAAAGATCCTGCGAGGTTTGTCGATTGGGGTTTTGGATTTCGGATTTTGAGAAACAAAGAGGCACAGGAGTGCAGTCGAGTTCCCAAGAAACAAACCACAACAAGTGGTAGCCAGCTAGGTGGCGGGGAGGATCAATCTTCGAGATCAATGTTCGACGCCGCAACGCCGTCAACTTGGTTTGGACTTCGACCTACAATGGAGCGGCCCTTCGACGACGCAGCTATGCTGCATTTCATCAGAGACAGTTTGTTTCGAAGTGAATCACCCTTGCATCACGAATTTTCGACCTCGTTAGAGAAGTTCATCGCAGAGCGCATCGCTAGTCGAGAAAGCGAGTGGTTTCCATGTCTCTCTCGTGATCTTCACAGCTGTTCGCAGAAGCTTGCAGATACTCAAGCCAAAGTTATCGAATTGGAACAACGCATTGATGTATTGCAGGCAACAGCAGCAAGTGCTACAGCAGCAACTGGCCGGCGCATCGATACCTTGCAGTCCTCAACGGAAAATGCAGCTCAAGCTGCTGCAAATGAACTTCGACGCGTAGAACATGAATTGTCGCAATGTTACGCTCTTCTCAACGAGGTAGGTAGGGTAGGTGCACTCGGTCGTGGAGAGGCGCCCCATGGTTCCCCCTGGCGTCGCCCCTGTGACGAACAGGAAGAGGCTTCGCGCGTGAAGAGGGGAGGCGGCTTACTTCCCGCTAGACCTGACTGTTGGCCCCCAACAAAGCGGCCCCGGGCTACGCCGGGAGGGCTGATCGCCGCCAGCGTGACATGCTTGTCTCGCCGGGAGGGTGTGCCCCCGTGCTTGCGCACGTCCCCTCCTTTGGGCGGAACCCTAGGGGTTCACCGGACTTCCTGGCGTATCCTGTTCCCAAGGCGTGCATGCACGTTCTTGGTACTAGGGTTCCGAGGCGCTTGGGTGTCGCACGCTCCGCCTCGAGTCCCAAAGCAGCGCAGGCCTTAGGATGCAGCCTTACCCCCGGGCTCCGGATCTGGTTTGGCCGGGTCACCTGCATGGCACGGGCTGCCTCACTGCCCGGGCTGTGGGCACTGGGTTTCCTACTGGTGTGTGGCGTTTGTGTTTGGGTCCGGTTGGCGGTTGGGTGCGGGTTTTGTTAACCCCGCCAGTCCTGGCTGGGGTCTTGGGTGGGTGTGTTTGGGCACGGTTTGTGGTGTTGTCCCTCTAGTGTCGGCTGTTTGTGGTGTTCGTGGTTGGGCTTCGGTTTCGGCCTGCTTTTGGGACGTGTGTGGTTTCGTGGGCGCCCCGCTTGCCCCCCGCCGTTTCAGGTTCCGGCGCGCGGTGTGGGCGTGTGTGCTGGGCCCGGGTCTCGCCTGTGCCCAGCCCTTCTTGGCTGGGTTGTCGGGGTGTGTTTTTTTTTTGCGCTTTGGTTTTTTCTTTTCTTTTTTTTTTTTCCGGGCTTTGTGGTCCCTGTCCCTCCATCCCCTTTCTTTCGGGCTGGGCTGGTGGCTCTCTTTTTTTTTTTTTTTTTTCCGTGTCCCTTTTCCCCCAGGTCCGCTGTTACTGGCTTGGTGTTGCCGGTTTTGGGTGGGTGGTCCCCCTGTGCCTCTGTGGGGGTCCTTTTTTTTTTTTTTTTGCCTTCTGGGGGGGGGCTTGGCCGCCTGTGGTGGTGTTGGCGGGCGGTTTGGCGGCTGTGGGCTGTTTTCGTGCCTTTTCCCCTTCCCCCCTCCTTTTTTTTTTTGGGGGGGGGGGGGCTTGCCTGTTCCTCCCTCTGCCTTCCCTGGGCTGGCGCACGCACTGGCCTGCATTCAGTGTTGTCTTCTGGGCTGCTGTCTTCAGTTGCGTTCTGTGTGGCCACGTTCCGGCCCCATGGGTCGGGTGGGCTTTGTACACGGTGGGCTCGGGCTCGGGCTCGGGCTGGGCATCGCAGAGCGCATCGCTAGTCGAGAAAGCGAGTGGTTTCCATGTCTCTCTCGTGATCTTCACAGCTGTTCGCAGAAGCTTGCAGATACTCAAGCCAAAGTTATCAAATTGGAACAACGCATTGATGTATTGCGGGCAACAGCAGCAAGTGCTAGAGCAGCAACTGGCCAGCGCATCGATACCTTGCAGTCCTCGACGGAAAATGCAACTCAAGCTGCTGCAAATGAACTTCGACGCGTAGAACATGAATTGTCGCAATGTTACGCTCTTCTCAACGAATTTATACGAACTTCGAGTCCACCACCTCCGAACAACATCCAGTTTCCGCAACCACAACAACAACACTTTCCGCAACCATCGTCTTCTTCGAGTTCGAACCAACCTCACCCTCCACAACCACCACTTCCACAGCGGCCTACCTTCGAAGCACTACCCCAGTTCGTAGTTCAACGTGCTCCTTCGCAGGAGATTTTGGGACGCCGTGTCGAGCGCCTGAACAAACTGGTCAAGAGGTTCACGGGTAAACCTGGATGTGGAGAATTTCGAACATGGAAAGAAGATTTACTACGAGCCTTCACTTTGTCGGACATCACCTCACCCGTCGATCAGGCAGCAACGATGTCATTCCTCCTCGATGGTGATGCCGCTGAGTACTATCATAGCCTGACGAAAGTTGTACAAGATGACTGGTTCGAGCTCATGCGTGTGTTAGGCCAGCGTTTCGACTGCATATCCCATGAGCCAGTGTATTTGTCGAGAATGTTGAGCTTGAAAGAGAGCGAGTTTCCCCGACATGCAGATTATGTTCGAGAATTTCGTACATGCGTTATCAAGTCGAAGGTCAACACGAGTGAACTCCAGATGCGTTTCCTCGTCAGCTCTCGATTTGTTGAAGGGTTGTCGAATGACGCTGTGCGTCGGCAGTACATCGTTGGAGTCCGTTCGAGATGGCGTTCTAATAATCCATTTGGATTCGATACCTTGGTAGAGACCATCGCGGGAGCCTACATTGCGGCTGGGTATCAACTGGAAGAGGTACAGAACGCATCGAGAACAACATCAGATCACACCCTGGGTCCTGCAGTGTCGAGGCCCCTGCCTATGATGGTCCCATCTACTTCGACTTCCACGTTTCCATCCAACCCTATGCCAAAGCCACACGTCACCCCGATGCCGACCCCAGCTGCGGCGCCCACGGCTTCGACCGTGGCAGAGCCGATGAATCTCGATGCAATTGCCAAGCTCCGAGAAGAGTTACATGCCTACATTGGTGAACGGTTCGGACGTCAACATGGCGGACGCCAAGATGGTCGAGAAAGCAGACGTTGCTACAATTGTGGCGAACAAGGACACTTGGCCCGTGACTGTCCAAAAGGTCGACCGCCATCCCGAGGACGAGAACGTCGGGAACCACGGTCGAAAACACCGAAGCGAGATCAAAGTCGAGAGAGCAAGGGACGGTTTAGATCCCGCTCCAAGAGCAGAGAAAGGCCTACAACGGCCTAGAAAACAATTCCGAAGACCTGGTGGCGGACGTCCTCGAGAAGAGCTGAACACCACCACCAGCACCAACAAACCCGAAAAGAATTCGACGCTTGGAAGTGTCACTGTCGAAGGAACCGAGCCTGAGCATGCGTCTCTGTCCACGGTTCGAGGGCGCATTTGCGCATGTCGTGAAGACTCCTTTGACTCCAGCGTGGAACTGTTGGTCGACTGTGGAGCGACCAGTGACTTTATGTCGATGCAAACAGCAAAGAGGGCGCGACTTCCCCTCTATAAACTGAGAAACCCTGGACATGTCTTGACAGCCGGAGGTGTCCAAGTCGAAGTACGGTACTACACGCGAGCTTATGTTCGAGTTGGAGAGCTTGTATTTCGTCATCACTTCAAGGTCTTGGAGATTTTGCCGGATGTAGTGCTTGAACTACCATGGCTTCGCAGCTACAATCCAACTGTCAACTGGAAGGAGCGATACGCCGACATCCAACATGGTTCGATTTCGTACCGGTTGTCTTTTGGTGAATCAAGACATTCCACCCAGCTGCAGTTTCAAGCAGCTTCGAAGCTGGACCTTCTTTCGATACTTTCATCCAGTTCCTCGAAAGCGGGTCCGGTTGGGAATCCTACCCCACATGCCAACGAACACCCTGACCTACACTCGTCGACACACGTTCAGCGCGGTACTGACATGTACGATGAGTCCAAAACGGACGATGGTATCACCGATGAGGAGTGCAGCGATATGGAGATTGAGTACATTTCATTGCCGAAACTCAAAAGAGAGATCCGTCGATCTGATCTCACGGGAGATCAAGTATTTCTGTGTTGCATGCCTCGACCAGCAGTGCCAGTCGATGAAATGTATAAGATGCAAGCCAGTGATGGCAATGATGACGGGCTTGACCCTGTTCGACGCAAACTGCCGAATCGATTACACAAGTGGGCGGACCTCTACGACCGGGAGAAAGCGGAGTATGGAGACCTACCTCCGCATCGACCTGGAAGAGATCATCGAATACGCCTCGATTCGGAAGAAAATCCACCGTGGGTACACCCTTACAAAATGGATCTGAGCCAACTAGATGAACTTCGACGACAATTGGACAAGTTGCATCGATCTGGTCCCATCAGACCATCCTCGAGTCCATACGGAGCGGGTTGCCTACTGGTGAAGAAAGCGAATGGTAAATGGCGTATGTGCGTCGACTACCGAGCGTTGAATACACGAACTGTACGAGATCGATATCCCTTGCCATCGATCCGATCCATCTTGAGTACACTGGGGGGTTCCACCGTATTCTCAAAGATTGACCTTGTTAGTGGGTTCCACCAGATCCGAATTCAAGACGAAGATATCGAGAAAACCGCCTTCAACACACAATTTGGCGCCTTCGAGTGGGTTGTTATGCCCTTTGGCCTCTGTAATGCGCCATCGACGTTCCAACGCGTCGTGAACGATGTCCTTCGAGACCACTTGGGGATCTTTGTATGGGTGTACATTGACGACATCCTCGTCTTCTCGAAGGATGCGGACGAACACCAACGACACCTCGACCTGGTACATGAGCTACTCCGTAAGCACCAGCTCTTCCCCTGCATCGATAAATCCACATTTTTTCAGAGTCGAGTGCCCTTCTGCGGATACATCATCGACCAAGATGGAGTACACATGGACCCCGAAAAGATCAAGGTCATTCGAGGTTGGCCTCCACCAACTACGGTCCATGAAGTTCGACAGTTCATTGGATTGTGTGGATTTTACCAGCAGTTTGTCGAAGGGTTCCAAGCTGTCGCAGCCCCTCTGACTGCAATGTTTAAGGCAGACTTCGAGTGGGAATGGACAGCCGTCCACCAGGCTTCCTTCGACGAGCTGAAGCAGGCGATGATCAGTGCGACACATCTCAGTGCTATCAACCCCCCACAGCCGTATCACCTGTACACAGACGCCTCGAAAGACTGCATGGGTGCTACGCTGGCGCAACGATGTGCGCATGGGAGGTACAAGGGACATCTTCGACCTATTGCCTTCATGTAACGGAAAATGCAGCCTGCCGAAACTCGATACCCGATTCGAGAACAGGAGTTGTTGGCCATCGTATTAGCCTTGAAACAATGGTTTCACCTACTTCGAGGACCGCAGCAGGTGCACGTGCACACTGACCAGGAAAGTCTTCGATATCTCAAGACCTGTCCTCGACCGCTGACACCACGGCAAGCACGATGGTGCCAATTCCTCGAGGACAACCTGACGTTGTGGTACGTGCTGGGCCTCGAGAACCCTGCGGCAGACGCCTGCTCCCGTCTAACTTCGCGGCAGTTGATGGACATCGAAAATGCCACACGTACACGGGCTTTCGCAATTCCCCTGGTCGAAGATTGGGCTTCACCGGAAGGAGAACCTGTCGATGAGTTCCTACATGTACTCGAAGACTCATTCTCTCATGACGAGGTGTGGCCCCAGCCGTACGACCACCTGTACGTTTCACTACGAAGCGGACGCTCCGTGGGGAAGGAACTTGACGCAGATGAGCTTGCGGAACCAGCCCTCCAATTCGACACCGAACCCGCCGTCGAGCCGGAGGACCTGGAGCCGCTACCGTCGAGCGCGACAACTGCTGAGCCGGAGGACCTGAGACTGGATCCAGCACCATCGGACGAGATCATGGCTGAGAATTCACACCAACCAGACATGCATCTCGATGAGGCTGGCAATGAGCCAGACACGTCTACCGACACTGACGACCTCCCCGATGTAAGCATTGATCGCCCCCTTCGAGTCACCTTTGGCAATGAACTTCGATACGCTCCGACCATGGCGGAACTGATTCGCTGTCAACGTCACCGTGACGGCACGTTGCAATCAGTTCCCTTGCCGAAGGTTGGGTCGAACACGCCGTACCCTTCAAGTCTTAAGGGTACACACCGCCGAGTACATCGACATTATCAGTGCAAAGACTTGACTTCGACAGCTGTGTGGGCGGCAGCCTATCGGGAGGACCCCCGGACGAAACACATCTACGAAGTCGCGATTCGAAGCCCTGCGGCACGACACCAGCTTCCAGATGCCAAGTTGTCCTTCGATGATGGCAAATTCTTCCATTTGTCGACGATGGGCAAACGTGTGCTTGTCCCCCGAACGCTGGTTACGTCCATTGTGGCTATGTATCACAAGTCGGAGTTCTATGGCCACTCAGGAGTCCTTCGAGCCATGGCCCTGATTAAGCGCGACTACGTATGTTCACACCTTCGACACTATGTCGAGCGATACATACTAAGTTGCGATGTCTGTCAAGCGGCGAAATCAAGACGAGTCCACACCGCCAGAGTGCCAAGACCATTGCCAATGCCCGACACCAAATGGCACAGTGTGTCCATCGATTGGGTTTCGGGATTGCCGCCGACCACAAGGGGCCATGACGCCATCATGACTGTAGTCGACCGATTCTCCCAGCGTGGAATGTTCATCCCTTGTCGCAAGGATATGACAGCCGACGACCTTATCTATGTGTTCCTACGTGAGGTTATTCGATGGAAAGGATGCCCTCGACAAATTGTTTCTGACCGAGACAAGCTGTTCGGGTCTCAGGCGTGGAAGGAGTTGGCTCAGCGCTTCAAGATTGAGATGCATCACACAGTGGCCAACCGCCCTCGAGGCAATGGCCTTGGCGGAGCGCAGCAATCAGTCCATCCTCCAGCGCCTGCGTACACACGGCATCTTCGGCAACAACGAGTGGGATGTCGACCTCCTGTTCGCCGAAATCCAGTTCAACAACCTGACATCCAATAGTCTTCGACTATCCCCGTTCGAGATAGATGAAGGACGAACACCCCATTTTCCATTGGATTTTCCCCAAATGACTTCTCATGCACATGAACCATCGACCGTGAATGATTACATGCAATGAGCGGAACGTACCTTCGATTCTGTGCGTGCAATGCTTGCCGAGGAACGTCGACGCCAGATGCATGTGGTCCTGCAAATGGACCGACACGTTCGAGTGCCTGAAGTTGGTGAACGATGGTGGGTGTTGGTGCCGGAATATCGACATAAAGGGAAACTCGATGTTGTCTGGTGCGGCCCTTACAAAATACTCGAGGTACTGAACAAGGGCGAGAATGTCAAACTGGACATCCCTGCCCCCTTCGATGGATTGCGAGTTTTGAATCGAGACAGCATAAAACCCTACGTCCATCGAGAGGGACAGCCGGTGTGGGAGTTTCCGATGCCCCCTGTCAAAACCGGAGAATCTCCTCGACTTGTCAAGATTGTGGCTAGACGTCGAGTGGGATCTAAAAAGCGCCGCACATTCCTGTACCGTTGTGAATGGGATGACGACATATGGTCTTGGGAGTCGAGCAAGGCTCTAGAGGAGGATCCTGTGTACCTTGAGTTCCTTCGACTCCACCCTGAGTAACTGAGTAACACCCTTACTCTTCTCTGCAGCGTGGTTTTTCGAAAAACTCATGCAAGGTTCCGGGTCGATCACCGGAGCCTCCGCCTATGGTACTACATCCCGGACGCCCCGAACTTCCTCTCGACCTCCGCCTTCTCGAGCAACACCGTCGAACGTCATCGATGTTGACGCGATCGAACCCCCAGTGAGGACGACTTCAACTGGCCGCTGTTTGTCGGTAGCATCAGCACCAACTCGTCCGAGTCGACCTCTCGATCCATTCGAACCGCCGAACTACAGCCAGTCGGCATATGCTGGGAGCTCGAAAGGAAAAGGAGGCCCGTCGAAAGGAGGCAAGGGAGGTGTGTTCCCTCGCGGGGAATTTGCAGGCATAGCGCCGAGTGGACGGCCCGTCGTATCAGGAGGCGCCACAGGCTTGGAAGTGCTCGAGATAGCCCTGGCCAACTGGCCTGTTCTGGAACCGACGAAGGGAGGGACCCCACCCGACATGCAGCCAGAACTCTGTAAGCTGTACGGGCCCCCTCCCCCGGTCGATGCAGAATACTTTCGAGAGCGGTGCTCAAGCCCTGACTGGTTCGATTCTGATGAAGATCTTGCTTGCTACACGGGGTAGGACAACTGATCTTCCTTCCTCTGTTCAGCGCCCGGATGGGTCGACATTTATGGGACATCAAGGCCGAACACCTGGACATCAAGGTCATCCAGGGAGGATCCGGGTACCGGAGAGCCGAACGTCGAAGACGACTTGGTCGACCAATCCTGGCATTCGAATGCCCCGAAAACACAAGCTTCTACTCGAACGAACCAATCCGACTCCTATTACCACGAAGATGACCACAACTACGACGCTGAACCCTGGCCACTCGAGTCCGACGACGAAGAAGAATATCCTTACGAGCCCGCGTGGTCGACAGCACCACCCAGCTACGATTATGTGCCGGTGCCGGAGTCGAAGTGGCAGCCCTATAACATGCCGCAGTACAATCATGAAATGGAGACCATCGACGAACTCCGACACTTGGGCACGTTCGGATTGAAGCCACCCTATCGATTTGGGACACATGAGGATGATCCGATGAAGACGGAATACACTAAGCTCGAACCATCGGTACTCACTATTGCGTCGAGTACCATGGCTGGTCTTCGAAAACCGCACACGTTCCTGAACGAGAAACATTATGAAGTCGTGTTGAAGGCAAATGCCGCCATTTCCGAGTTAGGCAAGACCATCTGCATCGACAGTTGGGGACGAACCGCACCATTCCCTTACGAATTGGCTCGAAGCGCCCCTGACACGTCTTTCGATGAGCGTGGAAATCTTGGTGGTAAGCCGGGATACCAGTGGTATACAAGAATCGAAGTGGCTTGTCAGAACTTTCGAGCGGCCCTCGTCACATGGCGACATTATGATGAAGAGCTCGATTGGGGATTCCGACAAGGCCTCACCGAACATACCCTGCCGAGTCAAATTGCTCGACTCAACCGCATGCATCGAGAGATCTCGGGTATCGACGACCTGATAAACGTTGCCGATGGAATCGACCTGATCTTCAAATATCGACGCTTCTGGACCCACGAAAGGATGAGACGAGAAGCTCCCGTTGCCGTTTCGATCAAGGGAGTTATCCGTGATCTTCAAAAGGTTTGCCAGGCGAACGACTGGCTCTTCGAAGATCGAGCCCCCTTCCTTGCGTACAAAGTCGATTTGCTTCTTCGCCGACACCAACTGCGCGGCCTTCGAGGCACCTCTCGACTTGGGTATAAGCGGTATGGGTGCGCTCCACATCGAACACAGGACCTTGCGGTCCAGCTGCAGGAGTACTTTCGACTCGGAGAACAGATCGAACCCTATGCGTAGAACGCCGTCGCACCAGGCGCCCCCATCGACCTTGTCCAGTTGGCGACGATCTACCAGACTGGACCCGGACGGCTCGGGTACCACGACTTCGATAAGGCGATCCGACGAGTTGCTGCCCTTCACTCATCGAATGAAGAGTATGCCAATCTTTTCCCTTTCGTGGATGCCCCCGAATTGGTTCGACGCCTGGGTACCTCGACATACCTCATGTCCCCCTTCGAGGCCGGATACGAAGATGGACAACATTGGCGTCGAGCGGTCAAGTTTCGAAGAGACGTCTATACTGACGAACGGGAGGAGATCGAGAAAACCGACTCGCCTGCGAGCGACCCGTTCCACCCGGACCCCCTCGATCACCGGTTTTTGTCGATGGAGTCGAACGCCTATCAGCACCACTTCGACATCCCGTTCTTCAAGTACCTCACACCGATCCACGATGAGTTTAAGGCTGCACATCGACGCAAGGTCAGCTGCCGAGACCAAGTCCTCGAAGCGGTCATTGTTGACACGGCTTCGAGCCTTGTGACCGCAGAAGCGGTTCGATTCGCTCTGCAGAGTTCCCTCGCTGATGGTCAGTATGTCCATCAACACCTCGGTCGACTCCAAGAAGAAGGTTCTCGAACCGACATGCTTGAGATCGTCGACCGATATGCCCTCGGCCCTCAAGTGGACGACATCAGCGCCGTCATTGTCGTACGACGACTTTCGATTGCCAACACGCCGTGGTGGCGAGTCAATACGCGAACTGATCAGTTCTACCACAGCATGGCCGCTGGTACTGGATCGAAGGAAACCTATCGATGGACTACTGGTCGACATGACGGATGCTGCTTCGAGGCCACCAATCGGACCGATCTGTGGCGTGAGGACGTTTGGAAACCGTCGAGCCTCTGGGACTTCTATTCGACCAGGGCACAAACACTGGGACCTGGACAATTTCGAGCGCTTGCCCGTGAACATGTCTTCGTATTCCAGTACAAGTGCCCCGTCGACGACCGACCTGGTGATCCCAACCTTCGATTGCTGAACCATCGATCTGGTATCCTGATTTAGAAGCGTGCCCTCGACAGTGATATCCGTCGAAACTACACGGGTCATGACACCTTCAAGTTCATGGCTGGCGTCAAGACACTGAAGGAAGTGCATGAAGTATGTCGACTCCCGGTGGATCGTTCATTCACGTTTACGTGGGGCACGGACTGCTGATTCGACATGTCTGGATGCCAAGTAATGGCTTATTCGACAGTCTGGATGCCAAGTAATGGCTTATTCGACAGTCTGGATGCCATTAATGGTATCGACTGCCTTCATATGTCCTGTCGAGCTGACAGATGTGTAGGCCTGTTGGTCTGCTGAGCATCCAGCTTCGATACATGTGCCCAATGTTATGGTATGTTATGGTTCGACGTGCCCACAGCCTTGCTGCGGGTACAGCGCCCGTGCAGTGTGCCTGGCGAGGTTGTCTTCTGCAGCTTCCGCCGAGAGCCACAGACCTGGCAGATTCGAACACGGCGTATGAATGAGGCGCTGACGACGGGTGTACCATGACTGCACCTCGGTGTGTGAGTTTCGACCAGGATTGGTCCACTGTTTCGACCAGGATTGGTCCACTGTTATGCTTCTGTAGCCAACACATGTCGAGGCCCAAATTTTTTTTCCTCTGGGCCTGCTCTGTATTCGACATTGTGACGCCCGCCCAAGTGAGTGAGACCTCTTCGAGGTCTCAACGGGGGGGTAGTGTTATGGCTTCGAACAGCAGCAGCGCAGCAGCGCGCAAATCGCAAGTCGCAGTCGCAATCGCGCTGACAGTCTGTGAATAATAAAGAAGCATCGAATGCCAACTGTGAATGAGCGCTGTAAGATACGTCGATCTTTGAACAGGGTTTATGTCTTCGAGATTGTGTTATTATTGGTGCCCCGTCTAAAGATCCTGCGAGGTTTGTCGATTGGGATTTTGGATTTCGGATTTTGAGAAACAAAGAGGCACAGGAGTGCAGTCCAGTTCCCAAGAAACAAACCATGCGTGAGTGGTATATATACCGTACACGGTCACCGGGAGGAAACATCTTGGGTCTGAAATAGCAACACAACACACCCATACAACGCCTTTGGAGAGAGAGCATCACAGAATACACACAGGTGATTGATTTGAAGTAATGGGTGGGAGATTGCAAGTGGTGGGAGATTGCAAGGGGGGGGGGGGGTACAGGCGTTGTGCAGAAATACAAAAGCATTGGCAAAACATCACTAGCCAGCAAAGCCACCAGGAGACATGATTGCTGTCATGGTGTTCCAGGCCGGAGCCTGAGCAGTATTTGACCAGCCATAACATAGCACCGATCAGAACATGCAAACATGGCGCCGTCCAGCAACCAGACATTGCACCGATAGGCGCAAGCAGGATTAGGCGACACGCCGTCGTTGGCGCCGATCTCATGTTCCAGGGCACACATTGCAAGCATGAAGCCGGCGTCAGCAAATGGATTCATTCGTTTGCATACATGACGTCCAAAACCAACTGTGAGCTCCAAAGTGCAACTCTCCATGGCGCCGGAGGCAACGACAGATGCATCTTCCTGGGTTGGGGTATGGGGGGGGGGGCGCCTGGTGGTGTTGCTGTCTGCAGCTGGCGAGCCTATTGGCCTCTCACCACTTACCCTTGCCCTTTCCTTGAACCCTTTCCCTCAGTCGGTGGCGGCGCTCACCCCCTTGTCCCTGCCCCGCCTATCCTTACCTCCCTACCCACCCCGGTCCTTGTTTCACTGCTCTGCGTCGGGTCCACACAGAGGAGGGCACTTGCCCTCGCCGTTGGCCACGTGCGTCCAAGTGGGCACCCCGCCCTCCATCCCCCCTTAGGTGCGTGTGTGTCCATTTCCTTGTGGGGCGTAGGTACCAGCCGGGCGGGGGGGGGGGTGGCTAACTTGATGCAAACCTGGATCTCTGGTATTCTCCAGGGTAAAAGTACAGGCCACCAACACTCCAACCGCGGTTACTTTGGTCGAGGTTTTTACACATTTTCCATGTTGTCTAGTGATGGAGGTTTGACGTTTAAGTCCCTGGATCTCATTGGAAGATGCCATCTTCATTGTCGTTTCTGACATGATTTGCAGACCCTGGGGTAGACAGGGATGAATATGAGGGGTGGGGGGGGGGCAGCCAGCCCCCCTCCCCCCAGATGACGAAATGACAATTACGAAATGCCGGCCAACCAAAGTACAGTGCAGTCACAGCCCTGGGTCCCTCCTCTCTGAGACACAAGACAAAACACTGGACGTAGGTCACTGCTGCAACCCAAAAAACAATGTGAACAGTGTTTTACACGTTCGTTTTGACACATTTTCCCCACATGCGTTCCATTTCAGCCTGATCTGCAGAGCTGGATGAGTCACTTGACAAACCGGGGGACTGGCTGCTGCTAGAGGATGAATACATGCAACGGTAAGGCACCTGCAAGGAAAAAGCAGTGGAAAATTGCAATTTCGTAATCGTCATTTCGTCATTTCAGGGGTCCTCAGCCTCCCCGCCCCCCACCCCTACCAAAATGATTGTGGCGGTATTGTATTCATCCCTGGTAGATGACAGTGACATGCCTCACCTGGCAGTGCCAAGCTGACACCTCATCGAAAATTAACAGGGGAGAGTGAATGCTAACAAGGCAAACCTCAGCAGTCTTGGGCTTCTGGGGCACTTTGTTAGTCTCGCTGCCTGGCACAGCTCGAAGTTCACACTCTCCATGGGCGAATATACAAACGGCTCCGAATTCGCACTGGCCCTTCAACCAATTGCGGCAAATACGCATCTTGTACCTTGCAAAGGGGAGCACGAGGAGACAGTGGTGCTCGGTGATTGTAGCAGAAACACGATGTGATGCACATGAGGAGCATACTTAGCAGGATCTCCAAGAACAATATTGTAACCCCGAAGGTTGCTCCCGTCCTCGTAGCTCTTCCGTTCGTCATCCGCGCTGGCAGTCTCGGGGTGCACTTCCTTCGGGCATTCGAGACAATGCAATGGTGCCGCTGCTGGTTTCAGCTTTTGCTTGGTTTGGCGCAGTACAACTGCTTCGTCGTCAAACACCATATCTCTCAGGCTCATACCTTCCTCACAAGAGGCACCATCAAAGGATGCTGAGTGCGTAAAAGCGGTTCGACTTAATGTGGTTTCCGTGCCAGATAAGTCGTCCCCGGAATCCGAGGCAGGGAAATAAAGTTTCTGGGTGTTCACTTCGGTGCGATTCCACTGAATGAGAAGGATGGAGCGAAAACATACGGGTGTTCGCGTAGCAGCGCTTCGGATGGTAGGAAAATGGTTGTGCATATCTCGGGGTGAGAGTTTGGATAGCAGTTGACAGGCAACGGGGTTCAGTGATGGGAACCACGAACAATGAGGGACAATGACAGGGATTGAGACAGGCAGAGGCACATGCACAGGGACAGGCACATTGGGGACAGCGACAGAGATCGACGGTGACAAAGTCAGCGCCATCACTGGGACAGTGATGGGAAGAATGGTAGTCCAGGGGGACTATCAGGTAGTCCAGGGGGACTATGAGGTTTGAGGTTTGAGGTTTGATTTTGCGGGTACTAGACGCCTTTCGGCCCCGGGGGGCCACCTGGTCGGGCCAGGTGATATCCTCCCCACCGGGCCCTAGTGGGGGGCCCTCCAAGACGCACCTCCTGCCTGGTGGCGGAGTCCCCCGGGTTCACAGAGCTCGGAGCCCCGTCCTTCCCCGGCGTCCCCGTTTCGCCACTCCCCGGTCAGTGCATCAATTCGCAGCCGTGGCCGCGGGCGCTTACCCACTGCGTCGCCCCCCTAATGCGTGGTCGCCCGGGGCACCGGCGCCGCCGGGCCCTTGCTACTGGCTTGTCGCCAGTGGGACCCCCTTGGGCTGGCGCGGTGGCTGCCTAGCCTAGGGGTTGGGGCGTGGCGCTGTGCGCCACTACTGCCTTGGCGGGTGCAGTGTCCCGTCTGTGTGTGCGCGGCGCTTGCGGCCGGTTCGGGGGGGTTCGGGCCGGTTCCTGGTGTTGTGTTTCCCCTTCTTCCCCCTTCCCGCCCCGCGTATCCCGCGTTGCGTGTGGCGGGCCGTCCCGTCCGGGTGTCCCTTACCCTCGCTCGCTGGTACGCCATTCCAGGTGGTCTGTGCGTTCCGCGCGCTCGGTCCGGTTGCCCTTCTGGTGGTCCCCGCGTGTCCTTTTCGTGTGTGTGCGCTCGCGCTCTCGCGGTGTCCGCTCCCCGCTGGGTGGTGCGGCGCGCGCATCTCGCGTGGTCCCGGCACTGGGCGCTGGTAGGGCCGTTCCATGTGGTCCGTGCCCCTCCGCGTGTCCTGCCCCGGTCCCGTGCTCCGTCTGGCGCGCTTGGGGGGGGGCGGTCCGGTCCCGGTTCCCCCCTACTTGGCTTGGGGTGGCGGGGGCGGCGGCTGGGCGTCCCCGGGGGGGTGCCCTCGTCCGCGGGAGTCTCTTACGCCACTGAGGGGTGTCGTCGGCTATGTATCCTGCCCTGAGGGTGGGGCTGTGCGCCGTCCACGCGCAGTCCACGCGCACGGGGTCGGGACTGGGGAGGGGGCTGGGTGGGGTGCGTTGGATCGCCGACTGACGTGCACTGGGGTAAGTGGCGGGCAGTAGCACCACCGGGTCGCCGACTGACTGTAGGGCGGGGGGTCGCTCTGTCTCTTTCCGTCCCTCTGCCTTCCCTGGGCAGGCAACAAAGCGGGCGTCACTGGCGTTGCGCTGTCCATGGGGGGCGTGGCCCCCCATACCACTCCGGTTCGTGTTCACCCAGCCTCTCCGGGTACGATCTGTGCGGCGTCCCTGTGCGCCGGCGTGGGCCCGTTTGTTCTTCGCGGCCCCCTTGTGGGCCGGCGGCCGGAGCGGGGGGGCGGGTCACACTCCGGCCCCCCTCTCGGGTGGGGGGGCCCATTCCCCTTGCCTCGGGGGGGGTGTCGCGCTGCGGCCTCCCCGCTCTCGTTCCGGGCGGCGGCCTGTGGTACCCCTGTTTCTGGCCCTCCCCTCCGGCGCGCGCGTGCGGTCGGGGCTGACGTGCCGCCCCGGGGCGGGGGGGGGTGAGGGGCGGCCCGTGGACCGCTCCCCTGGGGGCCCCGGCTGACCTGCAAACCCCCCCTCTTTCCCCTCGGAGTGGGCTGTGGTCACGGGAGGGCCATGTGGGGCGCGGCCTCCTTCGTGCTCCGTTGTGCGCGTTGCTCCGGCACGCCGGTGTGGGTTCGTGGGGGCAGGTCCAGCCGCCGCTGCCCTTACCGTGTCGCCGTTCCTCCTGTGGGTGGGGGCGCCCCCCCGGCCCTGGGGGGGCGGAGGGCCGCGCCTGTGGCTCCCCTGCTGGGGTGGGTGCGGGGGGGGGGGGGGGGGCCACCCCGCCTGCTCTCGGGCCTGTGTGGGAGGGGGGGGGGGGGGGGGGAGTGAGGGGGGGTCCTCCGGTTCCCTGGCGATGCCCCCTGTCGGCCAAATAAGGGGGGGGGGGGGGGGCGGCTTGGCGGTCCCAGCCCCGGGGGCCAGCCATCGGCTAGGGGGGTCGCGCCCTTCCCCCGCCCCCCTCTACCGAGTGCCGGATCCTCCCGCAGTCCCTCCCTGGGGCCCCTCATCTCCCGGCCGTTGCCGCGCGGCGCTGGCCGGCCGAGGGTGGCCGTGAGGGTCAGCGGTCAGTGGTTAGCGGGTTGCGGGGCCGCCTTCCCTGGGTAGGCAACAAAGCGGGCGTCCCTTGGCGTCGTGCTGTCCATGGGAGGCGTGGCCACCCATACCATTCCGGTTCGCGCCCACTCAGCTTCTCTGGGCACGATCTGCGCGGCGTCCCGGTGCGCAGGCGCGGGCCCACTTGCTCTTCGCGGCCCCCATTGGAGCCGGCGGCTGGGGCGTCGGGGCGGGTCACACTCCGGCTCCCCTCTCGGGCGGGGGGGTCCGTCCCTTCAGCCTCGGGGGGTGGGGGCCGGGGCCCCTGCGGCCGGCGGGCCGGCGGGGGGGCGGGGGGGGGGGGGGGGGGGGTGTCGCGCCGCGGCCTCCCCGCTCTCGTTCCAGGCGGCGGCCTGTGGTACTCCTTCCCGGCTCTCTCCGCGTCGCCGGTGCTCTCCCTTCCGGCGCGCGCTTGCGGTCGGGGCTGAAGTGCCGCCCCGTGGTGGGGGGGGTGAGGGGCGGCCCGTGGACCGCCCCCCTGGGGGCCTCATCTGACTTGACACCCTCCCTCCGTCACCTCGGAGCGGGCTGTGGTTACGGGAGGGTCATGTGGGGCGCGGCCTCCTTCCTGCTCCGTCGCGCACGTTGGGGGGGGGCGGGGGCGGCATGGCGGCCCCGGTCCCGGGGGCCAGCCCCTACCGAGAGCTGGATGCCCGCGCAGGCCCTCGCCGGGGCCCTCACCTCCCAGGCCGTTGCCGCGCGGCGCCGGCCGGCCGGGGGTGGCTGATGGTTAGCGGTCAGTGGTTAGCAGGTTGCGGGGCAGCCGGTTCCTCCCCGCGCTTGGCGCCCCCGCACTCCCTCCCGCGGGTGGCGGCGCATCCCCGCACGTCGTGCCGTACCGTGGGGGGGGCGTGGGTCAGGGGGCCCATCCCCCCCTCCCGTGCCCGCCGTCTGGGCCTTCACTTGCGCCGCCGCTTGTGTGGGGGCTGGGGCTGCGGCGGCGGCGGGTTGTGCCGGCGGTAGCGCCAGTGGGCGAGGGCGCTACGCAGAGCCCGGGGGAGCCAGTTGTTGGCGTCCGCATCCGTGATGCGGAGCACCGCTCCCCCCTCCAGGAAGGCCGGCCACGTCGGCTCCCTGTCGGGCCACGCCGCCCGGATCACTGACCTGAGGACCCTCTCGTGGTCCTCTGGTGCCGCCCACCCCCCCGGGGGTGCCTCCCGGTGTCCTCCATCCCTCCGGAGGAGCACGGCATCGAAGGGCCGGTTCCGCGACCTCCTGGAGGTCCCCTGGTTGGCCCAGCACAACCACCCGTACACTTCCCCCACCAGGGGGAGGGTCTCCCCCCCCAGCGGGTCCGGGACTGCGCCCCAGTCCACGTTCCACGGCCGGCTCTCCTCCGCCCCCTGTGCCGGCCCCCCTCGCTGCTCCTGCACCTGCGGCGCCGATGCCACGCCCCGTCCCCCCTCCGCCGAGGCCACCCGCGCCGGCTCCGCCCTCGGCGCGGGGGGGGCTTGCTGGTGCTGGTGTCGTGGGGGTTGGGGGGGGATGAGCTCGCCGGCGTCAGGGTCGATGTTGTAGAGGTGGTGGTGGTGGTGGTGGTGGTGGTGGTAGGTGTGGTGTGCCGGCATCTGTTGGATGCCGGGGGGGATGCACCTCACCGGCTGCACTTCCGGCTGCGGGGGTGCCCCGCCCTCTGCCCCCCTCCCCTCGCCCCGTCCTCTCCCCTGGGCTCCCGTGCCCCGTCCCTCCTGTCCCTTGGGGCCCTTGCCCTTGCCCTTGCCCTTGCCCTTGGGCCCCTTTCCGGTCCCGTGCCCATGTCGCGGGTCCCGCCTCTCGTCCCCCACACCCCGGCCCGCTCGCTCTCCCATCCCCCCTTGTCCAGCCCCCTGCGCCTGGGTACCCTGCCCGCGCCCCTGAACACCCTTCCCGTGCCCTGGCCCCTCCCCGACCCCCTGCCCGTGTCGCGGGTCCCGCCTCTCGTCCACCACGCCCCGGCCCGCTCGCTCTCCCACCACCCCTCGCTCCGTCCCCTGCACCTGGGCCTCCTGCCCGCGCTCCCGCGCGCCCTTCCCGTGCCCCGACCCCTCCCCTGCCCCCTGCCTGTCACGCCGTCCGCCGCTCCCCTCCCCCTCGCCGCTGCGCCCTTCCTGGACCACTCGCCGGGCGTCCCGCTGCCTTTGCAGTTGCGGCAGCGTGACGCCCGGCGGTGAGCGCTCGCGCTTCGGGGGGCGGTCATGCCGCTCCCGCCCCGGGGGGAAGGGCTTGGGGGGGTACGGCTTGGGGGGGCTGGTGTGGGTGTGGGCGGGGTTGGCGTGGGCGCGGTACTTCTCGCTCTCCCTGCCCACTGCCGCTGCTGCGGCGGCCGCCGGCGAGGCGTCCGCGGCCCGTGCGGGGTTCTTCCCCCGCTTGCGCGGCGTGCCAGGGGCCGCAGCCCCTCTCGCGCCCTCCGCACTCTCCTTCGCTGCCGCGGCGGCCGCCGACGAGGCGCCCGTGGCCGCGGTCGCAGACTCTCGCACATCCTTCTCGGTCTTCGCTGCTGCCGCGGCGGCCGTCGGCGGGGCGCCCACGGCCCGTGCAGGGCCCGTCGCAACCCCTCTTGCGCCCTGCTTGCTCTCCTGCGCGGCCGTTGCCGGCGGTGTGCCGGGGGCCGCGGCCGGGGCCGCGGCGTGGCTCGCCGCGGTCTCCGCCTCCTGCGCGTCAGGGCGGGGCGGGGCGGCGGGGCTGGCCGCTTGGGCGGCGGGGGCGGCCGTCTCGGCTGGCCCAGGTTCCCGGGCCGGCAGCGGCGGTCCGACCACCGCCGCCTCCGCCAGCCTCCGCTCCTCGCGCTCCGCGAGGGTCTCCCCCGTCCACTCTGGGGAGGAGACGGGGGAGCGGGAGCGGGACCGGCGGTGGTGGCGGTCGTCCCGCCCGAGGGACCCATCGGAGTCTGCCATTACTGTCACTCTGGTAGGCATGCGTGGTGGCAGGCGCGCCCTTCCCACTACCTCCTGGTGCATCAGTGCCGTGCCGTGGGCAGTGCCGTGTGGTGCTCTGCGGGGGGGGGGGGGGAGGGGGTGGGGGGCCGGCTGTGGCGTCAGCCCCGCATGGCCGGGGGTCCGCGGCCATCCACCGGCATTGGGAGGGGAGGCGGGGGAGCCACGCGGCCCACGCGTCGCGCCACAGCTCCCAGTCTGGGACGGGGCTCAGGGCCCTGGGCCCCCGGGGGTCGTCGAGCGGTGCCGGGGGCAGCCGCACCAGATGGACCCCCGTAACGGCGGTGACCTCCTGTGCGCGCAGGAAGGTGTGTACTCCGTCCCGCGCCGCGGGCGCCGGGAGGGGGGGGCGGGGTACAGGTGTGGCCCCATAGAGGTGGGTGGGGGTGATCCCCAGGATCCGCCCCGAGCCCCCGCGGGACGCGACGACGAGGAGGAGGAGGGGGGTGCCAGGGCGCTCTTGCCAGAGGACCTGCCCCCTGTGGTGGGCACCCCTGGTCCTGGAGAGGGGGGGGGACAGGTCTGGGTTAGCCCAGCCGCGGGGCGCGTGCGTCGCCGGTGGGAGGGCGGGGCACCAAGTGGGCTCCCTGGGGAACGCCTCGTAGACGACGGCGTACGGGGGGGTAGGCCCGGTGCCGTCATACACCGGGTTGGTCGGCCGGGGGCGGGCGGACGCCTCGTCCGCGCCTTCCACGAACACCGTGACCTCGCCCACCTCCAGGTCCTCGTCCGGCGGGTGTAGAAGGTGGAGCGCCGCATCCAGCTCGGACACTCCCCCCGGGTACGTGGCCCGCGCCTGGTTCAGGTACGGGGCCGCGTCCCCGGGGTGGCGCGTCCTGAGGGCGTGCAGCAGGGCTGGGGCGCTACTGCGGAGGGACGTGGCAGACCCCGCTCCCGTCAGCCGGAGGGCGTCCCCCATGGACAGGGGCCGGCCCGACCGATTGGACTCGCGCCACTCCATCCAGTGCCCGTAGAGGGCCGCTTCCGGGCTGATGAGCCCCGGCCGGACGGCGTTCACGATCCGGTGCATTGCCGGGAGCAACGTAGGGGCTCCCGCTCCGTTCAGGGCGCGGACGGCCGGGAGGGCGGTCTCGTTGAGGAAGGCCCTCGCACTGCCCTCCAGGTCGCACCGTGCGGCAGCGTGCGCTCCTTTTGCCTCCGCCACCGCGTCCGCCACCAGGCCCCGGACGGCCGCCTCCTGCGCTCTGCGGCGGGCCCTGGCGTGCCCCGGCCCATCCCCCCGTCGGCGTGGCATGGTGCTGCGGGCTCTGCAAAGGGCGGCGGCGGGTGGGGGTTAGGGGGCGAACACGTGCGACAGGTGCGCAATGGATGTGGGGTCCCGCAGGTGCACGTGGATCCATAGAAGGGCAGCGCCCGCGGGGCCCGCCTGTTCGTGTGAGGGGGTGTGTGCCCCCTCGATGCGCCGGCGCAAGGCCTCCTCCTCTGTGCGCCTGCGCGGACCTGCGGGAGGTTCGGGCCAGGGGCACGCGGCTACCTGGGTGCACCGCTCGCACCTGTTGGCGCCTGTCGCTGCTGCGGAGGACACCGTGTCACACTCTCCGCAGAGTCGGCAGGTGTGCGGGGGGTGGGAGGGCGGAGACCAAGGGTCGAGATGGCGGAGCCAGAGGTCGTCCCACCTCTGTCGGAGGGGGTCCCGGATCTCCAGCAAGCGGGCGCGGACGCGGCGCCGGTAGTCCTTGCCAAGCGTCTTCCGCTGGACCTCCTGCCACGTGTCGCCGGGGAGGATCCCGTGGTCGTGGAAGGCGGCGATGAGGTCGTCCCACGACGGGCGGGGGTGCCCCTGGGGGGGGCTCGCCATGTACACGTGGCGCCCGGTGAGGTGGGGCGTCAGCGCGTCCCATTGGCACCCGTTCGCGGTGTCCCTGTGGAGGAGGGCCAGTAGGGTGCCGTCCGCGACCGCTTCCCACCCCACTCGCAGCCCTTCGCAGCCCTCCAGCTCCTGGCGCAGCGCGGCTGCGATACCGGTGGGGAACATGAGGAGCAAGGGCCCCTGGGTGTCGCCCAGCCGGGACAGGGCGTCGTCGTATACCGGCCCCCCCGCTTTGAAGTGCGCCACGGTGAGTTGGGTGGCCCCGTCCTCTGGGGGTTGCCACCGGACGGTGGCCGCAGCGTGTCCCCACGTGCGTATCTCCGTGGCCCGGAGCACGTTGGCGGTGTGAAGGACGATGCGGGGCGGGACGGGCGTCCTGACGAGTGAGGATACGTCCCCAGTCCATCCCGTTTGCGGCCCCGGGGCCGCCTGCAGCCATTCCCCTGTCGCCGCGTCCCACGGGCGGTCAGGTCCCGCCCCTCGGACCATGGTGGGTCTCGGCCGGGTGTCCGGCCCCCACCCCCGGAGCGGGATGGCGGCGTATCGTTGCGCAGGGGTCTCCGGGGCGCGCGTGGTGGCGCACCACCGGCCCCACTCCCGCGCCCACTCCTCTCCCACGATGCGCGCCTCCCATGCGGTCATGGAGCCGCGCCCGATGATCCACGGTGGGAAAAGGGCGTCTTGCAGGTGCCTCGAGAACCCCCCCGGCAGGTCCTGATACGGGTGGGGGCCCTCTTGGAGTGGGCACTCCAGAGTGCCATTCACAACACGGAGGGAGGCTACGAAGTCCTTGTCAGGGCGCGGGGGAGGGGGAGGGTGGTCGCCCTCCGCCGCAGTGAGCCACCGGTGCGCCCGGGCCGCCGCGCTTAGGGGGTCGTGGAGGAGTTGCTCCAGCCGGTGGTTGCGAAGCTCCCACGCGAAGTCCCCTAGCCGGAGCATGTGGTGGAGGAAGTCGTCCACCGAGGTCCCTCCCGGCGGGTCGTATCGGGTTATGGCGCGGAGCTGCGCCTCCGCGTCCTCGGGCACCAGTCCGGAGCAGAACACCTCCGTCCACGTGGCGCCTGCGGAGCGCCACGAGGCCACCCACAGGGCCTTGTCCCCAGGTGGGAGGTGGCGGGCCGCCTCGTGCACCGCCTGGCGGTAGTGGGGCCAGAGGAGCCGCGAGTGGGTGCAGCCCACGTGCATGTGCACCGGGGTCTCTTCCGGGCCGCCGCAGAAAAGGCACGGCTGCGGGACGATGGCGACGCCGGAGAGCCGCTCCTTCCGGACGCGGAGCCTGCGCTGCACCGGCGTGTGGCCGTCTCGGGCCCGCAGCGCCCGGCGGTTGGTGGCCGCCGCGGTGAGGACAATGACAGGGATTGGGACAGGCAGAGGCACATGCACAGGGACGGGCACATTGGGGACAGCGACAGAGATCGACGGTGACAAAGTCAGCGCCATCACTGGGACAGTGATGGGAAGAATGGTAGTCCAGGGGGACTATCAGGTAGTCCAGGGGGACTATGAGGTAGTCTAGGGGTCTATCAGGTAGTCTGGGGGTCTATCAGGTAGTCCAAGGGGACTATCACCTAGTCAAGGGGGACTGTCAGGTAGTCCAGGGGGACTATCAGGTAGTCCAGGGGGACTATCATGTAGTCAAAGGGGACTATCACGTAGTCCGGGGGGACTATCAGGTGGTCCAAGGCGACAATCAGGTAGTCCATGCAAACTTTCAGGTAGTCCAGGGGGACTATCAGGTGGTCCAAGGCGACAATCAGGTAGTCCATGCAAACTATCAGGTAGTCCAGGGGGACTATCAGGAAGTCTACGGGGACAATGAGGTAGTCTAGGGGGTTTATGAGGTAGTCCACGGAGACTATTAGGTAGTGTAGGGGGACTATCACGTAGTCTAGGTGGACTATCACGTAGTCTAGGTGGACTATGGGGTAGTCTAGGAGGAACATCAAGGGCTGTCCGCATACGTTAAGCGCTTAGCCGTACGCCGTATGCAATATTATTCTCCCTGTACAGAGCACACACACACACACACACACAACACACACAACTCATTTCCTATTTTCTCTGAATTTTCCTGCACTCTGATGTATTATGATGGTACGCCAGTGCGTGAGTGCGGCGTGTTCAGGAAGCAGGCATGATGTTTGTATCAATGTACAACCCGAAGAGCCACCATTCTGTCCGCCTGCTGAAAAAAATCCGCTGTTGACGACCTGCACCCCCCTCCCCCCACCTCTCAACCGGGCGCTCAGAACATCAACTCAATGCGGGACGGTGTTGCCATGGGCATTGCAAAAGGGTTTGAGGTTTGAGGTTTGATTTTGCGGGTACTAGACGCCTTTCGGCCCCGGGGGGCCACCTGGTCGGGCCAGGTGATATCCTCCCGACCGGGCCCTAGTGGGGGGCCCTCCAAGACGCACCTCCTGCCTGGTGGCGGAGTCCCCCGGGTTCACAGAGCTCGGAGCCCCGTCCTTCCCCGGCGTCCCCGTTTCGCCACTCCCCGGTCATTGCATCAATTCGCAGCCGTGGCTGCGGGCGCTTACCCACTGCGTCGCCCCCCTAATGCGTGGTCGCCCGGGGCGCCGGCGCCGCCGGGCCCGTGCTACTGGCTTGTCGCCAGTGGGACCCCCTTGGGCTGGCGCGGAGGCTGCCTAGCGTAGGGGTTGGGGCGTGGCGCTGTGCGCCACTACTGCCTTGGCGGGTGCAGTGTCCCGTCTGTGTGTGCGCGGCGCTCGCGGCCGGTTCGGGGGGGTTCGGGCCGGTACCTGGTGTTGTGTCTCCCCTTCTTCCCCCTTCCCGCCCCGCGTGTTCCGCGCTGCGTGTGGCGGGCCGTCCCGTCCGGGTGTCCCTTACCCTCGCTCGCTGGTACGCCATTCCATGCGGTCTGTGCGTTCCGCGCGCTCGGTCCGGTTGCCCTTCTGGTGGTCCCCGTGTGTCCTTTTCGTGTGTGTGCGCTTGCGCTCTCGCGGTGTCCGCTCCCCGCTGGGTGGTGCGGCGCGCGCATCTCGCGTGGTCCCGGCACTGGGCGCTGGTAGGGCCGTTCCATGTGGTCCGTGCCCCTCCGCGTGTCCTGCCCCGGTCCCGTGCTCCGTCTGGCGTGCTTGGGGGGGGGCGGTCCGGTCCCGGTTCCCCCCTACTTGGCTTGGGGTTGTGGGGGCGGCGGCAGGGCGTCCCCGGGGGGGTGCCTTCGACCGTTGCGTGGGGCGTTCGGGGTCTTGCGCTCCTCTTCCCCCGACTGCTCGGGGTCTGCGTTGTGGGCGCGGGCGTGCGGTTGTGGGGGCCCCGCTCTGTTCCTGTGGGGGGGGAGAGAGGTGTCGACTTGGTGTCCAGGCGCCGGTCCGCCGGATTCCCATGACGAGCCCGATGCGCACGGAGCTTCGCCCTGCGGGATGCGTGGGGGGGTTGGGGTGACCGTGGCTGGAGTGGTGCACCAATGTTCCGGTTCATGGCCCAGCAGAGCACCCCTACCGCGGGATTACTCTTAGCACAGGGGGAGGGGGTTGCGGGCGCGTGTGTTCTGTGACCCGGGTGCCAGTGTATCTCAGAAGGCAGCCGCCCCGGAGGTAGCGCACCAGGCGCGCGCCGCGAAGGAGCTGGTTCGAACCCCGTGATCGGTGGTCTCCCACCGATCCCCTCGAATACCGGACGAGGCCTCCCGTCGACCTGTTCGAGTACAGGTGACGGTGCGCACTGCTGCAGGGGTCGGTGGCTCCCATGTGTTTTGTTTTTCTAGGGTGGGGGGTAAAACGAACGAGACCTCCACCCGATCCACCGGTATCGGTGGTGGCGCGAGTTGCTGGAGGGGGGGGTGGTTCCCACGTCGCCAACTAGAGAGCTCTACGTGCAGGGATCCCAGGAGCACCAACGCCTGGGATCGAACCCCCGCACTGGACGATTGAAGCCCGACGCTCTCACTACTGGGCCGCGGGAGTCTCTTACGCCACTTAGGGGTGTCGTTGGCTATGAATCCAGTCCTGAGGGTGGGGCCGTGCGTTGTGAAGCGTGTTGCGCGTGCCGGGAGGCCCCAGTCCACGTGCACGGGGTCGGGACAGGGGGGGAGGGGGCTGGGTGGGTTGCGGCACCGTCGGATCGCCGACTGACGTGCACAGGGGTAAGAGGCGGACAGTAGCACCGCCGGATCGCCGACTGACTGTAGGGCGGGGGGTCGCTCTGCCTCTTTCCGTCCCTCTGCCTTCCCTGGGCAGGCAACAAAGCGGGCGTCACTGGCGTTGTGCTGTCCATGGGGGGCGTGGCCCCCCATACCACTCCGGTTCGTGCTCACCCGGCTTCTCTGGGTACGATCTGTGCGGCGTCCCGGTGCGCGGGCGTGGGCCCGCTTGTTCTTCGCGGCCCCCATGTGAGCCGGCGGCTGGAGCGGGGGGGCGGGTCACACTCCGGCTCCCCTCTCGGGTGGGGGGGGCCCATCCCCCCTGCCTCGGGGGGGGTGTCGCGCCGCGGCCTCCCTGCTCTCGTTCCGGGCGGCGGCCTGCGGTACCCCTTTCTGGCTCTCTCCGTGTCGCTGGCGCGCTCCCTTCTGGCGCGCGCGTGCGGTCGGGGCTGAAGTGCCGCCCCGGGGTGGGGGGGGGTGAGGGGCGGCCCGTGGACCGCTCCCCTGGGGGCCCCAGCTGACCTGCAAACCCCCCCTCTGTCCCCTCGGAGTGGGCTGTGGTTACGGGAGGGTCATGCGGGGCGCGGCCTCCTTCGTGTTCCGTTGTGCGCGTTGCTCCGGCACGCCGGTGTGGGTTCGCGGGAGCAGGTCCAGCCGCCGTTGCCCTTACCGTGTCGCCGTTCCTCCTGTGGGTGGGGGCGCCCCCCCGGCCATGGGGGGGCGGAGGGCCGCGCCTGTGGCTCCCCAGCTGGGGTGGGTGCGGGGGGGGGGGGGGTGGGGGGGCCGCCCCCCCCGCCCGCTCTCGGGCCTGTGTGGGAGGGGGGGGGGGGAGTGGGGGGGGGCCTTTGGTCCCCTGGCGATGCCTCCTGTCGGCCAAGGGGGGGGGGGCGGCTTGGCAGTCCTGGCCCCGGGGGCCAGCCATCGGCCAGGGGGGTCCCGCCCTTCCCCCGCCCCCCTCTACCGAGAGCCGGATTCTCACGCAGTCCCTCTCTGGGGCCCCTCATCCCCCGGCCGTTGTCGCGCGGCGCTGGCCGGCCGGGGGTGGCCGTGAGGGTTAGCGGTCAGTGGTTAGCGGGTTGCGGGGCAGCAGGTTTCCCCCCGCGCTTGTTGTCTCCGCACTCCCTCCCGCGGGAGGTGGCGCGCCGCTTTCCCTGGGTAGGCAACAAAGCGGGCGTCACTGGCGTCGTGCTGTCCATGGGGGGCGTGGCCCCCGATACCATTCCGGTTCGCGCCCACCCGGCTTCTCTGGGCACGATCTGCGCGGCGTCCCGGTGCGCAGGCGTGGGCCCACTTGTTCTTCGTGGCCCCCATTTGAGCCGGCGGCTGGGGCGGGGGGGCGGGTCACACTCCGGCTCCCCTCTCGGGCGGGGGGAGTCCATCCCCTCTGCCTCGGGGGGTGGGGGCCGGGGCCCCCGCGGCTGGCGGGCCGGTGGGGGGGCGGGGGGGGGGGGGGTGTCGCGCCGCGGCCTCCCTGCTCTCGTTCCGGGCGGCGGCCTGCGGTACTCCTTTCTGGCTCTCTCCGTGTCGCCGGCGCGCTCCCTTCCGGCGCGCGCGTGCGGTCGGGGCTGTAGTGCCGCCCCGGGGTGGGGGGGGTGAGGGGCGGCCCGTGGACCCCCCCCCTGGGGGCCCCTTCTGACTTGGAACCCCCCCTCTGTCACCTCGGAGTGGGCTGTGGTTACGGGAGGGTCATGTGGGGCGCGGCCTCCTTCCTGTTCCGTTGTGCGCGTTGCTCCGGCACGCCGGTGTGGGTTCGCGGGAGCAGGTCCAGCCGCCGTTGCCCTTATCGCGTCGCCGTTCCTCCTGAGGGGGGGGCGCCCCCCCGGCCCTGGGGGGGCGGAGGGCCGCGCCTGTGGCTCCCCTGCTGTGGTGGGTGCGGGGGGGGGGGGGTGGGGGGGCCGCCCCTCCGCCCGCCCTCGGGTCTGTGCGGGGGGGGGGGGGGGGTGGGTTGGGGGGGGGCCTTTGGTCCCCTGGCGATGCCTCTCGTCGGCCGGGGGGGAGGGGCGGGGGCGGCATGGCGGTCCTGGCCCCGGGGGCCAGCCATCGGCCAGGGGGTCCCGCCCTTCTCCCGCCCCCCCTATCGAGAGCCGGATGCTCGCGCAGGCCCTCGCCGGGGCCCCTCATCCCCCGGCCGTTGTCGCGTGGCGCTGGCCGGCCGGGGGTGGCCGTGAGGGTTAGCGGTCAGTGGTTAGCGGGTTGCGGGGCAGCAGGTTCCTCCCCGCGCTCGTTGTCTCCGCACTCCCTCCCGCGGGAGGTGGCGTGCCCTCGTACGTCGTGCCATAACGTGGGGGGGGCGTGGGTCGGGGGGCCCATCCCCCCCCCCAACCCTCCCGTACCCGCCGTCTGGGCCTTCACCTGCGCCGCCGCTTGTGTGGGGGCTGGGGCTGCGGCGGCGGCGGGTTGTGCCGGCGGTAGCGCCAGTGGGCGAGGGCGCTACGCAAAGCCCGGGGGAGCCAGTTGTTGGCGTCCGCATCCGTGATGCGGAGCACCGCTCCCCCTTCCAGGAAGGCCGGCCACGTCGGCTCCCTGTCGGGCCACGCCGCCCCGATCACTGACCTGAGGACCCTCTCGTGGTCCTCTGGGGCCGCCCACCCCCCCGGGGGTGCCTCTCGGTTTCCTCCGTCCCTCCGGAGGAGCACGGCATCGAAGGGCCGGTTCCGCGACCTCCTGGAGGTCCCCTGGTTGGCCCAGCACAACCACCCGTACACTTCCCCCACCAGGGGGAGGGTCTCCCCCCCCAGCGGGTCCGGGACCGCGCCCCAGTCCCGGTCCCATGGCCGGCCCTCCTCCGCCCCCCGTGCCGGCCCCCCTCGCTGCCCCTGCGCCTGCGGCGCCGATGCCGCGCCCCGTCCCCCCTCCGCCGAGGCCATCCGCGCCGGCTCCGCCCTCGGCGCGGGGGGGGCTTGCTGGTGCTGGTGTCGTGGGGGTTGGGGGGGACGAGCTCGCCGGCGTCAGGGTCGATGTTGTAGAGGTGGTGGTGGTGGTGGTGGTGGTGGTGGTGGGTGTGGTGTGCCGGCATCTGTTGGATGCCGGGGGGGATGCACCTCACCGGCTGCACGTCCGGCTGCGGGGGCGCTCCGCCCTCTGCCCCCCTCCCTTCGCCCCGCCCTCCTCCCTGGGCTCCCATGCCCCGTCCCGCCTGTCCCTTGGGGCCCGCGGCGCCCTTGCCCTTGCCCTTGGGCCCCTTTCCAGTCCCATGCCTGTCGCGGGTCCCGCCTCTCGTCCCCCACGCCCTGGCCCGCTCGCTCTCCCATCCCCCCTCGTCCTGCCCCCTGCACCTGGGTACCCTTCCCGCGCCCCTGAGCGCCCTTCCCGTGACCTGGCCCCTCCCCGGCCCCCTGCCCGTGTCGCGGGTTCCGCCTCCCGTCCACCACGCCCTGGCCCGCTCGCTCTCCCACCTCCCCTCGCCCCGCCCCCTGCACCTGGGCTCCCTGCCCGCGCCCCTGCGCGCCCTTCCCGTGCCCTGACCCCTCCCCTGCCCCCTGCCTGTCGCGCCTTCCGCTGCTCCCCTCCCCCCCGCCGCTGCGCCCTTCCTGGACCACTCGCCGGGCGTCCCGCTGCCTTTGCAGTTGCAGCAGCGTGACGCCCGGCGGCGAGCGCTCACGCGTCGGGGGGCGGACGTGCCGCTCCCGCCCCGGGGGGAAGGGCTTGGGGGGGTACGGCTTGGGGGGGCTGGTGTGGGTGTGGGCGGGGTTGGCGTGGGCGCGGTACTTCGCGCTCTCCCTGCCCACTGCTGCTGCTGCGGCGGCCGCCGGCGAGGCGTCCGCGGCCCGTGCGGGGTTCTTCCCCCGCTTGCGCGGCGTGCTGGGGGCCGCGGCGTGGCCGGCCGAGGCGGCGTCGCAGCCCGCCGGGGTCGCGGCCGCAGCCCCTCGCGCGCCCTCCTCGCTCTCCTTCGCTGCCGTGGCGGCCGCCGACGAGGCGCCCGTGGCCGCGGTCGCAAACCCTCGCACGCCCTCCTCGTTCTCCTCTGCTGCCGCGGCGGCCGCCGGCGAGGCGCCCACAGCCCGTGCGGGGTCCGTCGCAACCCCTCGCGCGCCCTTCTTGCTCTCCTGTGCGGCTGCGGCAGCCCTCGGCGATGCGTCCGGCTCCTGCGCCGGGGCTGCCCCCCTTGTCGGCGGCGTGCCGGGGGCCGCGGCCGGGGCCGCGGCGTGGCTCGCCGCGGTCTCCGCCTCCTGCGCGTCTGGGCGGGGCGGGGCGGCGGGGCTGGCCGCTTGGGCGGCGGGGGCGGCCGTCTCGGCTGGCCCAGGTTCCCGGGCCGGCGGCGGCGGCCCGACCAGCACCGCCGCCTCCGCCAGCCTCCGCTCCTCGCGCTCCGCGAGGGTCTCCCCCGTCCACTCCGGGGAGGAGACGGGGGAGCGGGAGCGGGACCGGCGGTGGTGGCGGTCGTCCCGTTGGAGGGACCCATCGGAGTCTGCCATCACTGTTACTCTGGTAGGCATGCGTGGTGGCAGGCGCGCCCTTCCCACTACCTCCTGGTGCATCAGTGCCGTGCCGTGGGCAGTGCCGTGTGGTGCTCTGCGGGGGGGAGGGGGGGAGGGGGTGGGGGGCCGGCTGTGGCGTCAGCCCCGCACGGCCGGGGGTCCGCGGCCATCCACCGGCATTGGGAGGGGAGGCGGGGGAGCCACACGGCCCACGCGTCGCGCCACAGCTCCGAGTCTGGGGCGGGGCCCAGGGCCCTGGGCCCCCGGGGGTCGTCGAGCGGTGTCGGGGGCAGCCGCACCAGGTGGACCCCCGTAACGGCGGTGACCTCCTGTGTGCGCAGGAAGGTGTGTACTCCGTCCCGCGCCGCGGGCGCCGGGAGGGGGGGGCGGGGTACGGGTGTGGCCCCATAGAGGTGGGTGGGGGTGATCCCCAGGATCCGCCCCGGGCCCCCACGGGTCGCGACGACGAGGAGGAGGAGGGGGGTGCCAGGGCACTCTTGCCAGAGGACCTGCCCCCTGTGGTGGGCACCCCTGGTCCTGGAGAGGGGGGGGGACAGGTCTGGGTTAGCCCAGCCGCGGGGCGCGTGCGTCACCGGTGGGAGGGCGGGGCACCCAGTGGGCTCCCTGGGGAACGCCTCGTAGACGACGGCGTACGGGGGGTAGGCCCGGTGCCGTCATACACCGGGTTGGTCGGCCGGGGGCGGGCGGACGCCTCGTCCGCGCCTTCCACGAACACCGTGACCTCGCCCACCTCCAGGTCCTCGTCCGGCGGGTGTAGAAGGTGGAGCGCCGCATCCAGCTCGGACACCCCCCCCCGGGTACGTGGCCCGCGCCTGGTTCAAGTACGGGGCCGCGTCCCCGGGGTAGCGCGTCCTGAGGGCGTGCAGCAGGGCTGGGGCGCTACTGCGGAGGGACATGGCAGACCCCGCTCCCGTCAGCCGGAGGGTGTCCCCCATGGACAGGGGCCGGCCCGACCGATTGGACTCACGCCACTCCATCCAGTGCCCGTAGAGGGCCGCTTCCGGGCTGATGAGCCCCGGCCGGATGGCGTTCACGATCCGGTGCATTGCCGGGAGCAGTGTAGGGGCCCCCGCTCCGTTCAGGGCGCGGACCGCCGGGAGGGCGGTCTCGTTGAGGAAGGCCCTCGCACTGCCCTCCAGGTCGCACCGTGCGGCAGCGTGCACTTCTTTTGCCTCCGCCACCGCGTCCGCCACCAGGCCCCGGACGGCCGCCTCCTGCGCTCTGCGGCGGGCCCTGGTGTGCCCCGGCCCATCCCCCCGTCGGCGTGGCATGGTGCTGCGGGCTCTGCAAAGGGCGGCGGCGGGTGGGGGTTAGGGGGCGAACACGTGCGACAGGTGCGCAACGGATGTGGGGTCCCGCAGGTGCACGTGGATCCACAGAAGGGCAGCGCCCGCGGGGCCCGCTTGTTCGTGCGAGGGGGTGTGTGCCCCCTCGATGCGCCGGCGCAAGGCCTCCTCCTCTGTGCGCCTGCGCGGGCCTGCGGGAGGTTCGGGCCAGGGGCACGCGGCTACCTGGGTGCACCGCGCGCACCTGTTGGCGCCTGTCGATGCTGCGGAGGACACCGTGTCACATTCTCCGCAGAGTCGGCAGGTGTGTGGGAGGTGGGAGGGCGGCGACCAAGGGTCGAGATGGCGGAGCCAGAGGTCGTCCCACCTCTGTCGGAGGGGGTCCCGGATCTCCAGCAGGCGGGCGTGGACGCGGCGCCGGTAGTCCTTGCCAAGCGTCTTCCGCTGGACCTCCTGCCACGTGTCGCCGGGGAGGATTCCGTGGTCGTGGAAGGCGGCGATGAGGTCGTCCCACGTCGGGCGGGGGTGCCCCTGGGGGGGGCTCGCCATGTACACGTGGCGCCCGGTGAGGTGGAGCATCAGCGCGTCCCATTGGCACCCGTTCGCGGTGTCCCTGTGGAGGAGGGCCAGCAGGGTGCCGTCCGCGACTGCCTCCCACCCCACTCGCAGCCCTTCGCAGCCGTCTAGCTCCTGGCGCAGCGCGGCTGCAATGCCGGTGGGGAGCATGAGGAGCAAGGGCCCCTGGGTGTCGCCCAGCCGGGACAGGGCGTCGTCGTATACCGGCCCCCCAGCTTTGAAGTGCGCCACGGTGAGTTGGGTGGCCCCGTCCTCTGGGGGGTGCCACCGGATGGTAGGAAAATGGTTGTGCATATCTCGGGGTGAGAGTTTGGATAGCAAGTGACAGGCAACGGGGTTCAGTGATGGGAACCACGAACAATGAGGGACAATGACAGGGATTGGGACAGGCAGAGGCACATGCACAGGGACGGGCACATTGGGGACAGCGACAGAGATCGACGGTGACAAAGTCAGCGCCATCACTGGGACAGTGATGGGAAGAATGGTAGTCCAGGGGGACTATCACGTAGTCCAGGGGGACTATGAGGTAGTCTAGGGGTCTATCAGGTAGTCTGGGGGTCTATCAGGTAGTCCAAGGGGACTATCACCTAGTCAAGGGGGACTGTCAGGTAGTCCAGGGGGACTATCAGGTAGTCTAGGGGGACTATCATGTAGTCAAGGGGGACTATCACGTAGTCCGGGGGGACTATCAGGTGGTCCAAGGCGACAATCAGGTAGTCCATGCAAACTTTCAGGTAGTCCAGGGGGACTATCAGGTGGTCCAAGGCGACAATCAGGTAGTCCATGCAAACTATCAGGTAGTCCAGGGGGACTATCAGGAAGTCTACGGGGACAATGAGGTAGTCTAGGGGGTTTATGAGGTAGTCCACGGAGACTATTAGGTAGTGTAGGGGGACTATCACGTAGTCTAGGTGGACTATCACGTAGCCTAGGTGGACTATCGGGTAGTCTAGGAGGAACATCGAGGGCTGTCCGCATACGTTAAGCGCTTAGCCGTACGCCGTATGCAATATTATTCTCCCTGTACAGAGCACACACACACACACACACACACACAACACACACAACTCATTTCCTATTTTCTCTGAATTTTCCTGCACTCTGATGTATTATGATGGTACGCCAGTGCGTGAGTGCGGCGTGTTCAGGAAGCAGGCATGATGTTTGTATCAATGTACAACCCGATGAGCCACCATTCTGTCCGCCTGCTGAAAAAAATCCGCTGTTGACGACCTGCACCCCCCTCCCCCCACCTCTCAACCGGGCGCTCAGAACATCAACTCAATGCGGGACGGTGTTGCCATGGGCATTGCAAAAGGGGCTGATCTGGGGAAAGCCGCCAAAACATGGGGCACAGGTCGCACAGGGGACGAACACGAGCTCTAGCTCGGAAGCGCATTGTGGTCCTGTGTGGGTCTATCGTCAGCCAAAGTTCCGTTGTGGGTGATTGTGTGAATGCCACGTGCAATATGGGGCATTGATGAGGCTGAGGGGGGTGACGGAGGAGTTACTCAGTGCTTTCGTACAGTCACTGTGTTGTTCACACAAACAACTGCAGACGCCCGTCGCGGTGTCACATGGTTGGTGTTGCACTGTAAATATTTTCCCTTTGCAGGGAGTAGTGGCAGGAGGTCTGCGTGATGCTGTGCCCTTTGTTTCGTGATGCAGGGCACGACAGGCATTACCCCTCCATATGGTGCAAAAATGTTTCGTGATGCAGGGCACGACACGCATTACCCCTCCATATGGTGCAGAAATGGTACAACGTGAAAAAAACCGATGCAGTGGAATGAGACAGGGAAGGTTTGCTGTGTGGAGCCATGCTCAGGCAACCGTACCCCCAGGAAGTAAACACCAACAAGGAGCGCTGCCTCAGGGGTATCCCCGGCTGCAGAATTTCCGACTGCCAGCCCAAGTCCGGACCGGCTTGTATGGTACACCACAGGGGCCAACACATCTGAGGCCCAATTCCCAGGCTCAGCTGAACCGCTGCCGTGACACAGCCACTGTCCCAATTTCTGTGACATAGTTACAAACGGCTTACAGCACGCACACCAGAACGGGCAGACGCTGTCCTGTCAGGCTGTCGGTTAGTCTGAACACAGGCCAAAACGAAACCAGCGATGCCCTTGTGATGAGCCTTCTCCGTGTAATACCTGCGCGCAGAAGTCTTCCAAAATCGCATCAAAGTTGTCGGTCGGCTTCTCGGGTGCATGACCGCTGAGGTAACCCTGCACTGCGTTCAGGTTGCAGCTGACGTCACGATTGGCGGTAGCCAGCATGTTGAGCAAAAAAGCGCAAAAAAGAAATCTTTGAACAAATGAGCAATAGGCGAGCGTTGCGTTCTTGGAAGACCAAAGCAAAAGGGTGCGAAGCATGCTTGCGGTTAATGGTATCATCTTCGGACGTCTGCGGAACCAACGGGAAGTACCGTCGCCGACGCTTACGAACGACGCACCACAGAGCCGCCTTCCCCGTACGCTATAGCTCTTGCATGCTTCTTGCGATTGTCCATAGCACGTTGATGCGAAGCTGAGCTTAAAGTGTCTAGGCGATCAGACGCATTGTCGGAGAATGTTGGAGGAATCGTAACAGCCTGAACCTTTCCGCATATTGCAGCAATTCGTCAAAATGAAGCTCTTCCATGGCAACCGTTTTCCTTGCGAGCGTGCGACATTTTATGAAAGGCAAAGGCATTGCAATTTTTTTTTGAAAAACATCATGGTTTATACCGGTGCACTCTGGAGGTGTCCTTCCTTTGAAAGGGCGAAATTTCAAGTAAACCCCAAGTAAGCCCCGAGTACGTTCACGACGTGCAGCGTGATTTCGCAACCTTTCAATCCCAAGTCCTGTGCGCTTGTAGGCTTGTATCCTTGGTCATGTTCGTTTAAAAATACATCAAGCCGGTTAATAGTGATAATAATGATATTAGTGAATCTTGATCTTTCTTTTTTTTTTCCATTGGTGTCGCGCTTCGTTTGGTTTTTGTGAACGTCACGTTTGATTTTTGGGACATTTGGTAATGCTTAACCTCTAATTGTGTCTTGTGCGTTCTCGGCGAGCGCATGTTGAAATTTTCCTGAACGGGGCTAAGAGAAACACAAAAACACCGCGAGCTCGAAAACCTCGATATTTCATTCTCCATGTGGATGGCGTGACATGAAGGAGAAATTTCCCACAAAATTGATTTGTTGCGTTTGGGGAAAAATGATGCAAAGTCCGTTGTAAGTGCGTTGCGGCCATCTAGCACGATTCCCAAGAATTTGCTTCCTTTGTTGCTTCTAGAGTGGTAGTGATGTAGTGCCTCCCACACATGGACTTTAGTTCGTGCGTGGGATCGCAACTCACATACCTTGTGGGTAGTCTAACCAAGCAAAACTTTAATGCGAGCGTCGTCGAAGTCGACAAGCTTCTCGCAATATTTGGGATTGAGGCGACGAGGTTTCTTCTCAGCCATCTATTGCAAGAAGTACAATCTTCAAACCTATTGGATGCATCCCAACGTGACAATTTGAAGTGTGTGTCTTCTCCTAGTTGCAATATGTTTTCTTCTCGTTTTCTTTGCCCGTACAACTTGCTTCAAGCGCACTTGATTCGTATGCGACCCGAGGAATCTTAGCCTTGCGTGCGAACTTGCATAACGGTGATGGTGCGAATTGGCACATGCATTCTTCTCGTGTTTATGGAAAATCTTACCCTTTGCGAACAATGCCACTCATGCGCAGGTTGCGATTGCTAAATTTGACCTTAAGCAAGTTGCCCAAGGATCCCAACTTCATTAGCTTGGCGAGCGAAATCTTCGATGAAGTGCAACGCACTAACCCTTCAAGCTCGTCTAGTCGATGTGACTTCATCACACAACTATGTCGAGCGCTAAATCTCCCACTTGTTGTTCAACTCGCCATTGGGCTCGGCTTGGCACATTCTCATGACATTGATAATCAATTGGAGGCGGTTCAATTCTTGAAGACAAAATTGGGGTGTGCATTGTTTCGGCAACATGTAGGCATGGTACCGTGCTCCCGCTCGTCTCGACGACTAGCTTATTTTTGCAGCTTTACTTCCTATGACAAGGTTGCTCTGTGCAGTGGAGGCCCGTGGAATTTCTTTGCCTATTGTTGTCTTGTTTTCCCTATCGAATCTTCGGAACGTGTTCTTCGCTCTTGTCGTTCGTTTGTAGTGATTTCATTGCGCATAAAACACCAACGATCGCGGGCTCAAACCACTTGTGAATGTCGTTTTTTTGTATTTCCGGCGAATAAGACGAGTATTGAGGACGAATAGTTTTGAGCGGGCATGTGTGGACATGACTTGTCGATGCATTGGGTGGTCGGAGGCAAAAAAAGGCACCTTCCACGTTTTTGTCTCAAATCCAAGGCGCCCAAATGAACGCTACGCCAAATTGAGCAAGCTAGCTTGTGTGAGTAAACAATCCACGGGCGTAACGATGGAAACTCATATTCCCAACACGTCTCGTTGGATTGTTTTTAGGGAGGTCACGGCGAATGTGGTAAAGACGTTACCTGATAATGTCCTGCTACATCTTTTGCACTTCGTATCCACCACGGAAACCTTTGTTGAGTCTGAGCGGACGCTTCTCAATTTGGAGCATCTCCGACAATCCGTCCTATCTCTTCACTCTTTGGGGGCAAGTGCGAAGGAGATTACTACTTCAAATCGGAAGCGGGAGAGTGAAATGGCAAAGCTCGCAGAGGACTTGAGGTATAATGGTGTTCCGTTTTGCATGTTTGCGATGTGGCTGTCTTGTGCTTCGTTTCACCGAAAATTAGCACCGGCAAGTAATGAATACACAAAGATGGTACCCTTTGTGAGCACTATGGTCTTTGTGTGCATCGTGTGTTTTTGTGCATAATGTGTCAATGCAATATCATCTTGTGTATTCGCACATGATGCACCCAAAGTTTGTATCGTGTGTGCAGTCGTTAACTGCCATTAATCGTGTGTGCCATTAATTTACCCTTTCGAGATTTCATGCATTTGCGCCGTGCCCATTTCCCGAGAATAACGCAATAGAAGGATTGTTCTTGTTGTTTGCTCGGATGAGCTGCTCCAACGCACTACGAGCACCAAACGGCCGGAGATGACCGTGATGCGGCAAGTTTAGTGCTAATACGTTGTTTTGGTTTGTTATTTGGAGGTGACACTTCAAAGCTAGTGACATGCGAAATGTGTTTTTGAAGTTACCCGCCTATCTCTATTAACCTATCTCTATTTATTCGTGCACTTTCGACTTGGTTTTTGTTTCTTTTCGTGCTAGTAGCGTCAAGCGCATGAGTTTCGTAATATGTTGAAACACTTAAAGACACAAGCTCCATCGCAATTGGTTCTATCGTGGAATTGCTTTGCACCTCTCGCTTTAAGTGGCGAAATTATTGTCCCATTTCTATGCTTTTGCTGCTAATGTTGCTTGGACCCTCCCCAAGTCATGAGCCTTTGTACGTAGGTGGTTGTCCTTCATTGCTATCTCGTAGCGGTGAATGAGTTGCGCGGTGCAGCATTTTGAATGAGTTGCCCGACCACTAAGTTTCGCACCATGCTGAAAAAATCAAAAAAAGGCAATGGGTCAACATTTTTGGATTTTGGAATGTTGGCCGAAAAATTTTGCTTGACGATTGGGCGAAAGAATTTTGTTCGTGAGCGGCCCTGGTAGACACATGATTCGCGCAATGGCAACGCGGTTACGTTTTGGCGAGGGCAACGCTTCACGTAGATTTTTTAAGGCATGGCGGTCCCCCGCCGAGAGCATTGCACCAAAGCGGCCTGACCACGGGCAAAGCGTTCATGGCGAGCCGAAGTTCACCAAAGACAGCGTAGATGTCCAAGATTCGCGGAATTCAACGGTCATTCGGTCGGCGTTGCTTGAGTGGGGAAGGGGGCTCAAGGTTATCACGAGACTTCGGCAGTCCTACAATAAAACATGGGTCGTAGTGCCCACGGGCTATAGTGCACGCAAGTTGACCCTTTGCCCTTGTGTGCCAATCTATCCCTTTGTGCTTTGGGACCAATAGGGGTGGACTCTAGACCATGACGCGCTGGCCACGCACCAAATTTTTGCGGCGGGAAAGGCCCGACAAAAATGCGCCCCAATTTCAAAAAGCCGCATTAGGTGGTTGTGCGCGTGCCGAGTTCGCCCGCGACCCTTGAATTCTCCCAGAACTCTCCTCCTCTCAATTCTCATTGGTCCTCTTTGCAGCGCTAACCTGAGTCTCTCCGGAGTTATGGAGGAGATGGGATGTGGAGCCACCAGCTCCAAGCAGATTTTCATGGCGCTCTTGGAGCAGTTCCCTTCGCTTTCCTCGGTCCATGTGGCTCAGGCAGTGGCATTACTTTCCATGAAGCAGGGTGCCCCCATGCAGCACGAGATGCCGGAAGTGCAACAGTGCTTTCTGAGTTGCATGAGCACCGTGCGGCCGGATCAGGTCTGCCGTGCAACCCGCGTCGGATTGTAGTTTGTGTTTGGACAACGGCGAAGTCACACGCGTGCCGTCGTATGGCCCAGGGAGCCCATGTGTGCTTGCGTCAGTAGAGGCGGCGTGTGTGCACCGGACATGCCGAGTGAACCACACACAGATTCCGTTTTTAGAGTTCGGTAACGCATTTGTCTGAGAGAATTTTGAAACATCTATCCCAAGGATTGTAATACCGGGAGGGGGGCGATTGGGGGGGCTGAAGTCTGTGTCCCCAACCCCACCCCCTATCAATGATTCATCTTTTGCGTTCCGGCCCAAAACTCACTGTTGTCCCTCCCTACGGCGCGTCTTTCCATTCCATTTTGATTGCATCAACGCGCCCAAAATGTGGGCCACAGGGGCCAATACAGCTGCAGCCCGTGACACCAACACCCCCCCCCTTTTCAAAATGGCCAAAATGTTTAAAAGGTCCGGACCACATTTGGTGCCAATTGTGTGTATACTCAAAATACTCAGAATTTGATGGGGAATCCAAATATGTATGCAAACAAAAAAAATTTCATGACCCCTGACCTCCCCCATCCAGCCCCCCAAACCTGGCTGCTAGGACCCGATCCCCCAGGGGGTAAAAAAATTTTCAAACCCCCACAGACGTGTTCAAAACAACAACGGGATCATTTTGAATTCACGTATGTTGGGGTACCTGTTTGTCATTGTTTGTTTGATTGTCACAATGCGAATTTCTTTTTTTGAAAAAGTGGGCCTTTTTCCTCTTTGTGCTCACAAAACGGCCCTACCTTAAGCGCGGCCTTAGGCTGGGCTAGATGCTGCAAAACACGTCCATTTGCATCCTACCACGGTCAATGTCACCAACCCAACCGCTCTGGGGCACCACAAGGTCCGAGGGGCAAACCCCTCAAAATCATGGAAGTGGCAGGCTAGGATTACGGTTGTCACCATGTCACCAACCAGCCAGAAGACATTGAGACTACCTCGGCGCTGTCAACGCAATATCCCTGTAAAACAAAAAAGGCAAAACTCTTCCCGCACCCCGGCCGACCATGGGCCATCTATTCACATGTTCGTTCCTGCGGAGAGGGGGGCGGGGGGGGGGCAGCCGGGTTGGGGTCCCGGAAGAACCCATTTTGGCCGGGGGGTGGGGTCTGAACCAAGGCCCTCTGTTCTCAGCTTCAGCGCGTCAAACATCGGTGCTTTTTTTTTTTTGGATTGTGTGACCGCCAAAAATGATGAGAACATTCTTGTAAAGTCTGTGTTACACATGTTTCGTATGGGGTTCACTCAGTTTGGCTTTTGGGAAAGGGGAAGTGAATTGTTTGATATTGTGACCGCCCAAACTCGCTCAAAAAGCATTTGTAACGCCTGTTTTACACCTTTTTGTGAAGTTACCACCGGCTGCCCAAAGTGGCCAGGGGGTGGCGGGCTGGGGCTCAGGTAGCCGAGAGAGCCCTTTTTCCCGCAGTCTGGTTGGGGTCTGCATCTTGGGAAGGCAGGGGATTGAGTGCATGCGTTTCAGCGGAAGGAAGGAAATGGAACCTGAAAGCAATTCGTTTCGCACAGCCTTTGATCCCAACGTTACCACAAGCGGCTCAGTCGTGGAACACGGATGTGTTCGTCAGCTGCATCAACCAAAAGTACACCATCGATTGGACGGATGTTATTCGGAAGTTGGATTGTCCTGGGTTTGAGGTGACCAGCCAACGGGGCTTGGCGCTGATTTTGACCCTGTACAAGAAAGCAGTAGGTGTGCCCCTTGCACCGCTTGCATACAATGCTAACACTACGTGAGGTTGGCAGTGATTTGCCAAGGCTGAGTGCTGCGAAATTAACCAAATGTGCTTCGGCAAGGATATGTTCGCCCAAGGGGGTCCTACGGCTCATAAATCAGAGCGTCCCACGTTAACCCATGTTTGCCACTCCAGAGTATCTAAGAGAGACAGGGAGCATTTGAAGAGTGACAAGCATATTCCTTTGGCTACTAGCACAACGGTCTTGTCCGGTCTGGATTTTTGTGCAAATTGTGACTTTTGTGTGAAAAGTTGGGTCAGGGGTATTTGCATGTGGCGGATCTTGTGGTTTTGGTGTTTTTTGATGATTCGACGAAGGATTAGAGTTTTGCATGTAGACCAGTTTGGCAGATCACAAGACCGGTCTAGACCGGTCTTTGTACCAACTCAAACGAACTCAAACGAAAAAGGGATACAAGGATTACAAGGTTTTTACTTCTTCTGCGCCAACTGCATAAAACGAGACGAACTGATCGAACAGACCGGACCGAACCGTTCATTTCACTTCGTGTATAATAAGATATAAGACCAGACCGGACCGGTCCGGACCGGTCTTTGAACAAACTGCATAAAACGCGCTAAACTGGGCGGTCCGACCGGTTCGACCTGTTTATACGTGTTTTTGATGTGAACTGTATAAACTGCATAAACTGCTCGAAATGATCGGACCGGCCCGTTTAGATCGTTTTACGCGGTTTGTTCAAGGACCGGTCTGGACCGGTCTGGACCGGTCTTCTGGTAAACTAAAACGAACCGCATAAACTGCATAAACTGTTCGGTCTGCATAAACTGCATAAACTGCGTAAACCGGCGTAAAGTACAAGTTTTGCTAGAATAAACTGCGCGAAACGGGAAGACCGGGCAGACCGGAAGACCGGACTTTATGAAATGCGTACCTGTAGCCAAAGGAATATGAATGGAAAGGTCAGGGAAAAGTATGCGCCCTCTGTGAGACAGATTAGATTTTCGTGAGAGAAGCACAGCCAGTGGCAAAACCAGCGGAAGCACCACCACCACTACCACCACCACCATCCACGGCAACAACATCAAAGATACGCAGGGCAGCAAATTTGGAGTGCCACCTAAACTAAAATATCCGAAGAGAAAGAAGCAACGAAATGAAGTATGAAAGTGCAGCCGAAAACACCGCAAACGAAAGCAAAAAAGCAGAAAACTGCAGAGGCAGAAACCCAAAAAAACAATTGGTGTGTCATACAGAGGCCATGTAGAGGATATTCACGGACCATAAAGAGGCCATACAGAGGGCATGCAGAGGGCATACATCGGGGATACTGCGGGCATGCGGAGGGCATACATGGCGCAAAGGGCATGGAGAGGCCATGAAATGGACGTGAGGGTATACAGCGGGCATACAGAGGGCTTACATAGGGCAGACAGAGGGCATGCAAAGGCCATCAAGAGGGTATGCAGAGGGGAAACAGCGGGCATACAAAGAGCATACAAAGAGCATACAGGCGGCATAGCGGTCTAACTTTCAGGCGCTGCCCCGGGCAGTGCATCTCAGCCCCAACATATAACCTGCACGTTATCTTGGAACACATATATGCAAGCCACCTGCTGATGCCCTCTGCACGAAATCTGTCCCAGCATTGTAAGGGGCTGGACGTCCAGTTGGGTCTTTTCCCGTCCTTTTCAATCGTGTCTCGATTTGCAACACAGTGGCACAGAGCAGCTCTGTTTTTCCTTATGCCCAATGCAAGCAAGCTGTTACTTGCAAGTTGTCATCGTATCATTCAGAATTCTGGCGAGAACACATTGTTGCATTTTTGGGTAGCAAATTATTGCAATTATGCAACCACGTGCCCAAAATCGACCACAGCATGGCTCAACATTGGTGCAGGGTGGGTAAACAACGAGAAGGGAAGGGAAGTTGGTAAAAGAATGTGGATGCTGTTGCAAATCGGACGTTTTAATGCCCTCTGGGCAGCACCCCTGCTGTGTTCCTCCCTGCGTAAATCCGCTTCGTCCCACTCCAGTCAGCTGAGAACAGCTGCAGTTGCTGCACCCGAGGTACCCTGATCATGTAGAGTCTTTGGTTCGTGAGCCTTTTCTTGATTCTGCTCACGCACCTTTCGCAGGAGAAGCAATGCCAGTGCAGCCCATTCTTGGAAAGTGGAGGAACACAACGGGCCAGCTGTCATTCTTGCAGCAGCTCCCATTTGCACCACCCGACCTCGTGGATTGGCATTGCAGGCCCCCAATGCAACTCGTGAAATTGGATGGTTTACCTCGATCTATGTTCCATGGCACATGGTCCTCGTTGAATTTGCTGGAGACGCTGTTTGATCTGGTATGCGGCACTGATGTTCATTTGTAAATGAATTTCATTTGCGATCATTATGCGTTGCGAAGGAGGGTGCCGCGGCAGGCACATGTTGCGGCACATGGAGTGTGTCGGTTGCATGGTGTGTAGCTGAGCAGCCCTCGCTTCACACCATCCAACCAATTTGCCCAGCTTCACACCACGCAGAATCCTTGGACTGGGATCATGCAAGCAAGCCCAATGCTGGAGTGTGTGCTGTCATGAAAAACAGTGGGCAACCCAACACATGTTCATGTTGATTTTGGTCTGTTGACACCATTGCTCCCTGCAAATGAGAGATTTATTTGCGAATTGTGCTTGGAGTCTCACGCTTCTGCTGTGGTTTGGAGGGACATGACCTTGGCAAGAAGCAGAGCCCAAGTGCTATTTCCAGAGCTGTGCCCTTCGGGAAGTTGATGTTTCTGCCACTCAGGATCCGAGTCACCGACGCAGAACCAGCTTCTGGATCACTCCACGTATCTTGTCCAGGGTCAAATCCCCAAACTGTGTTAAAGTTCATTTTTACTAAATTTTAATTTTTTGAATATCTAAATTTTTTATTTTTTTCCCCAAGTTTTCTTCTATAATTTGTGTCCTGTCCAGGGTCAAATCGCCAAACTGTGCACCACAGGTGCTGAGAGAAAGCTGCTTTGCGTCATGCTATTTGCTTTGTTGCACTGGTTACCGCTTTTGGGTGGCTAGTGAAGAGTGGTGTACATTAAGGTTTTCTGTATTTCATGAAGAAATTAGTGCTGCGACACCAAAACCTCAAGGGGAGTAGTATTAATCCAATTCCGGCCCCAGCTGCAGGCCCACCTCGCATTATGCACATTTTCTGTAAACGGGCACAAATAGCTTGGCATTTTGGGCACGTGTAGTGTAAATCTGGGTGCATTGGGCATGTGGTGTGGTGCTAGGCACGTGGTGCAAAACAGGAGAATATTGATTGCACTAGGTGCAAAAGTACGTTACAAAATTTTATTTTTGTGGCAGTTTGGACATATGGTGTGATGATACACATATTGGTTAGATGATGCCAAGCTTGCCTCATAGTGGAAGTGGCGCTGTGGATTGCTCACTCTTTGCAGCACAACCCACATTTTATGAATTCGAGGCTGCAAAAGTGTTGGAGATATCTCTGAAAGCATTGAAAGATTACAAGCTGCAATCTTCAATATGAATTTTGGTGCCAATTTTCTGCTTGAGGGGCACCACTACTCACTACTCACGTGAGCAGATTTTATAAGTGGCAGGAGCCTTAGAAGTTGAGAAATTAAGCATTAGTAGTCTCATGCAGGATACCTGAGTGGCAGGGGGTGCAATGACCCCAAAAGAAATGGTAATGCCTGAAGTATAATGACCTTCCTATGACATTCGGACCCTTCCCACACGTTTCACAGCACATGCACAAAATGCAAATTAGAGTTTGAAGGATGCACCACTGTGCTGCAAGTGTCTATCGCTTTTTCGCCTTTTCCGGCCAAGGAGTGAGCACTGGCCTCAACCATTCTGGCCCAAGCGTGGTTTCGACCAGTCTACCCAGCCTCACGGGCGCATAGTGCGAAGCTGGGCATGTTGGGCATTTGGGTGTGTGGTGCACATTGGGTATGGTGTCTGGTATGTTGCGGGGCACACAATGATGCTGGATATTTGGACCACTTTTGCACATTTTCTCTTGTAGGCGGACCACGATCATTATGCCCAAGTCCACAGAGTTTTTGAGCACCCAATAAGGGTTTGTCCAGACCTCCTTCTGATTGGGCTGATGCAGGCGAATCCCACTCGCGTTCGACTGCAGCGAGCATTGATCCAACAGTTGCTGAAGGACCTGTTGGAAGCCTCCCTCCAGGGGCGCTTCAGTCCCCCCAATTCAATGCTGGTACTGAATCACTTGAGAAATCACAGTGCGGAAGCCCTCGTGCGAGGTTTCACAAACCTGGTTGCTGATGATAAAAACATGCTGCCGCTGGTGTGTTGCTGCTTTGTAGTCGTTTGGTGGTGCATACTTGGCAGTCTTGTGCATCTTTTCAGTATATCTGTGCCCTTCTCCCCGCATTTTCCACCGGAATTCCAACACCTCAGCCCCAAGCCCCGCTGCCTGATGCACGCCGCCCATGGCACAATACATCAGTTGCCCCACTCCACGTGATGGCTCACCCCATAACACCACATGACCCTGTGCTCTCCATGACCAACTGTCAGAGGGTGGGTCTGCAAGACTCTGCTGCAGCCGGATTTTTGCAGCCCTTATCTCAGCTTTACTACCAGCGCCAAAAGCTCAGGACGTGACCCTTCTGCCTGTGTCCAGCGGAAGGTCGGCCAAACTGCGATCCACAAAGCACAACCGTCGGATTTCTCATTTACTCACTCTCACTCACATCTGCAGTACAGACACAAAATGCCCAGTCCACATGTTGTCATGTTATAGCCCTGAGACCCCGCCAAGAGAGAAAAGGGATTACTGCGTTGCCCATGCCTCCGCTTCTCAATGCAGGTCATCAAAGCAGCAGAGCAGAAATGGCTGCCGCAGATGCTCGAGCTGTCTCCCAGCCCACAGTTTGTGGTCGACGTTTTTACAACCGCTGTCGCCAGCGGATTGCTGTCAGCAACCGAGTGGTTGTCAAAGTATTTCAATGGCACCAAACCGCTCAGTGCAAAATCAGCGACGGCAAAATTTTTCATGGGATTTGTTGAGAACGAGTTGAACAAGAAAGAGCGCGCTGATGCAGAGATGAAGATGCAGGTGTGTGCTGATTTTTTTGCTCCAAGCCTGGCACATGGACGTTGAACCAGTGATGAGTCAGCAACCAAACCACTGGTTTTGTGTGTTCCTATGTGTGTGTGATGTGTCGCCGTATGGGAGTGTGACTGTGTGTGCGCGTGCGCCTACATGTGCGTGCTGTCTGTGCGTGTGTGTACGTGCGTGCGTGTGTTCACAAAAGTAGTGCCAGAGCCATTACTAATATTTTTGACGGCGGGGGGGGGGGCAATTTTGCAACATATTTCCAATGTTTGCGGCAAGAGTGGTTGACGGTATTGCAGGGAAACTGGCATCCAGCTCTCTGGGTTGATAATATCCATGACGACAAAGAATCAGTAGGCAACTCCTCCCCCCTGCGTTCCTCCGCGCCCACGGGTGGGGAGGGGCATTGGAGCTCTTGGCTGTTGCAGAGATCCACAATTGTAGCCTCCACATTTATTGCACATGCCCAAAACAGCCCTTGGTCGCACACATACCAGGAGATCTGGGACCCCAAAGGGAAATCCATGGCAAAACACATGGGCCACCTCCTGTGCACAGGAGGGGAAGACCCCTACGCACCATAGCTTGACCACTACCATGATCTGGACCCACCGACATCCTCCCCTCCTATGGACCAAAGTGTGACCCACATGCACATATACCCATGAACAGCGTGCTCGCCCACAACACACGTAATCACCCAAAAAAGAATCACCAAAAACCAATATTCCCAGGACAAACAGATGATTCATTAGCGATGCAGGAAAGCTCTCTTTCACCCAATGAGAGCTTGGGCTCGGAAACCTCCCCGAACGTACTGTCACCAAGACCATTGTCCCACGAAAACCACCAATTCCACACTCACCCCAAGAAACAGCTACAATTTCAGTGCACGGCAATAAACAATCCACGGCACAGCCAGCAACACCAGCAACCTCCCCCACCAAGGGCACGGCAATCACCAAATGCCGACACAGTGGACGATGAGCGAGTAACCCCCAAATGCAAGAACAAATTGTGACGCATGGTCCCCACATCCAGAGCCTGCCCACAGCATTAAAGCTGTGTCACCCCACCAAGCATGTGTCAGCCAGTGTCATTCATGCGTGCCTGTAGGACCCTGGGTACTGAGCTGGAGGGAGGCTTTTAGTGCTGGTCAGCAGGATGTCATACACCAGCATGCATCCATCTCATCACACGCAAGGCTTGCAAGGTCCGATTAGAGGAGTTGCCGCATTGCTGTGCACGGCCTGTGGTCACAGCCGACACTTGCAGTGTGGGATGGGGTAGCCTTGCTGGACGCACATTGCGCCACCGACGACCATTCAGCATTCGGTGTTCCCGTTGTATGCCGTGCGCGGTTTGCGATGACATGCGTTCACTGGTGTGGAATAGGCATGCGGTGTGTGGTACATGTGGTTCACAACCATGTGCTGCAGTGCCTAGTGTGCATGACCTCCAGCAGAGAATGACCTCGGGGCGAGTGGTAGCCGGTCGCAATTGCCTACTCTCTTTCGTGTGACGTCCCTCTAGGGAGGTTCCCTCCAGGCTGCTGCACCATCATCTGACGTCTGGCCAAGGTTCCTGGGGCTTTCTGACATCCCTACTCAGCAGTGGATGCTGCAAAGAAGAGGGGTGGGAGAAATGCACGCAGTGCAAACGCGCACGCGCGCACGCACCCATTTTCGGTGATGAGGGATAGCATTTCCGAGTGCATGAGTCCAGATTGGTTGCTCTTGCATGCATCATGATTGCAGAGTCCACCGTTCCCAGTCGAATTGGTCGAAGATATTTTCAAGGCCATTTTCGAGGGTTGCAACAACAACCAATTGTCGAATGTCGTCCATGAGCAGGTGGTGTTCGTGTTGTGTCTGGCGGGATGCTGCATGTTGCGTTTCTGTTGCGCATCATGGGACCGTGGAGTCTGAGATCGGAATCGTTTGTGCTGATTTGCTGATCTGAAGGAAGGATGTTTGTGGCTGTACACGTTGGAGTACCATGAGGGAGGGGGGAAGGGAGGGAGAGGGAGAGGGATTCAGCATACTGACTGGCACTGGGATGGACAAGTCATTTGAACACTTCAGGAACACGCCGATGGTCCTTTTGATTTTTCTTTGCAGGCGAAGTCTTTATTCAAAGACGCCAAGACTGTGTGCACCAAGCTGCAGACCATGCAGACCCCGGTCAACGATGCTTACCCTACGAACATTGAAGAGGAGGCGAACAATTACTTTGGTCGGATTTATACAGGGCAAATGAGCGTTGACGTATGTAGACCCTTGAAGTGCCGGTGCGCAGTGTCTGTGATGTGTTTGGATGCACATCAGCATGCCTCAACATGATTGCACAGATATATGCTTGATTTCTCGCAAGCCTCAGGTCGCAATGGGTAAGAAGTAAGTGTGTGACAACCCTGTCAGAGGTATCCATTTGATATCGTATGCCACCTCGGCATTTGAAATGTGTAATACAGAGTGGAACAGAAGTTGTGTTGGTCCAATCGTGCGCTGCCGGCGTATGCAGGTCACTGCCCTGCAAGTGGCCTGCCTGCCACACTTGGTAAGCAAGAAGCCCAGGGAGGGCCAGGCTGCATGTTTCGTTCCACTCATATTTGGTGAAGTGCAATCCTCCAGGGCCGGGGCAAATTGAATTTGGGGGCGTGGGGCCCTCCCCCTGTTTTTTTGTGGAGTGGTGAGGTCGAGCAAAAAGGCAGGCCTCAGAAATACCCGTTTCTGGAACGTTACCGTGCACTTATCCCCGAAATGGGCTGATTTAGGAAACATGGGGGGGAAATGGGGGAAAGTGTGGGAAATTTTGGATGCTCGATGGAAAAACGGGGATTTTTGGGGCTGAAAAGGTCAAAAAACATGGTTCTGATTGGCAACAAGGCTATGGGGGGGGGGGGGGGGGGGCTGCATTGGTGAAAGCTCCCAAGGAAAAATGGGGGGAAAGGGGGGAAATGGGGGGAAATGGGGAAACCAAACCAGTCCACCCCAGCCCCACAATTTTTGTTATTTGCCCCCACCTCCCCCCATAACACCCCATTTCCCCCGATTTCCCCCCATTCCCCCCCCATTTTCCCCCATTTCCCCCCATTTTTCCTGGTACTGGGTACATTACGGGTACGTTGCTGGGTATATCACCACCCACCTCGTTCGGGTATTTCTGAGGCCTGAAGAGGCTTGGCAGGTCCACAGCTTCGTTCCCCCGGGGTTGTGCAATCCTTCGACGTGGGAGAAAATTTCTGGACTATTGGGAACATTCTTTGTGGGCTATTGTCACCCCAGGTCACAGGTGGATTTCGGAGGGATTGCAGGGCAGCGTGGCCGATAGAGGTCCTGGTCTGCAAAAAGCACACACGACCCATATCTGGAAGCGGTGCCACGCAAACCAGGCAGCAAATCAACCTTTCCTTGAAGGGCAAGGTGCGAGCCCCGCAAACAAACCTACAGGCTAACAGCCTGAAAAAGGTCTGACCCACAGTAACGATGGAAATTGCCCATGTGCGAAAAGGACCACAATGGGTGTTGGTGTGCAGTGCAATACCCATGTGCAGAATGGCTGCATGTGGCATGCATGACTCCCACTGAGGCACACACAGTGGTCCATTACATTGCATGTGCCCACAAACGAGCTCTTCACATAAAGCCCAGGCATGTCAGCAACAAGCACAAGAAGTGCACAGGAATGCCCAACTCACTGCCCAGGGGATGTCTTTGGGAGCTGCTGCACGTGCGGTGCACCCTGCACCACGCCTTTGGAATAAGTCAGCTAGTAGAATGGGTGTGCCGCGCAACTGCCAGGAACAGGCATCTGTAGGAGGCAGGGTGGAAGGGAGGGTAAACACAGGGTGATCAGCACACAGGGACGGCCGAACACGTGCTTTACAAGCTGTGCTTTTTGAATGTTGGATGTTCCCCATATCGTCGAAAAACGGGGAATTTCAAAAAATTTTATTTTTGATTTCGGGGGCTGGAAACAGGGCGTTTTCTGAGTGGACAAGTTGTTTTTTTCTGTTAAAACCAGTGACCTTCAACCGCCATCAGTTACCCTACGTCGGTTCCCCTCCAACCGTCGTTGGATACCCTCCAACCGCCGTTGGTTGCCTTTCTAGTGCCGTCCAGTTGTGTGCCTACATACTGAGCTGGCTACTGGAGTTTTTTTTAATTTCAATTAAAAGACGTGTTGGCTGAAAATCCCTGAGTCCTTTGTTGGCCTCTGTCCACCTGTTGCACAACGTTGCTGGCTCATGTTGGACAGTTGCAGTACAAAAAAATCAGTTTCGGAATTTTGTTTTCGACTGTTCAACCTCCGGGAGTGAAAATGACAAAGTCTTTTTGTGGGACCCTTGCCACTTACGTTGCCCACATGTCAACAGGAGCTGCTCGATATGCTGGATCGATTCAAGTCATCGAGCAACCAGCGGGAAGTCGACGTGTTTAATTGTACAATTCACAACTTGTTTGACGAGTACAGGTCATTGCTTTCTGTTGCTCAACATGGACGACCGTGGGTGGCAATGTAATGGACGGATTCCACTTCGGAAAGTTACAGCGAGTCGAGAATTGAATGCCGCGCGCGCTGCCAAACGCCACAGGCCAGTCAACAATGAGTGGCACATTTTGCACAGATGGTGGCGGAACTGGTAGCACAGCCCTTTTCAATATTTCTAGTTTGTTAGGCAAGATGGGAAAAATGTGCCAGATTTTTTTAAGTGCCACGGCGTCTCACATGGACATCCATTTGTGGAGCATCACCCCTTGACTCTTTGAGAAGGGAACCTCTATGAACCCGGAGACCGGTGCTGTTTCGTCAGAAATGCTCTGGGCGTGAGGGCAGGGGATCTGTGAGCCAGCATTCGGTTTGGCACGTCAGGTCTTTTTTTGCCAAACATTGTGCATGGTACCTGAAGCAAGACCACCTCCCTGCCAAAGGGCTGCACTGCCGTTTACGTAGAATGCCTGCAGCTTTCACGGTTGCAAGATTCATGTGAAGCACTGAATGTTTGCGATTGTTCGTTTTGCTTTGATGCTTTCACTAGAACCTTCTTCCTCATCAGATTTTTCCCAAAATATCCTGAGAAGGAGATGCAAATCACAGCACAGTTGTTCGGGGGCATTGTTGCTCGGAATATGGTGACCAACAATAGCCTTGGAATCGCGCTGAAGTATGTTTCATTGTTGTTGTGCTGTGCCGTGTGTGTGTACATGCAGTTCAAGCAGTAGTGTTGTGGAGCAGGCGCAGTTTATGACGCTGGATCTGCCATTGAACTTGGAAGCGGGTAGCCGTGTTGAGACCGCGGGGTTTGCCGAGTCATGCCACTTTTGCCAAGTGGATTGTGCTGCGGCTGGCTGCATACAACAGATGGCTGTCAGGGCTGTAGCATATATTTGGTCTGCAGGGTGTCCAAAACAGCCACGAGGTCGATTTTGATCTCTTCATCTGTTCGTTTGGGGTTGGAAATCGTGCTATGATGAAGTCGATTGTGTAATTGCCAAAGGGGGTGCTTATCCTGCAGCGCCTGTGGCGCGCAATTTGGGTAATTATCCTGGAACAGAGGCAATATAGTGGTACATACACACATGCGTGTTTTATGTAACGTGTGCCCCAATACACCTTTTTTCCCTATTTTTGTTACTATTTTTACTTTTTTGGGCCTCTTCCCCCCACAAATGATGCACCTGTTGCCCGTCCCAATATGGAATGGGCCGTGCATGAACTTTGAGTGGTCCCCATTTTGGGCACTCCTTGAGACGGCAAGGGTGAGGTAGCACGGGGGTGGTTGCCAGCCAGGACCCAACCCCAAGTGGGGTGGGAGCGGGACACCCCTCTACGGACCCCAAAATGGTTCTACGGAACAATGGGTTTTGTGGGCTTCGAAGGTAATTTGCTGAACTCAGCTAAACAAAACCTATGGCGGCGTGTAAGAGTGCTTTGAGCACCAGATCAGGCAAGACGAGGCGCTAAACAAATGTCGGTTGTTGCTTATTGAAAATCCTGCCCTTGAGCTCAGCCCCGGCTCAATGTGGCGGTGCTGTAGTGCCACAGAGCGATGATGTCATAGATCAACGTGCATGGAACTTTTTGTTGTGATGTATATTTCCTGGACAGTGTACAGTAAAGCTGTGCCTGCGGCAAGCGCTTCCAAAGGCTTTTCGGGCATCTGGCATAGCGAGTTTTTGGAATTCATCAAATCTGTTTGTTTGCTCTTCGAGGCAAAACAAAAGCCAGCCACAAGAGTTGCATGAAGCGTCTTTGCAATATGGTGCGATGATACATGGGGCCGCAATGTCAAATAAGCGTGCAGAGGTGAGGACGGGATTAGACTGTCGTGTCATCTCTGGCCCCCCCGCACGGCAAAGAGAGTGCACGCACCCCACAGCAGGCAGAACAGATTATGTGCTGCCCCAACGAGAGTATTGCCGCACAACAGTTCACAGTCAAAGGTCTGGCTCTGGATTTGTGCTCCAGTCACCCCCACCCACCCTGACCCCCAGGGCATTTTGTAATCGCCACAGGGATTCGCACGCACTGCCCGCCTTTCAAAACACGCCGCCCCAGGTGCGAAGGATTAGGTCAGGAAGCTGACGCCCATCAATGGGCAGCCATCAGAGCAGGGCACTCTTTGTTGTCAAAGTAAATACCACATACCGCAAATTGCGCACTCGCAATGCGCGGGTAAGAGCACCCCATGCCATGCACAGTCCCATGTGGCTTCGAGCCTGTGCTATGTTTGTGTTGTCACTGCATTGCCTGGAATCCAACAAGCAGCACCGAAGCTGGTCAGGTGGGTCAGGGAGCAGGAGTAGGGGCTCCAGTCGGGATAGTATTGTGGAGGTGGATACAGATGAGCGTGGGGGATCAAGTGACGAGAAGCAGAGATGAAAGTGGGGATGAATACTCAGCCTGGGGCATGTGTCATGTTGGGTTGATGATTTCTTGCAGGTATGTGCTGCAAGCTATTGCCAGACCTCCAAACAACCGCATGTCCCAGTTTGGGATCATAGCTCTCGACCGGTTCCAACACCGATTACCAGAGTGGCCCCAGTATTGTGCTCGACTCAAGGGGATTCAGAACCTCACCCAGGCGCTTCCAGGTATGCATGATCCCACTACATGTCTTCTGCCTTGAAAGGCCGTGTGCTCAGTGGTTGTGCAATCGTATGCAGCGGTTGCATAGTTGTGCACATTGGCTGTTTAACTGTAGCAAGAGGCTGTGCGATGGTTGTGTGGTTGCATTCGGTGGCTGCTTGGGCCACCGTTTACTTGGCTTCACTTGGCCATTCTCACATGTTGAGCTAGCCAATGCATGCAGTCCAGTGCCTGCCTGCTTGCTGGCCTGCAGCATGTGGCTTGTTTGCACACCCCTTACAGGCACACATGTGTAAGAGTTGGGGGGTGTCTGGAGTTATTTCAGGATCAGTTGCAACTCAAATAATGAGTTTCATTCAGTTTTGGCCATGCAGGAAAACCGTGGCACCGTCAGTTTGCATCCAGGGGTGCATCAGACAGCTCTGGGTTTCAGAATGTTGGTGGCAAGGCAACCCTGTGTGTGAGTCACAATCCGATCCATTGGTGCGAGTGCCGGTCCCATGCCCTGATTTGAATGCCATTGCGACCCTGAGATAGCTGAGAAATTTCCAAATCCTTTCTTGGAGACGGTCGACACATGAGGGTGCAACAGTCACAAACTGATGCATAGATTTGGGGTGGATGGTCAATCAGAGACACAAAGTGCTGTGCAACCCTCCATTCCCCCAGCAACATCTGGTGTGGGTTGGGTGGGTCTCCGAGATGTCTGCCAGAAGTGCACCACCCCTCGGCACTCTGTGAAGTCCCCCCTCGCCTGCATAGGGGCCAGGGCAGTGTGCTTTTAGGTCTGAGGTGTATGTTGCATTAGATTGCATTAGATGCAGTAGATTGGTTGAGATGCTGTTGGGGTTCATGCACTAGATTGGTTGAGATGCTGTTGGGGTTCATGCACTAGATTGGTTGAGATGCTGTTGGGGTTCATGCACTAGATTGGTTGAGATGCTGTTGGGGTTCATGCACTAGATTGGTTGAGATGCTGTTGGGGTTCATGCACTAGATTGGTTGAGATGCTGTTGGGGTTCATGCACTAGATTGGTTGAGATGCTGTTGGGGTTCATGTATTAGATTGGTTGAGATGCTGTTGGGGTTCATGCACTAGATTGGTTGAGATGCTGTTGGGGTTCATGTATTAGATTGGTTGAGATGCTGTTGGGGTTCATGCACTAGATTGGTTGAGATGCTGTTGGGGTTCATGTATTAGATTGGTTGAGATGCTGTTGGGGTTCATGCACTAGATTGGTTGAGATGCTGTTGGGGTTGATCTGCGAGTAGGGAGTGCTTCAATGTGAAAATTGAAAGGAGGTGCAGGGCCACCCCCTCGCAACTTCCCCCCCTCTTTGCAGGCCTGACGAAAAATTCCGCAGGGTAAAAATCACCTTGAAGAGAGGTTGTTAGATCAAGCGCAGGCGCAGGTGCCATATACCCCCCCTTTTTTTGGGATCATTCGCGTAGCGTACCCCAATGTATGCCATTGGATGTCTAACCCCTAGTAAAAGCATCATTCTGGGAGGCAAAAACTCTCCCCCAATAAATTTTTCGATTTTGCCCCCCCCCCCCCCCCGGTACCTGGGTACCACTTTTTGGGGGGGGGGGGGGTGCCAAAAGTTGGTGGCCTATTGCTGCCACTGTCCGTCGATTCGGACCCGGGTGCCATCCCACTTTTTTCCTCTCTACGGCTGCCCGAACCAATGATGGGGTTCCCGGGTGCTATCTCCAGTTTTCCAAGATTTCCACCCTATGGGGCCCCATTGGTGAGGATTTATCCGTGTTCAGGCCGTTATGGGGGGGCTGGAAAATCGCAATTTCTGGGTGACCTCCGACAACCCCCGGGGACCGTTGGGCCGTTGTTGGCCGATCATTTGGTGACAATGGGAGTATATATAAACTCATGTAGCACCACCAACTAGGCCCTCCTAGGGGTGCTTATTGGCTCCCCAAAGCACCGTTTTGGGCCTGTTTGCACCGTGATGGACTGATCATGCATGATTTCCCCACAATGTCGCTTGTCTCTCTTTGAGGTGCCTTCCCGCAGGCAATAGAATTTCAGAAAATAAAAACTTTTGGCCATTTTCTATTTTTTTGTACACAAGCCCTTAGGTCTCAGCCCCCCCCCCCCCCTGTTCAAGCACAGCCCTGTCTGTGGGGTTTGTTCCAGTGAGGCTGCATGTGAGCTCCAGCGACATCCGGAATTGCGCTTTCACATGTCTGTCTTCAGGTCTCAGCAAATTTTTAGACACCCCAGCGCCTGTCAGCCCTCAAACCGTTGGCCCTTCAGGGGTCATGGGTCCAGGCCCTGCCGCCCCAGGCACAGGGGTCACACCCAGCGCTGCGCCTGCGAACTCCATGACTGATTTTCAGCCCCAGAGGGCAGGAGTTTCTTCTGCAGGATTTGGGCAACTGGCAGGAGATCAAGCGCTGGCAAATGACATTCCTCAAGGTACTTCCCAACAGATATATGGTCAAGATAATGAGAGGGCCTGGGGCTTCAGTGGTCAGCATTTGATGCTGAATGACCAGACACGCTGTGGTGGGGTCTGTGGGGTATCCGACAGGACACTGCATGGCCTCCTGAGTGACCAACCCAATCTTGTGTCAGTCTTCATGGCGGTGGAGGGACCGCCATAACAACAATTGACATGGAAGCCTCAAGTGAGTGATCCATCCACAGCAGAGACTCGGGCTGCGATTGGGTTGACAAGTGCCACTGGCTATTTACTTTGCCACGAGCTTGAAACCCTGCTCGGCTGTGTCTGTACCGTTGCACTCATCTTCAGTTCATTTGTGGTAATAGCATGCAACACCACTAGCAAAGGCGGCTCTGTGCAGCAGGGGCTGCTTCACCCAGTTGCCATGCCAATTTAAAGGGGCTTGCCAAATTTTCAAGCATCCTTTTTAGTACATCAACAAGGCATGGATCAACTTGCAGGAATGAGGGCGCATCATGCTACTCTTGTCAAATTGTGGGGGGGGGGGGGGGGGGCACAGTGCCTGTCTCTCTCCTTTTGACAGTCTGATTTTTCCATTCTGGCGCATACCCCCCCCCCCTCAGGAAAATGATCCTGCAGATGCACACCCCAGCACGCACAAGTCAGTGCTGGAGTCGGCAAACCCAGCCTGGAGTGTGCATCTGGATGCACCTGGTCAACGGCACAGGCAACAGCCCGTCTCCGGGACGGCCGACCCTGGAGTAGTCAAACAGGACAAGTCATCCAGGGGCTCCGTTGACACAAGCAAAACACGTTCGGGCCCACAGAGGGTCGGAATGTGCAGTGGCGAGAGGCCAATAGGCGCCGCCAAAGGCAAACAATCTGATACCGAGGCCTTGTGCCAAACCCCCCCCCTCGGCTGAACCGAAAAGCAGAAATGCAGTAGATTCTTGCTCTTACAGTGCGTCTCGTTTCTCACACCAGTCTGTGTCGTCTTTGATTCGCGCTCCTCTTTGTGGATATGTGCTGTTCAATCCAGTAGCTCTTGGTCGGTGGCTGTGTTAAACAAGATCAGTCTACCAAAGGCCCCACCTACACCGTCGCTTCGCTCACCTTAATTAGGTCTCACGCCCCCTCCGCTGATTCTATCCGTCTGACGGCCCACTGTCGTGCCCGTGTGGACCGACCGATCGTATGAGCGCATGGCTCATCTCCCCCTTCCAGATTCTGTAGCCAGGGGTAGTGTGTCGCGGACCATTCGGATACCTGCATAAACAAATGGCAAAAGTGCCTGGAAACGCTGCGCACCGCTGAGGGAACACTTGGTGACTCGGAAGCCCCTGGCCCTGTATTACATTTCCCACGTCAGTGTTGGTGTGCACCCTCCGGACATCACTGTCATGGGAATAATGGAATGGGAAGCATGACGGCGCGGGTGTCGCAGGGACGCCATGGGGCAGCAGCAGCATTTGGGAGTAGGGGGACAACTGTCCCACTCTCACCCACTCTCACCCCCCCCCCCCCCCCGGAGAATTGAATTTTCCGTTGAGCATTGGTATTGCTGCGGTTCTGATCAGGTCAGTGCCCTTGCTACGGGTCGGGAAGCCTCCGTCTCATAGCTGACGATTTGCCTTGGGACCCAGTCCCTCAGTTTATTTTTTTCCATCGCAGGGAGTGGAATGCTGGCCGCGCAGACCCAGGCCCCGGGTGCTATGACCACTCCGGGGGAGGCTGCTGGCTTCTTTGGGCACACTTGCGACATTGGAACCCTGTTAACCCAAGTGGCATCCAGTCCAGAGGTCAACCAAGACATTGCAGACAAGATCAGCTTCCTCATGAACAATTTGGCAGAATCAAATGTGGAGACATCCGCTGCTGAGCTTAAACGGTGTGTGACGCCTGACGACAGGCTTTTGAGCAGCGCCAATTTGCTTGTAGGGGTGGAGGGGAGCCACAGGGGAAGGGGGGGGGGTTCTGAATAATGCAGGAGGTTTTAAGGCCCTCTTCAGTGTGACAATCAAATAGACATTTGACCCCTGATGAGAGGGTACCTGCCAGCAGTTGCCTGCGAAACACCGGCAACTGCCTGTCAAACACGAAGCCCTCGTCGATCAAGTGTCAACCGCCTTCGGGCATCAACCGCTGGCCGCTGTTGGTTACTTGCCATGCATGTGGGCACGAGGAAAATTGGACTGTTTGCTTCGCCATGGAGCATGTGCACCAGCCATGTTCCAGGGACATGTCAGGGATCTCGGACTGTGTGTGGAAGAAGTTTTGAGGGTCTGAGAAGCATGGCAGTACTGCAGCTCACATTTTCCGGCCTTCTGCCCCCGTGGTCCCCTTACTTCTGGGCAGGGGCATGGTAGAGTGGTCCAGGCGTTAAACCCCCATCCCAAACTGCATGCGGTAGTGGTCAAGAATTTCAGCCCCCCATTCTTCCCACACCTCAAGGCATGCTACAGAGGTCAAGGGATCAACCCCCCCCCCCTCCAATTCTGGTGTGTGCTTGGCCGCAAATGGTCAACCATCGGTCAAAAATGAATTTTTCCAAAATGTGTTTCAGCCTGCGCCTGGGCATGCATATTACACACAGGACGTGTTGGACATGTATCCCCCATAGGTTGGGGTTTGCGAGCAAGGATACTGTTACCAGCCCCATCACATTGCTCCAGCAATTGGGATACGGCATTTTTTCTGGAGTGGTTGTTGCTTGTTCGCCGCGACAAGGGCATGGCGGTCGCAGCTGTCCCGTCCAGAAGACCATGCCCCTCTCCCGTGCTGCCCGTGTCAGGGAGGGCAGGGGCATCAGGCCACGGTTTAGTGGCGACCATGACCTATACCGGGGGTGGGGGATGGGGAGGGGGGGCTCAGAGACCACTAAAACAGTTTGTGTACCCAAAATGGACCTCCAATGTCGGGCTCTTTTGATAGATTTCATTTTCCTGAGAAAAAAATTTCTGAAGTGGGTGGGGGGGGGGGCAGGCGGAGGAGCCCAGGCTGCCATTCCGCCCCCCCCCCCCCCCGCCGTCCAGTTCGCACGACCGAACACCGCAGCGAAACGACGACGGATGACCATGGGGACGACGACGGCCGGCCACCACCAGCGATGATAAGAAGACGGGGGGTTGGCCCCCCTCGGCAGCCCCCCCCCCCCCTCTCACCCCCACTCCTCCGCGTGTCCGCGGGTCTGCGGGTCACGCAGGCACCGGCACCAGCGTTTACGACAGGCGTCAGAATTCTGATGGTGGTGTGCGGCGGGGGGGGGGGAGGAGAGCAGTGCACAAACCTCGTAGGCAGGCCCCGGAGGCTCGGATTCGGCCCCGCCAATGGGTGGGCGGCCCTGTCCAAGCACTTCGGAGGTTACCTAGGCTCGGCCCCGACGGGAAGAGTGGCCCTACCCGGGTAGCCGCGGCCGCCACACCTCATGGAGGCAACGCAGCGCACAAGGCAGCGCAGCACCGAAGAGCAGGCAGAGACACATAGCGAAATTTGCCAGCACACGAAAGCACGCAGCACACAGTACAGCAAAACAAAGCAAAGCAGTGTACCACAATGATGGCGGTGGACAGCCACACCACCCGCCGCAAGCACCAGCGCCAGCCCAACACCCAACGCCCAGTGTGGGGGGCAGACCCACCACACGGGCACTGCACCCACGCACAGCCACCGCCGCCCACAGACGGGGCGCGCGCGCAAGAATCATAGGCAGGCCCCGGGGGCTCGGACTCGGCCCCGCCAATGGGTGGGCGGCCCTGTCCAAGCGCTTCGGAGGTTACCCGAACTCGGCCCCCACTGGAGGAGCGGCCCTGCCCGGGTAGCCGCGGCCGCCGCGCCTCATGGAGGCAGCGTAGCGCACAACGCGGAGGCAGCGTAGCACATAACGCAGCACTGCAGGCCAAAGCCGGCAGAGGCACACAATGAAACTCGCCAGCACACAACAGCACGCAGCAACACACAACTACAGAAGAGCAAAGCAAAGTAGTATACCACAACAACAGTAGCGGACAGCCACACCACCCGCCGCGAACACCAACACCAGCCAAACACCCAACACCCAGGGTGGGAGCCAAACCCACCACACGGGCACTTCACCCACACCCAGCCACCGCCGCCCACGAACAAGGCACACACATGGAGCACCACCAAGAGCCCAAGACCCCACACCCCAACGCCAACACGGCGCCCACCACACACGCAACAACCAAGGCCACACTTACACACAACATAGAAGGGATGCTTCCCTGATGCACTCCCGGGAGCCATCACCATCCCGACCACACCGGGAGGGGAAGGCAACCCAAACCTAAGTAAGGGAGTCGCCCCTGCGGGGGGTTGGCAGCCGGCTACGCGGTTGTCCATTGGGCAGCGACCTAAAACATGTACTGCCCGCGAGTAGCTAAGTTCTGTCACCAAGGCCTAGTGCAGGGGCCTTGGGCACGCTTATGAGACACAGCGTCCAAACCATTGGTGGTCACTGCACACGACCAACCAGGGGGTGGACTCACACGAGTCCCTAGCTCCGAGGCGTGGACAGCCCGGAGTGAAGTCCTCAAACGGGGAGCCCCTCAGCAGCCCAGTAAGCAAAAGAGCAACAACGCAACACATTCACCCCAGAACAACCCCAACAAACACCAGTGACAGGTCAGTTTGTAGATTTGGAGACATGTGCAAAAGTGCCTGGTGCCCCTTGCACCACCCAACTGCGAGTGGGACAACCCAACAGCCACAATGGGATGCAGGGAGCGACATGCTACCCCCCTGGCGCCGCAGACCAGAAGCGGTGAGCAGGCCAGCAGAAAAAGAAAGAGCCCGAAACTGGGAGGAACGCATGCATCAAAACAGCTGGGCACAAGGCCGCCCTACACACGGCAGGGAGACGAGCCCCAACAGGACACACAACAAGACACAAGGGAACCATGAGGTGCGAGCACTGCAGCAACCACCAAATGCAGCGCACGCCGAGCGAGCCATCAGCAAACACTGCCCCTCCCTCTACAAGGTGCCCACGTACTCCACAAGGGCGGGGGCTGCGCCCCGCGCTCCGGGAGGTGCCCGCCACGGGGGTGGCAACAGGGCCGTGAACAGCCAACCGGGCACGGGGCAGTCCACGTTGTATGGAGATGTGAAATCCTCGTATGGGGGGGCAGGCGGGTGGGACAGGAGGAGGTGCGCGACATGGGCACCCAGGAGCGCCACCAGACAGGGGGAGGAGCAACACAGACACACAGAACGCGGGAGCCACACCAGGAGGGACAAGGGCGAGCACAGCACTCAAGGAGGAGGGGCACAGCAAGGCGGGAGAGGCAACTGGAACAGCGGGAACAGAGAACCAGAATGGAGCGGATGGCAGAGCGTGCGCATGGGAGGCAGCGGCAATAAAGGGGATGGCTTGGCCAGCCAACCCCGTTGCTACCGGGTGCCGGGGCAACCCCTGCTCAACCGGCATCAGGTGGGGGGTGTCTCCCGCAGCCCAGATGGGCTGTTTGCGCAACAGGAGTGGGAGCCCAACAGGGGCAGACCAACCGTGAGGGGGAAAAGGACATATGGTGGACGGCCCGGACAGCGCGTGGAGGAAGGCACCTGGGCCGCACAGAAACACAGCGAGGCAGGCGATGGACGGCCTGTGGACAGAGGTGTGTGGACAGCAAAAACAGTCAAACGACCCCGGCAACAACCAGCACATCCTCAATACGCCAACTATTGGGCGCCGCTAACACGCAAACGGCACACCATGCCACATTCAGCACAGTCCCAACACGCCAACTACTGGGCTCCGCGAACGCGGAAACGACACCAGCAAGAGCACCGGCCGCAGCGGCCGACAGAAAGTAGCGACCCGACGCAACATGCGAAGGGAAGAACGGGTGACCGTCCAGGGCCCCGTAAAGGAGCAACAACCAGACGGAATGTCACACAGGGGGGGCAAAAACAGCAAAATTCCACCACACAGCCCAAACATAATTGAGAAGCATTGGTAGATATTACAAGAAGCCCTTCACGAGACAACACAAGGGTCAAATCTGATTCCAAGTGCACCATGCCCCGCTGCAACCCCGCTTCCGACACTTGGTAAGGGAGTGGGTGCCCACACACAAACAGTTCAATACTTTTTAGTACCATGATGCCCTGAAATGTGGCACAGCTCCCCCGTTTTGGTTGTTTGGTGCAGCCCCTGAGAGGCTCTCCAAGGACAGTGGTTTGGAGGAATCAGAGCCCGATGGTGCTTCTGCATCGTTTGCCCACATTATAGGTGGCGGTCAGCTAGAATTTGGATGATTTCTTAGAGTGTTTTGCAGCCACATAAGATGTAGGAAATGGGTCAAAAATCTGCATGCTGTATGGCCGTTTGCCCTACTGGACATCCAAACCCCAGGCTTGATGCTAGGCCCTTTGGGGTTCCCCTGGCTTTCTCAAGTAGAGCCCCTTCCCCCCGCACGTATAACCCACCCTGAGGGTAATAAGATATAGATCAAACATTTTCTTTCGGGTGCTTAGCGCCCATTGTGGCTCTAATAAAATCGAGGCAATCTTTCCCCCATAGGGGGGGGGGGGGGTAGAGGTTGTGTGTTAGGGGGGGGGTTTTAAGTGGTTTAAACCCTTTTGACCGATTCTGGAGCTGTATTGACCTGCCAGAGAAGTCTTGAAAATGCGCTTTTGGGGACTGGAAATGGGTCAAATTGGATCACAAGAAGTGTTGTGCAGGAATGATGCTGGGCCGCTTGGGATACCTGACAGGTGATTCTGAGCTTTTTGACCCCGTTTTGACCCATTTCGTCAACCAAAACACCTTAAAGCAGGCCATTTCAGGCGCAAACATCAGCCAGAAAAAAGGGGTAAACAACCCCTGAACTGCCTCTAGCCTCGGTGACGGGCTGCATTCAGGCCTGCAATGCACAGTTTCAGTGCTCCTGTTGGGACCCTGTCGGGTGCTGTGCTCTGTCCCCCCCTTCAGGCCTTGACAAGTGGGTTTGCATTTTTGACGCCAGGGTCTCCATTGCTAGCCCAAACACCTGCGTACTTTCGGTGCCTGCTTACTGATTCAACCACTCTTGATTACCTTCACTGGCCGTGCTGAAAGTCGGTGCTTCAACTTTGTGCTTCGTGTGCAGGTTCATTCGAGTATCTGATTACTTGTATCTTGCCCAGTATCTGGTGATCAAACGAGCAAGGTCTGTGCTGCATGGATGCGGTGGTGTGCACTCACAGCATTTAGTTTCTGGGTCTGTGAAAGCATTGAAAGCATCGAGGCGATAGATCTATGAGCACATGAACAGCGGGTCAGAAAGGTCATTCAGACACACCTTCGTAACCCATCCATGCATTGCAAGTGCCCGTGAGATACATCAGATTTTCTGTGCATTTTGCGTATGCAATGACAACAAATTCTTAACATCGTTTCGGATCTCAGCATGAAGCTTTATTTCTGACATGGGGTGCCGAGGGGTTCGTGTAATGTGATGTTTTCCGGGCAAATTTTCTACTGGAGTAGTTTTGGGCATGTGGGTGCCTTGGTGGGTGGGTGGGTGGGTACGAATGACCCCTGCTGCTGCATCCACGAGACATGCAGGGCTTTGTGGGCAATGACCTGCGTGTTGACAGGACCCCTCGCCCCCAGAAAGATCCATGTGGGCCTCTGCTCTGCAACTCGACACATTGTACCAGGGGGTTTTTTAGGGGACAAGTATTTTTTTTTCAGACCAAAAATCTGGTCCTAGCCTAGTAGCACTTTGTCTCGGTTACCCGTTGCGTGCCATCGGTTGGAGCTGTGCAGATTTTGCTGGCTACCGGACACACCTGCCTTTTTTTTTTTGAATTAAAAAACCCCTGCATTGTACCGCGTACCTGTGTACAGCTTGGAGCCCAACAACCACAAGCTGTACCTGACTTTGATCGAAAAAGTCGGGGAGAAGGAGCTGGACCATTTGGTCCTGCAGACTACCTACTGCTGTGCCAAAGCCCTGATGGCGTCCGACAAAGTGAAGTCATCCGCGTCGGAGCGATCCCTGCTCAAGAACATCGGGTCATGGCTTGGACACCTGACCATTGCCAGGTGTTGTCCAGTCTGTGCTGCCCCTCCCTCCCCCGCCCCGCCAGGAGTGTTGTGACCAGTGCCTGTTTATCACGTTCATTGTGTGTGGCAGTGTGTGGTCATTCCCCTGACCGTGTTCCGTCGCTCGTGTGTGGAAGCCGGGTCATACTCAATCACGCATCCGGCAGGGCAAGGTTGTTCTGAGCCACACGAGATGGCACTGGATCCCAGTGAATCTAGGAGTGTAGGAGAGCTCGTAAAGTTCAGGTGGACGTATAGTCCAGGAGTTTCCTCTTGCACCGTGAACGGATGGAAATGAATCTCAGCTGAAGCGGAAATCTGAAACAAAAATGGGTTTTGGGGTGGACTGTTGATATTTTGGATTCAATCCAGCATGGTTTCTGTGAGGGCATTGCGTGCGCCGTGCGCAAATTCAGCCGCTTCTGCCGCTTTGTCGATTTGTGTCATCAGAAACAAACCAATCTTGGCGCGCAATTTGGATTTGAAGGATCTGCTCTTTGACTCCCTGGCAACAGGCAGGATGATTGCGGTGGTGCCTTTTGTGGCGAAGATTTTGGAACAAAGCTGCCAGTCGAAGGTTTTCCGGCCGCCAAATCCATGGCTGATGGGGTTATTGATGCTCTTTGTCGAGATCCATCAGGTCTGCACACGTGCCACTGTGTGATGCTGAGGCCATCCCCTCGGGTCTCTGTTTGTTGTAATTTTCTACCTACTACTTCTTGTTCGCTGAACTCACGGGGGTTGCCTCTCAATCAACAATGTTCGGTGGTTCAGCAACGGCAGTTGGGATCCAGTCGCAATGCAGTTCAGGCCCCAAGGGGGTAGTCATGTGCCGCACAGCACTTGGTTTGCAGGGGAAGACCCCCCTGCTTCTGCCTGCCACTGTGGTGGGCACCAATCGCTCTCCTCTCCGTCATCGTGTCCCAGTTGCCGGATTTGAAGCTGACGTTGAAGTTTGAAGTGGAGGTGCTGCTGAAAAACATCAGCGTAGACATGAACGATGTGCAACAGTTGATTGCACAGAAGAAGGACAAAGGGAACCAACGCAAATTGGACGCCCTTCGGTCGGAGGTACGTCCATTCGGATTGTTTCTTGGTTTGTTCAGGCCCCCAGGACGGGGACCGGACACCCCACGCCCCGTTCCTCACCCCTGGCCTCGCGGTGCTGCACAGTTCAGGCTCTTTGTGCTGCTTTCAGCCGGTTTAGATCACAACCCATGCAATGCATTGGGGTGGACAGCAGTGGTTCAAAACGAGGGAGAGAACACGGCGTGTTGCTGGTATCTGGCAGCGACACGCGACTGCCGTTGTGGCCGCAAAGTTGCATCTGGGGTGCTAATCCTGCGGCGCGCAAGTTGGGGAATTATCATGGAACAGGGGACATTGTGCCCTTTTGTCCCTGCGACTCACTCAGGGCTAAGTGGACATATGCATTTGGGGCTCATTTAGGGCTCAGCATGACGGTGTCTTCCTTCCTACTTCCCTCACCCAAATTGGAGGAAAATTGATGCGGTGCTAACTACCCTTCCGCTAATTACCCGTACCCTGCGGCGCTTGTGGCGCGCAGTAAGCGCTCCCTCTGAGTCCAAAGACCGCACAGTCGTTGCAATTTCTCGGGGTATCTGTGGCCTGCCAGAGGGGTGCTCATGAGACGCGGTTGTGCTTGTGTGATCTTCCTCGAGCCCGTTCCATTGCAGGTTGAGTTGCGGGGGTCCACCGATTTCATGCTGAAAGAAGCCATCGGACGGCCCAGCGAGAAGGACAAGGAGACTGCGGGAGATTTCCAGATGTTTGGCCCCTCAATTGTTGCCGGCAGCGGCGGCTTTGGCGGGTTCAACAGCGGAGCGGCCCCGGTGGGCCCCAGCATACCACCCCAGGCACCGGCAGTCTCCAGTGCGCCGGCCCCCGGGCACATGGCGCCCACGAGTGTGCCTATGCCCCCGGAGCTGCACCCTGCGGTCTCCCAGCCTGGGCCCTCCCCCGGCCCGCCCTTCTGCCCCTTACCCGCCACCTCATCCGCACCTAATTTGGTCAATATGATGGGTCCAGAGCCAGCCACCCCCACCAGCAGCGCCTCTGAGGGCCCGCCCCTCTTCAACGGCCCTGCTCCGGTCGGGCTGGGCACCAATCAGCCCCCGTTTGGCGGGATGCCCCTCCGCGATGGGCCAAGCAATGTGCAAGGCGCCTTCAGCAGTGGACCGGGAGGTCCAGCGTTCAATGCGGCGTTCAGGCCTGGGCCTCCGAGCTCTTTGCCGGGGCCAGGGAGCACGCCTGGGGTCTCCAATCTCGGCGTGCTTGGTGCCGGACCGCGGCCTGGAGCAGGCCCGCATGTCCCAGGTCCACTTGCCTGTGTGAGATCTCCAGGGCAAGTGCATTTAGGTGGCGGTGGGGGCACCCCACCACACTGAGAGGGGCGGGGCTCTTGGAGGGGCAGTTCAGCGCAGTTCTGCCTGCGACGTGATGTCCGGAGTGGCGGTACTGGGATTGGGGTCAAAAAGAATTTAGCATATTTAGATTTCCAATCAACGATGCACATTCTGACCGCACACCGGTGGGGGGAAGAAATTGTTGACCGCTCACCATAAAAACCCCAGGAATTTCTGGCAGGTGCGAGAATGAATTCAAGGCATCCGATGATGTTGTTGTCGGCCCTACTGGAAAGGCAACAAAAATGCTGCTCCCCACGAGCATAGCTTTGGGGTCTGGAGGGGGGTTTTACCAGAAAGGCCGGGGAAGTATGCCAGTTGGTATGCAATGGTTTGAGTTTTTGAAATACACTGGTTACATTGATTGTTCCCAGCCACTGGGGAAACGTATTTTCACCAGGTCGGAGTGGGTTTGGAGAGGGGGGGAGGGGGGGGCTGCTGCCTATACTGCGTGCTGCTTTCTTTCCCTTGCTGAACACGTTCTGCCAACTCCTCCCAAGAACCAGGAGGACTCACTTGGTGCATGACAATTGATGTTCTCGGCACACAGTCAGTTTTCACAACAGCTATGTTGGAAAGCATTTACGCAAAACACCGGCCTCCCACCCCAAACAAGCACACTGCACACATCCGGGGACTGGGGATGTACTGACGAGCAGTCGACGGACCCAATCCCAAGAGTTGGTAGCACTTAGAAATGTGTAGAATGCCCTGGAGAGAGCTTTGACTTGTATCAAGTCATTGATGAAAATGTGTGCGTCTGCATACGCTGGCCTTCGAGTCTGTGGCATCACACTGTTCACTGGACATGTGCCCACTGCGAAGGAGTTTTCTGCACGTGTACATTCCTGCAATGTACCGAGTGCCACTATCCAGCAGATCGGGCAGCGGCAGCACTCTTGGAGCCCCCCACATCAGATGGGTAGCCCGTACTGCTCATCCCAAATCTAAGCCCCGCGGTCCTGGCAACACCACTGCAAGTGGGATAACCGACTGTGGGCCTTTTGTTCCGGACCCAACTTTCATGCCTAATTATTTTGCTTTCTGCGGCTCTGTACTTTTTGCTCCCTGCTGCGTTGCATTTTTCAGTGATGCTTTCTATTGATCATTATTTTAAATCGTTTAGTGCAGCCCCTTTTAGCAGCAGGCATCGATATGTTGGCCGCTGTGTTCCCTACGTTTGATGTTCCGGTTTAATTTCTATGTGCGCTTCGTTTTTTTGTTTTTCTGTGATGGATTCATGTTGTGCTCTGTCTTGGACGCCAAATGAGCTGTTCGAGGATCTGTCTCACATCTTTCTTGTTGCAGAGCCTACACAAGGGGAAGACCTGCGGTTGAATCATCCCTTCCTTTTGGGCATGGTCAAGCTCAGCCCCGGTGTTCTGGGCAACCCTGTGCTCAAAGGCAAAGCAGAGATCAATGCATGGGTGGCCTTCACTCTGGATCGGGCGGTGATGGAGATCATTCAGCCATGTGTCGAAAGATCTGTGATGATTGCATGCACCACCACTAGGTATCTGCCCCATGTTCATCTGGGGAGGGGGTTCCCCTGCATGGAGCAGTGCAGGAGTGCAGGGAGTAATGTTGCGATATGTGGCCTTCTTTCTCTGGTGGGAAGTGGATTGGAATGTCGTGGTTTTTTTAAGCGGGGTTCGAGGTAGGTGCGTCCACAGGATGACGAACAGGTAACTCTGCAGCCCCCCCCCCCCCCATCTGTTGATGGATTGCACCAGGGCGGATGCAACAATTTGTCTGAAATGCACCCCATCTTTCCATGTGGTCTTTCCATGTGCGGGTAGAAGACTACGGTCCAGTGATGCAAAAAATGAACGGGATTTTGTTTGTGTGGCAAGGATGAAAATTACGGACAGTTATGTCCCACATGTTCTGAACACATTTGTAAGGACTGTGGATACAAATGGATGCATTTGTCGATTATGTGGAAAACCGTTGTAATGTGTCGCAAGGGGTTGTAAAGGGAGAGTCCGCAACCAATCGTGTTCGACAACCCTTCTCAGTGCTCAGCAACCCACAACAAACCTTAGCCCTACCGCTAACCTTCAACATGATATTCTCCTTGTTCTCTGCGGCACCAGATTGGGGAGGGCTGTGGTTTGCTGAGGGTTGTTGGAGGCCGTCGAGGGTTGTGCTTGGTGTTAGAGATCATTTGGCGGGTGTTCAGTGGTGTTGTTGCGGTTTGGAGATCGGCTTGTGGTTCGTGTTGTTGCTTGCGGTCTTTTTTTTTAAATTGTACAGTTCCCCACCATGCTGTATTGAGTAATGTCCCATGAAGATGGATTTCATTTTCAAGCCTAGATTGGGGGTCAGGGTGCACAGTGGGATCTGGAGTGACAAGTGGCCCTGACTTTTTGCAGGGAGCTTGTGATGAAGGATTTTGCCACAGACTCCGATGACACCAAGCTGCGACAATGTGCTCATTTGATGGTCCAGAGTTTAGCATCCAATCTGGCAATGGTCACATGCAAGGATCCTCTGAGACTGACGGTGATGAATCAGCTGCGTTCTACGTTCATCAACAAATGGGGAGAGCCACAGGTGCGTTTGCTGCAGACTCTGGTGACAGATGCCGTGGCCAACGTTTCTTTGGTGTGCATTAGCGACATGAAGGCATGTGCTCTAATCTCAACGCGAGCAGATTGTGAGCGCATGCAAGCGTGCACAAATTGTGACCGTGGTGGAGCAAAGCATTGGGAGTGGCAACAAGCGCATATGCATAAGATGATGTCACGGGAATCAGGACCTCCAGGCTTTGTCGTCTACCATTTTGCGCTGCACGTGGCACACAAAAACGTTCTGCAAGCACCCATATGCAGATGTGCATGTAAACCACCCCTTTCCAGGACCGTGTGGGCCAAGAGGCTCTGCAACAAGCGTGTGAGATGATCACGCAAGAGAACATAGAACTCGGTGTTGCATTGGTGCGAAAATCTGCCATCGAGGAAGCTGTCCGAGAAATTGACAGCAACATGGAAGCATCGATGGAGGAGAAGCGCAAAGCGAGAGAAACTGGCCAGCCCTACATTCCCAGGTATTTGCCATTGACTGCGCCCCCATGGTGTGGTGCGCAAGGCAGGGCACACTGAGTATCTCATGCTTTGTCCATATCACCACGACCTGAACCTCACGGCAGCCGCACTCACAACTCTCAGCCCCCGCGCAGGGACTTGCTATGTAACCATGGGCTTTTGCTTGGTCGGGCGACACCAGAAACTATGATTCAGCCACAACTGCAGCACCATTGGGACTTGGCAACTGTCTTCCTGAACCTTCATCAGTCCCTGGGCCCCGCAACTCGGTCATTTTTGGGTGCTTCCGGCGGCTGAAACTGCTAGTGTAGCTTGTATCTGGATGTATGCGCTTTTCAATCTCACTGGCAAGCAGTAACTCAACACTTCTGTCCCCTGGAAGCCCTGGAAAATACAGGTCCCAGGTTTGCTGGCCCTGATTTGCATGTCATTGACCCTGCAGGCTCGATGTATCAAATTTGCGCTGCTGGTTTGTAAGCAAGGTTGCATGAGCCTTTGGATGCCATCTCATTTTTTGCTGGGGCAAGTCTCAGTCAGCAGAGTGGACTGCCATGCTCTCAACATCACCTTGATAAAAGAGAGATGCACAGCACACACAGTGCCCACAGCTGCACAGGCACATGCCTGGAAGCTGGAGATTTCCATGTCCTGGTGGATGAGGTTTTTGCCATCATGGCCGCTCATGATTATGCCTTCATTTGCCATGCTGGTCCTGTGACAATATTTGCTCGGGATTTTGGACATCATGCGCGAACGTCACAAGTATTCGAGAGCATAGCGTGCACCGCTGCACAAAGCTGGCCAGCCCAACAGTAATGTGTCAGGGTGCCTGTGCCAAAGCGGCAAGTGCAATGTTCGTCCCGAATGCTCCGTTGCTGTTTCCAGGTCTGCAGGTGCAAACCAGTATGCGCTGCAGCAATTCTTCACCACTCTGCCAGACGCCCTGCGGCCCAAGCAGGGCAGTGGGTCTGGCCCACACCGGCAGACGTATGATGATTTTGCAGCTACTTTGCAGCACAATGTGGACTTCCCACCGTCCGTTCCTACGGTGCCACCCACAAGTCAGCAGTCAGTCGCAGGCCCTGCAGGTCTCTCCCCAGTCGTGCGCTCCTCTCGCCCCCTTTTTCCTGTAAGAGGACATGCTTAGAAATGAGATTTGTTACCTCCTGCCTTTCCCCCTCTGCCACTTCCTCCTGCCTGAGTGTCGTCAATACCGCTGGATGAACTTTTGGGCTTGGGGATGTGAGAATCGCCGTCGGAAGGGGCTGGGTGGGAGGAATTGCGGCAGTGTAGTACGCATGGTGGTATGCATGGGAGCCCGGTTTTGCCCCATCTCATTATTTCACCATTTTTAGACACAAGACTGCGCCGGACGCATCATATGGGTTTTTGGTCACACCCAAGATGTGGTGGTGGTAGGTTTGGGTGATTTTCTGACATTACGACCATGTTTCCATATCTCTCGGGGACATTCATCACATGCCAATGCCGAGGGTTTTGATACTTTTCGGGAAGTTTTGCAAGTTTCGCTTCAATATGTGGAAGTAAGCACCCCCCTATTTTGAGGGTGGGGAACTCAAAAAAAAAACATGTTTTGGAAGGTATTTAGATGCGTAGGGTGGGTTTTGAGCCCTAGTAAGGGGTAGGAAGGGCTAAAAATAGGACATGACATCATCCTATGCAGATTGCTGAAAATAGGCAACTTACGGACAAAATTGGTGGCATGAGCCATTATTCACCCCTAAAAGTGACTGTGAATGATGCAAATGAGCAAAAGGAAGGGGAACGTTTCCAATTTCCATTGTATGGGGGGGCTAAAGGGTAGGTATGGGCTATTTTTTGGGGTAAAGTGGCTATTTTTAGCACCCGTGGTGGGATCTTGTCAACAGCAATGTCATTCCTTTTTTTTCTTTTTGTAATTTTGCCCTCGTACAGCTCTCCCACTGTCCCAACCTTCTTCAAAAGCATATTTTTTTTGAACTCCCCACACCAAAAACAGGGGGGGTTCCCGCAACCTCCCCCAAAAGCGCATGATGGGGGTGGTGGTGGGGGGCAAGAATGTCTGAAACCTGACCAGAACAGGCAAAAAAACCCAAACTGTCAACGGTGACTGCAGTAGCTAGTGCTCGGACGCTCTGTCTGTTGTTGTCCCATATCCTGTGCGCGCCCAATCTGACCACAAAAATGGCTGCGACATGGCCTTCTGCAGCGTATCGCTGCAATGGGTGAGGCCTAGCTGTTGCTACGTGAGCCCCCATAGGTTTCGCTTCTTGGCACTTTGTTTTTTGGTTATTTTCCTTGGTTCTTCTTCTTTCGTCTTCTTTTTTGGCGGGCCCCAATGTTTTAAGGAAGATATTTCTGGTGATTTCGCGCAAAAATCTTCAGTGTTCCTCGTGGATCTCCGCCATTGCATGCTCAGCACAGTTGGGACTCCAGTTGTGACCACTGAGTGTATGGGTGCCTGAGCTTTAGCACGGTTGTGGTCCATGTGGTCCTCTTCGATGTCAGGGCATTTTCTTTGTCATGTCAATGATCCGGTGGTCACCCAACTCAGAGTTTCAACAATGTTCAAGTGCCCCATGAAAGGCTTACAGACAGCAATTCTGCACATATGAAGTTGTTGTACTGCACCAACCCTTGGCAACGCGCAAAACCAGTCGACACCATTCGAAACGAACCAGTACCCAGGCGATTTATAAGTACCCCCATTTCGGACTGCCAGCGGGAAGATTGCCTAACGGCTAGCTGGCGGTCTTCCTGCGGCCTGCCGTAGATGATTCATTCGACAGACTGCCCCAACGTTCATGTTCATCCACAACACACTTCAGGGTGCCTTACTGAAGGCATTTGAGAAAATATATTCCAAAATCCTGGTTGTGAGGCCACTTTCAGGTGCTTTGCCACAGGCCACAAACTTTAATTGGGTTGGCTGATGAACTGTCACAGTACCCTGTCCTGTCCAGCCTGATCCCAATTGAGTGACTGCCTCTCTGAGGCTTCTGATAACCACAAGGCTGCGCGGACCACTGTGCTGTGATCCAATTAGCATCCATCGCACATTTCTGAGGCGATGGACGGCAGAACAGCACGGGGACTGCGACATTGAATAACAGCAAACTGCATGACACAGTGATTTGACGATAAGTTTGCTGCTCAAGGCATGATACCAATGACAATGTCAGCCCTCCACCCTAAGTCTCCTTGTACTGTTGCCCCAATGCAGGCACAGAAGCAGCTGGAGCACCTCCCGCGCAGCCAGCAGCTGAGGGAGGAGAAACGCAATTCGGCCGACCAGCCCTTGCGGCTCTTCAAAGCCTTCAGAACACCTTGCACGACATTGAAAAAGAAGCGTTGAGTCACTACAAGCTGCACCCACCCACAAATGTGACCAGGTCTGTGGCACTGGCGCATGTGTATTGACACCGGTCTCATTTGTTCTCCCCTCAAGTTGTGCACTACAACAGTCCAATACCATGGAGCAGGGAGCGGAAACGATAAAACATGCTGCAGAATCAGCTGGTCTGCCCCTGGTGGGCTCCTCCTCCTGTTGCGCAAACAGTTGGTGTGTGAAATGGAGCACACCAGGTGTCCCAGACCCAGTCATGCAACTTGCTGCTGTGCTGCCTGACGAGGCTGTGTGCTGCGTGAGCCATGTTGCTTCTGCAGCTGGTTTGTGTATCAGTTGAGAACGGAAAGGGAAATGCACATTGATGTCCCTGTTTCTGTTTTGTAGGGTGTTGCTGCATTGCCTCAGTCAAACCCTTAAGCCCACAAACATGCCACCACACCCGCTCACGCACGTGGCGCACCTCCAAAAGGTCATTTGTCCCTTTCTCTTGCAGCATTCTGAGTCTGACGCACAGCAGCTTCACACAAGGGGCCCAATCAGCAGAGCATGAACGAATCAAGGAACTTGTGTGCGGCATCCATCCTCTCATTCAGGAGGACACTGCTTTGTTGTTTGCACGGGACATCTTTGACAAGGTATGCCATGATCCATTAAATGCCCCCTTTGCACCTCTCCAGCTGTAATGGCCAGGCAACCCCCTGGGCATCGCCCACTGGGCAGAGCAAGAAAGAAGGTGGTCCCCTACCCACCACCTCACCTGCCGACCAACTGCACATACCTGAGAGACACGCAAAGAAATGCCCGCACTCTGCGCCACAGATCACATCGAAGATTCGAGTGGAATCTGTATGACATACCACAGTTGTCCCTGCACTGCATGACAGGTCTCCTCGCGGATGGCCTCAGCGACTCGGGGGAGGGGGATGGCGCGGGGGACAGGTGAAATTGGAGAGGAGGAGGAGGAGGAGGAGGAGGAGGAGGAGGAGGAGGAGGAGGAGGACAGGGGCGACTCCCCGGGGAGACGCTTCATGGCGGTGGGCTTGGGTTTGGGCGGGGGGTCCGGGTTTGGTGGTTGGGGGTTTGGGTTGTGATTCGCGTTGGGGTGGGCCTTTGGCTTCGGCCGGCGCTTTTGGTGCCAAGGCCCCCGTTGCCTCGGCCATCTCCGCCAACTGGTGCTTCCAGATGTGAAACATGTTGTCACAACACTGCCCACTGTTTGCAGGTGTTCTCACTAAGCGACAAGATCATCGCAGAGCAGAAGACTTTACCGATGCAACCGTCCACAGATTTATATGTGTTGATGCTGGTCAACGAAGTGTGCCTCTTCGTGTTGCAGACGGCAAGAGAGAAGAATGCCCAGCTGGTGACCAATGAGCTGACAACTCTCTTCCTGCAGCACGAAAAGCGGTGGCAGCACAAGTATATTGCAGTGAACTTCATCCGACTGAGGCTTATCAACATGCAGGTGTGTAAGTGCTGTGTGGTGCATTGGTTTTGGAACGCACTGCCTCATGGGTGTACGTGCACCCAAAGACAATACAGGCCAGACCGCATTGAGCTTCTTGTGTGTGCTGCTCATGCATGCGCGCAAGTGTCAAGTACACATCGTAGTCTGCAGGCTCGACATTGTACATTACCGCCCCCGTCCCCAATTAAACCCAGCAAAGAACAACAGGTACCGCCTGTGCAAAATTCGTTTTACCTTGGAGCTAGGGCCCGGGATGCAGCTCCCAATTCGGCATCTTCCAATTTTTTTTTTAGCCCAATGGTGGCAATCCAGACTGCCCAAGTCTTGTGCCTGGGCATTGCTGGGGGATAGTAGGAGTGAGCAGAGACAAGCTGTAGAAGCTTCTTTGGTACCAGCAAAGTACAGGGTTTGTTTGCGTCCCAGTTTGACCGTGCTGAGCCTGGTGAAACCAAACGGACCACGTTTTTGATGTATCCACCCATGATGGCCGTCATGTCGTTACTACTGCTTGATGCATGATGCGTGATGAATCAATGCCTCACGCTGGACTTAAACGGGACGGTAAGCTGACCGTGGGAGCAGCTGGTGACCCTACGCTAGCATGCTTCTTTGCCTTGTGTGCTTCGGCTCACAAATGATGATGCGCAATGTGCGAGCAGTAGCACACCCTCTTGCCACCAGGGAAGAAAGTTTGTTGTAGCGTTGTGGCTTTCCCCGATGGCTTATTCGTCCAAGGGGGGCCTCGGGTTTTTTTTTGCACTAAAAGTGGTGGCTTATAGTGGGTGTTGCTTGTTACCCCATAAGTATGGGTGCTTGTGAGCGGTGGTGTGCCACAGCGCCAAACCTGTGGTGTTCACGACACAGCTAAATCGTGATCGATGATCGATTAGGAAGGTCATCCCGAGCTTCAAGGTCAAGTTATATCTTTGGTAGCATTTTTTTTGTCTCCCTCCCACTGGCGGACGCATGTTGTCTACCGTTTGCCTGCTTGCAGTGCTTGCGTGACTCATCATGGTCCGCTGTTGCAGGATTTTGATAAGCAACTGACTGAGGCGTTGCAGCAGCCTGTGTCCGCCACCTCTCGCCAAATTGTGGAGTTTGCCGGATCCGTGGTGCAGCGGTGCTTAGTGGATGAACAATTGATTACACAAAAGGACTTGAAGAACACGCTTGAGACGCTTGGCAAGATTGCAAAGAATCCTCCTCCTGGAAACCAAGGTAGCACCCACCGCAGTCCTAGAGACCACCCTTTGAAATCCCTGGAAAGATGCGGTTGAGTTTAGCTGAACCAAGTTTCTGTTGCTCATCCCCAGAATCGCGTCCTTCTGCAGTGTCCAGGGCGGATATGACCCAACAGTAGCACGGTCACAAACGGGGTCTATGGAGGATCCTGTTTGCTTTCTGTATTGCATGCGGAAGCTAGGTGCGCTGGCTCATTGAAGGGGGGGGCACGTGAGGCGCGCACGGAGTGCAACTATTGAACAGAGTGGGAAGTGTGTTTTGAATGCTCCTTCGGGTGTCTTTTTGGGGTGTGGAGGGAAATACTGCGGCCGTTCCTGGGGGTTATCACTTCAACACGTGCGTGCGACGCGCGGGTGCTCCCAGAAGGTGAAACGGGGGAAAGGCTGAAACAGCCTCATGCTCCTTCGTGTGCATTTGTTTTTGTGGAGATGCTGGTTCTGCAGAGTTGGGCTGCATGTTCTGGTGAGGGGTCGTTTGTGACCCCGCCTTAAGTGCAGAGACCGCTGCGAACAATGTATGCCCCTACTGTTGGCACCACGTTTGCCATCTAATTTTGTGCAATATTGTTTGAGGTCACATTGGCTGAATCGGCACATGGCATTGCCTGCACAGCGCAAATTGCAGCGCGCAGTGCAGTGCCTCCCACCTGAGACGGACTGGGATGCCGACATCAGGCAGGTCTTGTGGTGTGCTGTGGTCCACGCCCAGCGGTTCATGAATTTATTGCTTGCCTCCCCCTCTCAGGGGCCAATACCGCTGCAGATGCACCGGCACAAGCTGACGGGCCCAGTGAGAACGCAGGGGCCGGGGCAGGGCCACCCACAGGGCCGGGCCTCCTCAGTCAGTCCGCAGCGGATCCTGCCTTGAGGGCTACGGTCGGGAAGCTCTTCTGGGAGTGGATTGGGATCTGCAACGGCAAAATGGAGGGGTCCAGTCAGACGCTGCAGCAGCAGGCGTTGGAGTTCATTGGCAAATTGCAGGTGCGCTACCTGCTGCTGCGCACTGAGCTGCACACATGTTGGAAGGGTGAAGGTTGCATGCTGAGGGAATCGGTGTGCCCCAGCGAGCGCATCGGCTTCTCTCCGCTGTGGAGACCTGATACGGCAGGGCCAATGTGGCCGACCCCCGCTGCATTTCGTAATACGACAGGGATTGTGTAGCCATTCGCCTCCGCTCCTTCGCAGGCAAAGAAAAAATTGTGCGCTTTGCTCCCCGGTTCGACTCATTTCGCATTTGGATCGCTTGCCCCTTGTGTGACAAACGACTCATCATCCAGTGAGTAGTCCGGTTCACAGGACAGATTGTTCGCAGAGCGCCATGTGAGTTCAGACTCTGAATCTGCGGGAGGTGGCGACATAACTCCTGCCGTAGCGGGTTCTTTCCACAAGCTTGTATTTCCTGACGACCCACAATTTCGCACATTACACGTACCCTGCATAGCATGTCACGGCACCACAGCATTCTCCTTTTTGTGTGTCACAGCACCACGGCATGCTTAAGGCGGTGCAGGTGATGGACAAGTTCTTTGGTCTGTTGATGGAGATGTCTGTGGAGTGCTGCGTGCAAGAGCTGCTAAAGACCAGCAAAACAGAGGAGCCTTCCAAGGGCACAGCTGCCAACTCTACTCACTTCCAAACCGTCGATGCTTTTTCAGACCTCATTGTTCTGCTAATCAAGTGTTGTGGAAGAGGTCTGATTGAGCAATACTGATGCATGTCACTGCTGCTGCATGGGGTTTGCGGATGGTCATTACATCAACGTTGTTTCGTGTGGCTTCTGTTTCGTTGGACATCTATGTTGGTGGGCAGACACGGTGATCTCATGTTGGCATCCCAGGATTTCCTCTTTCCATCTTTGCGAAAGTGATAGGGAATCAATTTCAAGTTCAAGTACCTGTAGCGCAGCGAAATTTTTGATACGTAGTAGCACCAACACGCACAACATTGTATGTCAACAATGCACGTAAGAAAGCGTGAAGAGTGAAGTTCGTGCACTCTCCATTTGAAACGTATGCGCCGTTTATATCCAGCGTTTTACGGTCTGCCAAAGGTAGTTCCAATCAGCCCAAGATTGGCCAAAGATACCTGGGCACCAATCCATGAATTGGCAAAAGCTACACGACCCTGCGGTGTGCTCCAAAATGCCCAGGTGTCCCCAAAAGATCTCGCTTTTTTTCCCCAGTGAAAGAATGCACACACTCCAGGGGCCAGTGGCATCAAGTCATTTGCTGTCCTTTACCGGTCCAACGTGGTTGGCGTTATCAGCCACATTTTTTCAGCCAGCCACCAACCGCCGCTGGCCAGTCGTCGCAGTGCGTTCGGCACAGGGAGACAACTGAACATTTGGGGTACAATTGCCCTCGTCGGACTGACGTGCACTCCCTTCTATACCGGTGCATTTAACGGATGACAGGCACCACGGGACGGATACAGTGGGATGGCAGTAGTGTTTGTGGTGCGTTTACATGAGATGTCATACTAGTGACAAGGTAAATGTAAATGGTTGCCTCCTACCCGCCCTCCTCCACTATGTCCATGGAATAAGCCATCAACGTGAAATACCTACATACCCTCTCCATGCTTACAGAGTCTGCTTTTTCCAACGGCAATACTCCATCAATGCCGACATTGCAGTGATGGCACCAATGGTGATACGGGGGAATCTGAAAGGCTGCTTCGTACCCTCCTTTAGCACGTGTTTTGAGGTTGTGGCGCCGTGAATGTGAGGTCGTCTGTTTTGTTGCTAAGTTTCTCAGTGTTGGACAAAAAGTTGACGAGCAAAGGCAAAGGCAATGACTGGGGTATGCCTCCCCGTGGAAACATATAACACAATGAAGAAATTGCGAAATCGGGGAAAATTGCGAAATCTTGCGGACCTCAAACCCCCCCCCCCCCAGAGCCAACCACCAAGGCCTTGTGCCAACCCCCCCCCCCCCCATGAGGCATCGTCATGGTGCTCACACTGGTGGGCTTCCCACCCTCAATTTGCGACCATGCAAAGCAAGACCATGTATTGGTCTTGCTTTTGCGAAGTTACAGGCGTCCATGACACACTCAACAGTCAGTTGCGCTTGTTGAGGTTTTTGATGAGCATCGACAGACTGGATGGCTCGTAGTGCGTCGCAGTAACAGTATTGGTAATGAACGGACAGTGGCAAAGCAAGACACTGATGGAACATCTGTGTGTGGTGCACAGCTTTCACTTGTGCTTGTGGCTGTAGGGCATCAACCGAAGCAGGGGGACCAGGCCCCACCCAACAGCATAGTGGCAGAAGTGGCATTGCTGACCAAGGTGGTGGCCGTGGTGTCGCGGGTATTGATGGAAGACCATGACATGCAGCTGACTGCACAGGTGCCGTGTCTGCCTCCCCGACCGTCCCACAGCCTTCACCCGGCTTCCTGCTGCTACAACCTCTCTTCCCATCCACTTTCACCGCATGCTGACTCACATCAGGCGATCACAGCAAACGAATCTTTTCGAATCGCAATCCGGCAGCAACCTGCCATTTCACGAGACATGCATCAGATATGCTGCAACAGACAAAACGCAGTACATGCAACCTCAGCCTTTGGTGGGACACATGCCCAAAGGGTGACCCGCAGATAAGCCAATTGGCTGTTTGTCGCGCCGCTTGCACGGGTGCCTGTGCAGTGTGCAATGTAGCAGAGTGAGCGCCACAACTTCCTTTGCGCTGTGGCCTGTTTGCCGTCTACATTTTCCATGCGTGCCTGCCCGCATCCAGACTGCAAGTGCATGTGGGAGCCACACAAGCAAGTTGTTCACACGGTGGGATGTCATAGGGGCCTGAGGGTGGCGGGTTTTCAACCGGGGGGCGGGGGGTCAATAGGGCCCCCAAAAACTGGGGGGGGGGGTTGGGAAAAAGGCTCAATTAGCAGGACCATTCATTAGTGATGGTGAAGTCTTGAATTTTTTCGACCATTGAAAATGGCCTGCCCAGCCCTGTCTTATGGCATTTCATTGTGCTTTGTTGCATACTTTTAGACCAAGGTTGGCATCATGTCATGATGGAGGAACGTTGTGGTGTCCAGGGTGCTTTTATCCATCGAGCCTTTGTCTTTCGTGTGTCGTGAATTGCACCATATGGAGGAGAGGAGAAGCAATTCAAGAAGATGCGAGCACACGTACAACCGGATTGCATGCACTCTTGCAACACACAGTGCGGTGGGGTGAGGTAAATCCCGCTTTGCAAGCAGTTGTTGATCACTTGGTGGTTACCCTGCCCCGAAAAAGACTGCTTTAGGAAATTCAACCATTTTTATGTCGCCCCAGGGCCAGAGTTTTGCTTAGCAACTCAGCATCTCCTGGAGGGGGGGGGGAGGATCTGACACCACCCCCCCCCCCCTCGGACCCCCCCCCCCCCACCACCCCCACCCCCTCCCCCGCCTTCAGCGATTGAGCAAATTTTTCTCCAGGTCTTCGGCCAATCAAAAATTTTCTCTAGCGCCTTCGGCGCAAGTCAGTTTAGGCCAAAAATTTTCTTCGGCACCTTCGGCGCCTCCCACAACTCAGGGTCTCACGGGGGGGTCCCCCCCACAGCCCCACCCACCCACCCCCCTTGGACCCCCCCCCCCCCTTCAGGAAAACTCTGCCCACGGCTGCAGCGAGAGAAAATTGCAGTCCAGGTCCTGTTTCCCAAGGAAAGACAACACGTAATTTTAGGGCTTTCACATGCGTCGCAGCTTGCCCAGGGAGGCCACGCAGGAAGAGGGCCCAGGGGGCTGAAGGCGCTCTCAGGCGGCGTCTTTTTGCCGCCTCCCAGCATCGCTGTGCCACAAGATTACCAGCATGGCCCTGCGCAGAGACAATGGCTCTGCAAGGTGAGTCAGGAGCCGGCTGCACATAGTCCTCCCCAGCCTAGACCCAAGCCCTGTCATACACGGGGGTCGATCGGGGACCCACACCGATGGCTGGGCGGTGTGCAGAGTTGTCAGGGATGCCATCGTGCCCGCCGAGTGGCCTGTGAGCGTCCCCATATCTAATGCCACCCAGTCACCCCCCCTCCCCTCTCCAGGCAAGACCGGTGGAGCAAGGGCACTGCGTAGTGAGAGGCCGATGGGCACTGCCACCGATGGAGGGAAAGGGTTCCAGGAAAGGACAGGGCTAAGTGGTGAGAGGCCAATAGGCACCAGACAGCAATCCACCTAGGCGTCATCCCCCCCCCCCCCCTGCTCTCGTTCAACATTTATGCCCCCCCCCCCCCCCCCCGCTCTTCCCTCACTCTCCTTCTGTTGTTCTGGAATCCTCATTTCCATTTCTATTCTTAGGTCAGCGGAAACACTGCCAGTTTGCCATGGCAAGGATTCAACCAGCAGCCCTATTTCCGATTCTTCTCTAATTTGCTGATAGCTCTGAACCAAGTGCAGGGGGAGGTCTGTGGCTTCCTCCATTTTTGCACCGCACCCTGGCACACGCCTGCTCCGTGTTTTGATCTGAGAAGCCATTTTACACTTCATTTGTGATCGCTTTCACTCAAAGGTCACGTTGGCGACAAGCAGTCGGCATGGGTGACTGTCAAATGCCCCATCGGGCAACCGGAGTTTGCACTTCAGGGATGAGGGGCAGTTCATGCAAACCTCGCCAAGGGTGGCACAATGGTGGGGGCTAAAACACAAGGCGCAGTAGGTTTGCTCAATCTCAATATGATCGTGTGTCAGGATATTTCCCAACAAATTGAAGGCCATAGCTGTATGAAGACACCTGAAAAAAAAATTCAGGCTGCTGCAGCATGCTGCGGCCGTTGGTGCTTGCATCTTAATGCCCAGCTTCTCAGTGGGCAGAACCGCCTGTATGTGCACCAACACAGCGTGGCAAAGGCCGAAGAAAGCATGGAGGACACGATACTGTGCTTTTGCAATCTTGTCAGGGCACATGTTCAGAAGCCACACAACAGGGTTGGGCACTCCGGTTTTGCGCACTTCGTTGTGTTCAGTGGGGAGAATGACACAGAGGCACGATCAGTATGTCTCGGTACAAGGCACATCGAGCAAGTTCCAAAAAGCATTGACAGCACAGAAAACCGAGAGGCATGTATTCTGCTGGTTGTTACCGACTCACAGTACCATGGTTTCGGACCGGGAGTCGGGCTGTCCTTTTTCTAAGCCCGAGTGCTCAAGTCTGCTAAGGATACACCATTCTTCGCGCAAAGGCGCCCAGAATGGAGCCGAGAATTACGGCTGCTTGAAAGCAAACAAGTTTTCGTTTTGTGCCCTACTCCGTACACACCACTGGGCAGCGGGACGAAAGTGTGATGTCTGTGCATCTGCCTGTGAGACCATGTCGGTTCAATCCCTGCACTGTTTTTTGTTTTTGCCGGATTGCGTAGCGGAGCCCTGGCATTTCCACTCAGAGGGGGGAGAGGGGGCGTGATGGTCGAGGGTGAAGTGGCTGTGTCAAGAGGGTGCGTGTGTCGTGCTGTTCCCATTAAAGTAAGAAACATTCACACCATTTCCCCCCCTTTTGCGCCCAGGCCTCCAAAAAATCCCAGATTCTGCGGTAACACGCAGCGCAGTCCCCCTGGCAACTGGAGAGGGTGCAGCCGTCCGTCCTGTACTGTCAGTGCACTCCGTTGTGGTTGTGGCGCAGGGTTGCTGAGTCTGGAGCGAGCTCGTGTTGCTGCTCGCTCCCTTAGCCCCACAACAAAATTGGAGCAGTGGTTTAAGAAGTCACAGCCCAGGCCGGCACTGGCTCCTGCTCCTGCTCCTGCTCCTGACGCTGTCTCCATGTTAGTTAGGAATGGATGCCAATGTGCTGCCCTGCAGCTCATTAGCAACATCTGGGGTAATGTCATGTCTGACGCTCTTAATGGTTGTAGCCGGTGTGTGGTGAGCATGAGCGGTTGTGCGCTGCACCTGATCAATGGCTGATCGCCAGTGGCCACGCTTCTGGGTGGCTGTGTTTGCAATCTGATTAGCGACGGTTGGTGGCTGGGGGCTCGTGATTGTGGGCTGATTGACGAGGTATGGGGGCTAATCAATCATGTTTGGAGAATTGCGTCTGGAGGCTGACAGGAGACCAAAGCACATGCCAGGGCTGTCGTAGTTTAGTGCATTGGCTGAGCCAAGGATTCCCTGAGGATTCCATTGCGCGTGTTTTTGCATTGACTTCCCTCCGCATCTGATGTCTGCTTCGTCTGTTGCAGGATCAGACCCCAAACAATGAAATCCTGACAGTGTTCAGCAACACCTTCCACCACTTGTCACCACTGCGACTTCCAGGTTGACTCTCGAGTGTTTTGTGCCTTTTGCCCCCGCGGATGCAACAAGTCGTCGTGTGTTTTGTGCCAAATCCATTGTGGGCGTTGTGACCACGGCCTCTTTTGTACATTCTCGCAGCAGTGCTACCGCGTGTATGAGCATGCCAGGGTTGCAGCTGGTGGGGCGGCCACCTCGCGAAAGGCATGCTCGGTACAACGATACAACGATACAGGACAGTTCCATATTGTGCAATATGAATGTGTCATCAGCCTTTTTTTTTGGCCGACAGTGTGGTACCCAAGTACTCTCAGAGGGTTTTTTGGCATTAAGGATGGCCCAGGTTACTGCCCCCTGGTTACCCTACAACCGCTGTCGGTTACCCTCCCTCCAGCTGTGCGAAGTTTCACGGCCAGCAGTTTTTGTTTTCTTTTTTTTGGCTTTTTGGAAACTGCCTTCTAGACCAGGCCGTGAGCTTTCGCCCAGTGCGATTTCAGGGGTGACTGAAGGTTGAACAACTGACAAACCACCATTCATGACGCGCACTGTGGACAGCATCGTTCGGCATGTCTATTGTGGTATTCACAAACCATCGCCCCTGCCCCCCACCCTCACCCTCCAATTTTGACTTTGCTGCTTTAGGCTTTGCTTTCTCGTGGTTGGAGCTGGTCTCTCATCGCATGTTCATGCCCAAACTCCTGCTGACTAAGCACCAAGATGGATGGCCTCATGTCCAACGGCTGCTTGTCTCCACTCTCAAATTCCTGGAACCGAGCCTGAGGACTGCACAACTCACGGAATCCGTGAGAATGTTTTACAAGGGTATGCACAACCCGTCTCCCCCGGCCCTGTGTTACAATTCAGTGTTTTACAAAACGCTTCTCTGCGGTCTGCAGACGAACAATGTGTACAGCGTCCTCTCCAACACCCAATACACAACCCATGCCCACTTGGGGCCCCCACAAAGGGAAGGGTCAAAATGGCTACATAACAGGTGCCTTTTCGGGGTCTCAACAAAAGGGAGTGATCGAAATGGATAGATGAACTGGGATTCTCAGGGGCCCCATAACGCAAAAGAGTCACTATGGATACATAACCCTTGCCTTGTCAACAAGTGCGCACCTCCGGGAGTGCCGGGAGTGGCAATTCAAGCAATGCCCCCTCTCCCACAGAAGGGGCCAGGCTGCCCTGCCCGATGACCACAGTGCCAAACCACCAGTACTTTTCTGCAAGGGCAAAATGCCTGAAAATGCTGCGCTCCGCTGATGTGCAACGCTTGATGTTTGGGAACCCTCTGGCCCTGTGTTACACTTCGCGCATCAGTGGTGGTGAGCACCCTGCAATCTTCACCGTCATGGGAATGACTGCATGTGAAGCACTGCTGGCATTGGCATGAGAAGAACGGCAAGGGGCAGAAGCAGCGCTTGTGAGCAGAGGGACAGCTGCCTCACTTTCACCTACCAAAAAATACATTTTCATACCATCTGTGGACAAACAATGTACACGATTTCCTCCTGAATACCCAAACCAGTGAGTGCAGCGTGACGGTTTATGACGAAGACAATCTCAAGGAGGCCCCCCCCCCCCTCCCCGCACGCCCTTGCCTAGGGTGTCCAACAGAAATATCCCTTCTTTTATCTGGTCCCAAGTCTGCAGGGCTTACTTAGGCTGTATGGGATGGGTGCTGATGCAGTTCCTGGCCATTTTTAATAAGTGCAAATTGGGCCTCAGGGTTCCCAGCCTCTGACAGCTGAAAAATCCAAATTTCTAAACCTGCGTTTTTGGATATTACGACCCCCACACTCATCAGTAGACCCTTGTAAAGGTTGTAATGGTAAAGGTTTTCACTTCCTTTTTTTTTTGTCTTTCACCCTATTTGGCGATTGGGTGCTGGGTTCGGGGTGGGGGCATGAGTGACTGTGCACTACGCAAGCAGGTTTCAGCCTCAACTGCTCAATAACCACAATTTGCAAAACTGATCTTTTGATATTGTTACCACCCACACTGACCAAAAAAGACCCAATTTTCTTGGATACTATGACTATCCAAAATGGTCAATTCTCACATGCAAAATGGTATACGGTTTACGTGCCAACAAGTCGCGGACTCCACTCTACTCTTCGCAGTGTGTTGCCGCACACAAAAGGATTTGGACTGAAAAAATCTTTGGGCTATTTTGAAATGCAAACTCTTGGCAATCAACCCCCATCCCCCCTCCCCCCGCCTCCCTAGTTCTGCTGGTGAGTATGAAGGTTGTTGCAGAAATAAAGGGATGCACGGCAAGTGTGGCACCACATATGTGCGACTTATTTGACGAGACCTGAATCTGAAGTGTGCCGCACACCGCTTCCGTCTTGCCCCTGTGCTGATGCGCCCACTGTGTCTGGCCCAACACACGTGCACAACCTGTGCGCAAGCCAAAGCTCAGAGGAGCCCCATCCCATGCCATGCACCATGCTGCGCCACAGGGACCCTCAAGATCCTGCTTGTGCTTCTACACGATTTCCCGGAGTTCCTCTGCAATTACCACTTCAACTTCTGCGACGCCATCCCACCGTCTTGCATTCAACTGCGCAATGTCATCCTGTCGTCGTTCCCTCGACACATGCGCCTGCCTGACCCTTTCACCCCCAATTTAAAAGTAGACTTGCTTCCGGAGATCACGCAGCCCCCAAGAATTTTGTCCAAGGTACAGTCTGAATAGTCCTTAATTGTCCTGCTTTTGCTTTCCACTGGCTGTTGTCTGGGGGGGCACCTCATTGGCTGAACACGGTCGGGGATTCAATGGCGTGAAGCAATGCCGCTTAGAAACCAGAGGGGTGCTCGAGAACAGGCCTGAATTGGAATATTTTTTTTGGCATGGGTGCCCTCGACCCCCATTGGACCCTCTCCCCTCACTTAAGTCACGTAGAAGAGGTTGTTAGATCAAGCGCCCACAGGGACCCACATACCAGCTGCTAGGCCTGTGTAGTCCGGGCCATGGGCCCCCTGAAAGCCCCAAAATTTGCCTGTAGGCTGTTTAGTGGCCGTTGAAATTTTTGATTTCTGATTTTTTTGCAGCCAGTCTAGTGGCACAACCTGCTGATGCAGTTTTCAGCCTCAACAGCTCAAAAATCGAAATTTCCAAAACTGATTTTTTTGATGTTGTGACCACCCACAAGGATCAAATATCCCGTGTATGTTGTATCCTCTTTGCGCTTTTGTCACCTTGGCCGGCCATTGGGTTCAGGGTGGGGTCTTTTCCAAGGAACTATTGCACAACCTATTGATGCAATTTTCAGCCTCAATAGCTCCAAAATAAAAATTTTCAAAACTGATTGATGTTGTGACCACCCACAATGATCAAATATCCCATGTAAAGCATGCTTTGGACCTCCTTTGTGTGTTTTTTTTGAACCCTATTTGGCCATCGGGTGTCGGGTTGAGATCTTTTCCAAGCGACTGGTGCATATCCAGCAAACACGCAGGACAACCTCAATATCCAACCCTCTAAGAAAATTTGGAAAATGGAAAGCGACCCCCCCCCCCCCCCCGCTTACGAGACAAGGGCAGGGGGGGGGGGGTTACCGAACTGGTTGACTGATTGTGCTCCCTCCCTCTTCGAGGTGTTTTGCTGATAGACAACAGAATTTCAGGTTCACACCAATGTTCTCATAAGCAAGGAAGCATGAGAAACCTACAAATGTTCGGCTTGGAAACCCTTGTTGCGATGATACACCATGCAGAACAACTGAACAGCTGCACATGCTCACCACCCCAATCAGGGCTATGTGGGTTCAATTGGGCAAACACTCACAAGAAATGTGTCCATGACTCTATGTAATTGCAAATTTGTCACCAAACCCATGTCTTATGTGGCAGCACTACATTTGGTACCGAGTTAAATTAGGCCCCAAATTAATACAGTCCCTACGCCCGTTGTAGCTTGGACAAGGGTGTAGTTTTTACAAGGGGGGAAGGGGGGGCAATTGCAACACAACTGTGTCACGGTACTCTTCTGACCACAACAACTGTGGTCAGAAAAAACTAGGAAAATGGTCAGATGGGCTTTTGTGCTTGGACAAGGCAGTGCTTGCGCGATGGGGGGCACCCAAAGTGATGCTTCCGAATTGAAACATGCAAACATTAGGGCATATGAACCACAAAAAGACCCGGGTTTTCAGCCGCTGTACAAGTCCGCCTGAGTGGCTTGACCAACCTCAAAGCTTTACAACATTGTCGGGTGAGTTGCCATGCAGTTTTCAGCCCCAATAGCTCAATAATAAAAAATCCTCTTGAAGAGAGTTTGTTAGATCAAACGCGGGCGCGGGCACCATATTAACCCCCCCCCCTTTTTGGGGGGTGTCATTCACGCAGCATACCGCAATGGGGTTGCTTATCTGGCGGCATGCACTTTGGGAAATTATTCCAAAATACAAGTGGAACAATTGTGCGTACATACACACACTTTTTGCATACTGTATAACCCCATACACCATTTTTTCTCCTACCTCATTGCTGCATTCTCCTTTTTCAGTGTCTCTCCTTTACAAATGGTGTATTTGTTTTCCATACCCAATACGCTATGGGCTCCCGAAACGAAAGTGCTCAAGTAGCCCCTTCTGATTCTGTCCCCGTGTTTGCCGTCTTGGGACCCCCAAGACGGCAGTAGCTTTGGGCCCTAGCTCCAAGATCTCAAGCAGGGGAGGTGATCCTACTCAATGGTGGTCTCCGTGCAAGAAAGCATGGTATTATGCCATATCCAAAGCCAAAGAACAAGGATCACCCAAGATGGCAAGCCAAGCACAACGATGAGCACCTAGGCTGTGTATCGCGACTCGAGCAAAACGTTGGGGAAGAACTTGGAGTTGTTTCTCCTTTGTAGAGAGCAATGCTGTCAACAAGTCAATGTGCACGGAACTTTTCTATTTCACTGGTTGAGCCTTCGCCTCAACTTTTGTTTGCACTTCCCTACTTAGGCTGTTTTTCTGTCAATTTTTCATAATGAGTGCCATGGATGGGCATGAAATGCAGCCATCCTCCGACTCCCATCAGCCTCACGCCTCAGCCGAGGAGAGGCTTGCAAAACAAGCCAGAGAAATTCAGCAACTACGAGAACAGCTTGCCTGGGCATCAGTGAAGGAAGGTCCAACCCTCCCTGCCCTGTCCGTGCTGGAGTTGAACAAGGCCCTCGAGCGACCCCAGCTGACCCAGTGGATGAGACTTATCTTGTCCAATCCAAAAGCCTACGTCAGGCTGAGGGCTGGAGAAGTCGGCGAGGTTCCACGGCCGGTTGAGTTCAAAGGCCAGGTCGCCGACGACATGATGGACCCGGGGGAGCAGCTGGTGTGGCGCACCTGGGACTGCGTCAACCAATCCCAGTCGGCATACACCAGGAGGTATGCGGGTTTGGCTAGCAATGCCAGGCAGACCAACCAACAACATGCTACGCTGGAGGAGGCCAGAGAAGCCCTTGGGGATAGCTTTGTGTGGAGAAGTTCAGGGTGGTGGGGGGGCGTGCTGCAATGGCAGACGCGCCAAGGGGAATGGATCCCCATCGACTCCCCGCCCAGTGGGGACTGCCAACGCTGCACGCCAAATGAAAGTGCCATCGTGTCGTGGTGTCCCCGTATCAGGGCCCAATACGGTTCCCGGCTTTTCGCGCTAGCGTCCTACGCGGCGCAAACGAGCCCGCCTACTATCGCAGAGGCACTAGCAGGCATCCTCGCGGAGCGCGCCCGCATGGGGGCAACCGCGTCCTCCATCCGAGGCTTCATGTCGTCCATCCGTGCCATTGAGGACTTGCAATGGATCCCACCACTCTTCACAAAAGGATCGCAGCGGAGGCGGCCTTAGCTGGACCCCAGCCATACCTTCCCCTGGCCGGGCTGGTCATCTTCGTCGAGAAAGCAACCAGGTCCAGGTACGGGCCCCTCTTCGGGGCTCTTGCAACCCTTGCTTGGGTATGCTTTCTGCGCGTCAGGGAGGTGGCCACTATCCGCGTGGCGGATATTGCGCTTCCGGGGGCTATCCAATTTTGGAATAGCAAACCCGGGGACAAGGGGTACACCACCAGACCCATGTCCAGGTACGCGGACCAAGTACGAGAGTGGGCCCATGGCTTTGTGGTGGGATCTGGCAGGAAGTCTGATATACTGGTTTGGAAAGCAGGTGAGTCGGGCGTGGAGTTGGGCATGGCCGAGTGCCTTGTTGGCACAGTATAGGGCCACATGGCCACAGGGCCAAGTGGCATGCCCTCCGCCAGGGTGGCGCGGGTTTGCATTGGGCCCGCAAACCCGACCTGGCGTACTTCAAATGGTGGGGCCAGTGGCAGAGCACTGCAGTTGCTCTGCAGTATGCCACCCACTGGAATGATCCGGCAGTCATCGCCCCCACCATCCTCCCCGCCTGGGAGCGAGGTACAGGCCCCGGCCCGGAGCCCTTGCGAGTGGGTCTCGCCTCAATCTGGGGCCGGGCCATGTACCCCGAATTGGCCCGAGTGGTGGACACGCCAACTAGGAGGAAAAAGCAGAGCCCCACACCCTACACGTGGAGGGGAGCCCCAGTCAAGAGCCGCGGCCGTGGGCGTCCTTCCAGGGGCAAGCCGGTCACACGAGTCCGAAGACGGCCAGTCAGACGCAGTTTCCGACGCCGGGGAGTCGCTGGAGTGCCCTGTCCCAATGGTGAGGTGGCGGAACCGCTGTTGCTCCCCTATTCGGCTTCTGAGCAAGCGCCCGGCGCCGTGGCCGTTGAGGCCACTGTGCAGCTAGGCGCCCCGGATGCCGGTGTGGGGGGCGCTGGTGGGGAAGTTCGCCACACGGGAAGCGCCGAGGGCCCCATCTTGGTCGACTCGATGTGGACACCGACGACGACAGTGGAGAATCTGGAGGTGAACCCGATGGCCAGCCCAGCCCGATCCGGCGGCCGACCCTCCCGCTTCGCGGGGCGGGAACGACCTGGATGAATGTCGGCATCAGCCCGCAGGCCAGTCCGGGGCGCCGCAGGACGGGATCGCAGAGCCGGAATGGTGGGCCGTGTCTTCTGTGTATACAAGGGCCCGCTTGGCCGTGCGGTGGAAGTGGGTGGTTCGCCGCCCTTGCGACCCCCCCCCCCCCCCGCTTCACGGGGTCCGGTTGGCCGCTGTCGAGTGGCCGCACCAGAAGGGCTCCCACCTTCCAAAAGGTGTTGCACCGGTGGGGACCGGGCCCGGGGGCCGCAGACGGCGCAAAGCCCGCTGGAGAGTGCTTTCCTGGCTAATGCACGGCGCCTCGCGACCAAGACTCGGAGGGCGGGGGGGCCGGTGGCGGGGACCCGAGCCCAGGGTTGACGGCCCGGACAGGGGGGACAGAGTGAGCAGCCCGGCTCCCCTTTATCTCGAGTTCATGCAGGCCCTTACCCCCCATTTCCACTGGATTGTGGCCAATCCGTAGTGTAGCCTGTGGCTGGTAGCTAAACGCACCGGCCTGTGGTTGAACCGTGTTTTTGACACGCTGGAGGACTACCGCCTGCAGCATGCCCTGCCTAAGTTCCTGGAGGCGCTAAGGGGGTTGTCCTCGGACGCGTGGCGTTCCTGTCTACACGTGTCTACTTCCCCCAATCCCCGGGCGGTGGGGGACGTGGACGACACTATCCTCAATAAAGGTCTCGGGCCGATTGGCAATTTCCCCCTCCCGCAGGACTTGTGGGATTCTGTTGTCCCAGAGTTTTACCGAAATGGTCTAAGGGATTTTAGCGTGGAGGAAAGTTGGGAGGATGGGGACAGGGTAGTGAAGGGGGCTTCCCGTTGGGTTTCCTAGCAGGTGGAACGCCTGGTCCCGTCCATACTACCACCGGTACGCCTGGTCTTGGCGACGCTGAGTCACTGCCGTCCCAAGTTGCCCAAGTTGTGTTGCAGTATTCTTGTGCTCCGCTTTTGCAAACGGTTTAAATTTCGTGGACAATGTACACTAAAACTAATTGCCCTTACTGTGAAGCATCTGCGGCGTGCCCGCAGCGCGCAGTAAGCACTAGTAAGCGCTGCCAATGCAATGGGTGATATTGGATGCCTAACCCCTTGTGAAATCATCATTTTGGGAGGCAAAATGATCCCCCAATGAGTTTTTCGATTTTGATCCTCCACTCCCCCGCGTACCCGGGTGCTACTTTTTGGGGAGGGTGGTGGTGTGAAGGCTGTGCTCTGATTTAGACTTAGGTCCTGAATGACTTTTTTCTTATACATGGACCCTCTGACCAATGGCAGGGCTCTCAGGCCCCTGGTTGGCCCCCCTACGGGCCCTTGCCGGTGAGGACTGGGCCGCTTTCAGGTTGGCTTGCTTCGGCTGAAAAATTTTCGAAATTTTGACTTTTTCCGAAACCCTTCTTTCGCCTCTGGGATGGCTTTGGGTCGGTCATTTGGTGACAATACGGGCACCCATGGGGACCCACATGCGGTGTAACAAATGCATTCAAGTGCCCCTCTTCTGCAAGCCCAATAAGCAATTGATTTGTCGCCCTGTTCATTGGAGATGGCTGCGGTTTGCATTCTCATGGGCTGCATCTGCGGAGGTGATATGTTTGCGGGGTGCTTTTGGCTGAACGGTGCCCCGTCTCTGCACTGCACTCCCCTTTTATGATGCCCATTGCGCTGCTCTGCAGTTCATGGACCACCTGAAGCCCTCTTCCAATGGGACGCCCCCACTGATTTCCAAAGAGGAGATCGATGCTTATCTCAAGCAGCGGCAGCCGTTGTCTTGGGTTCAGGACTTGCAGAAGCGTTTGCGTGTGTCTCCAGAGGCAGCGGCGGCCAGCGGCTGCCATTACGACATTCCTACCATGAATGCGCTGGTGCTTTACGTTGGGGTTTCGGCCATTTCTCAGGTGTGTCCTGGCCAAAGGAACAAGTTTCGACAAACGGCCTTACGAGACAGCCCCCCTGGGCTGGACGCTACTGGCCCACTTCCGGCGCAGTTCACGAGCCACCACTGTTGCTGTTCATCATTGTCGGTTGTCGGTCATGCCGACCAGTGCTACAGTTGGGGTTGAGGTGTAGAAGAGGAGTTTTGTTTGCTCCGGACAGCCTTTTACTGGTTGAGGCTTGCATGAGTCTTGGGTCGTGTAGGCATAGCCATGTGTTCTCACAGACTACCATGAGGACATCGTGCATTCCAGGGCGGCACTGGCGTGGTGTAGGCATAGCCACGTTTTATCACAGATTACTGTGCAATGGCACCAAAGTGCCGCAAGGGGCATCAGACGAAACCAGAGTGGAAGCTCATTTGCCCAAATGGTGCCATTCCACCCTGTTACCTCACAACACGTGGTGGAAAAGGCCGACCAGGCGGCAGACTGGATGGCTTTGATGGCAGCAGAGGATGTTTGCAAACAAGAAATGTTCCTCCGGTTCTCTGCAATGATTTTCCAACCATGTCCCAGTGACCTTTAACATATACCTCTGGCTTCAGGGCGGCATCGGGTGGCCATTGTGGTGTTGCCCTGATGAACATCATTTTTTGGTGCGTCAGACCCAACACGCAAGGGCAAACGAGGGGCTACACTGTAAGGGTAGTTGGCAGCCAAGCAGCAGGGGTTGGAACCATGGTACAGACGCAGCTCCAGGGCTGTTCTCTGCATGCATTCTACCCAAACCCAAAAACCCCCATCACTGCGAGGCTGGACACAGATCTTGAATCCTGTCCCAATTGACACTGTGTTGCAGGCCCTAAGCCTTAAGTCAGACATGATGGGACTCGCTGTAGTGACCTTGGCCTTATGTCATGGGAGCATACGAGCTGTATTTATCAGTTGCACTGCGCACTGGGCCCCTTCAAGAGCCCAAATGCCTGCCCCCCGGGACGTGCACGTGCAACACACAGAGAGGGGACTGGCCGTAGGGAAGTGTGTGGGAAAATTTTCGCCAATCATGAGTGTGGCGGATGGGCGGCAATTGGGATTTCGGGCGAGGGACACCACTTGTGGGCAGTTCACAGACAAGGAGTGCTGATATTTGCAGTGACGTCGTTGGGTCTCACGTTGTTGGTCTCACTCATCCGTTCCCCTGCCCGTGCCTCCATTTACTGCACCCCCATTTTGCATTTACCCTGCCATGCCCCCTGCCGCTTCACACTCCTACATCTGCAGTTGCAAGTGGGCTCCGCAGAGCTCCCACAGCACACCGCAAGCATCGTGGACAGTGCCGCGATGGATGTCTTCCACGAGCTTGTGATTCGCCTGGACACCGAAGGAAGGTGCTGTTCTGCTTGCCAGTTTAGCACGGATCACCGAGGGGCGTGGCCTTTTGTCCTGTTATTGTTGTGTGTTTGAGTATTCAATGTGTCTTATGAATAGGCATTAGATTGTTGTGGTGTATGCAATAGTTGACCCAAGTGCTCCCCCTTCTCCTGCGCAAATGCCGCTCAAAGTTTCACGGATGTGCAATACACAGGGGGTGGACTGGCGGTAGGGAATTCTGTGGGAGGAGTTCGCCATTCAGATGGCGAAACTTCTGCCTGGCGTATTCAGTGGTTTGGGCCACTGCAGGGCTGGCTGCAACTTCAGACACATTAAGGTGCGTCCCAGGCACCAAATACGTGTTGCTCCTTGGCGTCATGAACGCTACTTTGTGGACCCCGAGTCGTTCTTGTGGTAGTGGAAGGCGGCATCCGGTGTGCACTGTCTCCAGCAGTGGTAGGCTTTGGCACTGCGCGCCCAGAAAACGGTGCTGCCATTGAAATGTCGTCCTGTACCAGCTTGTTACGCGAGTTGCAGTCTGCCCACGTTCAGGATATTCTTGCTTTGCACCTCAGGCTTTCTTTTGTGTGCTCTGTTTGGGTGTGTGATGATTGAGATGAACAAGTTTGTCGCGGAAATCAATGACAGAGGGCTTTGGGCACGGTCCGGTGCAGAAATAGAAAGCGCCCGCATCAACATTGCCTCCTAAGAATGACAAATAGAAGTGCAAGACATACGAATTGAACCTGTGGGCAGACTGGGATGACAACCAGGCTGGGGAGGCTGAAGGGTCAGGAAGGGCTGGGAAGCAAGACCAAAGCGCAAGGATAAAATCAGTCAAACCTGTGTTGTTTATTTGGTCTGTGAACCAAATTGCAGCTGTAGAATTCTTCTATGAAGTCATGCAGACTGGGTCATGACCGGTCTCAGGGAAATGTGCTCTTGTTGAGAATTTGATGGGCCATTTTGTCCATTTTGTTGCAATTCAGTGCAGCCTCCCTGGACCTACTGGGGGCTGTGGCACATGACCCATGACAAGAGCTAACATGCTCCCTTGTTGGTTTGTTTGTTGCGGTGCTTCCGCACACTGATGGTTTGCGCAATCTGCTGCAGCCGTGGGTTCTTACTTACGCAACCAATGCAGAAAAGCCTGCTGGGGCTCACCTGTGGTGCAGTCTGGTTTGTTTGTTGCGGTGTTTCCGTATACTCACTGGTTGTGCTTGGTTGAAGGAAGAGGGGTGCTGACCTCCGGAGCAGCCTATTGCTACCCTAAGGCCAAGATGTCCTGCTGGCCACCAAGTGCATGTAACCTTGGTATTTGCGTGCATGCGTGTATGTGTGTCTGTGTGTGCGTGTTAGGCATGCATGTGCATTATGGTTGTGTGCGTGTGTGCGTGGGTATGTGTGTGTGTGTGTGTTTGTTTGTTTGTGTGGAGTAATGTGCTGTTGGGTGGACCTCAAATGGTATCAAGGGTTGTCGAGGACTGCTGAGTTGTGGCGGTGTGACGGATTGTTGAGTCACGGATGGTGCTGCAATCCCATTGCATAGCTGCGGAGCGCATGCACCGCCCTGTCTGCAGCAACATTGCCCCACATTTTAGGTATTTGTTCCTGAACGCGTTGGCCAACCACCTGAGGTACCCCAACAATCACACACACTACTTCTCGTGTGTGGTGTTGCATTTGTTCGTGGAGTCCAAGGGACCACAGGAGCAGACCATTCAGGAACAGATCACAAGGTATTGGTTGTTGTTGCTCCCGTGCTTAACTGGCACCATTGTCCTGGTTCTGCAACGTGGCACTGTCTTGTTATCTTCAATGGAAGTCACGATTTCTCCCCGGATACAATTCTCTTTCACAAACACAATTCTGTGTTCTGGATTCCTGTCCCAAAACACAGACGGCCAGAATCCATGTGGAAGAGGTGCATTTTCTTTGCGAGTTTTGTGTGGGGCAGCAATGAGACATCAGTGTCTGCTATTCCGCAGAGAGAGCAAATGAAGCTGCTGCTTCCACTGCATTGTAAGAGAGCAAACATCGCCACGTACACGAGCAGTCGTGTTTGGTGTTGCCGGATGCTTTCGTGTACCATAGTATTCGCACTCACGATTGTCCCAGCACTGACAAGCATGTGCACGACAAAGACCATGGCTCCTTCAAATGAATATGCAGCACCAATGGACCACCCATGGTTGCAGTGTAGGACATTGCACTGGGTGTAGTGACTCTTTGGAGCTGGATTCTGGGTCAGAGTTAAAACTGGATTGTTTCCACAAAACTGGATGGGGGGCGGTTGTTCTAGTACACCTATGATACCAGGCACGATACCGTTATGCACAAAGCACGACACGCTTATGCACACCAGATGTATCTTGTGCGTGCTGCATCAGGTATATTGATTGGGCTGGTAGTGCACAGGCCAGGGTTTTCATGCACATGCATCGTGCATGACCCATGGGTATCAAGCAGAAGCATACGGTGCAGGGTGGTGCGAAATGGTGGATAATGCTGCCGTATGGGGCATGGTGCATGCGCACCGTGCGTGGTGCGTGCGTGTCGGTGTCGTATATGGTGAGTGCGTACCATGCATGTGCAAAATACTGCAGGGTTTTGTTGGAGAGGTTGATTGTGAACCGTCCTCACCCTTGGGGCCTGTTGATCACGTTCATTGAATTAGTGAAGAACCCGAGGTATGCCTTCGTGCTTGAGATTATAGGGATAAGGATTGCAGCACACACAGAGAGTGAGGGAGAGAGTGACGTGCTGCAGGGCCTCTGGAAGGCAACACGTGTGGGCCCTGTGTCACGCTTGCTCGAGCCAAAGTGCCCCACCCATGTGAACCCTCCCCCACCCTCTCTGAGCCCTGCCAAATTATTGACGGTATGATGGCTAGAGAAGGTTCAATAGGCGAAGAGAGGCTCGATCCATACTGCCTGGCCCTGAATGGCCACAAAGATACTTGTCGGTTCAAGTCTATCCTGTTGCTTTCATGGTTGCGTCTCAGATGGGGATTCAGGTTTTCTGCATCTACATGCAGACAGGCCCTGCGGACAGCAGGGCGTACGGTGACAGAAACAATTCGCAACCAGAGTGCAAATCAATAAGGAGAAGGAATTTCATGCAAGGAGAAGTGGAAAATGGGTTCGAGCAACCCCCAGCGCCCTCACTGAACCATACTGTCTTTGTCCATTCGCTGCACATCCCAAAGCTGTCCAACTCACCTCGAACTCACTTGTGAGATCAAGGGCAGGCGTGAGCAAACCATTTCCCCCATTTTGTGGGGGGCGTTTGCGTCGCGTACCGCACGACAAGAGGTGAAATAGACTGTTCAACCCGTTGTAAGATCGTTGTCGTGGGGGGCAAGATTATTTCCCCATGATTCTTGATTGCGGACCCCCAGGACTGGCACAACCAATTAAACAAACATTTTTGGGGCAATTGCTCACCTCGAAATCAATTGTTCCTTGCAAAAATCATGTCAGACCTCAGCAAGCTCTTCTCGCCTTTGGAAGGTGATGAATTCCGTTCTCATCCCTGCAACAATATATATGGCGATGCACATTGGCAACCGCCGCAGATAAACCGGTGACCCCTGGTTTACGAGTGCAGGTGTTTGCACTCCTCCACCAAAAAAATCGAATTTTGGTAAATCCCCCCAGCTTTCCCGGTCTAACTCATGCTTCTGCAATATTTTCAGGATGATCACAGAAAAAAAAGTTCCAAGATCGTCCAACACAGGTGAGTAATGGGTATACAAGCATCCCGCCCCACACCCGGCAATTCATCATGGGAGGGCCAAAGACTGGGCTGGGGTCAGGGTTTGGGGACCGGGGAGGGGGGCTATTCGGGGTGAGGTTTTTTCCTTTTTGGATCCCGTTTCGCCGCGTTCTGCCTTCCCTGTCTGTCGTGTGCAGCCATTCCATAATGGGTTCTGCTGCACGCTGTTTAGGTATGAGTTTTGGAAGAAGCCCTTCATTCACTGTACTCCGGAGATTGAGCGTCTGTTTGACAATGTTGGGCAGTCTTGCGTTGGGACCCTGCCAAAGCCGCCGCTGTCGGTTGCGGGGTCTCCTGCTGCCATCAAACCGACCCAAGGAAACACAAATGCGACAAGGCGGCCCAACGTGAAGGTGGCAGGTCGAGGGCATTTGTAGGCGGTAGGGATTCCAAGGATGCCTGCAGCGGCATGCAGAGTGGTTCGGGAAACGTCCATGAACGTGCTGCAAAGCCGCCGACAATGGACCATCCAGCAGACTATACCCGCATCGCCTGGTTCTGCTACCGTTCTGACCGGCACCCCTGGCAGTCGTAGCTGTGACCATCTACCAGTCTCCGTTGCTAACCTTTTGTAGGATCATCCGTAGGACACCAGGATACACTACGAAGGGGTTTTCTTCCAGACTAGGGCGAATTCAAGGGAAGGGCTCTGTGGCACAAGGCCGTGCAGGAGAGTGGCCAGTTCTTCTGTTCTCACCAGAGATCATTACTCCCAAACTGCCTTGTTGCAATGACTGTGCGTGCGTGCGTGCGTGCGTGCGTGCCTGTCTGTTCACCGATGCAGCTACACTTCCGAGGCCTGCCTGTTCCGCACTTGGAAGTCGATCCTTCTGAGTCAGACGTGTGTGTGTGTGTGTGTGTGTGGCCTCCCGGTTACTGGTAGTTTCCTGTTACTGTTATCCCCGGTCCCTGTCCAGGTTGCTGGTCGGGGAGGGCTGGAGACGGACATGGTGCCTGTCCTCGGTCCAAGAAAATTTTCGTACGGCTGCACTTTTGCAGGCCGCGGGCAGAGTGGCTGCAACTGGGTGGGCTAGAGAGGGGTGGCGAGGGGTGGGATGACGCTGACCCTTGTTGCCCCCTGCTCTGAAGGACCTGGTTGGCTGCTCACGTTGACGGCTCTCTTCATGCAGAAAGGCCGAGTCGTGTTGGTCACATGATTCTGAATTTTGAGCGGCCTGACGATAAATGGAACGCGCAGCCTGTGCCATGTCTGTTCAGTGCTTGCTCGGTTCTGAGCCCACTGCAGACTGTTGCGTAAACATCGCCCGGAGCTGCCATCATACAGCACCTGGATGATTTGCTGTCTCCCTGTATTTGCTGCAATGTTGTGCTTGTGCGCTTCTCATCTTCTGTCTGCCCGGATGCGCGCGTGCGCGTGTGTGTGCGTGGTGCGCGGTGGGTGCATGTGCGTGTGTGCACATATGGTGGATTGAATCAGCACCCCTTGTAACCCCCCTTACTCACTCACTCCCTCCATCACCCACTCAGAAAACTTCCCAAAAATCTTTGCATCTGTTATATGGGGATATAAAACGCAGGAAATTTTGTGCCCCAATCTGCACGCTTTAAGAGATTGTACTAGCATGGCAAAAGAATGCACACTGAACGCTCTATATCACCCGCTGGATGATTGGTCACGTCTGTTTGCCCTTCAGTGCAGTGGTGGGCTTGTGGAGGTAAAACGTGTAGTTCCAGTGGTACACAGCTTTAAGGTACAGCCGTACAGTGCCGTGCACCAGACTGTTGCAGCAGTTGACTGCTGTATTGTGCAGTTGTGTGTGGTTTTTATCTTGCAGTGCGCAGTGGCACACTGGGGCACGGCCCAGTGGTACGCTGCTGCACTGCTCGAAGCATACACACGGATGGTGGAGGTTGATGGCATATTGCAGCTGGATGCTACTGTCTGCGTCACAGACACGGACATGTCATCCAGACTTGAGGCTCCATTTCTACACACTATGTCCAATATTATATAATACTGTACCTAAAAGGTGTCAGTGTAATTGTGGCATTCAGGGTTCTCATGCCGGAAAGAAACTGCTTCTACAGTCTTGGGTCCACCATATTGTATGCGCACGCACGCTTTTGCAGATTGCGTTTTCAGACCTTGTACTGATGTATATAGTGCTGGGGCTGCCAAAGTCGTGTACCCTGTATCCTTTTGCCCAGCCGCCGAGCCAGGAATTTATCCCTTGAAAATTAGTAAATCTCTTAATGGCAAGCCGTTGTTCATTGCCTTGTCACTTGGTTTTCCAGGTTTGTCTCTCCTGCCCTTCTTCTTTGTTCCCCCTTGCGCAGAAAAAACCAGGTGTCGCTACCTTGCTCCACCTGAAGATCATCCATTTGCAAATGCTGCGGAATTTCATCTTTCGTTACAATTACATGAAGACATGAAGAGGTAACATCAGGACCGGATGGAATTTCTGCTGGCGTTTTTCCCTTTTGGATTTTTGTGTGGTCAAACAGGGTCAAATGAGGCCCATGTACTGTCAACCATTTTCGTCCCACTTTTGGTCCCAAATTGGGTTCTGCCTTATCAGTTCTGAACAGTCATTCATCACCCATTTTGGTCCCAGTTTTGGTGTCGAATTGGGTTCTTGTTGAGGCATTTTTCACCTCGATTTTTTGGAACAATTCATGGTCGAGTACTCTCCCGTGTACACATCAAGCCAGGGTTTTGTCCGAGTCAAGAAGTTGGGACACAAAGAAAAGGGTTTGCAAACCTGCGATTGCAGGGGTCTGCATGCATCTGTCATGCACGACCAGGCTCATTGATCATCGTCCATACCCCCACGTTGATCGGAGGCATCACACAGCGTCCGCATCGGCCCGATGCAGAGTTCCACTTAACAACTCAGCACCAGTAGGGGTGGGCGGTGGGTGGTGGTCTGGCACCCACGGCACCCCCCCAACTGATTTGGCGAAATGCCATCCTGCGGACTAAATCTGCGGTCTTTTTGCGTTTTCCACAGATTTTCGTGTTGGTTGCTTGGTGGGCTCTGAAAGTTCTGATCAGGAGGTGGCGGGCGCTCCCCGCCCACCCCGTTAAGTGGAACTCTTACCAGATGTGGAGATCCCGATAATGGGCACCTTGGGTCGTTCCAAGTCGAGTGTGTCGGAACCATCGCGTCCCAGGCAAAACTGCCACGAAAGGCTTTTATGGGACCCTGCCCTCTCATCTGGGACATCAATTGGGTGAGCTGAGTTCTGGGCCAAGCCGGGGTCTGGATTTCACACGTCAAATCATCTTCCATCACCAGTTGAGCCGAATCACAAAACAGAAAGATCCCCAGTGAGCGACCAGCAAAGCATTTCCGATTCTTTTGTTGCGGTTTGCTACGTGCCAGACCTTATTTTGGGTCGCAGCATCTGGTGTACAAATAACCGACTGCCATTATTGGAATTCCATCCGGTGATCAACTTTAAGGTTTTCAGAAACTGGTCCATATTGTCAAAGCTTTCCTGGATGCACATGGATCTCAGTGGCCAAACGAACAGAACAAACAAAAAGAAATTGGGCAGCAATATCCCACGAAGCTTCAAACTTTCTCCACTGACATTGCATGCTTTCGTAATGACAGTGGTTGCTCTGGGTCGAGGTGTGTATGTTGTGTCTACGACCTTTCAAGGGCTCTGCTCCAAAGCCAGTAGTGTGTGGGTGGATATGCTGCGGTCAGGGCACCTGCTGCTACCATTAGGTGCAGGCGGCGAAATGAGGAGCTTGTTATGCTGTTGTTGTGTGGGTGGTCAAGGAATGAGTCAGGTCTGGTGTGCCACTACCCTGCCCCCAAGTCACAGTTGTGAGCTGTGGTAACCGTGCTTTTCCTGCTTTCCCTTCATTCATTTGTTGGGTGGCGCAAGTGTTGAGCTTGCTGGAGTCTCGCACCATGTTTTGGTGACCCATATCTCTGCTACTGAAGAATCACGGACATTTGTGTGGCTGCAGTAATGACAATGTTGTTGCATTACCTGCCTGTTTGAGAATTTGTTCTAATCTGCCCATATTCTGCCTGACCCGAAGTCTAGAGAAAAGAGGATCGAAGAAATCAGGCAGTCAGAGTCCAGACAAGTAGGCAACAGAGCATAGTGTAGCATCCCACACATCAGGACGCAGTGCAGGAGGATGCAACGTTACACGCACACACAAGGCTGGTTGCACTTGCACAGAGGAAGGCACACGAGAAACAACCTTTGACATTCTAACCTCACCTTGTCAATGCCTCACTGTGGTTTCAATGGTCCAACGTAGCCGCGCGCTTACGCTGCTCACTGCTGTGCCCAGCGCAACGCACAATGGCACTGTCAGTGGGTCTTGAGCCCTGGCAACACTGGGTGTCCATTTCCTCTGACCTGCTACTTGTGCTGTCTGTTCCATTCACTGGCTGGCCCAATGCTCTTGCTTGCCTCATGTGATCAGCAAAGATGCTATTCCGCATGGCTGCCGCATGCCACAAGTTTGGCACTAGTCTGGACTTTCACTGATGGTGCAGCCAGAGCTTCTGCTGCTTGTGCGTGGAAATGGAAAACAGGAAATGGAAAACAGGATGAAGACCGCAGTGCAAAGCACTCCCGTGGTGTTAGCTATTGGGAACCACAGGAGCTTTGTCTCATCAGCTTCGAGTGAGTCACAGCCAATCTCACCGAGTGAAAATACTTTTCCCCAGTGGCTTGGGACAAACCAATGTTGACAATTTTCCCTTAACAACTCAAACCACGGCAAACACCTGGAAGTACCAACCGGCATCCTTACTTCGCCTGTATGGCAAACCTCCAGCCCCAACCCCAACTCACTCTTGGCATGTGACTGAAATTTTACTTGGGTATCACTGCAGCCTGCCCTGCACAGGTTGGACCAGCAAAAGAACAATCTTCAGCATCACTGCGCTTGCACTGCGCTTGCACACTCACAAAGTACACATTTTCAACAGGCCGCCTCTAACCTCTTCTCCTGCAGTGCGTGCTTTGTGGCTTGCATTCTGCAGTGCAATGCAGATCATAGGTTGCAGACTGTCGTCTGTGGCTGAATTTCGGTTGGGAAATTTGCAGAGTTGGTGCATGGTTGTGTTGGTCTTGCAGTATGCGCTTTGCTCGCACCATGTTTTTCGGCTTTAAAGGTTTCACCAAGCTTCATAGAGTGACAGGGTTGAAGAACAATTTGATAGAAGGTCTTGACTACAGATGCGTAGCATGGTGCGAACGTCCTGCTACCTTTTGGATTTTTGGTTCTGAAGAGCAGACTCCAATATATAAGTGTGCGCATTATGCCGGCGTGTATGGTATTCGTTTTCAGTTCTCCCCGTGCCCAATTGTTTTCTTGGAAAGGGTCCAGCAGGGAAAGGGCCAGCGTTCCTTACTCGATCATTTACAAATCTCTCCATCGTTGTGCTGGAAAAAGAAAGTTGAAGGGTTTGTTTGTGACACCCTGTGGCATGGGGCAGTCTGTCTCAGAATGAGCCCGCAGCCCGTCTGGCTGCATTGCATCTGGTAATTTCGCTTGCTGAAGGGCCCTTGGCTGATTTTGCTGCTGAGATCTGTGGATTGCTCCCCACGCTAAACCAGCCACAGATTTGCCGTCACCATTACAAAATGTTGGGTTGTGCACAGGGCAATCCCTAACCCCTGTAACTGTGCTGTGCATCTGCATTTGGCACCTTGGTGCAGCAGCTTGACAAGCGGGCTTTGTCTGAACTGAACAGCCACTGCATCATGGTTGATTATTGATTTTGTTTACTGCACCTGACAAGGTCTCACTGTGAATGATTTCATGGAAATAGGATGGCCCTCTGGTGTGATTGGAAATGAGAACACCAGCTTTTCAGCCAAGGCGGTCGTGACATTTGCACTGCCCAGTGGATAGATCAAAAATCTGTGGCCACAGTTTTGTCATGGAAGCATGCATCATAATGTCAACAGCACAATTTTACAATTGGTGCAGAGGGTGTGGAAGAAATAATTTTCATGGTGCCTGTTGAGGGAGTATTGTGTGTGGTGCATGTGTTTCAAGGCTCTAAACAGTCTCAACATTGCACATGCTGCACTGTCCCCAATAGCATGTCCTTTGCGTGGCTGTTTACCAGCATCACTGTCAAGTATATCTGATAACACTGAGAGAGCGTCTGTACCACCGTTACCACGGTTTCCGCAATATGGGCACTGCGCAGTCATTGAAGTCATTAACTGTGACACCTCCGGTCAGCTACGCAGTCCTCCCCTCCCAAGCAAAAGACGTCGAGCAAGCACCAGAGCAACATTGAGACCCTAATGTACAAGCAGAGTAAGGACGGCAGTCATTTAGAGGCATCCAAGAAATCATAGCAACCATCTCAGAGACCAAACAATTAGAACCATTGGCGAAAGAAATTTACCAATTACAAATTTTCAGCGAGTGTCCAACAGCTCATGGTGAGCTGAGGTCCACACAATCCTCATTTCATGATGAAACAAAGGGATGTATTTGTTGATGCAGCCCAGTGGAAATTAGTGTTTATCAATGGCACTTGAGGTTTGGTGACATGGCAGAGTTTCATTAGATAGATTGGGGGGCGCACTTAGCACAGTGCAACTATTTGGGCGTGTGGCTGTACTACAGATTCATAATTTGTGATAGTAGGGGCAATTCTCCTTTGAGAGTAGGTGTTGATGCTGCTTACACATTGGGGGCATGGCATTTTGGGATTTTCGCCTAGGTTTGCCTTTTTCCACATTTTCTTGCTCATCTACACCACATCCACCCTTATCTAGCTTGATTTATCCCCACCATGGGACGTTGAGAAGACACACGTGATGTATCCATGTTGTTTTCTCCCCATCATGGAGACCCCAAGTAGGCACGGCTAATGTCGCACCTCAAGATCAAGATCAAGGTCGACTGACAATCCAGCATCTTCTCCAAGTGCCGTATCACGTCCAAGTACTATCATCGAAGGTGACCTCATGGGCTTGATCAACGCCAAGAATCCTTTGTGCTAGCCAAGATGTACCATGCCGTCATCCCGAGACGGTTAGCAGCGGAGCTATGCAGGACGGCCATACACGGCACACCCAGGTCCATCCTCCAACCCCGGTTTGAGGAAGATGGACCACTTCGCGCCCTCAGCGAAGGAGGTTTTTCAGAATCTGCAGTGGGATTTGCTCTTCAGATAGGGGTGATGCAAAAGCGTTTGGAAAGGGTGTGCTTGGGGGCTCTTTACGGGGAACCTAGTCTAAAAAGTAGCCCGTAGTGTGCGCGCAGTGCAAGGGCACCTCGTGGGAGAAGACATATGATGAAGCCGCAACTTTAATGTGCTTTGGCATGCCACAAAAAAGCCATTTGGTTAGTGACTGTTCAAAAACTGTACACCATGCAAAAGCTGTGTGTACCTGGTGGGAGTTGTAGATTTTTGGAAACGTTGAACTGTAGGATTTGGTTGTTTCATTTTTTTCAAATTTTGGCGGATTCAAAGCTGAGGCTTTGTATGTTGTTTTTCACGTGTTAAATAAAATGGAGAGTTTCTTTTTCTAATTCTCAGAATTTTGAAAAAATTGCCAATCTAAGGTGCCAAAGGAGCAGACGGCCACTGTAGTAGATCACGGCTTTCATGTTTATGCAAACTACAGTGTCACACTGGCACAATTCCAAACAACAACAAGTGTCATGTCAATTGCGGCAAATGCAAATTGGTATACGGGTACACAGAAAGATAGCTGCCTCGAAAGGCAAAACATGCAAACATGAAACCCAATTTGGTGGTCTTTTGACATGGAAAAATGCAATGTTTCAACGTTTTGCGACATGGACATCTCTGCATTCTATGGATCAATATCATTTCTTTGAGCATTATCATGTGCGTACAACTAGAAGGGTGACTTTTAGTGGACGGTTGCACTTTTGCGTGCTGTTGCGCAGCATAGAAGTATTTTGACCAATACTGGAATGTTCAAACAGTATCCGGCTTGCTTCATCGGAACTTTCGATCAAAATCTCAAAATGCATACCCCGATGAAACTTGATGACACACCGCAAAATTTGTTCTACTTCCAAATATGGGATCACATAGCTGCAAGCAAAGCCACCGAGTAGAATCAAAAACACACTTGGTGCTCAATAATTGAAATAGTTGTCCGCCAAGGTTTGGAGCCACTGTTGCCCGTGCAGCGAACCTTGAACAACTGCTCCATTTTACCTTGACGGCATTGAGACATTGTAATGGCCTTGCCATACCTAGCGTAGAGCGTGGTGAAGCTGTGCCACACAAGGCGCACAAACAGAAATGCCAGATCGCATTTGACAGACTGTGATGAAAAAGTATTAAATCTTGCAATGAAGATTTTTGCTGAACAAATGTGCCTTTTACATGATTTTAATATATAAGGGCGCACCCCCTTCTGAAGTAGGTGGCACAACTTGAAAGGCAACAAAAATGTACAGCACACTCGAAAGCGAAGTCGGCACAAAATGATTTGACCGAAAAATCGTTTGATTGCCCCCCGAAAATCATCTTTTTGTCAGCAAACAATTCCAGTTGTCAGCTCGCCGCCATCATGCAGCGGTTTCTAAGTGTCGTAAACTGATTCTGAATGTTCGAAACTGAACATAAGTAATATAAAATCTAAACACTCCGATAACTAATTTTGAATTCCTTACTCAGATCCACACCAGTGCATGCATGGTCTATTTCAGTGATGGATCTGCGTGAAATCCCACTCATTAGCCCGAGCCGGGATGAAGCATGAAAAATTGTTCCTAGTTGGTTTCTAACCATTCACAATCGGAGATGGTACATGAAGAAATAAAATATCCGGATATTCATTGAATTGGTTTGTTATAGCCATTTCCACCTAGTTGGTATCTCATGTACCGGAGACTTTGCAATGAAATAGAAAGCTTTCATGCGTGCACGCCGCCAAAAACACAATGGCTGCCACCTCTATCGTTGTTTTCCGAAAAGGAAATGTGATACAAGATTTGCAGAAGGCGTTTTTTTAAAAAGAGTTGCTAGGTCCTTGTCACGGCTTTGCATATCTCGACCTAGCACATTTATCTTTTTGTGCGCAAGTCACATGTACAGTTCAGAAGCGATTGCAAGTTGTTTCAGGCGGCCAGGAAACATTGAAAAAGCAAATGAAGACAATAACAGACAAATAATGTCATTTGAGACAGCATATTTGGCTTTTTTCTTTTTCTTTTCCTAACAGTTTGATACAACTTGGGTCTTTTCTTGATTGCTGCCCCACACATTCCCAGGCATACTAGAACACGCAATACCTAGGCCCACTAGGCTGCGGCACGCTGCAAGCTCAAGCCCAAACAGGTGGGTGCCCAAATGGGTCAACAGGGTCCAGTAGGGGCAAAAAGATGACGTTTCTCAAAAATAATCCTAGACCATGTGCGACGCTAAAACAAGTGTTTTTGGACCGTTTTGAGCTTGTGGTGGCCCATTTTGTCCTCCCAAAATGCCTTGAAAATGGGCTGTTTTGGGACCAAAAATGGGTCAAAACCGCATTTTTCCAAACCTCACCCTAGACCATTTGGGGTGCACAAACGGGTGAAATGAACCCATTTTGGGGCATTTTGGCCCCTCAGTGATGGGGTTCACTTGCAAGCTGATTTCACTTTGTCAAGAGGCATCAATGTGTGAATCATTCTTGATGTCCCTCACCAGTCATAGCTGATGTTCCCTCCCCCACCAGCTCGGTCCCAATATTCTTTTTTTTTTTTGCATCAGGCCTGCGCTGAGTAGCGACAAGACTCTCGGGTTCGCAACCCGGTCTCTGCATCAGTGCTGCAGGGCGCAGTACAGTCACCCGATGTAACATGTGGCCCGAAGGCAAACCTGGATCTGTGCCTGCGGTGTATACTAATGCGACCAGCTCGGTCCCAATATTCAGTCTTGATAGGCCACGCGCCCCAAAGAGACCCTGTGTGCTAAATTGGCCCGGGGTCCTGCAAGGAGAAAAACCTTTTGGAAAATTCATTCATCATTGTATGCTGATCCGTACTCACCCTCAATGACATCACACTAAAAAAATTCTGGTGCTTGCAATCAGGCAAAGATTTGATCAAACAGGATCCGTTTAATTTTAGCATTTTGGCATAGCGGAGACTTCAAAATCTAGGATGTGCACGCAAAGGTTTCTAGGGCAGTGCAATTCATGGCGATAAGTTTGGGTGCATGGATGAGACTAGCATTAAATCAAATTAAAAAAAAACTGCCCAATGCCACACCACATTCCCTCACATGATGTAAAGAAAATGCCCTGTGTGGGCATTACGAGGCGCCCGAAAATTTATGCCACTGACCAACCTTCTTGCAGAAGAGAACAATGATACATAGATTCTTGGCAGACAGATTAGCAACCACAAAATAAATCATTCAAATCAGTTAACACACTAAACCTGATGTGCAGAAAACAACACTGGTGGTCAGCAGGCACAAAATCGTCGAACCTCAAACACACACTGTTGGAAGGTTGTTACAAACCGCAGAGATCAAAACACTAAAATCTACCAGGGTATATATTTGGCTTAACCAGAACCCAACAGAGCACGCTGGGGGGCTTGTGAACAGCCAACAATAAATCAAGACAACAAACCTGGCATAGGAAGAAAATTGAGCAATAAAAAGCAGAAATAAGAATTTGGCCAACAATCCTTATGTTTCCTTCCCAATAACCCAGACGAAAATTGAACTCAACTTTCAACCCATCTAATTTGTCGCCTGTACTGTGGCTCCATGACACGCCTGACCTGTTCAGACCAACAGATGCACAGAGCCACTGCACATGCATTACCTGCATGCAACATACGCGCGCGCGCAATAAGAAACAGAGAGACAGAGATGAGCGCAACACACGTAACATCATCTCGACAGGACCCCACACAAACTGGTTGCCACAAGCCATTTGTCAAATCAAATTGTCCGCCAAAAAAATGTGTTTATAATGTGCGCGAACACGAGACCTAACCTGCAGACATTGACGAAAATGAATGCTGAACAGGCAGTAGGTTGCAGTCACTTGGGGTGGCTAAAATTTGGGTGTCAACCAGCAAAATTGCAGAGGCCAAAAATACATGTGTTTGAACGACCTGAATGGAATTAGTGTTGGTATGTATTGCCCAAACACGGAAACATTATGAAAACTGTGCAATGACCACCTGAACCAATCTTGACACTGGTCTAAAAGATGTTGCAGACCACTCGCCCTCTATCATCGTTCAGAGGAACACCTGGTGTTGACTTGTCTGAACATCCTGATGAAAACTGAAACTGAGCTGTGCAGACAAGCCGAAAACACGAATATTGCGATGCAAAGCAGAGATCAGTACATTCAGCCTTTTGCTGACAGCTTGCACCCGAGGCCAAAAACCAGAATTCCATCGGCACCACAGTCAGGCAAGCATATTTTCTGACAAGGGGAATACTCACTCTGTTCATGATGCCATATGTTGCTTCCAGAAGCAAGCAGGGGAGGGGTAGGAGCTTCGTGTCCTTGCTATGCTCCGTGGCATCAGGGGATGCTTCTGGGTGGCACCGTGAGAGGCTTCTTCAGTGTTGCAGTGATGCCCAACGGACCAACCGTTTTCTCGATACCAAATCGGCAGCCTCGCAAGCCTGTTGTTTGGAAGAGATGCAAACGAATAAGATATATGCCAGGATAGAAAACAGTAAGCGTGCACCTATTTCTGGTGGAAGCTTCACCATGTATCTACAAAGCATCCCGAAACCAGCAGTAAAATTTCCGCAGCAAGCCACGTTTTCTGGTTCTTGGCACGTGCATAATTTGTTTACCAGAGACTTGGCCTCACAACTTGAAAGCTGAGACATCCAGCAAGAGTCTCTACAAGAATATGAGCCTTCTGACCTTCTGGTAGTGCTTGCAAGACACAATGGGCATGGATGCGGACGCAGCACCATCTGCCAGGTTGTTAAAATCGCCCCGAACCAACCCTCTACAGCAGGACCTTTGGGGGTTCAAATTCTGCACCGTAATATAGTGCTAGATCGCGCGCATACAACATGTGGGTGAGAAATAGCCCAGTAAGCACACAAGCACCCTCACACCGCAAGATGCACTGAGCACAGCTCGCATGCTGCAACCCCCCTGACAGTTGATTTCGGGGAGATTGCTGGAAACTATGGGCACTGATCGTCATTCATGGAGGCTGAAAATGGGGGGAGACATTCGTTACAGCCAGATTTTATTTCCCGAATATTTCCCGGAAAAATACCACGTCTCACGACCAAGGGTCGAGAAGTCGGAAAACAGAGCAAACTGCCCCAACCCCCATCCCAACCTGAGGGTTGAGGGCGGCAGGTAAAACTTCGCTGGGAATTCAGAAACCAAGGAATCCGTGTGTGGGCTCATGGCAAGGTTCTGATAGATGGCCCACTGCCCCTGGTGGAGACACTAGAAGACCACAAGGAGCAAATATACAGGAGCAGGAAATCCCCTGCTTATGGCTTATCCAACGGTACCAATTTGTGTGTGCGCAACATTAAATGAACGGTGTTTCTGCGGGCTTGCAAATACCACAAGTTGAAATGACCACACCAAAATTAAATCTTGGTGGCGCAAAGCATGGAAACACCCTCTGACCCAATTTGGGCTTTCTCAGTTTCACATTAACATCCTCCTTTGTTTCAATGTGGCATGTCTGCACTGCACCGTGTGCGCACTGGGTTTGAGACTGAACCACGGGCCGATGGTGTCCCAAAATGCAGGCCCTGAAAGGCTTCTGGGAGCTCTGTTACCATCCTAGAATATCTTGCAGTGCACTGTCGTGTGCCTAGGGTGTTTTGGGGCACAGTTTGTTTCTTTGATGGAGGGTTTCCTGAATCATATTTGTCCTGGCTCCTGTTTTGGCACGACCCAAATGCACCGTGCACGCACCGTGCCTGAGTCTGCATTCTTGGCAGATGCATAATGGGTGCCTTTTTGAATCTGAGCTTTCGCATTCGACTGTACTGCCCTGCACTGTGAGATGGGAATGAATTCGCCAGTGGCCTTGATCTCGTCGGAGGCGCACAGGGACCTGGGCACACGAAGCGAGGTTTCTTCGGGAGGAGGGCTCAGTGCCCACTTCATATCAATCTCCCGTGGACTGGAGGAGATGATCAATCTGACGAAGGCCCTTCAGCTCTGGGTGCGCCTGGACAGCTGCCCTTGGACCAGCAGACAGTCCTCTTGGTACTTCAAGCTCAACTGAGCCCACCGCACCGCCATGCCTTCCCTCTGCAACAGGTGCCTTGGGGCATTCCCTCCGCAAGGCGTCTGCATTGGCAGTGACATCCACATCCACCTCGTTTGACAGGAATGGAACCAGACTGACTGAGCCACCACAGACCTGTTACCTGTCTGGACTGCTTTTGGGTGATATTCTTTGCCACTGCATCAAATCCAACTCTGCATCTACAGTACCGCAGAAACCCAGGTGTGCTGCAGGGGGAGGGGGGGGTCAACGTCCCACGATTCCTTCCTTGTTCCTCGAGCACCATTGCCAACCCCCACGCTTCTCTTTGCACATCTCAATGTCGATTTGTTGAAGGGACAGAAGGAAACAAATCCCTCGCTGTATGTGGTGAAGGTGTTGTCAGGAGAACTGGCGTCTGGATGGATGAATCAAAGATGGGACACACTGTCCAGTTGTAGCAAACTGGGACGCATCGGGGAAAATGTGCACTGGCCAGGCCATAGACTGCTCGCCCAAGAAAGGAAGAAGGTCAAATGTAAGCGCCGCCTAAGAACAATCTGAAAGAGTTGAAATATTGCATGGTTGGTTGGTTTGGATGGAAACAGCCGCCTAGGTGCACCTCCTGCGCCTACAGGTGGTGAACGTGGCAAGCGGGCAAATGAAGAAGCTGGAGCTCAGGGAGAAATTGTGGCAAGAAGGGCCGAAATAAAAGTGCAGGAAGGAGAACGGCGGAGATGAAAAGAGCTTGAATAACTTTGAATGGAAAGAAGAAAAACAGGCATAGAAGATAGATGACAAATTTTGGGTGTGAAGAGACAGATAGAGAGAAGGAGTGAGAGAGTATGTGTGGGCAAATGAAAGTGAGCTTCAGGCTCCAAAGAGCCACAGATCAAAGCTTCAGACGTCACGCAACATTGAATGCATGCGTCAGATGTAGGAGGGCAGGTTGTTTGCATTTTTCGTATGTTAAACTGCCGTGTTTTCGGAGTGTGGACAGGTCTTCAGATGTGAAATAAAAAAGTGAATGTCTGAATATTGGATATGGAAATGGAAGTATGGATATTGATATGGATGATGGATATGGAAATGGAAGTATGGAAGTATGGATGTCTGGATATTGATATGGATGATGGATATGGAAATGGATGTATGGATATCGATATGGTTGATGAATACGGAAATTGGTATTTGGGTGGGGTAAGAATAGTCCCTCCACCACCGGCTGCCTGAGTTACCTGGAGAGGACGGACCTGCACAGCCCTGTCCCCAACCTGGTGGCGATCAAAGCAGAGAGAGGTGGACCAGGGACAGCATTTGAAAACTGCGATTTACACTCACAGGAGGGTTGAGGAGTACGAGACAACTCAGACCACAGCCGCCTGAGCATTTAACAACCAACCCAACTTGAGACGGAAACTCTTGGTCGCTCACAAGCCGCGCACCACCTCGCGCAGTGAGAAGCAAATGGAGAGTGCGAGTGAGTGGACGGCTGGCTGTCAACAGGTGGGGACACCTTGACCGAGAGTGAGAACGACCAAGTACAGTGGAGCGTGGACAGGGACAGATGTGAAGTAGCGTGTGAGAGTCTAGTGTGAAGTTCATTCAAATCCGCACGGCTACCCGATACACGTGCAAGACGTCGTAATATGGGACGGCTTCGTGGTGTTGTCGACGAGCGCTGACGAACCAAAGCGAATCTTGGGGTTGACGACGTCCCTTATTCACTTCCACCTATTTCTTGGCCACTGGGAGGACAAGCAGCTCCAGTGCACTGCGCCGACCATTGCTCAAGATCATTGTACGGAATTGGGGCACGAAGAAGATATCGGTGTCGTCCTGCTCGAGGTTCGCCCTTCCGATGGCGATGGCCTTGATGGCTTGTCCTACAGCCTGTGGTCCAAGGGCTTCCAGCTTGCATGGTTTGCCGGACCGAATACCATTCGCGATGGCTCCTGCCGTTGACTTAGGGTTTGTAGTTGCGGCAACCTTGTACTCTGTTGCTTCGTTTTCATCGTATTTGTGCTGATACGTGAGGTACAACGTGCTCTGCAACGCAGAGCGTTCGGGCTCAGCTTCATCCTCTGAACCACGAAGGTGGACAAACTGAGTGTACACAGCAACGTCCGCCCTGTCCTCCTCCAGATAAGTACGGGCAACAGCCATCGCTTTCACCATTTGGTTGATACTGGAAGGTCCCATAACGGTAATACGAACTGGATTCCCAGTGCGCAACCTGAGCGTCACAGCTCCAGCGACAGCTTTGGCGTCACTGGTCGCCGCAACCTTCAGTTCTTGCAACTTTGCTTCGTTTTCATCCGCTCGATACGGTGGGACTCGCAGCCGAGCTTCCATCTCTCGGTCTGTGCGACGCCGGTCTGGCCCGCGTGGGCCATCCCTATCACGATCCCGGCGCCTGTCTCTGTCGTCCCAGTCCCTGTCTCTGTCCCTGTCCCAGTCCCTGTCCCTGTCCCAGTCCCTGTCCCGACTATCGCGCCTGTCACGGCCACCCCAGGGCGATAGAACATATAGTGTCCAACGCAAGGCAGATCGTTCACCTTCACCGGGGTTTGGTGCAGGGATGTGGATGAATTCCGGGTAGCCCGCAACGTCCAACCGCATGGTGTCGTCCAGTGCTCGGCGAGCAATTGCAATCGCTTTCACAGCTTGATTCACACTTCCCGCACCAACGGCCTGTACTTTCACAGTGTCGTCAGCACGAATTCGGCTCTGAATGCTGCTGGCAACTGTTTTCGCGTCGCTCTTCTGCGAAACTCGCAAGATGCGCGAGTCTTCGTCATCATAGCGGTCGTCATATCTGTCGTATCCTCTCCCACCTCTCCGACGTGGCGGGGGTGCCGCAAAGACAAAGTATTGCAGGGCGGAGCGTTCTCCCTGGCCCTCTTCCTTCGAAGGTATATGGATGAACTCCGGGTAAACCGCCAAGCCCTTGCCCTCGGTCTCCAAGTGTGTTCGTGCAATAGCGATACTCTTTGCAGCTTGGTTAACGCTGGCTGCACCAATGGCCTCCAGCTTCACAGCCCTGAAGTCAAGTATGCGCCTCTCAATTGCTGTGGCCATATTTTTGGCTTCACTTGACCCCGCAACCCGGAGCGTCGGGACCCTTTCGTCGCGGGTATCCCGACGTCTGTAGTCTCGATCACGATCACGATCACGGTCACGGTCACGGTCTCGATCACGGTCACGGTCACGGTCACGGTCTCTATCACGGTCACGATCACGGTCTCGATCACGGTCACGATCGCGGTCACGATCACGGTCGTCGCGGTATGACATTTCGAGAGAGGCCTGTTCCGACGAACGAGTAAAAAGGCGTTTGGGAGTCCAGTACCAAAAAACAACGAATGCAGAAAGGTCGCACAGCAGAACAACTGCCAGCATCCACGCCCAACAGGTGTGGACGTGGCGGAAGATGTGTAGCATTGTCTGTTATTCACTTAAAGCTGAAAAAATACGGTTGGTAATATTTACTTGTAATAGATGCAATAGATGCAAACATGCAATAGATGATGATTGATATGTGGAGCAGCTTTTCCAAAGCCACAACCGCTGGCGGAATGGTCGTTCAGCCTGTCCATTCACGGGCGACTAATGAAACAGTGCAGGCGACTCGGATTTTTTCCCATTACAAAAATGAACGTCGAAATTGTGCGTATTCTGATGCGAAATTTTCATGCTGTACTTCTAAGTATCAAATTGACCAGATAAATGATCAGTAGTCCGGCGTCTGTCTGTTTGATGCATCTGACCCCAGTTTGGAACTGCCACGACTTGTCCGACTAAAATAAAGTAGGTAGGCATGTGGTACGTGGTAGTTATTCCCTTGCTTCCCATATTTATCGGCACACCATCAAATTTGGGTGCGGTTGTACATTCAGTGCCTTGGCGATGTGTTTGAAAAACATAAGTTAAACATCGTGCCCCCACGCGAATCAACCCGGTCAACCGCTTTGGTGAGACCATGCTTCGGTACACCCATGCGCGCCTAGCCGAGAATGAGCGCACAAGGTGCTTGCTCATGGAAGCATATATCAGTGTCCGCCTTAGTCTGAGGTTTGTAACCTCCCCCAAAAAAAATAACCGGTTTTTTTCGATTATTATATTAAAAATAACCGATGTAATGCGATTATTGTATCTAAAATAACCGGTTCGATGCGATTATTGTATTTGATGGACCCAATGAACCGGTTTTTTCGGATTAATCGGTTATTTCCGATTGTATTTCCGATTGCACCTAGCAAGGCACACTATTCGAACTACAAAGTGAAAACACAAAGTTTTTTTCACTGATTTGTGACTTCTGTGTCATGTTTTCAAAGTTGTTACAAAAGTTTTTTTCCAATACAAAACATATTTCCACTGAAATTTTACTTAAAAAATCACTGATGGGAACAATGCTGCACTACATTGACGCTGACTGGACAGGGTTACACACTATGCTCATTGGTGCTACCGGGTTTTTGAGGTGAACATCATACTGGTGACAACATTCGCAGACAGACTGAGCTTGATCTGGAATCTGTTGAGCTGACCTTTGAGGACATTAACGCCAAAGTATCCGATCAGGGCAGCAACATTGAGAAGGCATGGGGAGGCTTACCTGGTGGTTACTGCACTGCACACACCCTCGAACTTGCAGTCAAGGAATATCTCGAAGCTGACGGTGTTGCGAACGTCGTGAAGAAGATGAACGGCATGACAACATACTTCTACCGCTCCAGCAATCGTCTGAGCAGACTTTCAGACCTGCAGAAGGAGTTGCAAGTTGCTGTGAATCAACCTCCGCAAAAAGGCAACATTGTTCGCTGGCATTACACACATGATTCCATGAACTGGTTCCATGAGCAGAAGTGTGTTGTTCAAACGTACGATATTAACTATGGAGCAGAGGCCAGACACGAAGATGGTCCTTACGCGGACAGTCATACGGACTACAGCGACTGGAAGGTGAATGAACAGTCGGTGGCTATTTTGTACCCATCTGCAACTTTGGTGAATGATATCGAGAGGACATTGTATGTAACCTGCTCTCTTATTTTGCCATCAACGTACATGCTCATCCAAAAGGCACGACATCCGAATGTTGTTGCTCCATGGGATGTTGTAAAACCAAGTGATGAGCACGGAGACGAAACTAAAAACATAGTATCACTGCAAAGAGTAATAAAGGTGTACCACAAATACAACAAATCACTGGAGATCAAGCATTATCAAATAATACAATGTATGTACATGCGACCCATGGGCTGTGGCCCCGGTTACACGCCCCCCCTTAAATAAAAGCCGGGATGTGCAACACTAGGAGAGAGTAAGAAAAAGTCACTGCCATGTCTTTCTTGGAGGGCTTGATCCAGGCCAAGCCCCCCTTAAAACCCTTTTGTTGATGCTAAGACTAACTTAAGTATTTTTATTACTCTTTTGAAGCTTTAAGTACACTTTCTCAAAGTAACTAGGGCTATAACCCTAGCCCCCCATGAGGTTCACCCCTACCACTCAACTGAGCGGAGGTATCTTCCTTCATGGAGGATATACCGAAATAACATAGGCATTTCATGCTTAAGGCCTTGCAGGTTAAGCCTAGTGGTCTCCCACCCCAAGACCCCTATACTCAATTGTTTCTATCACTTATTGTGGTTCTACTTTTTAACTGTTTCCGAATTCAGTTGCTTGGCCAAGTCATATTCTGTGTCTGGCCTGACACCTATGCCCCACATTCCTAACCAGCACCATTACACCCAAAAGAGTGCACATGAAGTGCTTGATGCTATCTTGGAGGCTAAAGTGAGGCCAGTTTTCACATAAAATCTTTTGTACTATCCATTTGTGATTGAATCTTTGTGTTTATACCTGCTTTGTCTATCTGCAGCCCTTCTGTGTTACACTGGATTTCAAACTATTCATTGATTCGATCCACATCCTGTTCTTGCTCTACTTGCTCCTTTGGTTTTGGGATTTCACCATCAAAAACCTGCAGGATTTCATCAAAATCTATAGGGCACTAATCAAGGACATCTTTCCGGTAGCAGAGGCAAACTCTGAGTACCTTTCGAACCGACTCTGAGCAGAAGCACAAGAAAAGCACACTGAAAAGCACATTGAACATGTCCACACAACTGTCTTCCTGAACCTGGCCGATCAGAAGTGTACAAGTACAACTTGGCAGTGTAACCCACCCAATGAGTGGACAGCCACTCAGAGCAGCATCTGGGTCTCAGGAAGATCCAGAGCATAGAAGGGCGAATCTAAATCCGCCCAGAACAACCCCATTAACCATGGAAACCTTAGCGGCCCATGGTGAGGACAGCCTGCAAAGGCTCCGCAGGCGTGTCGAAGCTTCCATCGCCCGGTCGGCCTTTCCAGCCTCGTCTTCTACTGTTCTTGGAGGTGGTCCTGAAGAACAAGAGGACCTACGAAGGAGGATGGACGAGTTTATGCTCCACGAGGAATACCACAAGTCCACCGTAGGAGAAGATGGGGAAATACCTCTTAATGCCCTCGGATCGCCGCCCCAAACTGAGATGGGTTCCTTCCTTTATTCGGGGCCATCTACAGATGTGGCGGACACAGTATCACTACCGAGACGACCAAGAGTACACGAGCACCTGAGAGCATGGCATCCAGACCTGCCGATAAGTTCAATGGCTCCTCAGAAGAGTCTGGATCCTCTTCGCCCAGAGCCAACCTATGGGGCTTGGTAAGAAAAAGTCACTGCCATGTCTTTCTTGGAGGGCTTGATGCAGGCCAAGCCCCCTTTAAAACCCTCTTGATGATGCTAGGACTAACTTAAGTATTCTTGTCACTCTTTTGAAGCCTTTAGTACACTTTCTCAAAGTAACTAGGGTTATACGCCTAGCCCCCCATGAAGTTCACCCCTACCACTCAACTGAGCGGAGGTATCTTCCTTCATGGAGGATATACCGAAATAACATAGGCATTTCATGCTTAAGGCCTTGCAGGTTAAGCCTAGTGGTCTCCCACCCCAAGACCCCTATACTCAATTGTTTCTACCACTTATTGTGGTTCTACTTTTTAACTGTTTCCGAATTCAGTTGCTTGGCCAAGTCATATTCTGTGTCTGGCCTGACACCTATGCCCCACATTCCTAACCAGCACCATTACACCCAAAAGAGTGCACATGAAGTGCTTGATGCTATCTTGGAGGCTAGAGTCAGTCCAGTTTTCATATAAAATCTTTTGTATTATCCATTTGTGATTGAATCTTTGTGTTTATACCTTCTTTGTCTATCTGCAGCCCTTCTGTGTTACACTGGATTTCAAACTGTTCATTGATTCGATCCACATCCTGTTCTTGCTCTACTTGCTCCTTTGGTTTTGGGATTTCACCATCAAAAACCTGCAGGATTTCATCGAAATCTATAGGGCACTAATCAAGGACATCTTTCTGGTAGTAGAGGCAAACCCTGAGAACCTTTCGAACCGACTCTAAGCAAAAGCACAAGAAAAGCACACTGAAAAGCACATTGAACATGTCCACTCAACTGTCCTCGCGAACCTGGCCGATCAGAAGTGTACAAGTGCAACATGGCACTGTAGCCCACCCAATGAGTGAACCGCCACTCAGAGCAGCATCTGGGTCTCAGGAAGATCCAGAGCATAGAAGGGCGGAACTAAATCCGCCCAGAACAATCCCATTAACCATGGAAACCTTAGCGACCCATGGTCAAGACAGCCTGCAAAGGCTCCGCAGGCGTGTCGAAGCTTCCATCGCCCGGGCGGCTTGTCCGGCCTCGTCTTCCACCGTACTTGGAGTTGGTCGTGAAGAACAAGAGGACCTACGAAGGAGGATGGACGAGTTCATGCTCCACGAAGAGTACCACAAGTCCACCGTAGGAAAAGATGGAGAAATACCTCTTAATGCTCTCGGGTCCCCGCCCCAAACTGAGATGGGCTCCTTCCTCTATTTTGGGCCATCTACAGACATGGCGGACACAGTATCACTACCGAGACGACCGAGAGTACACAAACACCTGAGAGCAAGGCATCCAGACCTGCCGATAATGGATCCTCTTCGCCCAGAGCCCACCCATGGGGCTCTGGATCGTACGGCCGAACTTTTGGCCAAACTTCTATCCGGATCGGAAGACCCGGATGTGACAGCTTTGTCATAGGGCGGTAAAGGCTAAATTGGGTATCACTGAACCCTTACCCAAGCCTCTCACCTTCATCAGGATTGAGCACGTTGGCTGATGATCTCAAAAGATCAAGGGTGTCCAGGTTGCTACCCAAGGTTACTTGCCCCAGCCCTTTTCATCCTCGCGCGAGGACAGTCCCTATTGCTGAACTACAGGACGTGCCGGTGACGGAGACTGAGAAAAGTGGGCTGTCAGCCCTGGCACCTCTTGCCGGCGTATCTCCTTCTCCTTCTGGCCTAACCCCGGTGGTGGGAAGATGGGCAGTAAAGAAGGTCCCTACCAAGACCGGCCCCTGCTGTGCCCCTTCCGCCTGTCACCCCTGCTGACTTGCTCCGGATCAACGATTGCATTTCTCAAAATCCTCACAATCCAGGGTCCAAATCCAAAAATATAGAAAATGTAATCCTCCTTCAATCCTGAATAGCAACCAGATCCCACAAATACAGCAATAACCCAATCCACAATCCAATCTACACTGCGGGCTTCCGTTCAGCACACCGGTCGTCCCCCGGTGGCGGGCATGTACAAGAATTGCACCAAAGAGGAAAGCCCTGAAATTGGCATATGAACACAAATAAAGCAAAGTTGAGGAAAGAGGTAAACATACACATTCACAGCCATAAACCCCTCATTCCCTGGACTCGAGACCTTCCCTTGACTCACCAACATATTGCCCTGAACCAGGTCAAATGAGATGGCTGAATGCCATGTGTCACAAGTCACTACACAAACCCCAAAAATGTGTTCACTCCCAAGCTTCTAAGTCCTAGCCCAATAGGGGAGGTGGCGTGTCATGGCCTAGAGTGGCACTCAGGACCATGCCCTACCCTGACATAACCTTGGTTGGACTTGGAGTGGAATGGGCTTGGAGAACTGCCCCATGAAGATGACCTCACAACATGGCAAAATCAGGCAAACCACACCATAATGCCCAAAATTCAATTATATACTCAAAAATGCATACGGCAAATATTCAAATGCTCCATGCATGTGTCAAACCGGAAAGTAGTATACAAGGGTGATATAGACCAAAGGTCCATGCCCAAGAATATCCCATCATTGGCTCCGAAACCCCTCCGGTTATGTACATGACATGCTTCACAAGTCAGCTCATGAGTTTGAGACCTAATTTTGTGAGGCCTCGTGTGCCAAGCCAAAGTGACCATGTGATCCGGCATATGGTGAGGTACAACACCAAAGCATATGCCAACATATAAGCAACATACCATAGTTCACGGATCTCTAGGCACTTTACTGTTATCCGACCAGTTGAGCACATAAAACACAAAAATGAGCATAAAATGAGGTCAAAAACATGCAAATAATGCCAAATTCAAGATAATTACAACAGTATATAACTTCGCTCACCCATGGTGTCAACCTATGACCCAAAACACAATTGCTTGGGACCATTTGCAAACAATCCCCCCACTTGGATCCCCATATTGACGCATAAGGACACCTTCGAACCTCCTCCCAACACGCACCATGAAAATGGGAAAATTTATATTGGCGCTTGTGGGTCGCTCCGTAAGCCCTCCCACATGCACTATATGAGCGGTAGACTTAGTCTAGCGCTATGGAGTTCACCATTGGGACATGGGCGAAGCCCTTGCCACGTATGACTCCATATATCTTCCTACAAACGGAGATATATAACATGGGCGTGAGCATATCGAAGCACATACCATGCATATAACACATACCCTCAAAAGTGGCTCCCACCATGATATGCCATGACCCTCCATGGACATAACTTCACGTTAAAAATACGTAGGAACCCAAGGAAAGTTGCTATGCAACCCCAACACTCATGCGGTACACTCGAAAGTCGCATTAAAATATTCGGTTGCACGGTCCAAGAGTTATATATCACTTTCTACCCTCTTGACCATTATCACTTGCTATACCGGGCATGTGTACACACCAAAGGCATTTGATGCTTCCTAAATTAAGTTGAGACCAAGGCGATTCCAAGCCAATTCTTGAAATTGTTATACCTCGCCGTGAGCCGGAGATATGACCTTTCAAAGTGGTCTCACGAATCACTTTTGTTTCGACTATATCTCCAAGACAAATGAAGGACACAACAAAAGGAATGTTGATTCGTGATCGGGGAAAAATGTCGGACCACTCGAGATTCGTCATATCGAGTGCGGCGATGTCGAAGTTGAAAATCCGATTCTGAAAGTCTGAAAAAATCCGATTAATTTCGCGAGTGTATAATATGAAAATTGCGGAAGCAACGAACCCTTTACTGATGAAATCTGACCCTTCATCGGGGTTTCCGCCAAAATATCTGTAAATAACAGTTAACCATTCGGCGGCGCAGGTGATGGCCCAGACGGCGGATGCGCGAGAGTGGGGGGAGGAGCCGGGCCCCCCGACCCACGCCCCCCCCATGGTACGGCACGACGCATGAGAGCGTGCCACCTCCCGCGGGAGGGAGTACGGAGACAACGAGCGCGGGGGGGAACCTGCTGCCCCGCAGCCCGCTAACCACTGACCGCTAACCCTCACGGCCGCCCCCGGCCTGCCAGCGCCGCGCGACAACGGCCGGGGGGATGAGGGGCCCCAGCGAGGGCCTGCACGAGGATCCGGCTCTAGGTAGAGGGGGGCGGGGGAAGGGCGCGACCCCCCAGCCGATGGCTGGCCCCCGGGGCCAGGACTGCCATGCCGCCCCCCCCCCCCGGCCGTCAGGAGGCATCGCCAGGGGACCAGAGGGCCCCCCACACCCCCCCCCCCCGCACCCCCCCCAGCTGAGGAGCAACGGGCGCGGCCCTCCGCCCCCCCGGAGCCGGGGGGGCGACGCGGTGGGGGGAGCGGCCGCTGGACCTGCTCCCGCGAGCCCGCACTGGCGTGCCGGGGCAACGCGCACAACGGAACAGTATGGAGGCCGCGCCCCACATGACCCTCCCGTGACCACAGCCCACTCAGGGAGGGCAGAGGGGGGGTTCAGGTCTGAAAGGGCCCCCGGGGGAGCGGTCCGCGGACCGCCCCTCACCTCCCCCACCCCGGGGCAGCACTTCGGCCCCGACCGCATGCACACGCCGGAAGGGAGCGCGCCGGCGACACGAAGGGGGCCAGGATTGAGTACCGCAGGCCGCCGCCCAGAAGGGGAGCAGGGAGGCCGCGGCGCGACACCCCCCCCCCCGCCCCCCCACCGGCCCGCGGGCCGCTGGGGCACCGGGCCCCACCCCCTGAGGCAGGGGGGATGGTCCCCCCCCGCCCGAGAGGGGAGCCGGAGCGCGACCCGCCCCCCGCCCCAGCCGCCGGCCCCCATGGGGGCCGCGAAGAACAAGCGAGCCCGCGCCTACGCGCCAGGAAGCCGCACAGATCGTACCCAGAGAAGCCTGGTGAGCACGAACCGGAGTGGTATGGGGGGCCACGCCCCCCATGGACAGCGCAACGCCAGTGACACCCGCTTTGTTGCCTGCCCAGGGAAGGCAGAGGGACGGAATGAGGCAGAGCGACCCCCCGCCCTACAGGCCCCCCCCCGGCCGCACAACTGGGGGGTACGGCGCACGCCCCCCCCCCCCCCCCCCGAGCCCGCCCCCCAGCACATGAACGCCACGGACCCGCCCCGCGGCGCGCAGCCCCCACAGGGCGTGCCGGCCGAGGGGACAGAGCAGGGCCCCCACACCCGCACGCCCGCGCCCACAACACGTGGATCGCGGGCCCCGGCAGCCCACCCAGTGGGCGGGCAGTCGGGGGAGGGGGAGCGCATGACCCCAGACGCCCCTCGCAACGGTAGAAGGCACCCCTGTAAGTGCGGCTAGCCCCATCTGCTCAGATTTTCAGACATTCTGTCCAGATTGGTTACATTTTGGTCATTTTCTTTGCTTCGGCGGAATCGCCGCCTCGCAGCTCAGTCTCAGGATATTTCCTATATATTTCTGATATGCCGGATTTGATTCCGCGGTCCATTTCCCGTAAATCCGCCGCGTTCCGCTATTTTAGCTGGAATCGCCATTTGCCGCTGACGCGCGCTCGCGGGCCAGATCGGCCAAACATTTTTACATAATTGGATTATTTAAATCTTTTCAGACAGTTTTGGACACTCAGATGTATTTAGAATAATCCGCCTCAATTTTCTTCATAGACTGGGATTTTCTGCCGGACCACAATCAGCATGGACCTTGCTTCTGTTGTCGCTGCTCTCGCCTCCGTTGGTGTTCGAGTATCCGGTTCTACCCCCAATAACAACATCCAGGGAGACTCCTCGCGTGCCTGCCCCACTGGTCTTGCCGGCCCCGAGCCCTCCGGCACCCTCAACGACCCAGGGCAGCACTTTCATGGTAGCAGAGGCTACCTGAATGTTGTTCCTTTGGTGTCCCAACCACAGCTAGCTCCCCAGTACGGCCCCGTAGACTCCGCCACCTCCGGAGACGTAACGATTACGCTGCCGTGGTGCTGTGCGAACGAGGCCTTGAGAGGAATGCCTTGCGCAAGCCCAAATTGCCCAAGAAGGGCACAAATCAGCAGCTGTGGAGGCCCAGATTACCATCAAGATCCCAGTCGAAATTGGCCATCAAGCAGCTGGAATCTCCCAGCCTACGCCGATGGCAACGCTCCGGTGGAGCTTACGGACCTGGCAGGTACTAATACTCCTTACCAATGTCCACATTTTGAGACCATCGACGCCGACATTGACGACATTGAGATGGGTGGTTCAGGTGAGGTACCTACCTATAATCGACCAGCCAATTGGGCACAATGGGACAACCATTTGTCTTCAGAAGTGACCCGTAACCTTGAGGCGCTTGAGGCCCTTTGTCTATTAGCCACGTCTAAGCTGATAGGTCAAGAAAGAATCGCCTCTGATTTTTTATTTGAATATTTTTTCCTTCTTCAGGAAGAAACTAATACCAGGATGTGGTGGCGTTCTCAAGAAGATGAATCTTTTGCCATTTTTTTGCAGATCTGGGAGGCAAGCCCCTTCCCGAAGGAGAAGACCAAGGCACCTGTTGCCGGGCCCTCCGCCCCTCATCCCTCTGTTTCCATCCGCGACGATCTAGCCGCCGCGGTTGAGGAAGGAATTTTAGAGGCAGCCAGGCAGGCAAGCCTAGAAATTAGGGCTGAAGGAGCTCCCCAAGTGGACTCCTGGCTGCGAACCACTGAGATTAGCGGTCCGACAGCCTGCTCAGGCCCTTCAGGACACGGTATGTACTGTCCTGCCGACTGCTCTTGCAGATTACAGCGAGATACTGAGCTCCAATTGCTCAAAGATCAAATGCAACTCATCATTCAGACGCTGGGAATTAAAGATCTTTTCAAGACACACATGCGGTCTGAGGGCGCATCATCGGTGGAACAAACAACAGAACCGTCGGAGGAGGCGACAGAAATTTTTTCGATTGCTCCTTCGGTGGACTCTAAGACCACCGATGCCAGGATCAGCAGGACTAAGCTAAAGGAAAGGGTTACAATCTCTCGATCTCAGAGTAGGTCGGCGAAGGCTAGGACTGAGGCTCAGAATGCCAAGCGAACTGCCTCCCGTACTGCCCTTCCTGCTGTTGATTCCAATGCAATAGCCCAGATGTTGCTCGCCCAGACCCTCGCCGGAGCTGGTGTGGCTAATGATGCCGCCAAGGTGTCTGCCATTACGGCCGGTGTTGGGCTGGATTCACTTCTAAATCCTACTTCATTGCGACTTCGTCAGGTTGCCAAGCAACCGAAGTATAATGGAAACCCCAGACGTTGGCCTCAGTTCCAACGGGAATTTAAACTGTGGGTTAAGACTCAAAAACTCCAAGATGACCAGTTCCTGATGGCCCTCTTGGACTGCCTTGAGGGAGCGCCGGCCAATACTTGGCTCAGGACCTGGAGTGATCGTGAGGATTCAAGTTCCCCCCTTACCTTTGATGAGGTGTGGGAACAGTTGGAGGTACGTGGATCCCGGCTGCCAGAGGACCATTACCACCAGATGTTGAAGAATTTTCCTTCGTTCTCGCGATTAATCTTGCACGAAGTGCAAGACAAGAGACAGCGCTTCTGGAATCTCGTAGAAGAATCTGAACATTCAGGCGAAAAATTTTCTAGTGCCGAGCTGAAAAATCTGATTTTTGAGAAGATCCCCTCAGAAACCGCCGCCACCCTTCGGAATAAACAGTCCGAAGAAAAGGTCAAGACCTGGTGGGCGGAGGTCGATGGCTTCGACGCCACGGCCAACAGGTTTTCCGTCAGGGAATCACTTCAAAAGTGTTCCCCCACGTCGTTTACCAAGGTGAAATTCACTGAAAACACGTGGAAAATCAAATTTAATGAACACGAGGATCGGGACTTGTTTGTCCAAGTCCTCAACAGGGGAGTAAGTTTCCATGGCCATCGCCTGAAGGCCAGGAACTGGGTGTTTTCGTTCACCCCACAGGAACTGTGGGAAGAGGTTGAGCGGCTCGCCGACGCCGCCAATCAAAATTTCCATGAGGGTCTTGGGGGAAACAAGAATACCCAGCAAAACACCCAAAATGGGGCCCAAAAGGGCAACAAAAAGGTGAATGACACCCGGAATGTTCAGGATCATTGTAGCATCTGCCTTCTTTTAGGTTCTACGAACCGAGCTAAGACGCATTCTACTGGTAATCACCGATGGTCTGCTTACGATCACAAGGTGATTGGTGAAAATGTCAGTAATTCGCAGAGTTCAGACAGGAATGACAGACAGGTGCATGGTGCAAAGGGGGGAAAGGGTAATCCGACCCCCTCCGGTGGAAACAAAAATACTGGAGGCCCTGGCGGGTCCCAAGGCAAAGGAAATCGGACTCCATCCGGCTCCGGTGGACAGCCGAACGGCCAGACAGGTCCCAATGGCAACGCCGGAGGCGGAAATCGAAATCCAGGCCAAACCCCTCAATCCGGTACAAACAAAGGAAATGCTCCAGGATCACAGGGTAAAGGTAAGGGAAATCCTTCAGGAACCCCTTTCTCTGGTAAGGGCAGAGGGCGTGGCGACGGTGGTGGCCCATCATCCGGCGGCCGTGGCCGTGGACGTGGAAAGGGCAATCATCGTGTGGATCAGGTCTCAGGTGCAGATCAGGTGTCCGATGCGGATCGAGATTATGTCGAAAATGCCCTGAATCCAGCAGATGATCCGTTCCAAGATGAGTGGATCGACGAATCAGGCTGTGTTCACAATGTTAACGCAGCCCCTGGAGGTCAGAACGCCTAGGGGAGCCACGAAAATCGCCCCTCCCCAGGCGATTTCAGGCATGATCCCCAAATTCCTGATCGACCATTACTTGATGTAGGGTCGCTTGTCTCCTCTCCCCTGGATCCGGCAGCGGATCCTTCTGTTGTAGTGGATGAGGTTGGTGTACAGTCCAAGCACAGGGCCCGTCAGTTCGTCACAAAGCTGTGGGTCTCTGATTGCAAGGGAAATTTCCATCTCGCCACTTGTTTGTGTGACAATGGATCAGAGGTAAATCTCCAATCCAATTCGTTCTTACCCGACGACTGCGTGTTTGAATCGCCTCATCCTGTTACCCTCGAGGGAGTTTCTGGACATTCTCTCGCAGGTGGGCAACGCGGTTGTTATATATCAACTCATTTGGTCGCTCAAGACCTTTGGGAAGAACAAAATGTGGAAGAAGTTGTCCTTAAGGATGACTACTTCTATCGTGCCGACATAAAGTATGACCTTTATTTGGGCCATCCTTGGCTTCGCAAGAACAGGGTAGCGCCCGTAGGTCATCGTCGTTGTTTTTTGCTGGAGTCAGGCCCCTTGGAGCGTCCTCAATTTCGTTTTTTGCACGCAGGGTTTAAAAGTGCAGAAGAATTTTTGAAGCAAAAGGTGACACCAAAATTTGGTGAAGATGTCACCATTGCAGAGGTGAATGGGAGTGCCGATTACTCCCAAGAGTTAGAATGTCTTCGTAGGGACTCCCAGCCACGACGCCCTTCGCGCTGGCACTCTTCATCCTACAGAGTTGTCGACAAATGGCGCGATGCAATTTGTGAATATTTTCATGAACACCATTCCTTTTGGCCACAGTATGATGCCTTTGCTAACCGTATGAACAAGCGCTTTGACAAGCACTTTAGCGACGCTTGGACCCATAAATGGGACAAGAAGTTGTGGATTAATCCTCCGTTTCACTTAATCCAGCAGGTCATCCACAAAATCAAGCAAGATAAAACCCAGGCAATTTTAGTTGTGCCCTTGTGGGACGACAAGCCTTGGTTTCAGGAATTACAAGACATTTGTGTAGATTACATCGAACTTCCCAGGAAGATTAAGCTGTATGCCAGGGACGACACAGGTCCCCTGCCACAGCGGTCCTGGAGTTCGCTTGCATTCCTGGTGGATGGAAAGCTTTCTGACTCTAATTCTGCTGATTCTGGTACTGATTCTTGTGTTGGGTCAGAATCTGAGGTTGAGCGTGGTACTGATGATGAATCTATTTTTTCTGATTTTTGTCCGTCAGATACCCAAGGTGATTCAACGTCCAATGGATCCGCCTCGTCTCCCTCTTCCCCAATACGATCGACATCGAAAAGAATCTTCAGTACACGGGCGAAGAAAAATTCGAAATCGCGCCGCAAATTCAGAGTTTTTTATGAAAAACCCCCTGTGGAAGCTTTCATGGATCCTTTCGAGGAGCTGGATCACGAAGAGAATCTCTGGGATTTCGACACACGACCCACCTATCTTCAAGAGGCAGTTGATACGGACCTGTTTAGGGACATCCGTAAGAAGATTCTTCCTGCCAAAGCCGAAGAAGTCGCCAAAGTTTTTTCGACAGTAATTCCTGGCGATCAGGTGGACACTGAATTGTGTTCCAAGTCAAGAGAAAAGATTTTTGAGGAACGGAAGGACACAACCCTTTCGGGGAAGTTGATCAAAGACCCCCCTGTCCCTGGGCAGTTCGGTGAAGCTTTCATCGAGCTGCGTGAAGGCTACAAGGCGAAGAAACAGCGCCCTTATGAGAACCATGGACACAAACATGAGATTCTCAGAAAAATCATCGAGAGAAATCTCAGGGAATTTGGTTGGCTTGAGGGTTGTATGACCAGCGAATGGTGCTGTGCACCCTTCACAGTCCCGAAGCCACCGCCTGCAGACCAGAACACTATTGATGGTTGGCGAATGGTTGTTGATTTTCGCAATCTCAACGCCGAAACCAAGGCGGATTCGCACCCCCTGCCCCTCATTGAGGAGGAAATCGCCAAGAGGGCGAGAGGTCGTTTGTTTTCTGTGCTGGATCTCCGTCACGGCTTTCACCAAATGCCGTTGAGGAAGGACAGCCGACCTCTCACCTGTATGTGCACGCCATGTGGCCCAGTCCAGTGGACCGTCATGCCCATGGGCCTGAAGAACGCCCCCTCATTTTTTCAAAGAATGATGGAGGATGTGCTTTTTTCAGCTCATCCTGAGCTTCGTGCCTTCGTGAGCGTGTACATAGATGACATAATCATCGCGACGGAAGGGGAGGGACTGACCGAAGCTGAGCTGGTGGCCCTACATGAGAAGCAGCTGAACCAAGTTTTGGACATTCTTGACGCCAATCAGCTGATTTGTGGGCCAAAGAAGGGAAAATTATTTTTAAAATCAGTCGAATTTTGTGGTTCTCTCCTAGAGAATGGCACCCGACGACCCAGTCCAGGGAAGCTCGTCGCTATTCAGAAGTGGAAGCGCCCTGAGACGATCACGGAGTTGAGAGGATTCCTGGGTTGTTGCAATTTTTACCACACTTTTGTGCCGAATTATGCCAAATTTGCTGCCCCCCTCACTGAATTATTGAAGGTAGGGAGAGATGCGGGCAAGGCAGGTTCAAAGGTTCGTGTCAAGTGGACTGACGAGTGCGAGGAGGCCTTCCATCACTTGAAGGCGGCCCTCTGTGAAGTCGCCACGTTGCATGTGCCCCAATTTGACCGACCCTTCTACATTAGAACCGACGCTTCTAGGTACGCGATCGGAGCTGTTCTTGAACAGGTTGATGAAGCCACCGGCGATCATTACCCTCTTGCATTTTGGTCTCGGAAGCTAGCCCCACGCCAAATGCAATGGTCGCCGCGTGAGCAAGAAACATATGCCATCATCTGTGCTTTAAAAAAGTATCAATCGTGGGTTGGCACCAATCGAGTCGAGGTCCTGACGGATCATCGATCTCTGGAGTATTGGGCCACCGAACACATTGATACTGTCGCGAGCCCAGCTGGTCGACGGGCCAGATGGCACGAATTTCTCTCTCTGTTTGACCTCCATGTGTCGTATCTGCCTGGAAAGCATAACACGGTAGCGGATGCTCTGAGCCGATGGGCTTACCCCGCCTCAGAGGGGCTGCAAAGTACCAACATCCATGGTACGGAGCAGGACCGCCATGTCATCATCGAATGGGATCAGGAAGAAAAGAAACTCATTCGACGTGCATGCATGCAGTGCGCTGTTAAACAGCACGCATTGCCGTGTCACGACATCACGGCCATCTCAGATCCGGCGCATGCTCATGAGATCTGCACCAAAACACTGAAAGTCGTGGAGAAAGTCACCGATCCCTCCTCAGGGAGTGTGAAACGGTTTGACTATACCCGACGAGTAAGTCGATTTCGGTTGATCCAGGGCATTAAGCGTCGAGATCCGGCCAAAACTCCACCCCTGCCTAAAGATTCCCTGATCATCCGTGACTGGACGTCCGATTACCTGCAGGATCCCATGTTTAAAGAGGTCTTTGGAAATCTCAAATCCAAAGATGCTCACAAGGATGGGATTTTTCCTGAGTATTCGTTGGATGGGGGGAAGCTGTGGATGGAGGGTAAATTGTGTGTGCCAGACGCCCTAGCCCCCCGAGTGTTAAACTGGTGGCACAAATGGGAGTCCCCCCACGCACATGGCCGTCGACTGTGGTCGATGATTAAACATAGGTTGTTTGGCTCACGGCTATATACTCACTGCATGAAAGTAGCCGCCGGATGTGCCTAATGTGCTGTCTCGACGCCCCCCAGCGCGAAGAAGCACGGCCATCTGAGGCCTCATCCTATTCCGGAGCGCCTCTTTAACAGAGTCACCAGTGATTTCTTCTATCTCGGTGAACTCGACGACGAAGAGTGCCATTGGACCAATAAAAAGGTCAATGGTGTGCTCCTTATTCAGTGCTGTCATTCCGGCTACATTCAGGTGTTGCCTTGCAACATCGAGTCGATGACTGGCAAGGCTGCCGCCAAATGGTGCGCGCAGACCTGGATGGGAGGTTGGGACGTCCCATCCGAGGTGGTTACGGACTCAGGCAAAGAGTACACCTCCGAATGGTGGAGAGAATTATGTGCTCGCCTTGGAATCCACCACCTCAGGTGTGAAATCCACTCGCATCGAGCGCTGCCTGGCGAAAGAGCCGGCCGCTCTGTTATAAATATGCTTCGTAAGGAGCTCGCGAGTGAGAAGGATTTCCACTGGCTTAAAGTTCTGTTCGCATTGCTTCGCCGTTACCACAACACGCCTTTGTATCATGGCCTTTCGCCAAATGAAATTGTCTTTGGACGAAAGAAGTGTTGGTGGAACATGCCGTTGAATAATCCTCGCCCCTGTAAAGATGCTTCGCTGTTTTTGGACGAAGTCCAACGAGCAGATAAAGCTGTGTCGAAATTAATCGAGAAGCATCAAGCTGACTGGCTTTGGGTTCAGAATCAAGGTCGAAAAAACCCCCACAATTTTGAAGTCGATGATCGAGTTTGGCTTCGAAAATCCGAAACCACCCTGGACGGAGATGACAAGCTTCTTCCCTTGTGGGAGGGGCCATTCGCTGTTACAGCGCGTCTTGGTGAGAACAGGTGGAGGATTCGTGTGGATGTCAGCAGGGAAATTGACGTTTCGGGCGATCGCCTCAAGAGAGAGATCCCCTCCCCCAAGGATCGGGTTAAACCCCTTTTTTGGACTGCGAAACACTTGTCTGATCGGGTCATCGAAGGGGGAAAGTACGAACTCAAGAGGATTGTTGAAGCAAGACGTGGCGCCAAGGGCGAATGGGAATTTCTGTGTGAGTGGAGGGGCTTTGATTCCAGTCACAACAACTGGGAACCAGCCCAATCTTTTGTCCATGGATACACCAAGGGGTTCATCGACTTCCTCAAGAAGCACCCCGAAATTGGCGTACTCCTGACAGATTGTTTGTCGAAACCAGACAGACAAGTGGAGAGCGACGGAAAACGACCTGTGGTGAATCGAGATCCAGCCTTTTACGGCCCTCAGCAGCCACATTCCAGGGCTGATCCGTCGATCCCCCCTCCTGCGGTCAGGCCAGCCCAGGAGCCCAATGAGGACCAAGCTTCAAGTTCGGCCGCTGATTTGCAGCGCCCAAGCCGTACGAGGGCCAGGCCAGACAGGTTGGTGGTCACATGTATTCGTGCTTGGCCGAATTGAGGAAGCCATCCTACCACATTCTGCTCAATCCACTGTTCATTCTTTCTGTTTATGTCATGATGTGGAGAACTGTGAATGTTTGATAATTTGACGTCAATCAACCAATTTTTCTTTGGTCTCCGCCGGTAGCGTATCGAAAGTCGAAAACCGAAAGCCACGGAGTGTGCTGCCGTGTTCAGAAAAAACCAAACTCAGGCTTAATTCAGGCAGATTCGGGGTAATCTTGTCTCCGTTGGTCTGTGCATCTTTGGAATTTGGCTACTCGTGCAGATGGAAGCAAATGTACATAATCAAAACGCTGGCCAGCGACAGTCGCCCCTTTCAGCGACATTCACCCCTACAGGCACCCCCTGTAGTACTGGCTGCACCAGATGCGACACCAGGAACTCAGATCGTACCTTCATTTGCTGTGATGCTAACGCCAAAGTCCAGATTCAGATCCAGGATCCTCAAATTTGCCTTGAAGTTCTCAGGTTTGTCCATCATTCTGCCACTGTTGAACGAAACCCAGACGTCAATTGTTCAGACAACCTTCACATAGGAGCTCTAGGGACTTCTAACAGCAACCTCTGAAGTCCGTAAGCTTCGTTGTATTTTTGGCACACGCCAATGTGAGCTCAATCCGACCTGAAACTGTCGAAAATGGTGAATCCAAGTGTCTTGTGGGACTCAATCCAAAGATTGGCCTTGTCCAAGTCGATTGACACCGCCGCCATTGTAAATTCGGTGTCTCTCAGTTATATACTGTCAGTAAAGCGCCTTCAGCGAACCTTCGGCGCGTTACATGCCAAGGATCCAGGGCTATCATGTCCCATCATGATGCATCATCACATGATCCACATTTTGATAGAATCTGTTGCATGCTCGCGAACCAACGTGCCGGAAAGCACAATTGAGCTGAATAAACGACAATATATATTAACTTTAGCCTAAACGAAAGTGTTAGTAGTTTTAGTTCTAGACATTCCGCTTCATTTCACCTTCATCTTAGGGAAATTGCTGACATTAGGACAATTTAGATTGATTTCCTTGCCATCTCCTCTCATTCCTCGAAGATCTGTTTAGATCTAAGTGAACAGAAAAGCATCCCTACCTTCTGTGGTTCACTTAGGGTCTGTAGACTACATGTGTATTTGTTTTTCCTCTCTGTGATTGTTTAATCTCCTTCATCTCTGCCCAAATTCATTCTCATTTTGCTGAATTTTGTGATCATCCACCAAATGCGTCAATTCTGAGCCACATGCTGCACTTTTCAGAACGAGAAAAGCGGGAATAACACGATGTAGAGTTCGGCGAGGACACCGTAGCGTGCCCGCGACAGCGAAACTGTGCCAGAGCGCTGAGATGTCACTCCATTTCTGGATTCCCCCACTCAATCCACCAATAATCTACCTCATTCTCAACCAATGCATGGTTTGGTATCGATTCTGGATACGTTTACATGCTTTTTAGCCCTTGACCTAATGTTTTACTGCACGGAGGACTGTTCGTCACTCCTCAATCTGTCTCATTTCAGGTTCATTCATCCTGATTCAGTGCCAATTCAGCCCAAATCTGGTCAGATCAAGCAGATTTCGCCCCATTGAGGCTACATTTCTATTTTTTTCTGGGACTTACCCGCACTACGTTCTTCGTTGACGTAGCGACACACCCCAGTGTGTTTTTGGAGGGGGAGTGTAAGTGCGGCTAGCCCCATCTGCTCAGATTTTCAGACATTCTGTCCAGATTGGTTACATTTTGGTCATTTTCTTTGCTTCGGCGGAATCGCCGCCTCGCAGCTCAGTCTCAGGATATTTCCTATATATTTCTGATATGCCGGATTTGATTCCGCGGTCCATTTCCCGTAAATCCGCCGCGTTCCGCTATTTTAGCTGGAATCGCCATTTGCCGCTGACGCGCGCTCGCGGGCCAGATCGGCCAAACATTTTTACATAATTGGATTATTTAAATCTTTTCAGACAGTTTTGGACACTCAGATGTATTTAGAATAATCCGCCTCAATTTTCTTCATAGACTGGGATTTTCTGCTGGACCACAATCAGCATGGACCTTGCTTCTGTTGTCGCTGCTCTCGCCTCCGTTGGTGTTCGAGTATCCGGTTCTACCCCCAATAACAACATCCAGGGAGACTCCTCGCGTGCCTGCCCCACTGGTCTTGCCGGCCCCGAGCCCTCCGGCACCCTCAACGACCCAGGGCAGCACTTTCAACCCCCCCGAGGACGCCCTGCCGCCACCCCCACAACCCCAAGCCAAGTAGGGGGGAACCGCGACCGGACCGCCCCCCCCCAAGCACGCCGGACGGAGCCAGGGACCGGAACAGGACACGCGGAGGGGCACGGACCACGTGGAACGGCCCTACCAGCGCCCAGTGCCGGGACCACGCGAGGTGCGCACGCCACACCACCCAGGGGGGGGGGGAGCGGACACCGCGAGAGCGCGAGCGCACACACACGAAAGGGACACGCGGGGACTACCAGAAGGGCAACCGGACCGAGCGCGCGGAACGCACAGACCACGTGGAATGGCGTACCAGCGAGCGAGGGTAAGGGACACCCGGACGGGACGGCCCGCCACACGCAGCGCCGAACACGCGGGGCGGGGAGGGGGAAAAGAGAGAGACACAACACCAGGTACCGGCCCGAACCCCCCGAACCCGCCGCGAGCGCCGCGCACACACAGACGGGGCACTGCGCCCGCCAAGGCAGTAGTGGCGCACAGCGCCACGCCCCAACCCCTAGGCTAGGCAGCCTCCGCGCCAGCCCAAGGGGGTCCCACTGGCGACAAGCCAGTAGCACGGGCCCGGCGGCGCCGGCGCCCCGGGCGACCACGCATTAGGGGGGCGACGCAGTGGGTAAGCGCCCGCAGCCGTGGCTGCGAATTGATGCACTGACCGGGGAGTAGCGAAACGGGGAAGCCGGGGAAGGACGGGGCTCCGAGCTCTGTGAACCCGGGGGACTCCGCCACCAGGCAGGAGGTGCGTCTTGGAGGGCCCCCCACTAGGACCCGGTGGGGAGGATATCACCTGGCCCGACCAGGTGGCCCCCCGGGGCCGAAAGGCGTCTAGTACCCGCAAAATCAAACCTCAAACCTCAAATACGTAGGAACCCAAGGAAAGTTGCCATGCAACCCCAAAACTCATGCGGTACACTCGAAAGTCGCATTAAAATATTCGGTTGCACGGTCCAAGAGTTATATATCACTTTCTACCCTCTTGACCATTATCCCTTGCTATACCGGGCATGTGTACACACCAAAGGCATTTGATGCTTCCTAAATTAAGTTGAGACCAAGGCGGTTCCAACCCGATTCTCGAAACTGTTATACCTCGCCGTGAGCCGGAGATATGACCTTTCAAAGTGGTCTCACGAATCACTTTTGTTTCGACTATATCTCCAAGACAAATGAAGGACATAACAAAAGGAATGTTGATTCGTGATCGGGGAAAAATGTCGGACCACTCGAGATTGGTCATATCGAGTGCGGCGATGTCGAAGTTGAAAATCCGATTCTGAAAGTCTGAAAAAATCGGATTAATTTTCCGAGTGTATAATATGAAAATTGCGGAAGCAACGAACCCTTTACTGATGAAATCTGACCCTTCATCGGGGTTTCTGCCAAAATATCTGTAAATAACAGTTAACCATTCGGTTACCGCAAAATCGCGAGCCAACTGACAGTCGCCGATACATTGACCATCAGAACGGAAGGCTGAAAAATTACGGAAACATTATGATAAAAAAACCCTGTTGATTCCTGATATTCCGATATATAAATCTCCGCTGGCGGTGCCTCGGTACTGAACATGGCCGCTCATGGCCGGAATGGCCAAACCTATCACACTATCACATCGGGTTACGTCAGGTGGATGGGAGAGTATGATATCAGCCAATGGCGGCTTGCCGGCACATAGATACACACCCCAAGTGACCCAAAGATGGCCACGGGGGTCTGAACCGGCTTCACCCCCCTTCTCAGAGCGTTGTTACCGCTCGGAAGTCATTGAAGAGAGGACGGGAGGACCCCAATGGGCTCCAACCCTGTTATGGCTTCGAACAGCAGCAGCGCAGCAGCGCGCAAATCGCAAGTCGCAGTCGCAATCGCGCTGACAGTCTGTGAATAATAAAGAAGCATCGAATGCCAACTGTGAATGAGCGCTGTAAGATACTTCGATCTTTGAACAGGGTTTATATCTTCGAGATTGTGTTATTATTGGTGCCCCGTCTAAAGATCGAAGTATCTTACAGCGCTCATTCACAGCTGGCATTCGATGCTTCTTTATTATTCACAGACTGTCAGCGCGATTGCGACTGCGACTTGCGATTTGCGCGCTGCTGCGCTGCTGCTGTTCGAAGCCATAACAACCCCCCCCCCCCATGTCCCAAGGACACATGGAGGCCCCACACACGTCGCAGGCGTCCCCCACGCCCCAAGGGAGGGGTGAAGACACTGATAATCGGTGCCCTACGCCATATCCGTTCTCCTCTTGATCTACAACATGGACCAAGGGGATCAAAGATAGAGAAACGTCGTCGATCGATCTAAATACGTATACCACGATGAAATATATACGTGGAGATCGAGTGAAGGGGGTATATGGCCAATCAAGGCCCAAAAATCCCCGGATGAACGCCCTCACCCGTCTCCCAAGCACAGAAACAAACAAAAATGCCAAGGGGGATCCATTACGGTGCTACAGCAGCAACCAAATTGACCAACACGTCCTTGACATCCAAACAAATGTTCTTTTTCTTCAGGTAGTCCATCCAGACCGTGGTGTACCTCGGCACAAAGCTGCTCGGAGGCTCCCACGAATCCCTGGATGCGGCGAATCCCTTCCAATGGACTTTATAAAGCCTCCCCCCAGGCGTCCCCGGGTCCGGCTTGTCCGCCAGGATCTTCTCGGTGGTGAAGTCATCGTCCTCACCCTCGTCGTCCGAGTCCACATCGCCAGACGTCAACTCGAAGGTGACGGGACGTCCGCTGGGGTCTGGTGCTCGGGGACGAAGCTGGGTATGGTCGCGGTCCAGGATCTTGTTATCCCCCACACGAACCGCATACACATCCTGCCCGACCTTCCGCACGATTACCCCCGGCACATACCAAGATGCCTGCCGATGCCTGGACAGGACATCCTTGTGGTGCCGCTCCACCCACACGGTGTCTTGGAGAGCATACTTCTGGACTTTTCCCTGCTTGAAGTACTTGGCCCTCTTGTCATGCTCGTCCTGAAGTGCCTTGCACACCTTGGCCGCCGTGTCGTCCGCCTCAGCCATCATAGCGTTCGCATCCCGGACCACCTTGCCATGGTTCAACCACGGGAGAGTGCGTGACACCCGATCCCGTAGGAACAGGATACGATGGGGCGACAATCCAGTGGGTCCCGGAAGGTCGTGATACGCTTGGAGTACTCTCCACAGCGAATTATACCAATTCCGGCCCGGTTCGTCGATGTGCAGCTGGCGGAACTTCTCGAACATCTGCCGCCCGGCCACCTCAGCCCGGCCATTCGACCGGCTGTGGTATGCCACGGTCTTGGCGTGCCGAATCCCCATGTGCTTGCATATCGTCTTGAACCACGTCCCCACGAATTGACTGCCCCGATCGCTGCAGATGACAGCTGGGACATCAAAAATCGTCAGCCAATGCCGGATCATGGCATTAGCGACGGTCTTGGCCTGCAGCCCCACTCCATGCTTGTCCTTCTCATTCTTCTTGGACTTCTTGCCAGGGACCGCCACGATATACCCACTGTGCCTATCCACCGCCAGGATGACACAGTTGTAGGTCTCTCCTTCCACGGTGACCTCAGGCATGGCAAATACATCCATGGCCACGGACCGCATAGGGGCCTCCGGTATAGACGTGTACACCGGGTTGCCCGCCGTGGAGTAGTTGGGGCTCTTCGTGGCCCGACACACGGCGCAGTCGCTGCAGTACTTGTCCAGGATGGCGTAGTACCCCGGTGGGAACTTGAAGCGCCACTCCAGGTCCTGCTGCATCTTGTCCCGACCAGGATGCATGAGCTGGGCGTTGTGCCAGTGGTCAATGAGCTCCTCCACTCGGTTCTCAGGGACCAGTAGCTTGTCCTTGAGGAACAGTTTGTCCCCATCCTCGGTCAAGCCCTCAGGCCACTCGTCGTCCTACGGGGCGCTCACGGCATTCCACTACTTGCTCCAGTGCTCGGATGCCGCGTAGTCATCCGACCAGCCCTCTGTGAGCACCGACCTGACTAGCTCTACAGGGGCCACCATCCATTGCTCGAGGGTTTCCTCTCGAATAGCTTGGACGCGGGCACCCCGGAACTTGGCCAGGTCCGTACGGCTTGCCATCACCACAAAGCACTTGACCCCCTCTTGCTCCATGGCCTTCTCCATCTCGATGATGCGCTTGGCCTCCTCGGTCTCCTCAGCCTCACCATGGCTGGATATGTGCATCCACGCCTTGCCCGCGGGGTAGGCCCAGCGACTGAGGCAATCTGCCACAGTGTTGTCCTTCCCCGGGACGTACACGACGCTGAGGTCGAACTTGGCGAACGTCTCGTGCCATCGGGCCCTCCTAGCCGCTGGTCCTGAGGGGGTGTCGACATGCTCCTTGTGCCAGCTCTGTAGGGACTGGTGGTCCGTGCAAACCACCACCGGCTGCACTCCGATGTGGCCAGACCACTTCCTGAGCGCACATACAATGGCGTATGTCTCCTTCTCCCTCGCGGTCCATGTTCGGCGTTGGCCCTCGGCCAGGATCCTGCTCCAAAACGCCACGGGAACATGAGTCCCGTCGTCCCGGACTTGCTGGAGGACTGCTCCCACGGCATAGTCCGAGGCGTCTGTCCGTAGCACAAATCCCTTGTCCGGGTCCACCAGGAACAGCCCCAACTGCCCCAGGAGTCGCTCCTTCAGGCGGTTGAACGCATCCTCAGCCTCAGGGGTCCAGGCAAGCTTCTTCTTGCTCCCCTTCCGGCCATCGAACTTGCCCACCTGCAGCATCTTGTGCAGCGGCCCCGAGAGTTCTGTATACATCCGGACATAGCCCGAATAGTAATTGCAGAACCCCATGAAGGACCGGAGTTCGCTGATGGTCTGGGGCTTTTCCCAGTGGTGCAGGGACGCCAGCTTCCCAGGCATGGGACGGCATTGCCCGTGACCAACCACGTGACCCGCAAACTCCACTTCCTTCACGAAGAGTGAGGCTTTGGTGGGCTTGCACAGCATGTTGTGCTTGTCCAACTCGCTGAGCACTCGGCGCAGATCCTTCTCATGCGCGTCGATGAGCTCGTCCTCAGTCATGTTCTCCGTGCCGGACCCGATGATGATGTCATCCACGAAGGGATCGGCACAGTCCCGGACAGGACCCGAATAGGTCCTCCATCATGCGCTGGAAAGCGGCGTTGCCATTCTTGGCGCCCATAGGCACCACTTTCCACTGCATGGGCCCCAGCGGCGTCGACATCGCTGTGCAGGGCCTGGAGTCCGGGTGTAGCGGCATCTGGTGATAACCGTGTTTCAGGTCCAACACCGTGAAGATCCGCTTTTTCTGTTGTTTTTGGAGGATGGAGTCGATCAGGGGAAGCGAGTACGAGTCGTGCTCGGTTTGCTCGTTCAAACCCCTGTAATCCACCACCAACCTCCACTCGCCCTTCTCCTTCTTGGGCACGATGAAGGCTGGGCTGGCCCACTCACTGTCGGAGGGTTCGATCCATCCTCGCTCAATGAACTCGGCCAATAACTTCTTCATGGCCTCGGCCCGATCGCCCTGAAGTTGGTACTCCCGATGACGATAGATCTTCGGGTTCGGCTTCAGCTTGATCTTCGCTGTACCCAACCTCCCACGATCTGGAGGGTTCTTGTTGGCGACGCCACTGAATAGCCGCGGATAGGCATTGATCAGCCTCTCCTTCAGCTCGGCGACCTTCGGGTTCTCCTGGACCTCTTCAGCCGCTTGCTTCGGTATAGATACAACCGACCGCACTGCGGTATAAGCCTCTTCCGGGTCCGAGTCCGACTTCTCCTCGTCCGATATGCCGTCTTCATCGTCGTGGGGAGCTCTTCCCACCGACAATCTTCGGAAATTTGCGGCATCGGGCTGGTTCTTGTCGTTATCGGCACCCATTCTTGGAAAATCCCATGTCGGTGGGTCCGACCCAACCGGACCATCGTATTGGTCCGCGATGTGATCCATGACCCTCGCCACGAACTCGTCCTTCTCGTACTTGCCGGTGACCAACATCTTGTCATCCCACCAATGCGGAGATGTGACCATGGCCCGCCTTTTCTTGGCTGCCACACGGTCGTGCATCCCCATCCGCATGTAGTTGACGACATCGTCGATCTCGGCGTTGGACAGGACGTCAATGCCATCAATTGGCTGATCCGTCCCCTCCTTGGGCTCAAACATGACCTTCATGGGCACCGCCTCCACCCTACGGATGAATGCTTCATCACCTGTGGGCTGGGCTTGCGCCCCATCCACCAGGAAAGCCTTGGTACCCCACGCTTGACCCAGGGAGGGCATTGATACACCCTTGGTGTCGACGAACAACTCCTCCTCTGGCCCGAATGACATCTCGTTCAGGGTGATGGAGTCCAGCGTCGACTTGAGACCCTCCAGCGGTCATGGGGTGGATCCTATGCCGGTTATGACCAGGATCCCCTTCTCCCTATCTGCGATGATCTTCTCCACCGTACGTCTGGTATTGTCCAGGGAGCCATGCCAATACATGGGTCCCCACTCCTTCAAACCCCAATGCCGGTGCCAGGCTGAGTCTCCTCGATGCCAGTGCCGCCTACACTTCCTCAGAAGTGGGGCATCCCGGGAAGCAAAGACGTCCGTCTCGGGCGCTTCGGCTCCCAGCCTCTGGATCATCCTGGCATACACCTGCGGCGCCATTCCATACTCCGTGAGCTGAACTCCGCGGTCTCCTCTGGACTTGGCACCCACAGCTTGCACCGCTTGGACGATCCGATCCTCTTCCTCAGCATTCCATTGGGATGATCCGCATGCATAGTCCGTGGACAGCCATGTGAGGCATTCATCATCCTCCCGGACCAGCGTTGCACGATGGGGAAGGGCTCCAATGGCGTTTGCCACCATGAAGTCATACCCCATGATCATATCCCAATCTGTAATGTCGGCCACATAGAAGTTCCCGGATAGAGTGCTTCTCTTCGCCTGATCAGGGCGGTTCAAGCGCTCATGCTCCGAGAATTCCATACTGATAGTGGCCTCATGGGTGCCCCCACCCATAATCTCTCCGTTGGCGACCTTCAGGCGAACTGGTCTCCGGCTGGGCTGCAGGAGTTCCTCCTTGAACAACCCTCTCCGGACCAGGCTCACCTGGGCACCCGTATCCACCAACACATCCACCACCTTCTCCTCTCGTCCGCACCGTACTCGCACTTTCAAGTGCAACTGCCGCTCGTCACCATGAGGCGTATGGACGACTCTCACGGCATGCAACTCTAGCACGTCCGGGTGCATCAGGACTTCAAGGGTATGGTCACGGATGGTGTAGATCTTGGGCTGGTCCTGCCCATCCACGGGGCTCTCCGTGGTCGCTCCTTCCTTCTTGCCATGTCCCGTACCCACATGTACTTCCCTTGGCAGGGCGCTCCAGGGGTTGGGAGTGGCGAAACTCAGTGGTTTTGGCTCTTCCGGAGCCTTCTTCGGCACCCGATGTGCCTTCGCTTTCTCTGGGATTCCACTGATTTCCGGAGGAGAGACCTCCGAGGTCCCACTCCCGTGGGGGCTCCTCTAGACTTGGCTTCCCGCAGCCCCTTCCGGCTGCGATCCGCCAGGACTTTGTCCACCACGTTGCTGGGCTTTGAGTTCCTCCAATGTCCTCAACATTTCCTCAGCAACCTCCTCGATCGACCTCACTCGTCCGTCGTGGCCAGGTCCACCACCATAGCCTCTTCCTCCGCCTTTCCCTTGGCCTTTGCCTTGGCCTTTTCCCCCGTCTCCGCCCTTCGCCTTCCAATCGGAAATCCGCTGCTCCTTGGGCTTCTTCTCGGGGCGGGCGGCGAAGTAGGCCTTCTTGTCCGCCTCATACACCTTGCACTGACGGTGGTCGTGTGCATGGTTGTTTCCCTTGCCATAACAGACCCAGCACCCGTCATGCTGAGACCTGTACTCCCGGAACGAGAGCGGTGGGTTCCCGATCCTCCTTGGCTCTTTGTTCTTCTTGGGTCCCACCCGGTTCCATCTGGACCGATCCTGCCCATGTTCCCTCGCGTTGTGCGCCACAAACGCGAAGAAATGGGCCTCCTCGTGATCCTCCCGGGACCCGGTCCAGTGGTCTTGGCCACTTCCACTACCATCCTCCGCGGAGTTGGCCATGTCCTCCTGGATCTCCCGATGATGGCGGTCTTCTCGGTGGCCTCGTTGTCCATGACCATGTCGATCCTGCACGTGGGCCTCGTTCTTCGCATTGAGCTTCAACTCCACCGTGATGTACTTCACGATCTCGTCCAGGCTCATGCGGGCGAAGATGACCTGCATCCTCAGCGGCTCCCCGCGCCTCCACTCCACGTTGTTGAGGCGCAGCAACCTTTGTCCCATGGAGTTGCCAAATACCTCCACGTACACGGCGTTCTTCAGTCCCAACATCCGGTTGGGCTCGCCCAGGTTCCTCCTGAAGAACTCCATGATACCCGCATGGGTATCCTCCGCCACCAGAATCCTCACCGCCACCCGCTTCTTGGCTCGCTTCTTCTCCTCGTCCTCCACTCTCCTCTTCCAGTTGCCGGGGAGGACGTCCTTCAGCAGGTGGCGGATCTCGCTGGCCTCATTCCAGTCCTCCACCAGCTTGAGGCATCTTCGGTACTTTCGCAGGTACCGGTTCCACTCCCGGACCCGCAACTCACCGCGGTCCAGCGGCAGCGGGATGGACCACAAGTCCTCCAGCTTCTGGTTCGGAGCGTCCACCCGCTCCTCATCCTCCAACCACTGGAAGCAGGCCTGCTCCGTGGGGATCAGTCCTTCCCGGATCTGATCCCGCAGCTCCTCCTTCAGGTCCTGCGCCAGCCGGTGTGGGAACGTCCGGCATACCCACTTGTCCCGCGGCGCTCCCCGCATCTCGCCGACGACCTCCTCGGCGAAGTCCTCCCAATCCAGGATGAAGTCGTCCAGGTTGGAGGGGTTGCCATCATAGTAGGGGATTTTGATTCCCCTGAGGTCGTCAATCCTGATGGCGTCTCCGACGTCCCCAGCCACCACTCCACCGAGACGGATACCACCTGTGGCCGGGGGGTGTGAGTACTCTCCCCGTACATCCCTCTCCTCCATGGAGTGCGGTCCAGTTGGGCCTGAACCCATGGGGTTTGGAATGCGGGAAGGACCTGCTCCATCGGCCGTCCATATCCCCGTATTGGGGTCCTTCGCCCAAAGATTTCCGCCTGGGTGGCCTCGACCATGTCCGTCGGCGCTTCCCATGGTTCGCCCCTGCATGGTCTGGCTCTGGATCTCCTCTTCCGCATAAACTGCATGGGTGGTCGTAGTTGGCGGTAGATCCTGGGCGGCGTGGGACATCTGTACCGTCAGGCTCCTCGGGTCCGTGGTTACGTGCCCTTCCCGCATGGACCCAGCCGGTGCCGTGTGTTCCCCGAGCATTGTGGATTCGCTGAACATGGGAACAAACGGCAGCGCACCCGGGTCAACACGCGGAGGCGCGTAGGGTGCCTCTGCAGGGCCGCCCATGGGTTTATCCATGGCGCTCCTGAGGGTCTTAACCCGCTCCACCAGCTCTGCCCCGGCCGGCTTTGCCGGGAGCTCCGGACCCGAGGTGAGGGGCGGTAGCTCCTCTAGCCTTTTCAGGCGTCCTGACATGTCCTCCACCAGGTGGAGGAGGCTGTCCACCACTCGCTGCTGCTTCTCCAGGGCCAGCTCCAGATTCTCCCGGTACCGGTCCCGTTCCACTCGCAGCTCCCCCATGTCTTTCTCCGCGGCCGACTGGACATCGAGGATCCCGGCGACGTCCTCCTCTAAGCCGTCCTTCGCGTTGTCCAGGCTGTCGAGTCGATGCACGATAGCGTCCATCCCCATCTTTGGGTACTTGCCCATGAGGAAGGACACGTGCTCGCAGTGGCACTCAGCGTGCCTTCCACCTGATCCAGCGCATCCCGCGGTTCCCGGCGCCTCATACTCATCGCCCATGGGCGTATCGCCTATGGCGTCCGTCTCTGGTCCCGTGTGCCGGGGCACAGGTGCCGTCCAGGCCCTGGCTGGCCTCTCCAAGCCCTCGGCGTCGTGCTTCAGGGCGGGCTCGGGGGCCGTATGCGCCCTGGCGATCGGCGCGGGCGTCTCCTCCGACTCCGAAGGTTGCTCATAGGCTGTCCGATAGCCCTCGGAGTGCCCCTCGGATTCCCACAGCCTGACCGGGCTAGGGTCCGTATCCATAGCCCCGGCGTCCCTTGCCGCGGACTTGGGTGACCCGCGCTTCCGGTAGCGCCGGGCCCGTCCTCCACTGCTGCCTGAATGGCAGGCCTCCTCAGAGTCCTCCGCGGCGGAGCGGAGGTTGCATGCCTTTCGGCAGCGACGCTCACACATGGAGACCAGATCCTCCATGTCAAGTCCTCCTCTTCCCGAATGTCGTACTTCTCTTCGGGCTTCAACTTCCGGAGTTCGCCATGCTCTTTAACGTCTCGGCTCTTCTATGGCTCCAATCTCCGGCGTGGTCTCCACCGAGTCCACAATACGCACCCGGGGCGTACTTGGGCAGGGCTCATAGGGGCCCAAGTCCCCGGGTCGGCGGTAGGTAGGGGCAGCAGGTACGCCTCTGCTACCATAAAGAAGGTCCCTACCAGGACCGGCCCCTGCTGTGCCCCTTCCGCCTGTCACCCCTGCTGACTTGCTCCGGATCAACGATTGCATTTCTCAAAATCCTCAAAATCCAGGGTCCAAATCCAAAAATATAGAAAATGTAATCCTCCTTCAACCCTGAATAGCAACCAGATCCCACAAATACAGCAATAACCCAATCCACAATCCAATCCACACTGCGGGCTTCCGTTCAGCACACCGGTCGTCCCCCGGTGGCGGGCATGTGCAAGAATTGCACCAAAGAGGAAAGCCATGAAATTGGCATATGAACACAAATAAAGCAAAGTTGAGGAAAGAGGTAAACATACACATTCACAGCCATAAACCCCTCATTCCCTGGACTCGAGACCTTCCCTTGACTCACCAACATATTGCCCTGAACCAGGTCAAATGAGATGGCTGAATGCCATGTGTCACAAGTCACTACACAAACCCCAAAAATGTGTTCACTCCCAAGCTTCTAAGTCCTAGCCCAATAGGGGAGGTGGCGTGTCATGGCCTAGAGTGGCACTCAGGACCATGCCCTACCCTGACATAACCTTGGTTGGACTTGGAGTGGAATGGGCTTGGAGAACTGCCCCATGAAGATGACCTCACAACATGGCAAAATCAGGCAAACCACACCATAATGCCCAAAATTCAATTATATACTCAAAAATGCATACGGCAAATATTCAAATGCTCCATGCATGTGTCAAACCGGAAAGTAGTATACAAGGGTGATATAGACCAAAGGTCCATGCCCAAGAATATCCCATCATTGGCTCCGAAACCCCTCCGGTTATGTACATGACATGCTTCACAAGTCAGCTCATGAGTTTGAGACCTAATTTTGTGAGGCCTCGTGTGCCAAGCCAAAGTGACCATGTGATCCGGCATATGGTGAGGTACAACAACGAAGCATATGCCAACATATACGCAACATACCCTAGTTCACGGATCTCTAGGCACTTTACTGTTATCCGACCAGTTGAGCACATAAAACACAAAAATGAGCATAAAATGAGGTCAAAAACATGCAAATAATGCCAAATTCAAGATAATTACAATAGTATATAACTTCGCTCACCCATGGTGTCAACCTATGACCCAAAACACAATTGCTTGGGACCATTTGCAAACAATGCCCCCACTTGGATCCCCATATTGACGCATAAGGACACCTTCGAACCTCCTCCCAACACGCACCATGAAAATGGGAAAATTGATATTGGCGCTTGTGGGTCGCTCCGTAAGCCCTCCCACATGCACTATATGAGCGGTAGACTTAGTCTAGCGCTATGGAGTTCACCATTGGGACATGGGCGAAGCCCTTGCCACGTATGACTCCATATATCTTCCTACAAACGGAGATATATAACATGGGCGTGAGCATATCGAAGCACATACCATGCATATAACACATACCCTCAAAAGTGGCTCCCACCATGATATGCCATGACCCTCCATGGACATAACTTCACGTTAAAAATACGTAGGAACCCAAGGAAAGTTGCTATGCAACCCCAACACTCATGCGGTACACTGGAAAGTCGCATTAAAATATTCGGTTGCACGGTCCAAGAGTTATATATCACTTTCTACCCTCTTGACCATTATCACTTGCTATACCGGGCATGTGTACACACCGAAGGCATTGGATGCTTCCTAAATTAAGTTGAGACCAAGGCGATTCTAACCCAATTCTCGAAATTGTTATACCTCGCCGTGAGCCGGAGATATGACCTTTCAAAGTGGTCTCACGAATCACTTTTGTTTCGACTATATCTCCAAGACAAATGAAGGACATAACAAAAGGAATGTTGATTCGTGATCGGGGAAAAATGTCGGACCACTCGAGATTTGTCATATCGAGTGCGGCGATGTCGAAGTCGAAAATCTGATTCTGAAAGTCTGAAAAAATCGGATTAATTTTGCGAGTGTATAATATGAAAATTGCGGAAGCAACGAACCCTTTACTGATGAAATCTGAGCCTTCATCGGGGTTTCTGCCAAAATATCTGTCAATAACAGTTAACCATTCGGTTACCGCAAAATCGCGAGCCAACTGACAGTCGCCGATACATTGACCATCAGAACGGAAGGCTGAAAAATTACGGAAACATTATGATAAAAAAACCCTGTTGATTCCTGATATTCCGATATATAAATCTCCGCTGGCGGTGCCTCGGTACTGAATATGGCCGCTCATGGCCGGAATGGCCAAACCTATCACACTATCACATCGGGTTAGGTCAGGTGGATGGGAGAGTATGATATCAGCCAATGGCGGCTTGCCGGCACATAGATACACACCCCAAGTGACCCAAAGATGGCCACGGGGGTCCGAACCGGCTTCAGCAGCCCAATTGCCCAGGCGAACATCCAGCTAGAACTGCCGGAGTTCGACCCGAAAAATTTGCCTCAATGGGCAGAAGAATTTGCAGAGTTTCTTTTGCTAACTGGCCAATCCCATGTGGATGTGGCCGCCAAATGCTCCTTGCTGAAACGCTCCTGCAAAAAGAAATTTTTGCAAAAACAGGTGAAACAGATTGTGAAAACCTGTTCAACCTGGGTAGAGGTACTCCAGAGGTTGGAGAAAACGCTTTACAGTCTATGAGACTGACCTCAGTGTGCGCACACAGATAGAGGAGCTACCTATGCTCCCTGAGTTTCCATCCGCTGCGCGAGTCTCTGAATACGTGTGCGACCTGGAGTATCTGTTTTCACGGATGAACGTGGGCTCCTACGGAGCCACTGAGCCCCACCTGTGTCTCATGAGTAAGATCCCCCAACGTACGTGGGATGACTCCCGCGCTACCTCTGAGAGGAAAAGCCGGACCCACACGTACGACAAACTGGTGGACCTGCTGATTGAGCTAGCTCTTGAGAGGGAGAATGACTCCCACATGGAGAAATCCCTCAAGAAGCACTTGGGTCGGGGTGGTACCCCTACCCCCGAACGTGGCGAAGGGAAAGGGCCTAAAAATCCCACTAACACCAACCAGGGAGGTGGTAAAGGGAGGGGTAACCTACGTGCTATGAATGAGGTTAAACCTGATGCAGGTACACCCCCTTTGTTCTACTGCAAACCTGTCAATGACAAGGGGGGACCTTGTCATGCCCCTGACTGCGATCATCGCAGTAGCTGTATGCTACAGATGAAACGACAGCAGCATACCAAGGATGGGAAACCTGTGACCCATCAGGATCATTTCAGGTGTACCATCACCTGTGGCTATTGTGGCAAACGTTGTCACTACGAGGACGAATGTCACATAAAGAAACGCGAGAGTGATAAACTCAAGCGACAGGAGGCTGAACGCCAGAAGACCCAAACACCCACCAGAAATCCCCCAAATGGGGATAAAGGTGGTAAAGGAGGTGGCAAGGGGGGTGGCAAAGGTGGACCCCCTAACCCCTAGAGACGCTCATCAGCGCCCGCTGCTACTCCCCCTCCTGCCGCAGGTGACCCCAAGAAGCGCCCACAGGGGGATAACGCTTCCCCCTTTTTTTTTGAATGTTCTTAACCGCATCAACTTGTTCTGGGGCTGACGTCCCCCAGGATAACGCTTCCCCTGAGGGGAATAACTCTAACAAGAGGCGACTTGCCTGGATGGCCAAGTCCCTCATGGCTGCAGGGGTGGATGTCAAGTTCCCTGATGAGGAGTAGGGGGGCGGCTCCGAAGAGGAGGACTTGGTTTTCTGGATCCTCGTGAAAATTGGGGATCACGTTTTTCGAGCGGTGCGTGACACCGGTGCAACACTTTCCATAGTGGCCCGGCGCCTGCTAAAAACTTTCAAGAAAACTAAGACCATCGCCATAAGAGTAGGGGATGGGCGTACCATCCATTCCTTGGGGGGAGTCGATGTGACTATATGCTTGGGCGACGAAACTGTGACCCAACACTGCAGAGTGCTGGTCAGGGACGCCTTTGACATTGTCATTGGTACCGACTTCCTACGAAGAAACCCCCAGGTAAAAATGCTGTCTCTCCAGCGCCCCTATTCTTTGCACTGCGACTTTGGCAGTGGGCTCTTCTCCGTACCTTTGGAGCTGTCAGGACGAAAAGAGTCTGGGCGGCGCTACGCATCCAAGACTAACTATCGTACTGAAAACTACCGATTGGCCCGTCACGTTCTTGAAAATGGACTGGCGGCCCTTCAGGTAAACCTGGATGAGATCCAGGTGGAATCTTTTGCGAGCCGACAACAGCACATCATGCAGTTGTGCTGCTCGAAGCATTTAAACAACACTTTCCGTTTCTTCTGGAAAGCAATGGGCCTAGCATATGCTAACCCTCCCTTCTCCCTGCTCGCGAAGGTTCTAACCAAAATCGCTTATGAGGGAAGAAAGGTTGTCATGTGCACGCCTGACTGGGGCTGCACTGGTGAACACGCTTACTGGCGCCGTATGCTAGATCGAATGACCGTGGGAAGAGTGCAACTCCCCGACGGTCCCATCTACGTGCCTGAGGACTCAGACACAGCTATGCAGGCCCCTGAGTGGGCCATTTTCCTATCCATCGTTGATGGATCTCTCAATCCTGTACCCCTGTGTAACCTAGACCAGGTGCTACTGAAAGAGGTCATGGCCGAAAATCGTGGCCTGACCCTTTCTGATCTCAAAAACCGATCTCCTGAGCACCTATCTGCCACACTTACAGGGTGCGAATCTCCCGATGGCTATCTGGAACCCGCAGCTGTTAAGGAGGATGCTGACGACCAACTGTCTGAGATCGCCAGCACTATCCCTCCTGTTGATCCCAGCTGTGTTGACCTAAAACACATTGCCTTCCTAGCCCAGCTGTTGCTGGAGGAGGTAGATCTAGAGTCGACCTCAGAACCCGCTCCCCATGTTGGGAAACCAGTGCTACACATCAACCTATGCACACAGGTGAACCCGTGGCCCGGAGTCCTGATGCTCTGGCGCGGCCTGCTTCTAATAACATGCCACTGTCTGAGCATGACACTCAGAAACTCCGGCGGCTGTTGTACCTGAAGGCCGAAGGTATTGAGCGCCAAGGGCGGCTGCGATACCTCAGACAGACCTGGAAATCCTCCATCTGGTCTGAGGAGGACGATGATTCCTATACGCTGCCTGATCCTGAGATACCGCTAGTGTATTCTCTGCACTATGGGCAGCAATGTCCCCCTGAGTGGGACGATGGTTCTGTGCCTGCCGAAACTGCTGATCGGCAGAAAAAGAAAGAACATGGAAAGAGCACCCTTCATGCTGAGGAGGATTTCCTGCAGAAACTCGAGAGTCTTAACCTTGACCCCCAACTGAAGAAACTGCTGATAACCTACGAGGAGGTGTTCGGCGCCTTGCCGCCCCCCCTCTCTTGTAAAAAACTGGTCCAGATGGACCTGAAACTGAAACCTGAATTTGAAAAGACGCGAGTGAGGCGTCGTCCGTATCCCGCTCCACAGGAACAGGTTGAAGAAATCGAGCGCCAGATCCAGGAATGTATTGATGCTGGCCTCGTGGAGGAATATAAGAAGGGGGACTACCCCCATCACTGCAGTCCCTGTTTCCTGGTTGCTAAACCAGGGTCGACTGCCCTACGACTGGTTGTTGACTATGGTGAGGTCAACAACAAAACCCAGAACCACTCAGGGAGTATTCCTAACAAGGAAAATACCCTGGAGCGTATTGCCAAATGCAGGTACAAGACCAAAATGGACAAACGCTCTGGTTTCTGGCAGGTGGACCTAACTGCTGCAGCTCAGGAGCTGCTCGCTCTTATAACCCCTAAGGGTCGTGTCTTTAAGTGGAGGGTCATGCCTTTCGGGGTGGCTAATGCCCCAGCGCTCTTCCAGGAGCCAATGAACAAAATTTTGTACATACTGAGGCGCAGGCCTCTAGTACAGGAGTTGATTTCTCGGGGTGCAGAAATGGAGGCCCACATCGATGACATGAGTTTGGCCACTAATACTCAAGAGGACCATGTCCTTCTCCTCCGTGAATTTTTCATTGTTTGTCAAGAAAACCATCTCCGAATCAAACTCGAAAAATGTGAGTCTATGAAAGAGGAGATGGAATATTTCGGTTTCGACGTGGGGTATGGCTGGTGGAAACCAGCCGCGTCTAAGATGCAGCCCCTACAGGACATGCAGATTCGCGATGACCCTAAGAAGGGTCTACACGATGTGAGGAGTTTTGTGGGTGCCTGTAATTTCTATCGGCGTCAGATCCACAATTTTACCTACTCCTCTGCCCCCCTCACTGACCTAATCAAGAAAACTACTCCCTGGAGGTGGACCGCCAGGGAGGAGAAATGTTTTCAGGAGTTGAAGAAGAAAATTGCCTCCTCCAACTGCCTGGGAGAGTAAGAAAAAGTGCTTTTCCAATGCGTTAGGGTATACTTTAGTTGTATTAGAGGTGCTCTAAGCACACAGGCATTTCTATCTTAGTATTGGCCCAACCAAAAGGGGTGATAACACATTTTGACCTATGGAACCAAACACTAAATTAGGATGTGGTGTGGACCCCTTTATCCCCAAGTTATAGGCACTAAAACATCTTTTCCTGGGTTGCTGAGGCACTGATATACTGAAGGCAGAGCCTATGAATTTATCTATGTTTTCTCATGAATTCTTAGCTATCCCAGTGGTATGCACCCTAGGGGGCTGGGGCACCTCTTTTTGAGAGGTCCTTGGTTCAATACCCAGTCAGCCTAGCTAAGTAGGAATATCCCATGTGACATGGCAGTGACCTCATCGCCACATGCCATGCCACCTCAGCACCTATGGGACCCAAAAAGAAAGAGTGCACATCTCAAGATGGCACTGTGGATGAGAGTGAGCCCTTGGGGCAGTTTTCCTATCAGTTTTTCTCAAACATGTAACATATTTCATCCTGAGTTGCAATGTATGCTAATTGCTGTGGTCTATTGTTGATAGTTGTTTTTATCTAACTCTTTGTGACTGCAGCCCTTTATGCTTTGATCCTGATTTTCTTCTACTTGCTTATCTCTGCCTTGGGTTATCCTGGATTGGTTGTATTTCAGCAAATAAAACATTTTCCTCATCAAAAACAAGCAGCAGGAAACCCTACACCAGCAGCAAGCAGCAGGAGAGGCACAACAAACACACAGTGTTGAAATCACTATAAAACCTTCTGGTAGCAAGAGGCAGACTGTCTCTGCGTACCGGCAGCAACCCCGTGTCGTACATCCAGTGCGCCGAGATCAGTCATATATAAGCAAGAAGGGCGAACGAATATGGACACCAAGAAAGAGGACACCGACGTGAAGACGGCGCCTGAGGCACCAGCAATGCCAGCACCTGGTGAACCTGGACCTGGACCTAGCGCTGTACCTTCGGAGCCCTTACATGGGCCAGTGGACGTGGCGGAGGATTCAATGGAAGGACTTCAGTCGGCCTTCCGGGCCCTCTCAGTCGAGGAGGTGGACACCCATCCTGTGAAGAGAAAGAGAGAGAGAGAGAAGGATGCTGGAGAAAGCATAGCAGACGAAGGAGCAGACCAAGGGCACGACCCGACGAATGATCCTACCTTCGAGGGTGCACCAAGCGCTTCTGGCCTCCACGCATCACCCTCTCCTATAACCACCACACTCCCAACTCAAGACCCAGCCGCTGCAACATCCACACCCATGACCAACCCGCCTATGGCTGAGGGCATAGGCTTTACTGCTATGCCTACCTACCCGGCCTATGGTGTGAACCCACCTACCACTGTGTTTCCAGAGGCAACTACTACCAGTGAGCCGGTGACCTCCAGTTCTGCGCCACGATGGTATGCGGCTGACTATCACCATCCTCTACCCGCTACGGGAGCCTATGTGGATGTTCCTGGGTATGCAACCCTGAGTGCGTTGAGGAGAGGACCTGAGTCATGCGGGAGCAGGAGTAGAGGATCGGGGAGATCCTCCAACAGGTCCCTGACGCGGTGGGAGATCAACGAGGTGCTCCGAGGAGCCACCTCTAAAATTGTTGGCGATCTCACTCAAGAGATTCGAGATAAACTGGAGCCCCTGATACCGCCCCAAGCGTCACCTACCACGGTGGGAATGTCACCCCATCGAGTACAGGCCAACCACCTGGTGGCAGGGCTGACAAACACCCTGGGGAGCCTGAGGAGCCGACCGATGTCGACCCCTGCTGTGATACCTAGAAGCCCTTTCATGCCGAGGACGGCCCAGCCACCCTACAGTCACGTGGGGAATTCTACGAGAGCCGAGCTGGACCGGCTGGGGCTGACAGCCCTTAGGGCAACGGTAAATGTGGAGCCCTACGGCTCCAGTGACCTAAGCGGAGATCCGTCCGATGATGAACCGCCGTCGATGACTTCTGCTTCGCCCTCGGAGGACGACGACGCGGAGGACCCCGAGAACCCAAGTGGGAAGAAGAAGAAGAAGAAGAGGAAGACCCGACGCCCTGAGGGACGCAGGTTTCAGGAGGCTAAGGCTATTGCCACCTCCAAGATCGTGGTGAACCTGCCTGATTTCACAGGCAAGGACCTCAGCGAGTTTGCTGAGAATTTTGGCCGATTCCTCCGATTGACCGGCCAAACCCACGCTAGTGGACGGGTCAAGTGCGATCTGCTCCTGCAGTGTTGCAAGACCAAGTACCCGGAGAAGGAGGTCAAACAGATCGTGACTAAGTCCGCCACCTTTGCCGATGTGTTGGTTGCCTTGGAGAGGCAGTACCCGACCTATGAAACCGACCTCTCCATCAGGGCCGAGATCTAGAACCTGCCCATGCTGCCGAACAACCCCAAACCTCGCAGGGTCTCTGAGCTATTGGCTGACTTGGATCACTGGGCTGGACGATTGACGCCCGGTTCCTACAGCAGCGACGACCTGCTTTTCTGGTTGGTGGCTAAGCTCCCTCGAGAGCTGTGGGACGAGTGCCGTTCAACGGCAGAGCGCAAGGCTAGAGCCCTCCACTACGAGGATCTATGTGTACTACTCCTGGAGCTGGCGCTGGAGAAAGAAAGCGACCAGCACCTGAACAACTACCGTGCTGGAGGTGGAGGCTCTGGAAGCCATCGCAAAGGGTACCAAGGATCCAGACCTGGGCAGGGGACTACCCCCAAACACGCCCGTATCATGATAAACATCAAGGAGCTCTTCTGGTGTGATGCCAGAGACGAGCAGGGCCACCTGCAGCACGCCCCTGACTGCGAGCAGCGAGACTGCTTCGTAGTCCAAGGGAAGCAGCAGGAGACCAACACCGGCGGCAAGGCGAAGCTGCCGGATCACTACAGGTGTACTATCACCTGTGCCTTCTGTGGGAAGAGGAAGCACTACGAGGATGAGTGCTACCACAAGCACCGCCTGTCGGCGAAGCTGAAGGGTGAGGATCCTGGCAAAGGCTCTGGCAAAGGTGGAGGCACAGGCAAAGGCAACGACTCCGGCAAGGGCAAGTCCAAAGGATGTGGACAAGGGCAAGACAAAAGTCAAGGTGGACGAGGAGGAGGCGCTAACCGCCAGCCAGACAAGGACAACAAGAACACGGACAAGAACGGAGGCAACCTTAACCCTAATCCAGGGGGGAACTCCGAGCCCTCTGAAGGGCAGTCTGGTCCCACCACACGCTTGCAGACGCAGGCCCAGCGAGAACAAGGAGCCAAGCGTGAGCATGAAGGTGGTGATGGCCGCAACGCTAAGAAGAGGAGCCGTTTCATGAGGATGGCCCGCAAGCTGCGAAACAAGGGGTTCGAGGTGACCTGTCCCGCGGAGTTCTGACGGGGACGCTCCGGTGGGGCCATGGACTTGGTGTTCTGGGTACGTATTCGATTAGGGGGACGCGAATACCTGGGGGTATTGGATACCGGAGCCACCATATCTATGGTGGCCAAGAAAATTTTACCTTGTGGGAGCCTGAAGAACACCCTGACCACCGCGGCTATACGAATGGGGGATGGACATGTGGTGCACAGCTGCGGGGACTGTGAAGTGGAGGTACCTATTGGCTCTCGAACTATCGCCCATCGGTTCTATGTGATGGACACTGAGGCCTTCGACTTTGTATTGGGGACTGACTTCTTCGTGCAGCACTCCCAGATACAATCCCTGACGCTGCAAGCGCCCTACCTCCTCTACGTGGACCACGGCAGTGGCAGAGAGTCCGTGCCACTGGAGCAGTCGGAATATACCTCGAGCTACCTGAGGGTATCGAAGGAGGAGCCCTCGAACATGATGGCGGCCTCCAAAACTGAGGACTATCAACTTTTGGGGGAAGTCCTAGACCAAGGTCTGAAGGAGTTGGGTTACTCTAGCGAAGACCTCAGGGTGGAGTTGTTTGCCAGCGACAAGCAGCATGTTGCTGCTTTACTGCAGCAAGGGGAAGAACTGCAGCTACAAATCTACCTGGCCCTCTTTCGGGATGGCCTACGGCAACCCCAGGTTCAGTGAACTGGGGAAGGTCTTGACCAAGGTGGCCTTGGAACCTTCTCGTATGGTCCTGTGTTCCCCCGATTGGGGAGCCCATGGGGGCAACGAGTACTGGCGAAACCTCCTGGACAGGCTGACTATCAGCTCTGTTCGGTTACCTGTTGAGGCCATCTACGTGCCTCTGGGGCGTAACACGCCTATTGGGAAACCCGGATGGGGGAGTATGCTCAGCGTGGTGGACGGAGGTCTTGCCTCCATCCCCTGGGAGGATCTGGTGTAAGTGCGGCTAGCCCCATCTGCTCAGATTTTCAGACATTCTGCCCAGATTGGCTACATTTTGGTCATTTTCTTTGCTTCGGCGGAATCGCCGCCTCGCAGCTCAGTCTCAGGATATTTCCTATATATTTCTGATATGCCGGATTTGATTCCGCGGTCCATTCCCCGTAAATCCGCCGCGTTCCGCTATTTTAGCTGGAATTGCCATTTGCCGCTGACGCGCGCTCGCGGGCCAGATCGGCCAAACATTTTTACATAATTGGATTATTTAAATCTTTTCAGACAGTTTTGGACACTCAGATGTATTTAGAATAATTCGCATCAATTTTCTTCATAGACTGGGATTTTCTGCCGGACCACAATCAGCATGGACCTTGCTTCTGTTGTCGCTGCTCTCGCCTCCGTTGGTGTTCGAGTATCCGGTTCTACCCCCAATAACAACATCCAGGGAGACTCCTCGCGTGCCTGCCCCACTGGTCTTGCCGGCCCCGAGCCCTCCGGCACCCTCAACGACCCAGGGCAGCACTTTCATGGTAGCAGAGGCTACCTGAATGTTGTTCCTTTGGTGTCCCAACCACAGTTAGCTCCCCAGTACGGCCCCGTAGACTCCGCCACCTCCGGAGACGTAACGATTACGCTGCCGTGGTGCTGTGCGAACGAGGCCTTGAGAGGAATGCCTTGCGCAAGCCCAAATTGCCCAAGAAGGGCACAAATCAGCAGCTGTGGAGGCCCAGATTACCATCAAGATCCCAGTCGAAATTGGCCATCAAGCAGCTGGAATCTCCCAGCCTACGCCGATGGCAACGCTCCGGTGGACCTTACGGAGCTGGCAGGTACCCACACGCCTTACCAATGTCCTTCATTCGAGACCATCGAAGCCGACATTGACGACATTGAGATGGGTGGTCCAGGTGAGGTACCTAACTACAATCGACCAGCCTCATGGGCACCATTGGACAACCATTTGTCTTCAGAAGTGACCCGTAACCTTGAGGCGCTTGAGGCCCTTTGTCTATTAGCCACGTCTAAGCTGATAGGTCAAGAAAGAATCGCCTCTGATTTTTTATTTGAATATTTTTTCCTTCTTCAGGAAGAAATTAATACCAGGATGTGGTGGCGTTCTCAAGAAGATGAATCTTTTGCCATTTTCTTGCAGATCTGGGAGGCAAGTCCCTTCCCGAAGGAGAAGACCAAGGCACCTGTTGCCGAGCCCTCCGCCCCTCATCCCTCTGTTTCCATCCGCGACGATCTAGCCGCCGCGGTTGAGGAAGGAATTTTAGAGGCAGCCAGGCAGGCAAGCCTGGAAATTAGGGCTGAAGGAGCTCCCCAAGTGGACTCCTGGCTGCGAACCACTGAGATTAGCGGTCCGACAGCCTGCTCAGGCCCTTCAGGACACGGTATGTACTGTCCTGCCGACTGCTCTTGCAGATTACAGCGAGATACTGAGCTGCAATTGCTCAAAGATCAGATGCAACTCATCATTCAGACGCTGGGAATTAAAGATCTTTTCAAGACACACATGCGGTCTGAGGGCGCATCATCGGTGGAACAAACAACAGAACCGTCGGAGGAGGCGACAGAAATTTTTTCGATTGCTCCTTCGATGGACTCTAAGACCACCGATGCAAGGATCAGCAGGACTAAGCTAAAGGAAAGGGTTACAATCTCTCGATCTCAGAGTAGGTCGGCGAAGGCTAGGACTGAGGCTCAGAATGCCAAGCGAACTGCCTCCCGTACTGCCCTTCCTGCTGTTGATTCCAATTCAATAGCCCAGATGTTGCTCGCCCAGACCCTCGCCGGAGCTGGTGTGGCTAATGATGCCGCCAAGGTGTCCGCCATTACGGCCGGTGTTGGGCTGGATTCACTTCTAAATCCTACTTCATTGCGACTTCGTCAGGTTGCCAAGCAACCGAAGTATAATGGAAACCCCAGACGTTGGCCTCAGTTCCAACGGGAATTTAAACTGTGGGTTAAGACTCAAAAACTCCAAGATGATCAGTTCCTGATGGCCCTCTTGGACTGCCTTGAGGGAGCGCCGGCCAACACTTGGCTCAGGACCTGGAGTGATCGTGAGGATTCAAGTTCCCCCCTTACCTTTGATGAGGTGTGGGAACAGTTGGAGGTACGTGGATCCCGGCTGCCAGAGGACCATTACCACCAGATGTTGAAGAATTTTCCTTCGTTCTCGCGATTAATCTTGCACGAAGTGCAAGACAAGAGACAGCGCTTCTGGAATCTCGTAGAAGAATCTGAACATTCAGGCGAAAAATTTTCTAGTGCCGAGCTGAAAAATCTGATTTTTGACAAGATCCCCTCAGAAACCGCCGCTACCCTTCGGAATAAACAGTCCGAAGAAAAGGTCAAGACCTGGTGGGCGGAGGTCGATGGCTTCGATGCCTCGGCCAACCGGTTTACCGTCAGGGAGGCACTTCAAAAGTGCTCCCCCACGTCGTTTACCAAGGTGAAATTCACTGAAAACACGTGGAAAATCAAGTTTAATGAACACGAGGATCGGGACTTGTTTGTCCAAGTCCTCAACAGGGGAGTAAGTTTCCATGGCCATCGCCTGAAGGCCAGGAACTGGGTGTTTTCGTTCACCCCGCAGGAACTGTGGGAAGAGGTTGAGCGGCTCGCTGACGCCGCCAATCAAAGTTTCCATGAGGGTCTTGGGGGAAACAAGAATACCCAGCAAAACACCCAAAATGGGGCCCAAAAGGGCAACAAAAAGGTGAATGACACCCGGAATGTTCAGGATCATTGTAGCATCTGCCTTCTTTTAGGTTCTACGAACCGAGCTAAGACACATTCTACTGGTAATCAGCGATGGTCTGCTTACGATCACAAGGTGATTGGTGAAAATGTCAGTAATTCGCAGCATTCAGACAGGAATGACAGACAGGTGCATGGTGCAAAGGGGGGAAAGGGTAATCCGACCCCCTCCGGTGGAAACAAAAATACTGGAGGCCCTGGCGGGTCCCAAGGCAAAGGAAATCGGACGCCATCCGGCTCCGTCGGGCGGCCAAGCGGCCAGACAAGTCCCAATGGCAACGCCGGAGGCGGAAATCGAAATCCAGGCCAAACCCCTCAATCCGGTACAAACAAAGGAAATGCTCCAGGATCACAGGGTAAAGGTAAGGGAAATCCTTCAGGAACCCCTTTCTCTGGTAAGGGCAGAGGGCGTGGCGACGGTGGTGGCCCATCATCCGGCGGCCGTGGCCGTGGACGCGGAAAGGGCAATCATCGTGTGGATCAGGTCTCAGGTGCAGATCAGGTGTCCGATGCGGATCGAGATTATGTCGAAAATGCCCTGAATCCAGCAGATGATCCGTTCCAAGATGAGTGGATCGACGAATCAGGCTGTGTTCACAACGTTAACGCAAACACTGGAGGTCAGAACGCCTAGGGGAGCCACGAAAATCGCCCCTCCCCAGGCGATTTCAGGCATGATCCCCAGATTCCATCTCGACCATTACTTGATGTAGGGTCGCTTGTCTCCTCTCCCCTGGATCCGGCAGCGGATCCTTCTGTTGTAGTGGACGAGGTTGGTGTACAGTCCAAGCACAGGGCCCGTCAGTTCGTCACAAAGCTGTGGGTCTCTGATTGCAAGGGCAATTTCCACCTCGCCACTTGTTTGTGTGACAATGGATCAGAGGTAAATCTCCAATCCAATTCTTTCTTACCCGACGACTGCGTGTTTGAGTCGCCTCATCCTGTTACCCTCGAGGGAGTTTCTGGACATTCTCTCGCAGGTGGGCAACGCGGTTGTTATATATCAACTCATTTGGTCGCTCAAGACCTTTGGGAAGAGCAAAATGTGGAAGAAGTTGTCCTTAAGGATGACTACTTCTATCGTGCCGACATAAAGTATGACCTTTATTTGGGCCATCCTTGGCTTCGCAAGAACAGGGTAGCGCCCGTAGGTCATCGTCGTTGTTTTTTGCTGGAGTCAGGTCCCTTGGAGCGTCCTGAATTTCGTTTTTTGCACGCAGGGTTTAAAAGTGCAGAAGAATTTTTGAAGCAAAAGGTGACACCAAAATTTGGTGAAGATGTCACCATTGCAGAGGTGAATGGGAGTGCCGATTACTCCCAAGAGTTAGAATGTCTTCGTAGGGACTCCCAGCCACGACGCCCTTCGCGCTGGCACTCTTCATCCTACAGAGTTGTCGACAAATGGCGCGATGCAATTTGTGAATACTTCCATGAACATCATTCCTTTTGGCCACAGTCTGATGCTTTTGCTAACCGTGAGAACAAGCGCTTTGACAAGCAGTTTAGCGACGCTTGGACCCATAAATGGGACAAGAAGTTGTGGATTAATCCTCCGTTTCACTTAATCCAGCAGGTCATCCACAAAATCAAGCAAGATAAAACCCAGGCAATTTTAGTTGTGCCCTTGTGGGACGACAAGCCTTGGTTTCAGGAATTACAAGACATTTGTGTAGATTACATCGAACTTCCCAGGAAGATTAAGCTGTATGCCAGGGACGACACAGGTCCCCTGCCACAGCGGTCCTGGAGTTCGCTTGCATTCCTGGTGGATGGAAAGCTTTCTGACTCTAATTCGGCTGATTCTGGTACTGATTCTTGTGTTGGGTCTGAATCTGAGGTTGAGCGTGGTACTGATGATGAATCTATTTTTTCTGAATTTTGTCCGTCAGATACCCAAGGTGATCCAACGTCCAATGGATCCGCCTCGTCTCCCTCTTCCCCAATACGATCGACATCGAAAAGAATCTTCAGTGCACGGGCGAAGAAAAATTCCAAATCGCGCCGCAAATTCAGAGTTTTTTTATGAAAAACCCCCTGTGGAAGCTTTCATGGATCCTTTCGAGGAGCTGGATCACGAAGAGAATCTCTGGGATTTCGACACACGACCCACCTATCTTCAAGAGGCAGTTGATACGGACCTGTTTAGGGACATCCGTAAGAAGATTCTTCCTGCCAAAGCCGAAGAAGTCGCCAAAGTTTTTTCGACAGTAATTCCTGGCGATCAGGTGGACACTGAATTGTGTTCCAAGTCAAGAGAAAAGATTTTTGAGGAACGGAAGGACACAACCCTTTCAGGGAAGTTGATCAAAGACCCCCCTGTCCGTGGACAGTTCGGTGAAGCCTTCATCGAGCTTCGTGAAGGGTACAAGGCAAAAAAACAGCGCCCTTATGAAAATCATGGACACAAACATGAGATACTCAGAAAAATCATTGAGAGAAATCTCAGGGAATTTGGTTGGCTTGAGGGTTGTATGACCAGCGAATGGTGCTGTGCACCCTTCACAGTCCCGAAGCCGCCGCCTGCAGACCAGAACACTATTGATGGTTGGCGAATGGAGGTTGATTTTCGCAATCTCAACGCCGAAACCAAGGCGGATTCGCACCCCCTGCCCCTCATTGAGGAGGAAATCGCCAAGAGGGCAAGAGGTCGTTTGTTTTCTGTGCTGGATCTCGGTCACGGCTTTCACCAAATGCCGTTGAGGAAGGACAGCCGACCTCTCACCTGTATGTGCACGCCATGTGGCCCAGTCCAATGGACGGTTATGCCCATGGGCCTGAAGAACGCCCCCTCATTTTTTCAAAGAATGATGGAGGATGTGCTTTTTTCAGCCCATCCTGAGCTTCGTGCCTTCGTGAGCGTGTACATAGATGACATAATCATCGCGACGGAAGGGGAGGGACTGACCGAAGCCGAGCTGGTGGCCCTACATGAGAAGCAGCTGAACCAAGTTTTGGACATTCTTGACGCCAATCAGCTGATTTGTGGGCCAAAGAAGGGAAAATTATTTTTAAAATCAGTCGAATTTTGTGGTTCTCTCCTTGAGAATGGTACCCGACGACCCAGTCCAGGGAAGCTCGTCGCTATTCATAAGTGGTAGCGCCCCCAGACGATCACGGAGTTGAGAGGATTCCTGGGTTGTTGCAATTTTTACCACACTTTTGTGCCGAATTATGCCAAATTTGCTGCCCTCCTGACTGAATTATTGAAGGTAGGGAGAGATGCGGGCAAGGCAGGTTCAAAGGTTCGTGTCAAGTGGACTGACGAGTGCGAGGAGGCCTTCCATCACTTGAAGGCGGCCCTCTGTGAAGTCGCCACGTTGCATGTGCCCCAATTTGACCGACCCTTCTACATTAGAACCGACGCTTCTAGGTACGCGATCGGAGCTGTCCTTGAACAGGTTGATGAAGCCACCGGCGATCATTACCCTCTTGCATTTTGGTCTCGGAAGCTAGCCCCACGCCAAATGCAATGGTCGCCGCGTGAGCAAGAAACATATGCCATAATCTGTGCTTTAAAAAAGTACCAATCGTGGGTTGGCACCAATCGAGTCGAGGTCCTGACGGATCATCGATCTCTGGAGTATTGGGCCACCGAACACATTGATACTGTCGCGAGCCCAGCTGGTCGACGGGCCAGATGGCACGAATTTCTCAGTCTGTTTGACCTCCATGTGTCGTATTTGCCTGGAAAACATAACACGGTAGCGGATGCTCTGAGCCGATGGGCTTACCCCGCCTCAGAGGGGCTGCAAAGTACCAACATCCATGGTACGGAGCAGGACCGCCATGTCATCATCGAATGGGATCAGGAAGAAAAGAAACTCATTCGACGTGCATGCATGCAGTGCGCTGTTAAACAGCACGCATTGCCGTGTCACGACATCACGGCCATCTCAGATCCGGCGCATGCCCATGAGATCTGCACCAAAACACTGAAAGTCGTGGAGAAAGTCACCGATCCCTCCTCAGGGAGTGTGAAACGGTTTGACTATACCCGACAAGTAAGTCGATTTCGGTTGATCCAAGGCATTAAGCGTCGAGATCCGGCCAAAACTCCACCCCTGCCTAAAGATTCCCTGATCATCCGTGACTGGACGTCCCATTATCTGCAGGATCCCATGTTTAAAGAGGTCTTTGGAAATCTCAAATCCAAAGATGCTCACAAGGATGGGATTTTTCCTGAGTACTCGTTGGATGGGGGGAAGCTGTGGATGGAGGGTTAATTGTGTGTGCCGGACGCCCTGGCCCCCCGAGTGTTAAACTGGTGGCATAAATGGGAGTCCCCCCACGCACATGGCCGTCGATTGTGGTCGATGATTAAACATAGGTTGTTTGGCTCACGGCTATATACTCACTGCATGAAAGTAGCCGCCGGATGCGCCCAATGTGCTGTCTCGACGCCCCCCAGCGCGAAGAAGCACGGCCATCTGAGGCCTCATCCTATTCCGGAGCGCCTCTTTAACAGAGTCACGAGTGATTTTTTCTATCTCGGTGAGCTCGATGACGAAGAGTGCCATTGGACTAATAAAAAAGTCAATGGTGTGCTCCTTATTCAGTGCCGTCATTCCGGCTACATTCAAGTGTTGCCTTGCAACATTGAGTCGATGACAGGCAAGGCTGCCGCCAAATGGTGCGCGCAGACCTGGATGGGAGGCTGGGACGTCCCATCCGAGGTGGTGACGGATTCAGGCAAAGAGTACACCTCCGAATGGTGGAGAGAATTATGTGCTCGCCTTGGAATCCACCACCTCCGATGTGAAATCCACTCGCATCGAGCGCTGCCTGGCGAAAGAGCCGGCCGCTCAATAATAAATATGCTTCGTAAGGAGCTCGCGAGTGAAAAGGATTTCCATTGGATGGAAGTTCTCTTCGCATTGCTTCGCCGTTACCACAACACGCCTTTGTATCATGGCCTTTCTCCAAATGAAATTGTCTTTGGACGAAAGAAGTGTTGGTGGAACATGCCGTTGAATAATCCTCGCCCCTGTAAAGATGCTTCGCTGTTTTTGGACGAAGTCCAACGAGCAGATAAAACTGTGTCGAAATTAATCGAGAACCATCAAGCTGACTGGCTTTGGGTTCAGAATCAAGGTCGAAAAAACCCCCACAATTTTGAAGTCGATGATCGAGTTTGGCTTCGAAAATCCGAAACCACCCTGGACGGAGATGACAAGCTTCTTCCCTTGTGGGAGGGGCCATTTGCTGTTACAGCGCGTCTTGGTGAGAACAGGTGGAAGATTCGTGTGGATGTCAGCAGGGAAATTGACGTTTCGGGTGATCGCCTCAACAGAGAGATCTCCTCCCCCAAGGATCGGGTTAAACCCCTTTTTTGGACTTCGAAATTTTTGTCTGATCGGGTCATCGAAGGGGGGAAGTACGAACTCAAGAGGATTGTTGAAGCAAGACGTGACGCCAAGGGCGAATGGGAATTTCTGTGTGAGTGGAGGGGCTTTGATTCCAGTCACAACAACTGGGAACCAGCCCAATCTTTTGTCCATGGATACACCAAGGGGTTCATCCACTTCCTGAAGAAGCACCCCGAAATTGGAGTACTCCTGACAGACTGTCTGTCGAAACCAGACAGACAAGTGGAGAGCGATGGAAAACGACCTGTGGTGAATCGAGATCCAGCCTTTTACGGCCCTCAGCAGCCACATTCCAGGGCTGATCCGTTGATCCCCCCTCCTGCGGTCAGGCCAGCCCAGGAGCCAAATGAGGACCAAGCTTCGAGTTCGGCCGCTGATTTGCAGCGCCCAAGCCGTACGAGGGCCAGGCCAGACAGGTTGGTGGTCACATGTATTCGTGCTTGGCCGAATTGAGGAAGCCATCCTACCACATTCTGCGCAATCCACTGTTCATTCTTTCTGTTTATGTCATGATGTGGAGAACTGCGAATGTTTGATAATTTGACGTCAATCAATTGATTTTTCTTTGGTCTCCGTTCGGTAGCGTATCGAAAGTCGAAAACCGAAAGCCACGGAGTGTGCTGCCGTGTTCAGAAAAAACCAAACTCAGGCTTAATTCAGGCAGATTCGGGGTAATCTTGTCTCTGTTGGTCTGTGCATCTTTGGAATTTGGCTACTCGTGCAGATGGAAGCAAATGTACATAATCAAAACGCTGGCCAGCGACAGTCGCCCCTTTCAGCGACATTCACCCCTACAGGCACCCCCTGTAGTACTGGCTGCACCAGATGCGACGCCAGGAACTCAGATCTTACCTTCATTTGCCGTAATGCGAAAGCCAAAGTCCAGATTCAGATCCAGGATCCTCAAATTTGCCTTGAATTTCTCAGGTTTGTCCATCATTCTACCACTGTTGTACGAAACCCAGACGTCAATTGTTCAGACAACCTTCACATAGGAGCTCTAGGGACTTCTAACAGCCACCTCTGAAGTCCGTAAGCTTCGTTGTATTTTTGGCACACGCCAATGTGAGCTCAATCCGACCTGAAACTGTCGAAAAATCGTGAATCCAAGTGTCTTGTGGGACTTCATCGAAAGATTGGCCTTGTCCAAGTCGATTGACACCACCGCCACTGTAAATTCGGTGTCTCTCAGTTATATACTGTCAGTAAAGCGCCTTCAGAGAACCTTCGGCGCGTTACATGCCAAGGATCCAGGGCTATCATGTCCCATCATGATGCATCATCACATGATCCACATTTTGATGGAATCTGTTGGATGCTCGCGAACCAACGTGCCGGAAAGCACAATTGAGCTGAATAAACGACAATATATATTAACTCTAGTCTAAACGAAAGTGTTAGTAGTTTCAGTTCTAGACATTCCGCTTCATTTCACCTTCATCTTAGGGAATTTGTTGATTCTAGAACAATTTAGGTTGATTCCCTTGTCATCTCCCATCATTCCTCGAAGATCTGTTTAGATCTAAGTGCACAGAAGAACTTCCACACCTTCGGTGGTTCACTTAGAGTCTGTAGATTACATTTGTATTTGTTTTCCCTCTCTGTGAGTTCTCATTCTCCTTAATCTCTGCTCAATTTGATTCCCAATCTTACTGAATCATGTGATCATCCACCAGATGCGCCAATTCTGAAGCACATGCTGCACTTTTCAGAACGAGAAAAGCGGGAATAACACGATGTAGAGTTCGGCGAGGACACCGTAGCGTGCCCGCGACAGCGAAACTGTGCCAGAGCGCTGAGATGTCACTCCATTTCTGGATTCCCCCACTCAATCCACCAATAATCTACCTCATTCTCAACCAATGCATGGTTTGGTATCGATTCTCGATACGTTTACATGCTTTTTAGCCCTTGACCTAATGTTTTACTGCACGGAGGACTGTTTGTCACTTCTCATTCTGTCTCATTTCAGGTTCATCCAGCCTGATTCAGTGCCAATTCAGCCCAAATCAGGTCAGATCAAGCAGATTTAGCCCCATCGAGGCTACATTTCTATTTTTTTTCTGGGACTTACCCGCACTACATTCTTCGTTGACGTAGCGACACACCCCAGTGTGTTTTTGGAGGGGGAGTGTAAGTGCGGCTAGCCCCATCTGCTCAGATTTTCAGACATTCTGCCCAGATTGGCTACATTTTGGTCATTTTCTTTGCTTCGGCGGAATCGCCGCCTCGCAGCTCAGTCTCAGGATATTTCCTATATATTTCTGATATGCCGGATTTGATTCCGCGGTCCATTCCCCGTAAATCCGCCGCGTTCCGCTATTTTAGCTGGAATTGCCATTTGCCGCTGACGCGCGCTCGCGGGCCAGATCGGCCAAACATTTTTACATAATTGGATTATTTAAATCTTTTCAGACAGTTTTGGACACTCAGATGTATTTAGAATAATTCGCATCAATTTTCTTCATAGACTGGGATTTTCTGCCGGACCACAATCAGCATGGACCTTGCTTCTGTTGTCGCTGCTCTCGCCTCCGTTGGTGTTCGAGTATCCGGTTCTACCCCCAATAACAACATCCAGGGAGACTCCTCGCGTGCCTGCCCCACTGGTCTTGCCGGCCCCGTGCCCTCCGGCACCCTCAACGACCCAGGGCAGCACTTTCATCTGGACTCGACTCTGGTCCAGGCTATACAACGAGAAAGCGATGGACTCGCCTTGGGTGACTTGAAGGATCGACTACGACCTCAAGATGCTATTGAGACTATACCCAGAGGAGATGAATACGTCGTGACTAACACCAACGCCCCCAACTCTCCCCGCCATGTACCTGTTCCTGATGGAGTCTCTGAGTGTGGACTATCCGAGCTACCTAGCTCTGTCCACTCAGATGACGAAACTGAGCACGACGCCTTCTTCGTGCAGACCTGTGTGGAGGAAGTGGAGAACGCCGAGTACGTCGCCCCACTGAAACCCCTACTCTCCATGAGGGTGGAAGACCCCGTGGACGAAGAGCTGGACCCTCGATCCAGGCTAAGGGAGTATGTGGACTCCAAGAGGAAGTTGGTGGCGAAAAGGCTCTGCTACGCTACGCCTACCCGCAGCTCATGGCCACTGAAGCAAGGACGTATGGGAGATCTATCCCAATTGAAGGAGGACCTCGAACAGAAGATCACCACCTGGCAAAGGGAGGTAGATCTTAAGCTCATGAAGAGCGTATGGGGTGCCCATGTGAGGACCCCAGAGGAGGACGACCTCTCAGAGGAATGTGTATGTGAACCCCCTCGAGCGTGCCTATGTTGCCATCGTCCATCGGAGATGGTTGAACGAGACCTACTATATGCCTACCAAGGGTTGAAGGATACTACCAAGGGCGAAGAGTCGGTGGAGGATCACCTCCCGACGTCTATTACGCAGGGGGCAAGCAACTTACACTCTGACGAGGACATGGGGGACAAGATCAAGCTATTGGACCCGCGGGTGCAGACGCTTATAAGGACTAATCTGGAGGTGTTCGGAGAAATACCCCCTCCAGCCTCATGTGACAAGCTGGTACAGATGGACCTCAAGCTGAAACCCGAGGTCGTGGGTCACAAGATCCGGAGGAGACCCTATCCAGCTCCTAAAGAAGCAGGCCGACGAGATTGAGCGACAGATACAAGAATGTATCGACGCTGGCCTAGTCCTGGAGTACAAGGACGGGGACTACCCCCAACACTGCAGCCCCTGTTTCCTGGTGGCTAAACCTGGGTCTACAGCCAAACGGCTGGTAGTGGACTACGGAGAGCTGAACAAGAAAACGCTGAACCACTCAGGGTCCATTCCTAATATTGAGTCTATCCTTGAGAAGATAGCCTCCTGTCGCTACAAGACCAAGATGGACAAGAGGAGCGGATTCTGGCAAGTGGACCTGACGCCCAACGCTCAGGAGCTACTAGCCTTCATCACCCCTCAGGGGAGGGTGTTCAAGTGGAAGGTCATGCCATTTGGCGTGGCCAATGCACCCGCTCTTATCCAAGAGCTGATGAACAAGATCTTGTCCATCCTACGAAGGAGACCTAAGGTGCAGGAACTTATATCCCGTGGTGCCCAGATGGAAGCACACATCGACGATGTATGCCTCGGGACCAATACTCAGGAGTACCACCTAATCCTCTTGGGTGAGTTCTTTGCAGTCTGCCAAGAGAACCACACACGACTCAAGCTGGAGAAGTGTGAGTTCATGCAGGAGACCATGCAGTACCTGGGGTTTGACGTTGGCTATGGGTGGTGGACCCCAGCGGCCTCTAAGGCCAAACCCCTGATGGATGCTAAGGTACGACACGAAGACCCCAAGAAAGGACTTCATGATGTACGCAGATTCATTGGGGCGTGCAACTTCTATCGCCGCCATATCAAAAACTTCACCTACACCAGCGTCATTCTGACGGACTTGATCAAGAAGAGTACTACTTGGCGCTGGGGCCCACGAGAACAACAAGCGTTTGACGAGCTCAAAGACAAAGTGGCCAACGCGAAGTGCTTGGGCGTGCGTAGGGCCCAAGGGGAGATTATTCTGGTGACCGACGCCAGCAATGTGGGCGGTGGTGGAACGTTGTTCCAATGGCAAGCACTAGAGAAGGAGGAGTTCGACTCGGCCATTTCCCAATGGGGGACGGAAGGTCTCAACCGAGATGGAACTCTCAAGCACAGCTACTCTGACGACAAGTGGGTCCTAGTACCTCTGGGTCACTGGAACTGGAAATGGAACCAGGCCAGGGGGAACTACTGCACCTATGAGCAGGAATTGCTCGCGGGTATGCTAGTGCTACCCTCACAAGCACGACTGTTGGGGAGTAACGCTGTGGTCTGGCTGTGCGACCAAGAGCCGGTCCGCACTTTCCAGAAGGGCCCCCCACCTGAGAAGGCCAAGCTACGGCGCTGGTGGACCTACCTCAGTCAACTACGGCTGACGGTACACCATATCCAGGGAGTGAAGAACGAGTGTGCAGACTACATCAGCCGCAACAACTTGGACGCCCTGATTGGTGCCCGGTCTGAAGCGCTGGCTAAGGAGGCGTTCAGCCGTATGGACGTCCACTTGGACCTCAACATGACTATGATACGCCCCCTGGATGGACTCCAACAATCGGAGTACCTGAAGGAGTTTGGGGATATCTACAAGCGGCTGGAAAAACGCCTTGAACCCCTCCTGGTCAACCAAGATCAGTGGAAGAGGGACAAGAGCTACCTCTGGCACGAGGACCGCATCGTGGTACCTAGTGACAGAGTCCCAGCGCTGCTGAAGTGGACCCATGAGTCCAGGGGTCATGTGGGTGCTGACCGTACCCTGAGGCTATTCAAGCAGTGGTTCCACACTACGTGGACTGACGACAAACTGCGGAAAACCCTCCAGCCTATTGTGGACAAGTGCCCGTGCAGGTCCTGCAAACCAGGGGATATCAGGGACAGAGGTCTCTACTCGACCCTGCCCATCCCTCACTGTGCTAACAGTGTTCTATACGTGGACTACACGGAGATGCCGAAGTTCGGGGGCTATGACTTCGCCCTCGTTGTAACCTGTGGGTTGACCAGGTTTACCAGGCTGTTCCCATGTACCAAGCACATCATTACAGGGGCGAACCATGGGAAGGGCCGTGTCTTGTCGCGCGATCGCAGCAGAAAAATAATACAAAACTAAGAAAACGACGCACCGCCAGCAAAAATAAAGCGAAAAATCGTTTTTTCCGACCTCAGAAACCCCCCAAAAAATTTTACGCCGCTGTTTGGCGAGGTCGCAAAATTTAGGACACTCACAAAACAAAGACGAACAATAGAGTCGCGACGGCGAAGAACCTGAGCGTTGCATGCTCCAAAACACCTAGCAAAGTGCGTGTCCTAGACGCTAGGGACTTGTGCGCGCTCCACAAACAAAGAAGAAGAAAAGAGGCGAACACCAAAAACCAGCAAGCCACGACGACGAAGACAAGAACAAAGCGAGCGCCGAGCCACCTAGCAAAGTGCGTGCCATAGGAGCTAGGCAACATGTGCGCGTCAAAAAAAAAAAAAAAAGAGAGAAGGAAACGCAACAAAAAGAGAAACACCAAACCACAAACAAAAAAGACGCGACCACGGACCACGGGAAAACGAGGTATGGCAACCAAGTATGTTACGGCCCCATGCGTCATACATATCGTATCCACCGCTACATATACGTGGATGAGAAAACCAAGTATGTTGCGAAGGAGGGCGCCCAAGGGACAACACCGCACGCAAAAAAAAAAAAAGAACGACGAACCGCCACGCACGTCAAAAGGCACGCCCGCAAACACAAACCACAACCATATATCCCCCATATTTATTCCTCCATAGGCCCCGACCGCCGCGAGAAAAAAAAATAAAAAAAATTCCACAAAAGCGCAAAAGGTATGGGGCGGCCACGGACAAAGGGGAAACAATGAAAAGGCGAACAAGCGAACGTTCACCAACCACGAGGAAACAACGGTACGGCGAGCAAGTATGTTAACAATGCGAGGGAGGGCGCCAAAGGGACGGACCACGCACACACGCACACACATAAACAAGACCGCAAGGAGCGAGAAGACGGAGACAAGAGCAAGGAAAAACAAGGTATGAACCCCACACCGCCCCGCCCGCAAACACACACACGCTCTCGCTATAGGGAATGACCACGTACCACGGGGAAACAATGGTATGGAGGTATGACGAACAAGTATGTTAAAAATGCGAGGGAAGGCGCCAAGGGGACGAAAACACAAACGCACACAAAGCCGCAAGATGCACGAAGACGGAGACGAGACAAAAGAAAGTCATGGTATGCAACCCCATCCCCGCCCCACCCACAAACAAACACACGCTTTCTCTATAGGGGACGGCAACAAGAAGCGGCACAAGGTACAACAAGTATGTTAAAAAAAAAAAAAAAAAAACACGAAACCGCCTTCCACGCCCTCTCTATAGGGGAAACGCAATGCGGAAAGGTATGTTATCGAAGACGCAGCGAGAAAAAAAAAAAAAAACACCAGGGAGGAGACACAAACCACAACACGCAAAAAAAAAAAAAAAAAAAAGGACCTGCGCACGCTCGTTCTCAACAGGGGAAGAAAACATGATGGGACGAAAGGACAGGTACGTGCTACGCATCACACATGCCACGCATCTCTGCTACGCATCTACAGGACCTCTTCTTCTGCCTTTTGAAACATGCCGACGACCGACGACGAGAACCAGCCAAGGTATGACACACCCCACCCCACCAACCACACACCGCGAGCACACGCACGCGCACGCACGACAGCCACACCGAGCGCGACCCCCCCCCCCCCCACGCCACCCACACCAACACGAAGGGCCACACAGCGCACACACACACACCAGGGCCAAGGGGAAGGGCACCCGGAAGACACACCCACCGCAACACCACACCACACCACCACCGGCAGCGAAACCCAGCCAGGAGTGGCGGGGAGTAGCACACAGGAACCTCCGCCAGGAGTGGCGAGGGACCAACCACACCAGCCACAAACCCACCACACACGCCACCGCCGCACGCCACACGCCGCACACCACACACCGCACACCACGCACCACCGCCGACAGCGAAACCCAGCCAGGAGTGGCGGGGAACCGCGCCCGGGACCCTCCGCCAGGAGTGGCGAGGAACGCCCACCACCGCCGGCAGCGAAATTCAGCCAGGAGTGGCGGGGAGTAGCACAAAGGAACCTCCGCCAGGAGTGGCGAGGGACCAACAACCAACACACCACCGCCACACACCACACACCACCGCCGCCAGCGGACCCCAGCCAGGAGTGGCGGGGACCGCCCACCACCACCGGCAGCGAAACCCAGCCAGGAGTGGCGGGGAGTAGCACACAGGAACCTCCGCCAGGAGTGGCGAGGGACCAACAACCAACACACAACCGCCACACACCACACACCACCGCTGCCAGCGGACCCCAGCCAGGAGTGGCGGGGACCGCCCACCACCACCGGCAGCGAAACCCAGCCAGGAGTGGCGGGGAGTAGCACACAGGAACCTCCGCCAGGAGTGGCGAGGGACCAACCACACCATACACCACCCACAACCCCGCCAACACACCACCGCCGCACACCACACACCACACACCACGCACCACCACCGCCAGCAGGCCCCAGCCAGGAGTGGCGGGAAACCGCACACCACCACCGGCAGCGAAACCCAGCCAGGAGTGGCGGGGAGCCGCACAACACCACAGGCAGCGAAACCCAGCCAGGAGTGGCGGGGAGTAACACACAGGAACCTCCGCCAGGAGTGGCGAGGGACCAACCACACCAGCGACAAACACACCACACACGCCACCGCCGCACGCCACACGCCGCACACCACACACCGCACACCACGCACCACCGCCGACAGCGAAACCCAGCCAGGAGTGGCGGGGAACCGCGCCCGGGACCCTCCGCCAGGAGTGGCGAGGAACGCCCACCACCGCCGGCAGCGAAACCCAGCCAGGAGTGGCGGGGAGTAGCACACAGGAACCTCCGCCAGGAGTGGCGAGGGACCAACAACCAACACACCACCGCCACACACCACACACCACCGCCGCCAGCGGACCCCAGCCAGGAGTGGCGGGGACCGCCCACCACCACCGGCAGCGAAACCCAGCCAGGAGTGGCGGGGAGTAGCACACAGGAACCTCCGCCAGGAGTGGCGAGGGACCAACAACCAACACACCACCGCCACACACCACACACCACCGCCGCCAGCGGACCCCAGCCAGGAGTGGCGGGGACCGCCCACCACCACCGGCAGCGAAACCCAGCCAGGAGTGGCGGGGAGTAGCACACAGGAACCTCCGCCAGGAGTGGCGAGGGACCAACCACACCACACACCACCCACAACCCCGCCAACACACCACCGCCGCACACCACACACCACACACCACGCACCACCACCGCCAGCAGGCCCCAGCCAGGAGTGGCGGGAAACCGCACACCACCACCGGCAGCGAAACCCAGCCAGGAGTGGCGGGGAGTAGCACACAGGAAGCTCCGCCAGGGGTGGCGAGAGACCAACCACACCACACACCAACCAGAACCCCACCACACACCGCCGCCGCCAGCGATCCCCAGCCAGGAGTGGCGGGGAACCGCGCCCAGGGCCCTCAGCCAGGAGTGGCGAGGACCGCCCACCGCCACCGGCATCGAAACCCAGCCAGGAGTGGCGGGGAGTAGAACACAGGAACCTCCGCCAGGAGTGGCGAGGGACCAACCACAGCCACAACCCCACCAACACACCACCGCCGCACACCACACACCACACACCACACACCACGCGCCACGCACCACCGCCGCCAGCAGGCCCCAGCCAGGAGTGGCGGGGAACCGCACACCACCACAGGCAGCGAAACCCAGCCAGGAGTGGCGGGGAGTAGCACACAGGAACCTCCGCCAGGAGTGGCGAGGGACCAAACACACCACACACCAGCCACAACCCCACCACACACCACCGCCGCAAGCGAACCCCAGCCAGGAGTGGCGGGAAACCGCGCCCAGAGCCCTCAGCCAGGAGTGGCGAGGACCGCCCACCGCCACCGGCATCGAAACCCAGCCAGGAGTGGCGGGGAGTAGAACACAGGAACCTCCACCAGGAGTGGCGAGGGACCAACCACAGCCACAACCCCACCAACACACCACCGCCGCACACCACACACCACACACCACACACCACGCGCCACGCACCACCGCCGCCAGCAGGCCCCAGCCAGGAGTGGCGGGGAACCGCACACCACCACAGGCAGCGAAACCCAGCCAGGAGTGGCGGGGAGTAGCACACAGGAACCTCCGCCAGGAGTGGCGAGGGACCAAACACACCACACACCAGCCACAACCCCACCACACACCACCGCCGCCCGGAGACCTCAGCCAGGAGTGGCGAGGACCGCCCACCACCACCGGCAGCGAAACCCAACCAGGAGTGGCGGGGAGTAGCACACGGCACCACACACCAGCCACAACCCCACCAACACACCGCCACCGCTCACCACACACCACACACCACACACCACACACCACACGCCACTGCCGGCGGCGGAACCCCAGCCAGGAGTGGCGGGGAGCCGCACAACACCACAGGCAGCGAAACCCAGCCAGGAGTGGCGGGGAGTAGCACACAGGAACCTCCGCCAGGAGTGGCGAGGGACCAACCACACCACATACCCGCCACAACCCCACCAACACACCACCACCGCACACCACACACCACAAACCACGCACCACACACCAACACAGACACCACGCGCGCACGCACCGCGCCACAAACACACACACCGGCGGCGAACCGCGACCAGAGGAGGGGGCGACACGCCCGCAAGCAACACAGCCAGGAACAGCGAACACCCCCCCCCCCCACCACCACCGGCCCGACCCGGAGAGACGAGACACCAACCACCGCAAACCGCACAGCGAAAAGGGGGGCGGGACGAAAAGGGCCCACGGGGGGCGCCGGCGAGGGACCCAACCTCAGGGGTTTGGGGGCCCCCCCGGTGACCGTATCGGCCCCACCTGAGCACACGCAATAAGGTGGGATACGCCCGGGACCGTTGGTCAGCGGCCCGCGGTGGCACCGGCCTGGGGGGGTGACCAATGGGCCTGACCAAGAGCACTCCCCACGGCACGTACTGCGGTTCGGGCCCAGCGAGGGGCTGCGGGTAGGGCACACCGTCCATCGGGGCAGGCAAGAGACGCGCCTGTCCCGCGAGGACTCCCCAGCGACCCACAGTGTACCCGACCCCGGTGTGGGGAACGGCTGGAGTACCTGGCTACGGAACAGGTCCATGGACGGCATCCGTACAACAGAGTTACACCCTGACGGGGAGTGCAAGCACCGGCTCCCCCACGGGGAAACACCAGGGGAAGGGACCCGAGCCGGCGACAAGGACCCCCCCCCACACACCACAGCCGGGAAGGCCCGGGCACGACACCGCCCCAAGCGACACGGAAAAGAGACAGAAGGAGGAGGGCACACGCAAAGGGGACAGCAAGGGGACGCACCACCAACAGACCCCAGCCAAGGGGGGCGGGGAACCACACAGCCGAGACAGGGGGGGGGGCACGACACACAGCCCCCACACCAAACAGGGCCGCCAAACCACGCCCGCAAAGGCGAGGGCAGGCACCCAAACGCACCACCAACACACCGCACACACGCCCGAGCGTGCACACAACACACACCCCCACAACCGCCACCGACACGAGCCCCACAAGCGCACACCACACACCAAAGCACAGGCGCCGCCCGCACCACACACGCAACACACACAAACCCAAACAACAGGAACCCAGCAACCCGCCAGGGGGACTGCAGGGCCGCCAGAAGCCGCTAGGACGCAAAGGAGGACCCACCAAGCCCGCAGCCAGGAGTGGCGAACGGCCACACCCAGTAACACCCGAACGGCCACGCCCAACACCAGGACCGGGCACTACGACACCCACACCAGCACCGCCACCAACGCCCAAACCGGACGCCACGACACCCTCACCAGCGGACACACCCGAAACCAGCGGAAGCACCATCGGCAACACCAGCGACCCCAGCACCCACCAACAACAAACCAACACAAAAAGCCACCCAACACTGCCCAACGACCGCACCCAACCGATCCGGTCCCCCACCGGCTCGCACCCAGAACCACCGCCACCGACATCCACGCCATCGGAAACACCAACACCGCCAAAAATCAAGCCAGCACAACACCCTCACCAACACCGTCACCACCGGCACCAACGCCTACGACACCTACGCATGCCACCGCCGGTTCCGGCACCTACATCACCCAAGCCAACGGCATCAAGCACACCATCGCCGGCAACACCCCACCATCAGCGTCGCCACCAGCAACCTCTGCCACCGGAGGACACCGAAACCGCCACAGCCGGTGAGCCAACAAACCACCAAGCCCCGGCCAGGGGAAGCGAGGGCACGCGCCCGGAACCACCATGCAATCCCCGGCGACACCCACACCACCGGCGCCGCCAACACCACCCTCACCCACGACACCACCCGGAGCAACACCTACGCCACCTACACCAACAGCAGCACCAGCAGACCACACCACCTACTGCACACCCCCCCAGACAGAGCCACAGAAACCGACCACCGCCCTGAATGCAAGCCGCGGACCACCCACACACAGACCCACGCCAACCACCACCAGCATCGGCAGCGTCCGAGACGCCGAGAACCATAGCGACACCCACAACGACCTCACCACCGGCATCACCGACACCGACACCGGCAGTACGGCCTCAGCACCGACAAACCAGAGCGTCAACGGCAATCGCCACGGCAACACCGCCCGGTACGACACCATCGGCATCAACAACACCAAGGGAGCCAACACACAGGCCAGCGACACCCATGGGTACCTCCACCAGGAGTGGCGAGGTCCCACCCCCGCCGTCAGAACACCACCATCCACCAGGGCAACACCCGCAGCGCCCACATCGGCCGCAGCTCCACCGGCGGCGCCCTCGCCAACACCGTCACCAACACCGCGACGGCCAGCCACGAGTGGCACGCCCGGAACCGCCGACCACCCAAACACAGGCCGCGCCCAGCACCAACACCAACAACGCCCACGCCAACAGACCACCACAACACACACCAACCACCAAGTAACACATAAGGCACCCTCGCCTTCGGCAACACCAACGCCACCAACACCCACGGCACTATCCACACCACCACCAACCCCACCAACGACGGGCCGAGGTGCCGTCACCTACAACGCCCCCAACACCACCACCACGGCCCCGCCACCTAGGGCAACCCCACCAACGGCGTCACCAAGGACGCCAGCACGGCTAGCGAACGAACGCCACCGAGCCCTCAGCCAGGAGAGGCGAACGCCCGCACCCAGCAACACCCGAACGGCCACGCCCAGACCCAGGGCCAGGAACTGCGACACCCGCACCGCCGCCAGCACCCAAACCGAACACCACAACACCCTCACCAACGGGGACGCCCGGAACCAACAACGGACCAACAGCGGCCAAGTTACACCCAAGGCGTTCCAACCGCGCCACCCACCGGCCCGCACCCAGAACCACCACCAGCACCAGCAACAGCCACTGACAACCCACACACAGACCCACACCAACCACCAGCAGCATCAACAACATCAGCGACACCGTGAACCATAGCAGCGCCCGCAACGACCTCACCACCGGCACCACCGACGGCGCCACCGGCAGTGCGACCTCACCGACAGCAACCCGGAGCATCCCCCATCCCGCGTCCCGGTGAGACACCATCGGCAGCAAGGACACCGAGGGGGCCAAGGCCAACCCACCAGCCAACGACGCACGTGGGAACCTCCGCCAGGAGTGGCGAGGTCCCCCCTCCACCGTCAGAACACCGCCAGGGCAGCACTTACAACACCCTACAACGCCAACACACACAGCTCCCCCGGCAGCACCCCCACCAACGCCACTACCGGCACCACCGACAGCGGCAACACGGCGACACCACCACCCAACCGCAGCAAGGTCACCCTAAACCGCAACCGCAGCAACACCTGTCACTACGGACCCACGGACAGCCGACACCACCAGGACCACAGACCGGCCAAACACCAGCCACGAATGGCACGCCCGGAACCACGGAACACCAGCACACAGGCCACCGGACCACCGCGAGACACACCACCGCCCCTAACACCCCTAACACCACCACCACGACCCCGGCACAGAGTAACACCTAGGGCGCCCCCATCGACGACACCACCCAGGACGCCACCACGGCTGGCGAACAAACGCCACCAGCGCCGCCCACCAGGCCCCCAACCAAGGGTAGAAACAACAACGCCACACGCCATCGCACCCACCGCATCGAAATCACCCGGAGCAACGTCAACATCAACCAGGGGTCCCCACCACCCACCCAAGCAGCACAAAACACCACAGCAACACCACCACACCCTCACCACCAGCGACACCACCGCCAGCACCCTCCGCCAGGAATGGCGAGGAGAAGGCCCAACAGCGCGGACCCACCCAACGTCCCCGGCACCCTCACCATCGGACCGTCACCACCGGCGCCGACCCCCAACACACCACCGTCCTCAACGCCACCGACCCCGGACGCAAAAATCACACAGCCCGCACACACGGCACCAGCCAGAGCAACGCCGACACCACTCCCGGCCAACTCACACGAACACCACCGGAAGCACCACCGTCGACCGAACACCACGGCGACCCCAGGGTACGAGTCCCCCCCACCATCTGCACGGCCAGCGACGCCGTCACCGGCACCAACCGGAACACCGACAACGACAGCCTCACCAACAACCGACACCCCCCTACCGCTGCCACCCACCAGTCACGCCACCCGCCGTCAAAGCCACCCACCAATGCCGCACCCCGAACCACACTTACACCCGAAACCGGCACCAGCACGCCCGGCCGAACCGTCAATGGCACCACCGCCATGGCACCTCCTACGCTCACCACCGCCACCACCACCCCACGCGAGACCAGGAACCCCCGCCGTCGCCAACGGCCTCAACGAGCACCGACACCACCAACACCACCACCGCCGGACAGGGACTACCCACAAACCAGGAACATCTCCACCACCAACAACCAATACACCACCCGCGGCACCCCACCATCGCCGACACCACCACGGCACCCATCACACCTCCACCACCGGAGGCGACGTGGGCCACACCACCCGTCAACTACAGCACCCTCGCCACCACCGCCACATCCGGCCCACGAACGTTACCGCCGACAACACCACATACGCCCATACGTCACCCACGCCATGCTCACCGACCATCACCTCGTCATCAGAGACACCAACACCACCGGCGACGACGACAGCGACAACAGCTGACCCACCAGCTAACCACCATCAACCATAGCCCAGCACCAGCTTCATCTACTCTAACGCCCATACCACCCTCGCCAACAGCGCCGCCACCGACACAATCATCCACTCCGGCGCCCACACCACCCTCACCACCAACATCACCAACACCACCACCCCCAAGGTCAGGGCCCGCGGGAAACAGAACGACAGAGCGAGCACGCCACCACCCGCACGCGTCGCCCACCCTATCGTACACCGCTCCGCAACACGCCCCCCCCCGCTTCCCCTGACAGGGCGTGCGCTCCAGCCCACTGCTGGGAAGACGACTTCGACATCCTCCCGGCCATCCGACACCTACTGGCAGCCACGGCCCCGCGCCCACAAGCCCACCAGCAACCCACGGAACCGCAAGAGCCCGACCACCCCATGCCACCACGCTCCATATCCCCCGCGTCCACCGCAGACCGGAACGCGGAACACCAGCGAGAGGAGCCCGACCCCGGCCGCGCCGCCACGCCCCCACCGCCCCCCCCCCCAAAGGACATCTACGCCACGCTGGCCAGCACCCTAGCCCCCATGGACGCCGAGCAGTACTACCAGTCCGTCCAACGAGACCTCCCTGAGGACCACGCGACCCTCCAGGGGTGGAAGCAGGAGAAAAGGTACGACAACGAGTGGGGCACAGAGGAAGACCTTCTCTGGGACGACACCTGGAAAGGCACCGCGGACACCTTCCTGGAGGCAGCAGCCGAAACCTACCCCCGCCCGCCCGGGGACACCAGACACGGCCTCCACGCCCTCCTAGCGTTCCACAGCTGGAAACACCGCCACACCGTCACCCTCCACCCCCTCGACCACAATCCACACCGATGGACACCTGAAGACGACGCCACAGCCACCATCACCGTACAGCAAAGCCCCGAGAACCCGGAGGAATACCACATCACCTGGGACGATCCGGCACCCCACCCCCCCGCCTCCCCCACCCTCCCAGATGTCTTCGCCGCCATCAGTGCAGAGCTCCAGGAGGCCAAAGCCCCCCACCAACTGGACGAAGACATGCCCCAGGCACCATCACCATCAACCACACAAGACCAACCCCGCACAGAGCCCCTCACCCACCCCATCACCACAATGGAGCTCCCCCCACAACACCGCACCACCCCAGACCGAAACGGGTTTCGAGACCTGCCGCGGGAATGGGCGGTCCACAACGGCACACTCCGATGGGACGAAATCACACCGGGCCTCCAGGCCATCCGCCTCCACTCAATCGCAGAGCCCACCACCACCTGGGCACTACCGACGGACCGCCACCACCTCCTCCTCACCGTCCAAGGCGATGCCACGATCACACCCACGGAAGGAGACCCCGTAACAGCAGCCGCCGCCCACGCCGTCCACATACCCCCGCAAGCATCGTCGGCACCTATGACGGTGCATCCAGGCCCCACCCCTTGGCAGGCCATCGTCGTCACCTACCCCGCCCCCAATGACCACACACATACCTGGCAGCAACGATGGGAGGACATCCGAGGGGACCTCCTCCAAGAACACCTAGGGCTCACACGCACCCACCACACCCTACAACCGATACGAGGAGTAGGCCAAGCGTCACACGGCATACACGCCCCGGGAGTATGGGCCTACGCCACACCCATAAACCCACAAGCAGCGGAGGACATCAAGACCGCCCTATCCATCCAGCAAGCCCAGACCCAAACCCCGCACCGCAACACCCAACGAGGCTACACAGATTGGTGGGCGTACCAAGACCATGACACCCTCACCCCCCAACCGGGGGCCCCCCCTCTAGACACCAACACCACCGCCCTCCTCCAAGCCGCAACAGCGGCAGCCACACAGGTAGGGGCCCCGGAAACCTGGGGCCCACAATACCTGGTCGAAACCAAAGTGGCGCCCCACGCGAAGGGCCAAGACAAGCCCCCAACACCGAAGCCGCTCCACCCCCCGCTCAAGCTAGACCCGACGGAGCACACCCCCCAGGATGAATGGGCGACCCACTACATCATCCCCCACACCACCACCCGCAAGAACGACGCCGCCAAGATCACCGTCACCCGCCACCTCCCCCACACCACACAGGTGTATGAGCTGACGGCCCCCAACGTCCTCGTCACCCGTCGCCGACACGACGAGCGATACACCATACAGGCGGAAGGGGCCGCCGCGACCACCCTGTACACATGGGCAACACGGGGGGACCTCCCACACCCCACCCTCCACCACGCCCCCTCCTGGCCCACCCCCTTCCACACAGCGGACCGCCCCAACAAGAAGCCCAAACACACGGGTGTGCACACCCACGCCCAGGAGGCCCAGCACCGACACGAAGCGAGGCGCAAGGCCCGCACCCTCCACGACGACCACACCATCCCCCGCATCGGCGCCCCCCCCGCCAGGGTATCAGATACCACCCACAACCGCACGATCACAGGCATCACCACGGACTGCCTGAACCCAGCGGCGTCGCGGGCAGACGCCGTATGGATCAGCGAAGGGCGCTCCCACACACGGGCGGTGGCGCGCCTCCACAACATCCAACCCCACAAACTCCAGCGCGCCGTTGGACCCTTCGCCGTACACGTCAACCCGTACGGCATCGACCACCCCCGGTGTGAGCACCATGACCTGCCCTGCTCCACCCCATGCACCTCGCCCCTCCGCCAACCGCTGCCGGCCCCCACCATCACGGGCAACATGTACCTGGGCACCGTACCGGGAGACCCGGGCATATACATCCTGCCCAACAGGTCCAGGGAACACGCCATCCCCCTCCACTGTGTGGAATCCCTCGCCCTGAGACCACCCCCACCAAAACACCAACACCAACACATCCCGGGGGACAAACGGACACAGGCCCCAGACGGGGGAAAAAAGGCCCACCAACGCGCCCTGGCCCACATCACCCTCCACCCCGCAGCCCACCTACCAAAGGACTTCGGCACGGAGCGCCACATCGTCCTGGAGGGCCAAGCCCACCACATCATCACCGCCGCCCTGTACACCCTCGCCGCCCACGAACGCCACTGGGACCCCACAACCATCCCAGCAATGCCCCCACCGCCCCAAGGCCCCAACGATCCCGTCACCCCCTTCGAAATCGATCAACTCCTAAGCCGCAAGGCCCCCCCACACCTCCACCCCTCCAGGATACCACTAGCCATTGCGTCGTGGGACACCCTGGACACCCCCCCCCAACAACCCGCCATCCACATCCTCAAAGCGGACACCCAATGGTGGGTCCTCCACTGGGCACACGGAGTCCTCATGGCGGCTCAGGCCTATACCCCGGAAATGGACCCGGAAGACCCCCCACCGGGCCAGCAGCGACTCCTCCAAGCCACCACCCTCACAGGCCGCGAAGGCGCCCCCTGGGAAGCCCTCCACACAGCACTCTACTGGGCTCAAGGCTCCCCCAACGGCCCGGACACACCGGAACCCACAGAGGCCTGGGTCAGGCAGGCCAAGGCCATGAGGAACTACCACCTACACCACCCCTTCGACGACAGCCCCGCCGCACTGCCATGGCCAACAGATCCCCCGGAGACCGTACGCAAGCTCGCGGACATCGTACGCAGCCACGCGAAAGCGAAAATGCAAACACCGGCAGAACCCCCACTGAGGGATCCAGACCAGCAAGCAACGCACCCCTTCTTCCAACCCCATGCCCCCCCAGCCCCGCCACCTCCAGTCCCACCCAAGCGAACGAGACGACAAAAGGGCGCACCCGCCCCCAGCCAAGCCGGAAAAGCAGCAACCTCCCGACCCCCCGCATCCCACCCGACCCACCCGACGAACCCAGACCAAGCATCCTCGTCATCCTCCCTCCCACCACTACCACCGCCCCACCCGGACCAGGCATCCTCATCATCCTCCCTCCCGCCACCAGCACAGGCCCCGCCCAAAGCGTACCCAGGGTTCGAAAAAGGTGCGAAGGTCCAACAGCCCTTCCGCAACGACCACACAGGCGACTGGATCTGGTGTGAGGGCACGATCCAGTACCGCCTCAAGGGACAAGGGGACAACGGGGGGCCACAGATCCGGGTAATCTGGCACCGCCAAAAGGAGCTAGACCAGGGCAACAGCGCCCCGGACAAACCACTCGGCGACACCCTGGAACTCACCAGCGCCCACCCCATCCGGCTCCGCACCGAAGAGAACAAGGCCCACACAGGCACCAAATACACTGGGGAGCTCCCCCCGGAGTGGAGCCAAGGCCTCCCCCCACCGCGCCTACCCAAACGCCCACAAACCGGCAAAAAGTCCCCAACCCCCAGTCCCCCTCCCTGACGGGGCAAGGGCCGAGGGCACAAGCCTCCACAGCCCCGGCCCGCCCCCACCGAGGCCACCGTCAACCTCCTCGACCTCAACCACCCCCCCGTCACATACTCCAAGGACGCCACAACCGCCCTCCAAGAGCTCCCGATGGCACAGGGGCCGGGGTGGGTCCCCCACCTCCTCACCTTCCAGGAACAAGGCCTACAGCGCGACGACCCCCCGGAAACCACCCCCATGTATACCCCGGACCAGAAAGTGTACAAATGCTACTGGCACAAGGGGACCCCCCTATACGCCCAAACCGGCATCCACGTCCACCTCGTCCACCACCTCAGCGTCCCAGGGAGGCTAGGTGTCTATGAGGTCGTCGGGGACGGATGGCAACTCAACGTCATCAACACCCACGTCCCCTTCGGCGAAGCCACGGAACCCTTCCTCCAGGCCCTGGCCGAGGCGTACCGCCAAATGGCCATGCTCGCCCCCACAGTCATCATCGGCGACATGAACGCCGCCCCCACCCCAGCAGACCGAGGAGGACAGGCCACACCCCAGGACCAAGCAGTCCGCGACACCATCGAAATGCTGGGGCTCGTGGACCTAACAGCCAGCCTCGAAGGCCAACCATCCCTCTTCCCCCACCAAACGGATGCCGCCCCATCCCGCATCGACGTATGCTATGGCGACCCCACCACCATCATCCGAGCGGAGGCCCGATATGGACCCCTCCCGCTGGGACCCACAGGCCATAGCCCCCTGCACATCCGCCTCACCATCCCCAACCCCCCCCCCAGCCCCCCAGAAGATGCGGACCAAGGCCTACCACCCCCCCTGAAGATGCCCCCGCTGCATGACAAGCATGCCTGGTCCCAATATCACAGGGCCATAGACCGCGCCCGGCGCATCCAACCAGACCCCACCGACCTACTCACAGCCATGCGCACGGCCGCCGTCGCCTGCGGCTTCCAGCAACACCCCCACACAGACGACGAGCAACCACCCACGGCCCTGGGGGACATGCTCCATGACCTCTGGCATGCGGGGCAACAACTGGCGACCCTCCTCCACACCGACACGCCCCAAACCCGCCGCCAGATACACCACTGCAGGACACAGATAGCCCAAATCAGGGCGGACCTGCAGCGGTGGCACATCCACAGGCAACAGCGCATCGCCCAGGAACACGAACGGTATGCGCAACATGAACTCCCCTACAAGGCCATCCGCCACCTCAACGACGCCATGACCGATACCGGCCACCGCACCATCACCACGGTCCGGCAGGAGGACGGCTCCCTCACCAACGACCCAGCCACAGTGCTCCAAGCCACCCAAGACAGCTTCCTCCGGCAACACACCCCCACCCAAGACACACTGGACCCGGACACCCAGGCCAAAATCGACCGCCTCCCTCAGGTCTTCAACCACGCCCAGAGGAGGCAGCTGGAAAAACGCCCCTTCACCATCCACGAAGTCCGGAAGGCCATCCACAGTCTCCGGCAACACAAAACCCCAGGCTACGACGGCCTCCCTGCAGAGGCATACTACCACCTCCCCGCCCACCTCCTCCGCGTCCTCGCCCACCGCCTCTGGGACATCGTCACGGGGCGGACCCCCCTGCCACCAGACTGGGCAAACGTTGTCCGCCCCCTCTACAAAAAAGGGGACTGGGCGAACCCGGACAACTGGCGCCCCATAGTCTGTGCGGTCACGGAGGTCAAAATCGTCTGGACCATCCTCCTGCGCCGCATCCGCCCCCACCTGGACCCCCACATACCAGCGAGCCTCTGGGGGGCCATCCCAGGCCGCTCCCCACACGAGGCCATCTTCCTCCAGGACACCATCGCGGACATGGACCCGGTGGACCTCATCATCGCCTCCCTCGACGTCAAGGGAGCCTTCCCGAACACCCCCTGGCTCCTTCTAGAAGCGGTGTGGAAACGCCTAGGCCTCCCCTTCTACAACTTCACCTCCGACTACATCCGCACCCGCAAATACACGGTCCGCCCAGGAGCAGGCCTCACCCCCTTCCTGGAGCCAGGCAGCGGGGTCCCCCAAGGGGGAGCAGAGGGCCCCTTCCTGTACCTTCTAGTGACGCTCCCCCTGGCCCTCGCAATGGAGCAGGATTACCCGGCCTACGCACCCTACCCCCTCCTCTCCCCCCTGGTCGGCTTCGCGGACGACACCAACCTCACCGTCGCGCACACCCCACACGACCCCCATGCCCCGGACCCCGGACCAACGGTCACCCAACAGGCCAACGACTTACTGGACGTGACCGTCTCCTACCTCTCCCACAACAACCTCATCGTCCACCCCACAAAGTCAGTGGCCATGATCAAGGGGTCTGCCACACCTCCCACCCTGGGGCCACAAGGGCCCCCCATGCAAGTCGTGACGACCACCACCCACCTGGGGGTAGTCCAGGCCGCCAACCCTGAGGACGCCACCCTCCCTCCCAAGTTGCAGTCACACGTCGCCCATCTCCCCAGATATGCGTCCCCGACCACCAAGGCCCTCTCCCTGTCCCACCAGAGCCTGGCGTACTACCTCACCGGGGTCTTGAACGCCTCCATAGGCTTCCAAGCACTCCACCTAACACACCCCACCACCGCCCTCCAGCCAGCCACACGCGCCGTGACCAAGGCATGGGCAGCACACGGGGGCTGGCCCACCTCCATACCCACCCGCGCCATCCGAGCGGCATGGCCCCACTATGGAGACGCCATAGGGGACGAGGTGAAAGCGGCCTATACCAGACACACCGCCCTCCTCCTTCACCGCATGACCCACAACCACTCACCGGAGGTCCGCGAGGTCACCGCCATCCGCCTCCAAGCCGCACAACGGGCCCGCAACACATGCCCGCGCTGGGTACTCCACCAGACGGGCATGCCCACCAACATGAACACCCGCCTGTGGAACCACCTGCAGCTTCTGCTCCCATCCCCACACCACGCCATACTCACCAACCACACGTGCCCAGAGAAAGGGCCACTAGCGGTCCTCTGCGGGGACCTCCACCACCACCCCAAGGGCACCATCCACACCATAGACCTTGTCGGGGCCTCCATCACCGTAGTGTACGTCACCCTCGCCCAAATGCGGGTCCTGCACCACAGCGGGGCACACCACACCCCCTTTCTACAGCTTCCCGAATGGCCACAATACCGCCTCTTCCACCAGTACCTCACACAGACGGCACGAACAGCGGGACACACTCTACCGGGCAGCAAAGACATGCGCATAGCCTACCGAGAATTCACAAGGCAACACCCGCGACCCATCCCAGAGACACCGCCCTACGCACCCACCGGATCGAAACACGAACCCGTCCCCCCGGTAACGGGCCCAGTCCCACCACTAACCCTACTACTGGCCCCGAATGAAGCCAAACCCACGCAGACCACCGTCATCCACCACGGGGCAAAATGGCGCATACCGAAACACCACATGACCGCCCGAGACCTACCAAAGGTCCCCCAAGATTCCCAGAGCATGCCACGCACATGTTGGGCCTGTGACCCCGAGGCACCAACCGCACCATGGCCCGTGCTACACCTCATAGCACGCCACCACACCCACCCCACGACCCACCTACCACCACAGGCCTACGCATGGATAGCCCCATGGTTCCACCGCACCGACACTAACCCCACGGTAGCATGGAACCCCGACCACGCGCCCAAATGGCTCTTCACCACTACACCCACATGCCCCCGCCCCGACCCAGCAGGGGTCGCCATCCGTTACAGCATGTACGAGCCAGGCAGAACGGGCAAACACGAGCACCCCTACTATCCACTCCACCACTCCTGCCACACACCGGAGCACCGAACACAAACCCTCACATGCCACGACCTAAACCCCGACACAGCCTACATCCTCCACTACATCTACTCCTACCTCACACAAGGACAGCCGGAGCAGGGACTCATAGCCCTGTCCCCCCAAGCAAAGCACATCATCTCCAAAGGAATAGGGGTGTACGCCACCCCCATCCTACAGCCCACAACCCCAGTAGCCCACCTCGCCACGGGCCTTGCCATATACGCCTACCTGCCCATGAACCCATGCCGCCTCCCACAACCATCACCGGCGGACCGGCTCTTCTTCACCGACGCCTCAGGCGAATCCGCCCTCACGCCCATCACCGGGGGGGCCACCCTGCAACTAACCCACACCGGGGAACACTACCACATGGACCACCACACGGGCCACACCACCTATGGGGCCTCTTCCCACGGGGAGCTAGGGGCCATGGCCGACGCCATCACCGAGGTCGCGGCCCACCTACCCGCCCACTCCCCGCACATCGTCCGGGTCTGGTTCGTGGTAGACGCCACTGTCGACACGCACCTGCTCCTCCGCATAGCAAGGCAGCCACTTCACAAAGCAACCGCGACGAGGCCTCGGCACCCAGGCACTGCTCCTCTGGAAAGCCCTACGCAGCCTTCCCCCCTACGTCCAACTCCACATCGTGAAACAAGAGTCCCACAGGCACCAATACGGAAATGGTAAGGTCGACAGCCAGGCAGTACACCAGCGCACAACACACCTACCAGCCCTCCAGATCCCTGACCTCGGCCGCAACCACACACACCTCCAACACGTGCCCCCTGTACCCGAGCCCCATCAGACCCCGGACTGGGTACCAGAGGACGCCCCCTATTCCTCCCACGACAGAGCGTACCACTACCCCAACCCCGTCCAACATCTCGCCCGCGTGCTCGGCGACGCAGACAGCCGGGCGCACATCCAGGAGCTCCAGGACAGACTGCAAGTCCCCCTCTACCACTCAGCGCTCCGCCCAGCAAACGTCCCAGCCCACCTCCAGAAACGACGCATCCAGCTCCTCAGGGAGCAACTGCCTTTCCTCACCAGGGTCGCCAGATGGCTCGCCCGCAAGCACATCCACGTCCCCGACGAACACACCCGTTGCCCATGCAACCACACCACCCCGGAGGACTGGGAACACTTCAAGAAATGCCCCCTCCATACAGACAGGGACACCCTAGTGGGCTGGTCCCCGGCGGAAACCCTGCGGCAACACGAAGGATGGCCAGCCCACAGCCACGCACACCAGGCCACCGAACACCTCTTCCGGGACCCCCTGATCAAAGAAGCCACCATGAGAGGGGCAGTGACACAGGCCCTGCACCGACACCTCACCAAACACACGGAAAGCCCCATGGAAGCAGCAGCACACCTCCAGCTAGAAGCGGTCCGCAGAGCAGCAGCCCAAATGGTACACCGCAAACACCTCCTGCTAACACACGCGGAACAACTCACCGACCCCACCGCCAGGGAACACATGCAGCGTCTCATCCATTACCATGCCGTGCATGACCCAGACGTCCACTAACCCGCTCCGCGCCCCGCACGCGCCCCCCGTCTCCATCCACAGGTCTCCAAGGCACCACCACAGCGCCCCGAGACCCGTCTCGCACCCAAGAAGCCACCCGGCACCGCCCAGTCCGGCCGAACCCAGCCAGGGCCAACCATCCATCGACGTAGACGCGCAAGACCCCGGCAGCCCATCCAGCCCACCCCCCCCGGACCCGGGACACCCTCCCCTCACACCGGCCACCATCCGCGACCCCGACCTCCTCCGAGCGACCCTCCAAGACAGGGCCCCGACCACCCCCCTGGGCTGGTACCGCCTACAAGAGGACTGGACCAAGCTCACCGTCAAAGCCCTCCGGGACCTGACCACCCCAGGCAGCGGCCTCCACGAGACCATAGTAGACCTCGTGCTCTGGCGAGCCCGCAAACACATCCGGGGCCAGCCCATCTGGATCCCCCCCATCGAGTGGGGCCAGGCCCTGACGCACGACACCGGCAGCAACGTCACGCGTCGAGGGACCGTACGCCTACGGCGGGCCCAAGCGGAGACGGACCACCCAGCGGACCCGAACCACCCGGAGCAGTGGGAACAGGCCACCGCGCCCAACAGCGACACCGCCCTCCGCGCCGCCGGCCTCCGCACCCCGGACGACGACCTCCCCCCCCCACCTACAGACAGTGACCACCCCCCGCCGGAGGTCTGGGTTACAGTCCTCGAGCGCGGCCACTACTACGTGATAGCCGCTATGGCTACGTCCTGCCCGCAATGGATCATCCAGGGGACAGACACCATGTTCGCCCCGGAGACCGCCCCACCAGGGGCAGTGGGGGACCCCACCACCCAGCACAGGATCCTCAGGGGTCTCCTCCAGCCAGGGGACACGCCCCCAGCCCGCGCCCTGGCCCAAATCACCTCAGGGAAGGCGGGCTACCACCTGGGATTGTCCATGCTCTGCCTAAGCCACTGGATCCAGCGCCACTGGCCACCCACGGGGACCGTGCCCTGGGTTTGGGCCATCCCCACCGCCCACACACAAGTCGAAGCAGGCCCGGACACACGACCAAACCCCCCCCCCAGGCCGCAGCAGTCCCTCACCTGCGGGTACCACGCCATCCACAGGGTCCTCAACCGCGCGGGTCTTAGCCCAAAGCTAGCATGCCCCCTTCCCACCACTGACCAAGAGGTCCACCAGATACGAACGCTCGTCTGCGAAATCCTTGCCGCGGCAGCAGAAGACGGCAAGCTTCTCCTCCAAACCGCCCGGCCTACAACTGCCCACGCAAGCGCGCAGCAAGCGGACACATACACCGGCGCAGCACAACCCCCCGCACAATCCCCGCCCATGCCCCCCCCCTCTCGCTGCTCAACCGGAGACCCACACACGCCCACTATCGCGCGCACCCCCGGGCCCCGCGACACGGGCCTCCCCCACCCGCCCGAACACCAGCACACGCCCGCCACACACCCACCCACCGGCCACCCTTCACCGCCCCCCAAACTCGACAACCCACACACACCCGCCAAGGGGAGCCCGTGGCCCCGCGGCACGCCCACCCCACCCAGTGGCCCGCCCACGCCCCCCACACACACCCCAGAGGACCCAGGCCCACCCCCCCCGGCCCCTGAATGCAGCCCACGCGAACTGTTCCCCCCCTCTGACACAAACCCACACGACCTCGCACATTGCAGGACCCGGGCCCAGCCGAGCCCAGAAAGAGAAGGCCGCAGCCCCGCGCCTCCCTCCCCCGCCGCAGCCGACCAGATCGGCCCGCCGGGCCGCCAGGTCACGACCGGGCCCCCCCAGCCGCCCGCCCCCAACCTACAACCCGGGGACATGCCCTCCATCCTCCCCGCCGTGGCCGCGGCAGAAGCCGCCGCCCGCAAGCCCGCCCGCATCACAGCCCAACCCGCGTCCACCACCTCCTCCTCGTCCCCAGCCTCGTCCACCTCCTCCACCTCATCCTCTGACCCCCCCCTCCCCGCCAAACTCATCCTCAAGGCCACGGCGAAAGCCAAAGCCGCGGCCGCACGCACCAACCCCCCAACCCCCACACAGGCGACTCAGGCACCCCGGCAACCCACCGGGACGACCCCCGACCCGGCATCGACGCCCTCACACCTCCGGACAGAGGTACTCCTCAACCTGGAACCGGACCCCAACCCCAAACCCGACCCCAAACCCAAACCGGACCCCAACCCCAAACCCAACCCCAAACCCAAGCCGGCGCCCACGCGACCACACACAACACCGCATACGCAACGACACAAAACCACCCGATACCACCCCCGCCCAGGCCCTCGCCCAAGCCAGGACCCCCCACCCACCACGACCCGCGCCCCCCTCCCGCCGGCACCCACCACCACCGCGGAGACAGCCACCCAGCACGACCCCCTCCAAACCCTCGTCAAAATCCCCGTCACCAAGCGCCCCGTCATCCATCCCACACAAACCACCACCACCGCCGGCCAAACCGACCCAGGGACGTGGGACCCCTCAACCATCGTCACCGTCAAGCCCGGCCCCCAACCCTTCCTCCATGCCCACCACATAGTGCAGCCCCGGGGACTGCCCACGATGCCCAACCCCCCACCCCCACAAGGGGGACCGGAAAACCCACAAGGACTCCATGGGCCATACCCGCAACACCAACCCCACCACTACACACACCACCACCACCAGCGGCCCCACCACCACCACTACCAACACCACCCCCACGACTACCACTGCCCACCGCCCTACCCCACCGGGCCACAACCCCCCGTACACCAACAGCACCAGCGGACGGGATGGCAGCCGCCGAACGCCCCGCCCGCATACCCACCCCCCCCGTACCAGCCACCACCCCCGTACCAGCCGTACCCCCGCGGCCACCATCCGATGGCCGAGGGGGCCCCATGGACGACGGGGGATCTCCCCCCCCAACCAGCACCGCGTGACGCCCCGTACCCCCCCGGCCACCATCCGATGGCCGAAGGGGCCCCAAGGACGACGGGGGACCTCCCCCCCCAAGCGGCGCCGCGCGAGCCCCCCCAGAGGCCGCCGACGCTTCCGGACTGGCCCGACTCGAGCGACGAGGGCCGGTCCCGCAAGCGGCGGCGCTCCCGCTCCCCCCCCGCACGGCACACTCGCCCACGGCGCCCACACTCCCACCGCGCCTCAACCACCCACTCGCGCCGCTCCCGCTCCCCCAGGTACCACCACGACCCCCAGGGACCCCGCTCCCGTCGCTCCCGCTCCCCCGGGCACCACCACGAGCGCCACCGCCGCCCCATGTCCCCCTCCCCCTCCCCCCACCGGCCACCCAGCCCCCGCCACCACCACTCCCGCTCCCCCCGACGCAGCCAGGCACGCCGCCGCCGCCCCACGTCCACCTCCCCCTCCCCCCACACGCCCCGCCTGGCTCCCCGTTCCCCCCGTCACCCGTACCCATCCACCACCCCCAGCCCCCGCCACCACCACTCCCGCTCCCCCGGACGCCACCGAGCGCGCCACCGCCGCCCCATGTCCACCTCCCCCTCCCGCTCCCCCCTCCGCCCTTACCCGTCCTCCACCCCCAGCCCCCGCCACCACCACTCCCGCTCCCCCCTCCGCCCGTACCCGTCCTCCACCCCCAGCCCCCGCCGCCGCCGCTCCCGCTCCCCCAGGCACCGCCACCCCCGCCACCACCGAGTCAGCCCAGGGCCCATCCCTGCCACCCCCCGAGGGCACCCCCCGAGGGTGATCGGTGCAGTGCTGTGAGGGACAGGCACTCTCCCCTGTCGTGCGCCCAGTCGCCCCGGCTCCACCATGCACCCATCCCACAGGGTTGCTCCCCCGCCGCACAGCAATGCCCCGACGCGTACCCGCACTCGATCGTGCGTTGTCGACCTGGCCACCAGCGCCCCCAGTGCGCCCGCAGTGCAGTGCGTGTGTGCTGACCGTCAACCCCGAGGAGGTGTAGACGTGCTGATGGGGCGGCTGCTGCAGCGTGTGTCCTGTGCGCCAGCCGGCGTGTTCACTCCTCGTGGACAACCGCCGGAACGAGTGCCTGGTGCATGGAACTGTGCTGGAGCCCAACGGGGTAGTGCCTAGTTGCCCGCAGTATAGTGCCTGCGTGCTGACCGAAGATCCCGAGGAGGCGACGATGTGCTGTTGGAGCGCTTGTGCGTCAGCCAATGTGTCTGCTCCCCGAGGTCATCAGCCAGAACATGTGCCGGGTGCGTGGAGCAGTGCTGGAGCCTGTGGATGCGGTGCCTGATCAGCCTGTGCGGTCGGTCGTGATCGAGCAGGAGGCTGTGTGTGCTGTTGGCGGCCAGACAGGCCGTTTGTGCCCAGAGATGCTGCGTGCAGACACCGGACCGCCGCATTACCTGCTGGTCGTGATGGTCTTGTCGGCGCGTACAAAGTGCTGTGCTGAGCTGACCCCGGGTCAGCTGGACACATTCATGATGATGCTGGCCACATGGCCCGTGCGCTGGTAGAGCTTTGCCTTCCCCATCTCACCTGTGTGCAGCTCTACTATGCCCCCCAAGTCGTTTGCCGAGCTCAGCCTGGCGCAGCAACAGGCGCAGCTGAAGTCCGCAGATCTGTGGAATGTCACGAGAGCTATGGGCGACCGAGAATCAGATGGCGTGCTGCTTGTGGCTGAGCACGGGCCGTCGGGCACAGAAGTATCTCGCTGGCCCATGCCCCCAGACGCGGAGTCGTCCATGGCGCTGTACCTGGCACGGGTGACAGGTACCCTGGGCGAGGTCGACCGCAGCATTCTGGCCTCCAAGTGTCCATCTGTCTCGTGGGATACTTTCGCGGAAGTGCTGGCTGAAGTGTCGGACTTCCTCGACAAGTGCACGCGCAAAGACGAAATTGCGCTGATGGCGGACGTGGTCACGCAACACCGCTGGCCCAAAGGCCAGGAGGAGCTCTGTCTAGCCTTCGACAAGGAGCCAGCCAGCTTCAGGCGCCTGCTGAATCAAGCCCAGAATCCTGTGGCGGCCAGCCGAGTGATGATGAGTTGGCTTTGGTTCTGGCAGGCAGTGGACGCCGCCTGGGCGAGGCGCAAGGGACTCAAGGTGTCGTGGCTCAGCTCCCCCGCGGACGCTAGTGGCCTGCCTCTGGACAACCCCGTGTCCGACACCAAGCTGTCGCAGGCCATAAAATCTGCCATGCCATCGATGCTGCCACACCCTCGAGTGCCGGAACGCAGAGCCGATGACCCGCCGCCCTCAGCCCCCGACCGCGCGAAGCGGATGGCAGGGCCGGGATCGGTCGCTCAGCGAACGAGGCTCCCAACGGCACTGCCCCACTTCGACGACAACCAGAGACTCGCGTCGGAGCTGCAGTCCGCCTGGGACACGTGTCAGGGCATACCTCCTGAGCACATCCGGGCAGCGGCGACGAATCTGCAGCTGCGGATGGCCCCCCTCCCCTCCATGGCGGCAGCACTCCGCACGCTGGCCCAGGCCTCAACCGGCAAGCAGCTGGGGACCATCCTCACGTCGCAGGCCGGGCACTTTGGCGCTGACTCGGGGGCGGCGGCCACGGCAATAGCAGAGTGGCGCGCATATCTGGAGGACAAGCGCCTGCTGCAGGCAACGCCCACCACCAAGCAGGAGCTCCTGGAAGAGGCAGAGGAGATCTTGGCGGCGCAGTCAGCCGACTGGGAGTGGAAGACCCTGGGTGCGCATGTGGCAGTGGCTGGAGCGAGACAAGGCCTGCCGGGACCATTTGTCGACGCCCTGATGCAGGCCGATACCTTGGACACCTTCTGGCATGCGTACGTTCAGTTCGTAGTTCATGTGCCCGACGTCTCCACCATCCGTGACACCAATGATCACCTGCGCACGAACGCTGGGGCCCATCTCGTACCACACTGGGCAGCGCGGTACTACGATCGGGTACCAGGCGCACCACGAGGTCATCGCGACAGCAGCCCATCGCCAGAGCGTACGGCCAGGGGCAGTCGGGAACGAGACCGGCCATCATCTCGATCAAACCGAAAGCGGACCAGCCCAAGCCCGGAGGAGCGGTATGTCAGCCTGCGGCTGGAAGGCTTGCTGGGGCTGCCCCCGGCGGAAGTGGCAGCGGCGGTGTCCGCAGCTCTGGCGCACCCCACGACGGTCCCGGACTGGGCCCCGCACGAGGGGTCGTGTAGTGTGGTTGTACCGCACGAGGCGTGGCGGCGCGCAGCCCGCGGCTCAGACTCTCACCCGGCCGAGACGGCCTCCGGGGCCCACGTGCTCATTCGCCGTGAGGCACACGACGACTCACCACTCGCGCCGTACGGAGGCAGCCGTCATAGGGGTCGCTGGCGCGGCGGCTCCGACGAAGACGACGACGACGAGCCCCCGTCGCTCAGCAGGGACCTCAGGTCGGGCTACCACCGCCAACTCGGTCGAAGGCGCTCATACGACAGCCCCGAGCATACCACCTACCACCGCCAACCGTATGCCACGTACCGGGACCGGGCATACCGGTCCCCGCCAAGCCGGGAGCGCTCACCTCGTGGCGGCTTCCCGCCGCCGCCCCCCGGGCCACCTCCCGCCGGAAGACGGCAGCATAGGGACGGAACGCCGCCCCTCACCACGGCGGCCATCAGTCCGGGGAGTCGAGGCAGAAAGGCCTCGCGGAGCGGACAGTCAGTCCGCAGTAGGCGTGAGACCGCGGCGCCAGGCCCGCGGCGAGAGTCGTCGGGGCAAGCTTGGGGGGCAGGCCCCGATAAGGCCACAGCGCGTGCCGTGCGGGTCGAAAGCGTGCCGGGGAAGAAGGGCAAGAGCCAATGACTGCCCCAGCACCTCCCCGTGCCTGCCCTGGTTCCCGAAGTGCCGGCGGCGATGCTGCACTCGGTGCTGGGGGGCAGCAGGCGTGGCTCTGCCCTGCAGGCGGCTGTAGGAAACCTGCACTGGAACCTGCAGCACATTCGCGGGCGGCTGCGCGATCCGGCAGCAGACGGAGACCCCATAGCCTCGGCCATTGAGGACGTCCTGGGTCAGGCAGAGCCCCCGGGGGACGAGGAGGCGGTGACCGCTTGCCTCCTGTGCCGCACCATTGGCCCGTGCCTCTCCGTCGAGTGCCCCCGGACCCACAGCTTTCGAATCCCCGTCACAGGCCAGGTGCCTGTAATACTGACCACCCTCAAGAAGGCGCTGTGCGCGGCTCTGCCCGATCAGGCCAGCCTACTTAACCCCGTGCCCGAACTGCCCCTAGCGCAGGCCTTCATCATTGTGGAGCTCTGGGTGTCTGCCCTTCTGGATCACAAGCACCGGCTGAAGGATGACGTGCTGGTCTCCCCGCCAATATGGACCGGTTGTGATCTGCTGGTCCTGCTCACGTCGTACAGGGACCCAGCAGTCGTCCCAGCGGGTCGCGTGGGCGTTCTCCTTAGCTCCCGGCAATCCAGCATACCTGAAGCTGCAGCGGTACCGCTCCCACGACTCAAGGAAGAATGGTGCGCGGACCCCTGGCTCAGCTTCGACCTCTGCCCCCGCTGCGACCGGCCCCGGTTGCAGCGCCTAGTCCTGACCCAACCGTGTGACCCAGCTCGTCCGCCGGTGATGCCAGTATGCGGCGCCCTGCCCAAGGGGTCCACCGTTACCCGGCGTATGGCGAGGTGCAGCAACATCCGCGTATCCGGCCTCAGCGGTGCATCTGCCTTCTCTTTGTCCACAGCGGCCTGCCACCTGTGCTCCCCAGGCGTCTGCGACCTCCAGCCACCGGGAGACGACAATCTATATCGGCAATTGCGTGCTCGGCACGATGGCAGCTACATCCCCAAGTTCGACGCCCTGCCCACCGGCATCACGCGGCTTCTGGTCTTCACCATCAATGCAGGAGGTCTGGCCTCCAAGATGCGGATGTTGCTGGCGCTTTTGGTGGATTTCGAGCCGGACGTGGTGTGTCTGCAGGAGGCGGGCCCCCTATTTGTCGACGACAGTCTCAAAGGGGTCCCCTATCGAGTCATCCTGGGCCCCGTGGTGCCGGGTGGAGGCCTGGCAACTCTCATCCATCACCGGCTGCAGACACGGGCTCCGCTACAGTCCGACAAGGATGAGCATGCCCTCAGTGTGGCCATCCCCGTCTCAGAGAAGGTCCCCGTCGTGGTCACGAATGTGCACTTTCCGCCAGGGATGAAGGCCGCAAACAGGCGGCTCAGTATTCTCCGGAGCGCTGCGTTCCAGGCCAGGCATCCCGGCGGGGTGAAGTTAGTCGCGGGCGACATGAACGCTGACCTGGCGGACGATTCAGGAGCCTGGCTGCGCAAGGCGTGCACTGACAACAGATACTGGGGGGGCTTTACCCACCTCTATCGCCCCGGGGAGGCCACCAACATCGTCGCCAACAGAGCAGGGGTGTCCCGGAGGGAGCTGGACTGGGTCCTCGTGAGTGCTCAGTCACCAGTTCATGCCTGCGAAAAGTTCCTGCTGCCTGGCTTGAGCACCCATCTAGCAGTGGCCTGCGACCTCAGCGTGCGCTCCGAGTACCTGTCGCAGGCCAATCCGGCGGGCCGTCTGTTCCGCTTTCGGAGAGCAGAACCATCGCACATGGCCACAGCGGCCGCCATGGCCAGCCTGGCATTCTGGTGGGCCTGGTGTGCCCGCCTGTCGCCCGATGGCGCGTTCACATGGTACTGGGAGTGCATCAGCGGCATTATCCCATCATCCTCCAGTGGGTTTCGATTGGCCGCAGAAGCGGCCGCCAAGCTGTTTGAGGGCACCCAGCTGGCCGCCCGGGATCGCCTGACAGCGTGGTGGGCAGACCGGCAGGACGCGGCGTTCCTCAGAGCGGTCCAGCTGACAGAGGGCAAGCTGCAGGGGACAGGGGTTACTTCAGTCACCGCCGCGGCCCTGAAGATCCGCAAAGCTCGATTTCAGCAATTGTCGTCCGTCAGCCCTGATGGTGAGTACTTCCCGACCGAGCCGGATGCCTTCAAGGAGGAGCTGTTGCGTCAAGCGATGGAACTGCACTGTGGCCGCCACATTGGCTCAGATGCAGGGTGGCTCCGGCGGCTTGCAGATCAGTACCGCCCACACATGTCAGATCGGCCGGACATCACCGCGGCTACCCGATTGGCCCACGCACAGCGTGGTGAGCGTGCAGTGGATCCCAGAGCACCAGCCACCCCAGGTTCCCCGCCCAGCTTTCAGGAGATGCACTTCGAAATCCGACGATCAGGGTCAGAGGCGGCGGCGTTTGGGGAGCTGGTGCAGTCGCTGCAAAGCCGGCTGTCAGGCACCGCCATCGGAGTCCTGGTGGAGCTATTGCACGCCACACACAGCGGGGCTCCAGCCCGCATCCTCAATGCGGTTCTGCACCTGTGCCTCCTGAAAAAGGAGCCGCAATGGCTGGTGCGCATGAGCCGGCCAGTCATGCTGGAGGAGCCGGTGCGGCGGAAGGAGTCGACAGCGATATTCCACCGCCTCCAGATGGTGTCCACAGTGCAGGGACTCGACCCGCCCTCAGCCTTCGCCTACCGCAAAGAGTTTAGTAGCCAGCTGGTGGCCATCTTCTGTCGCTGGGCCATTCCGGTATGGATACGGGAGCGCGGCCGTCTGTGGGTATTCGACTGGGACGAGAGCAACGCGTTCTGTAACGTGCAGCGCGAATCGCTGCAGCAGGTGTGCCCTGACGGCATCCGTGTAGACCCGTGGTACCAGTCCTTCTACGGCAGGCTGAGCATCTACGTGCAGTCGCCGTACGGGCTGGTGGGCCCCTACCGCATGCTCCACGGTGGGGCCCAGGGTGACAGCATGGGTGTCGGAGGGTTCAAAGAACTGGGCTCCGTGCGCTCCAGGGCGAACGCGGCCATCGTGGCCAACGCGCTACGCCCAGAAACTGGCGGTCCAGGGGGGCCTGACCCAGCCGACTGGTGTCCCGTGCATCCGGCGTGTGCAGCAGAGTACGTCCCAGAAGTATCCTCCAGCGACGACAGGCGCATCTTCGCATACACAGACGCAGGAGCAGCCCACGTACTGCGGGTCAGCCAGAAAACATGTCTGGCCGGAGGTGGGGCCATCAACCGGTCCAAGTTGAAGGGGTACCTCCTGGTCGACAAAGGGGGCGCCCTGGGCTACGCCGCCGGCCAACTGTCGACCGTCCTCGGCGTCATCAAAACGGACTCAGCCGACCTCGCCATGGTGAAGATTCCCGTCGTCATGGGTGAACCACCCAGAGCAGTACTGGTCAAATACGAGGAGGCACTGCGCCACCTGCACTGGGCAGTGCCGCGGACGGAGCCGGTGTATGCCTTAGCTCTGCGAGTGGTGACCACCTTCGCGCTGACCAAGGCAGATTTCGTCCTGGACGTGGTCCCAGCAGTGGGTCTCAATCTGGAGGCATGCCAGCGGCTGTCGGATGGCATCCACAGGCGCGCTCTGGGGCTGCCCCGCAGCTTCCCCAGAACCCTGCTCTATCGACCGCTACGTATGCTGGGCCTGCATGCGCCCAGGCTGCAGGACCGTCACGCGGTCCGGTTTGTGCACACTGTATTGGGCGCCCTCAACTGCCGCAGTAGCTATGTCGCTGACCTTCTGCGACATGAGCTGGGCCATAAGGCGTGGGTCCCGCAAGCGTACTCCGACGCCCACGTGCTGCACTCACTCCTCGAGGCGTGGCAGCTGCAGCTGGTCCTGCTACCGGCAGCACACGTGCCGCCAGCAGCCATGCATGTGAGCCTGCACCGGGCCCCGGAAGGCCCTCAAGTCGTGGTGGCTTCTGATGGGGCATGCGGCCAGCGATCGCTGGCGTATGCGGCAGTCCTTGCAGACGCCCGCGGGGTGTTTGCTGAGGCGTGGTCTGCAGTGGCAGTAGAGGACCCGTACCCATGGGCAGCGGAATGGTTCGGTAGATACCTGGGGCTCGCTGTACTCCGCGAGATGCGCCTTCCTCTGGCCACGCGAGTGCTGGCCCTGGCGGACAACACCCACGTCACCACCGAAGGGGAGGCTCACACCGTGTCGGACAGCCTGTATGTCGATAACCTGCGGGTCCAGTACGCGGCCGGACTGCACCTCTGGCAAGCAGACGAAGTGTACGTGCCAGCTCAGCAGGACTTCGCGAGCGGTGCTCCTAGCCCCGCGCCGGGGCTAGCCGGCCTTCAGCACAGGGCGCACAGTCTGGCGACGTCGCGGATGTCGGACGTGGAAGAGGGCCCCATGCCATTTGCAGCGGACGTCGGAGGCGTGGCGGTACTCACGACGGGGGGCGTGCCGTATCTGCGTCACTCTGTGGCCATGGAGCGCCGGTACGAGCAGTTAGCACCAGCGATGCCGCACCTGGATGCCCTCTTGCACCGCGACCCGGCGGCTGGGACGTCGTGGGAGCGAGTGGTTCAGGAGGCCCGTTTGTCCAAGGACGCCCTCAACGTGGCCACGTGGCTTCGGGCAGCCCGGACGATGGCGACAGCCCCAGACAACGTCTTCAACTGCCCGTTCTGCGAACAGTCGTGTGCCGGATGGGGCCAGCACCTACTGGCAGCATGTGGCAAAGTGGCTCTGGCCGTACAAGCTGGCTTTCGTGCGCTGGTACTCGCGGCAGCGCCCGGTGCAACAGTGCCAGAGTGGGTGACCACCACGTGGGTACGCCTAGGGCGTCCCAGTGGTGACAGCCTGCACCTGGTCCTGCGGGCCGACCATGAGGTGACAGCGACATGGCCACCAGCGCGCCCCCACACAGTATACGTCACGTGGTCGGGGATGCTCATGGGCACATGCGCGGGAGCGTCACGCTGGCTTACGGCAGCTCGTCGAGACAGCCTGGCCAGCGTCTACCTGGAGGCACTGGCCACATATGCCCGGTCAGCAGCCTGGGATCTGTTCTGGACTACATCCAATGGTCCAGTGAGCGGGTGGACGCATGGGCTGTCGTGGCAACACGCCGCGTGCCTGTCCGCATTGCTGCACCTGTACGACCGCGCTGTCACAGCGCTGGCGGAGTCCCCAGGCCTGGGCGTGGCAGCCCTGGCGGAACCAGAGTTCCCTCTGGGTTCAGACGGGCAGCACTGTTCAGTGCTTGTCGTGATTGGTGGCGGACAGGCGCCTGCCTGGGAAGGAGCCGCTGTACACCGCTGGAGCCTGGCGCGGCTGGACGCCCGGCCAGAACATGTGCATGTTCGTGTTGGAGACCGATTCTGGATGTCTGCGCCGGAAGGAACAGTGCCGCAGGGGCTGGCGGAGGCGCTAATGGCCCTGTCAGCAGTGGTGCCAGGCAGCTCCACAGTGGTCCGCGCCAGGGGAGACCCCGATGCCCCTCCCGGGGGTTCGGGCCCGGCGGCGTCGGAGTGATCCCGCGAGCGTCGAGAGCGGCGGCCCAGCCGTGTGGGCGCCGCCCTCAGGGCGCGGTGGGGCTGCCCCGGGCCAGCAGAGGCTGGCCAAGGAGCGATGCAGGCGGTATGCGCCAAGTGCAGCAGGCTGATGTGTCGTGCGGTCGTCCTCTTTCTGGTGGCGGAGTGTGCTCAGACTACTCCGATGATTGCGCCGCTCCCGGGGGACCCAAATTTTTCAATTGACGGGTCCGTCGCGTTTTTCAAGTCGGGAGAGTCCAACCCAACCCAACCCAACCCCGCCACCACCGCAGGTCCACATCTTCCCCCCGCCGCTCCAGGACCCCAGGCACGGACCCCTCCCCCCCCCGGGCCCCCGCCTACCTCGCCTGGTGGTCTCCCTCCGCTCTGCAGGAGCTCCGCCGCTGGGTGAAATGGGCCGGGGGAGGGAAAAGGCACAGAGGGGTGCACACGGTGCATACCTTCGAGGAGGTGCGCACCCGCACCCCCGCAAACCCCAATGAGGCCGCCCCGGAGGCCATCATGCCGCAAGCGGCATGGGAGGCCCTCCTCCGCGATGCGGTCCAGGGCCTCCGCCCCCCCTACACCCCCCAAGCCCTCCGCCGGTGGCTCCAGGCCACCCACCCCCAAGCCTGGGCCACCGGCGCCCCCTCCCCACCCCGCCCCTCCCACCACCACCACACCAGGAAGGGGCAGGACAAGGGCAAGGGAAGGGCAAGGGACACCAAGGACCACACAGGCAAGAGGGCACGGAAGGGCCCCAAGTGAGGGCAGGCACACGCAGGGACAGGGCGCCGGAAGCGACACCACATGGGGTCAGGACACCACCCAAGAACCAGGAAGGAACGGGAACGGGGACCAAGACACGGAGGAAAAGGGCACCACGACAGCTGCCACGACCCACACCGACGGGGAGACCAGTGCCGCCCCACCCCCACCAAACACCCCAACACACACCACCGAAGCAAACATCGGACGCCATGCGGATCACACCAGCGCACGCCCACCGGCCACCGGAAACCACACGGAGAACGGAGGGCACACCTACACGGGGAGAACGGACCACACCCACAGAGGAGGCCGCAGGGAACACCGCCGCACGGCACACCACCATGCCCTCACCGCCAGCCTACGACCCCGACCACCACGAAGGCCAACTCACAGGCACCGGAAGAGGACGAAAGCACGGCCGCGGCACCCACGACTACGGACCGACACCCCCAGAGGACACGAGACCAAGGCACAGGCCCCCAGGGAGGGCAACCCCACGGACCGTCACGCGACCACACCATGGGCTATAAGGGCCGGGCTGCGCTACCGTCGCGGTTTGACGCAGAGTATTGCTACGGGGGCTTGATCTCGGCTGGTCTTACGTCCGTGAGGGCGTCCGTCACCAACCTGTTGCGTCCAGTGGAGGAATGGCACTGCGGCGGCGCACCGATTCCGTCCATGATGAAGATTGAGCATCGCAAGGGGAAGCGAAACGCTGTGATTGATCGCGAAGGCTTTGGTGCTGCTGGACGGTGCCCCCCTTCAACGCCATCTCCGAGCGCCGTGAAGACTGGAAGTACCAAGAATACTACCGATGCCCCGGACCCCAGCAGTCCACCACCGGAGATATGGACATCCCCCTGACCCTACAGTGTGAGCTCATCCCTGCCGGCGGCACCGACCCGGACCCTGCCAGCGCAGCCGAGCTGCAGTGAAAGCCATTCGCCACTCAAACAGCGTTCGGAAGCCACCTCCACCGTCCGACTCCTGATGTCTGTTTGTCTGCCTGGGAGAAGGAACGCTTTTCCTACACCCCGAGTACACCTGCCTGTCTGCGAGGCCCGGTGAAGATTGAGTCCATGGGTGAGAGTCAGTGTGCACGCCCCAAGGACACCGTGATCATTCAGCAGAATTTCCCGAAGACCTAACCGACCCACACAGGCCAGGCTGACCTCCACTGACCCACCGCGGCACCACGCGAGACCACGGCACACCGCACCACAGCGCGCCACAGAGCAACGCACCACAGCACGACGCGACGCGACGAGGCACAGAGCGGCACAACACGACACAACTGACCCTAACCTGAGGGACTAACCGAAGCCAGCCACCGCACACCCGGAAAGGCGCCGCGCCACCACGCCACACACCGGCACCACAGGCCACACACGGGACCACAGCGCGCCAGGCGACAACGCTGACGGACCACCCAGAAGATTACAGCCGGCACCGCGGAGGGGTAAGGACACGAGCAACCCCAGCCCCCTAACCCAAAACCACAAGCAGCCGCCTGGCGCAGCCGCCCAGCCGGCAGAGCCAGGACCTAACCCAGCAAGAAGGTGCGCCGAGCCCACAGTGTACAGAGCCCACCCGACCCATGGGGCCGGAACATGGCCACACAGAACGCAACTGAAAACAGCAGCCCGGAAGACAACACTGAATACAGGCCAGTGGGTGCGCCAGCCCAGGGAAGGCAGAGGGAGGAACAGGCAAGCCCCCCCCCCCCAAAAAAAAGGAGGGGGGAAGGGGAAAAGGCACGAAAACAGCCCACAGCCGCCCAACCAACCGCCAACACCACCACAGGCGGCCAGGCCCCCCCCCCAGGAAACAAAAAAAAAAAAAAAAGGGGGACCCCCGCAGAGGCACAGGCGAACCACCCACCCAAAACCGGCAACACCAAGCCAGTAACGGCGGACCACGGGGGAAAGGGACAGAAAAAAAAAAAAAAAAAAAAAGAGAGCCACCAGCCCAGCCCGAAAGAAAGGGGATGGAGGGACAGGGACCACAAAGCCCAGAAAAAAAAAAAAAAAAAAGAAAAGAAAAAACCAAAGCAAAAAAAAAAAAAAATAAAAACACACCCCGACAACCCAGCCAAGACGGGCTGGGCACAGGCGAGACCCGGGCCCAGCACACACGCCCACACAGCGCGCCGGAACCGGAAACGGCGGGGGGCAAGCGGGGCGCCCACGAAACCACACACGTCCCAAAAGCAGACCGAAACCGAAGCCCAACCACGAACACCACAAATAGCCGACACTAGGGGGACAACACCACAAATCGAGCCCAAAAACACCCACCCTAAACCCCAGCCAGGACAGACGGGGTTAACAAAACCCGCACCCAACCGCCAACCGGACCCAAACACAAACACCACACAACAGTAGGAAACCCAGTGCCCACAGCCCGGGCACTGAGGCAGCCCGTGCCATGCAGGTGACCCGGCCAAACGAGATCCGGAGCCCGGGGGTAAGGCTGCATCCTAAGGCCTGCGCTGCTTTGGGACTCGAGGCGGAGCGTGCGACACCCGAGCGCCTCGGAACCCTAGTACCAGGAACGTGCATGCACGCCTTGGGAACGGGATACGCCAGGAAGTCCGGTGAACCCCTAGGGTTCCGCCCAAAGGAGGGGACGTGCGCAAGCACCGGGGCACACCCTCCCGGCGAGACAAGCATGTCACGCTGGCGGCGATCAGCCCTCCCGGCGTAGCCCGGGGCCGCTTTGTTGGGGGCCAACAGTCAGGTCTAGCGGGAAGTAAGCCGCCTCCCCTCTTCACGCGCGAAGCCTCTTCCTGTTCGTCACAGGGGCGACGCCAGGGGGAACCATGGGGCGCCTCTCCACGACCGAGTGCACCTACCTACCCTACCCTTCGCCCTCGTTGTAACCTGTGGGTTGACCAGGTTTACCAGGCTGTTCCCATGTACCAAGCACATCACCGGGGAGGAGACTATCAAGATACTCCTGGAGGAGTGGTTTTGTGTCTATGGGGCGCCCAAGGAGGTCAACTCCGATGAGGACGTAGGAGTACGCTCAGATACCGGCTGGTACAAGAGGGTCCTGAGATCCCTCAATGTCCAGGTGTCTACGGGGATCCCCTACTCGCACACGAGCAACCCCCTATGTGAGCGACAGATCCGTGTCATCAAGGAGAATGTAAGGATATGGTGCAAAACTGAACGCACCAGAGACTGGGTGAGACTACTCCCCGTCATCTTCTTGATGATGAACTCCCAAGAGAGTTCAGCTACTGGCTACTCGCCCCATGAGCTATTCCTAGGGCGCCCGGCGTGGTTTCTACATGCCCCCTATCCAGAGGACACCCATTCTTCTGTGGGTGAATGGGTCCTAGAGCAACAAGCGAAGGTGGACAAGGCCAAGGCTCTGCTCCAGAGACTGAGGGAGCGTCAGTGGAACAAGAAGAACAAGCACCGAGTACCGGCCACCTACCAAGAGGGGGACTGGGTGCTGGTGCAGCACAGCCGGCTACCCGCCTGGCCACGCTCTACCAGCGACGACCCATACTTCGGGCCCTACAAGATTCTATCTGTGGATGGACACCGTATCACCGTGCGGTGTTCTCCCCGTCTAGGGGGGACCCTGGTGTGCGCTGCTTAACATCTGAAGCGCTACTATGACCCTGAAGACCTCTGTGGGGAAGAGTGGGAGCTTAACGACGAGGAGATCGCCGCCCTAGACTTACAAGGGGCTGCCAGCCCTATGGAAGTTGAAGGGGAACTCCCCGACATGAACGCCGAGGAGATGGCTAAGGAGGGCTTCTACCTAGAAAGTCTGTCCTACGCGACCGCTACCGCCAGGGTTGGCGCTTCCTCACCCTCTGGGAAGGGTTTGGAGTCAAAGAGGCCACCTGGGAGCCCTTCTCTGCGTTTGTTCTACCTGAGGGGCACCTAAACTCAGTTCTGGTTGACTACTTGTCCCAGAACAACCTCGGTGAGTTGCTGAGGCATGGATTCGGGGGCTATGAGTCATTCGTAGCGCGATCGCAGCAGAAGAATAATACAAATCTAAGAAAACGACGCACCGCCAGCAAAAATAAAGCGAAAAATCGTTTTTTCCGACCTCAGAAACCCCCCAAAAAATTTTACGCCGCTGTTTGGCGAGGTCGCAAAATTTAGGACACTCACAAAACAAAGACGAACAATAGAGTCGCGACGGCGAAGAACCTGAGCGTTGCATGCTCCAAAACACCTAGCAAAGTGCGTGTCCTAGGCGCTAGGGGCTTGTGCGCGCTCCACCAACAAAGAAGAAGAAAAGAGGCGAACACCAAAAACAAGCGAGCCACGACGACGAAGACAAGAACAAAGCGAGCTCCGCACCACCTAGCAAAGTGCGTGCCATAGGAGCTAGGCGACATGTGCGCGTCAAAAAAAAAAAAAAAAAAGAGAGAAGGAAACGCAACAAAAAGAGAAACACCAAACCACAAACAAAAAAGACGCGACCACGGACCACGGGAAAACGAGGTATGACAACCAAGTATGTTACGGCCCCATGCGTCCTACATATCGTATCCACCGCTACACATACGTGGATGAGAAAACCAAGTATGTTGCGAAGGAGGGCGCCCAAGGGACAACACCGCACGCAAAAAAGAACGAAGAACCGCCACGCACGTCAAAAGGCAGGCCCGCAAACACAAACCACAACCAAATATCCCCCATATTTATTCCTCCATAGGCCCCGACCGCCGCGAGATACACGGAAAAAAAAAATCAACAAAAGCGCAAAAGGTATGGGGCGGCCACGGACAAAGGGGAAACAATGAAAAGGCGAACAAGCGAAGCCCACCAACCACGAGGAAACAACGGTATGGCGAGCAAGTATGTTAACAATGCGAGGGAGGGCGCCAAAGGGACGGACCACACACACACGCACACACATAAACAAAACCGCAAGGAGCGAGAAGACGGAGACAAGAGCAAGGAAAAACAAGGTATGAAACCCCACACTGCCCCGCCCGCAAACACACACACGCTCTCGCTATAGGGAATGACCACGTACCACGGGGAAACAATGGTATGGAGGTATGACGAACAAGTATGTTAAAAATGCGAGGGAAGGAGCCAAGGGGACGAAAACTTAAACGTACACAAAGCCGCAAGATGCACGAAGACGGAGACAAGACAAAGAAAAGTCATGGTATGCAACCCCACCCCCGCCCCACCCACAAACAAACACACGCTTTCTCTATAGGGGACGGCAACAAGAAGCGGCACAAGGTACGACAAGTATGTTGAAAAAAAAAAAACACGAAACCGCCTTCCACGCCCTCTCTATAGGGGAAACGCAATGCGGAGAGGTATGTTATCGAAGACGCAGCCAGAAAAAAAAAAAAGAAACACGAGGGAGGAGACACAAAACACAACACGCAAAAAAAAAAAACAAAAAGGACCTGCGCACGCTCTTTCTCAACAGGGGAAGAAAACATGATGGGACAAAAGGAAAGGTACGTGCTACGCATCACGCATGCCACGCATCTCTGCTACGCATCTACAGGACCTCTTCTTCTGCCTTTTGAAACATGCCGACGACCGACGACGAGAACCAGCCAAGGTATGACACACTCCACCCCACCAACCACACACCGCGAGCACACACACGCGCACGCACGACAGCCACACCGCGCACGACCCCCCCCCCCCCACGCCACCCACACCAACACGAAGGGCCACACAGCGCACACACACACACCAGGGCCAAGGGGAAGGGCACCCGGAAGACACACCCACCGCACCACCACACCGCACCACCAAAAACACAGACACCACAAACACGCAACACACAACACAGCACGGCCACCGCGCACACCCACACACACCACAAACACACACAACAAAGGACACCCCCGCCCGCGAAACACACCACCACCACCGGCAGCGAAACCCAGCCAGGAGTGGCGGGGAGTAGCACACAGGAACCTCCGCCAGGAGTGGCGAGGGACCAACCACACCACACACCAGCCACAAACCCACCACACACACCACCGCCGCACGCCACACGCCACACACCACACACCACACACCACACACCACCGCCGACAGCGAAACCCAGCCAGGAGTGGCGGGGAACCGCGCCCGGGACGCTCCGCCAGGAGTGGCGAGGAACGCCCACCACCGCCGGCAGCGAAACCCAGCGAGGAGTGGCGGGGAGTAGCACACAGGAACCTCCACCCGGAGTGGCGAGGAACCAACCACACCACACACCAGCCGCAACCCCACCAGCACACCGCCGCCGCACACCACACACCACACACCACACACCACACACCACACACCACACACCACACACCACCGCCGCCAGCGGACCCCAGCCAGGAGAGGCGGGGGACCACACACCACCACCGCCAACGGACCCCAGCCAGGAGTGGCGGGGAACCACGCCCGGAACCCTCAGCCAGGAGTGGCGAGGACCGCCCACCACCACCAGCAGCGAAACCCAGCCAGGAGTGGCGGGGAGTAGCACACAGGAACCTCCGCCAGGAGTGGCGAGGGACCAACCACACCACACACCAGCCACAACCCCACCAACACACCACCGCCACACACCACATACCACCGCCGCCAGCGGACCCCAGCCAGGAGTGGCGGGGACCGCCCACCACCACCGGCAGCGAAACCCAGCCAGGAGTGGCGGGGAGTAGCACACAGGAACCTCCGCCAGGAGTGGCGAGGGTCCGACCACACCACACACCAGCCACAACCCCGCCAACACACCACCGCCGCACACCACACACCACACACCACGCACCACCACCGCCAGCAGGCCCCAGCCAGGAGTGGCGGGGAACCGCACACCACCACCGGCAGCGAAACCCAGCCAGGAGTGGCGGGGAGTAGCACACAGGAACCTCCGCCAGGAGTGGCGAGGGACCAACCACACCACACACCAACCACAACCCCACCAAACACCACCGCCGCCAGCGAACCCCAGCCAGGAGTGGCGGGGAACCGCGCCCAGGGCCCTCAGCCAGGAGTGGCGAGGACCGCCCACCGCCACCGGCAGCGAAACCCAGCCAGGAGTGGCGGGGAGTAGCACACAGGAGCCACCGCCAGGAGTGGCGAGGGACCAACCACAGCCACAACCCCACCAACACACCACCGCCGCACACCACACACCACACACCACACACCACACGCCACGCACCACCGCCGCCAGCAGGCCCCAGCCAGGAGTGGCGGGGAACCGCACACCACCACAGGCAGCGAAACCCAGCCAGGAGTGGCGGGGAGTAGCACACAGGAACCTCCGCCAGGAGTGGCGAGGGACCAAACACACCACACACCAGCCACAACCCCACCACACACCACCGCCGCCCGGAGACCTCAGCCAGGAGTGGCGAGGACCGCCCACCACCACCGGCAGCGAAACCCAACCAGGAGTGGCGGGGAGTAGCACACGGGAACCTCCGCCAGGAGTGGCGAGGGACCAACAACACCACACACCCGCCACAACCCCACCAACACACCACCACCGCACACCACACACCACAAACCACGCACCACACACCAACACAGACACGACGCGCGCACGCACCGCGCCACAAACATACACACCGGCGGCGAACCACGACCAGAGGAGGGGGCGACACGCCCGCAAGCAACACAGCCAGGAACAGCGAAAACCCCCCCCCCCCCCACCACCACCACCCCACCCCGGAGAGACGAGACACCAACCACCGCAAACCGCACAGCGAAAAGGGGGGCGGGAGGAAAAGGGCCCACGGGGGACGCAGGCGAGGGACCCAACCTCAGGGGTTTGGGGGCCCCCCCGGTGACCGTATCGGCCCCACCTGAGCACACGCAATAAGGTGGGATACGCCCGGGACCGTTGGTCAGCGGCCCGCGGTGGCACCGGCCTGGGGGGGTGATCAATGGGCCTGACCAAGAGCACTCCCCACGGCACGTACTGCGGTTCGGGCCCAGCGAGGGGCTGCGGGTAGGGCACACCGTCCATCGGGGCAGGCAAGAGACGCGCCTGTCCCGCAAGGACTCCCCAGCGACCCACAGTGTACCCGACCCCGGTGTGGGGAACGGCTGGAGTACCTGGCTACGGAGCAGGTCCATTTGTACCGAGCGAGTACAAATGGACGGCCCGTACAACAGAGTTACACCCTGACGGGGAGTGCAAGCAACGGCCCCCCCACGGGGAAACACCAGGGGAAGTGACCCGAGCCGGCGACAAGGACCCCCCCCCACCCACCACAGCCGGGAAGGCCCGGGCACAACACCAGAGAAACACCGCCCCAAGCGACACGGAAAAGAGACAGAAGGAGGAGGGCACGCAAAGGGGACAGCAAGGGGACACACCACCAACAGACCCCAGCCAAGGGGGCCGGGGAACCACACAGCCGAGACAAGGGGGGGGGCACGACACACAGCCCCCACACCAAACAGGGCCGCCAAACCACGCCCGCAAAGGCGAGGACAGGCACCCAAACGCACCACCAACACACCGCACACACGCCCGAGCGTGCACACAACACACACCCCCACAACCGCCACCGACACGAGCCCCACAAGCGCACACCACACACCAAAGCGCAGGCGCCGCCCGCACCACACACGCAACACACACAAACCCAAACAACAGGAACCCGGCAACCCCCCCCCGCCAGGGGGGCTGCGGGGCCGCCAGAAACCGCTAGGACGCAAAGGAGGACCCACCAAGCCCGCAGCCAGGCGAACGGCCACACCCAGTAACACCCGAACGGCCACGCCCAACACCAGGACCGGGCACTACGACACCCACACCAGCACCGCCACCAACGCCCAAACCGGACGCCACGACACCCTCACCAGCGGACACACCCGAAACCAACGGAGGCACCATCGGCAACACCAGCGACCCCAGCACCCACCAAAACACTAGGACATGGGACACCCTCACCAACAACAAGCCAACACAAAAAGCCACCCAACACTGACCAACGACCGCACCCAGCCGGTCCGGTCCCCCACCGACCCGCACCCAGAACCACCGCCACCGGCATCCACGCCATCGGAAACACCAACACCGCCAAAAATCAAGCCAGCACAACACCCTCACCAACACCGTCACCGCCGGCACCAACGCCTACGAAACCTACGCACGCCACCGCCGGTTCCAGCACCTACATCACCCAAGCCAACGGCATCAAGCACACCATCGCCGGCAACACCCCACCATCAGCGTCGCCACCAGCAACCTCTGCCACCGGAGGACACCGAAGCCACCACAGCCGGTGAACCAACAAACCACCCAGCCCCGGCCAGGGGAAGCGAGGGCACGCGCCCGGAACCACCATGCAATCCCCGGCGACACCCACACCACCGGCGCCGCCAACACCACCCTCACCCACGACACCACCCGGAGCAACGCCTGCGCCACCTACACCAACAGCAGCACCAGCAGACCACACCACCTACTGCACACCCTCCCAGACAGAGCCACAGAAACCGACCACCGCCCTGAACACAAGCCGCTGACCACCCACACACAGACCCACGCCAACCACCACCAGCATCAGCAGCGTCCGAGACGCCGTGAACCATAGCGACGCCCACAACGACCTCACCACCGGCATCACCGACACCGACACCCGCAGTACGGCCTCAGCACCGACAAACCAGAGCGTCAACGGCAACCGCCACGGCGACACCGCCCGGTACAACACCATCGGCATCGGCATCAACGACACCAAGGGAGCCAACACGCAGGCCAGCGACACCCATGGGTACCTCCACCAGGAGTGGCGAGGTCCCACCCCCGCCGTCAGAACACCACCATCCACCAGGGCAACACCCGCAGCGCCCACATCGCCCACAGCTCCGCCGGCGGCGCCCTCGCCAGCACCGTCACCAACACCGCGACGGCCAGCCACGAGTGGCACGCCCGGAACCGCCGACCACCCAAAAGCAGGCCGCGCCCAGCACCAACACCAACAACACCCACGCCAACAGACCACCACGACACACGCCAACCACCAAGTAACACCTAAGGCACCCTCGCCTTCGGCAACACCAACGCCACCAACACCCACGGCACTACTCACACCACCACCAACCCCACCAACGACGGGCCGAGGTGCCGTCACCTACAACGCCCCCAACACCACCACCACGGCCCCGCCACCTAGGGCAACCCCACCAACGGCGTCACAAAGGACGCCAGCACGGCTGGCGAACGAACGCCACCGAGCCCTCAGCCAGGAGAGGCGAACGCCCGCACCCAGCAACAACCAAACGGCCACGCCCAGACCCAGGGCCAGGAACTGCGACACCCACACCTGCACCGCCGCCAACACCCAAACCGAACACCACAACACCCTCACCAGCGGAGACGCCCGGAACCAACAACGGACCAACACAAGAAACCACCCAGCGGCCAAGTTACACCCAAGGCGTTCCAACCGCGCCACCCACCGGCCCGCACCCAGAACCACCACCAGCACCAGCAGCAGCCACTGACAACCCACACACAGACCCACACCAACCACCATTCAATTTGTTGTTTTCATGCAAAAACACTTCATGGTAGCATGTAAATGGGGCCACAATTGCATGTGGAAGAAGACATATACATGATAGTTCGATGAAACCTAGGTAGGCACTCTATGTTGCACAAACATGAGTCGCATTTGTTTCATATGTGTTCAACCGCACACTTGAACGCATCTCGCATACGGTTGAACACTCCTTGCATACATGCAACGCACCATGGTATGCATGTAGGACATGTAGAGCACCTATTTTTCGGCATTTCCAAGCCAAGGATCAACCGGACGGCATCCTTGGGTGTAAACACCCTTTCCATGACCTTCCGGTCATTGCGTCGACTACGCCGCCCACTACCCATTCTAGTCTTGAGGCGTTCCCATAGTGTACGACCACCCTTGGATGCGGTGAACAAGTTGACCAAATCACTCATCAATTCATCCGATTGTAATCCAGTGTAGTGATCTGCAATACATTGCTTCAAGTTTGACGTTGGCATTTTTGATTGTAAAATGAGAGGGATCCTTGCATACAAGTAAGAAACCACAATGGGGAATCTCTTGGTGCTCTAATTTGTTCTTATTGTTACGTTATCTTTGGTGACACTACCATATTGCACAAAGGTGAAATTAAATATTCTTCAATTCAATGCGTCATGTATATAGTAAAAAGCGAGCAGGTGGCAACTACTACACACCATGTGCATTCCCTTTACCGCCACGTGTTGGCCACCACGTGCCGGCTCCAGTTTTCATGTATGTGGTCACCACACCGCCACCTGCCCATTGGTAGTAGGTTCCAGGTTTTAACTGGGTTTTAGGGAACAGCTCAAAACCAAAATTGTGGGACAGGCTACATTTACCAATTAACCACTGTTGAACGCGTGATCGCGCGAGCACGCGCCACCGATTGGCGCGATAGGCCAGTTGAACTGTTCAACCGCGTTCAACCGAGTTCAACTGGGGGGTTGAACAGCAACATGCTGTTCAACTGGGTTCAACCGCTGTTCAACCGCTACGCTCAAAGGTGTGCAAAAGGGGTCACTAGGGCAGCAGCATCAACAACATCAGAGACACCGTGAACCATAGCAACGCCCGCAACGACCTCACCACCGGCATCCCCGACGGCGCCAGCGGCGGTGCGACCTCACCGACAGCAACCCGGAGCATCCCACATCCCGCATCCCGGTGAGACACCATCGGCAGCACGAACACAGAGGGGGCCAAGGCCAACCCACCAGCCAACGACGCACATGGGAACCTCCGCCAGGAGTGGCGAGGTCCCCCCTCCGCCGTCAGAACACCGCCAGGGCAGCACTTACAACACCCTACAACGCCAACACACACAGCTCCCCCGGCGGCACCCCCACCAACGCCAACACCGGCACCATCGACAGCGGCAGCACGGCGACACCACCACCAAACCGCAGCAAGGTCACCCTAAACCGCAACCGCAGCAACACCTATCACTACGGACCCACGGACAGCCGACACCACCAGGACCACAGGCCGGCCAAACACCAGCCACGAATGGCACGCCCCGTACCACCGAACACCAGCACACAGGCCACCCGGCACCAACACCAAAAACACCCACGCCACCGGACCACCGCGAGACACACCACCGCCAACCCCACCAACGACGAACCGAGGTACCGTCACCCACAACACCCCTAACACCACCACCACGACCCCAGCACAGAGTAACACCTAGGGCGCCCCCATCGACGACAACACCAAGGACGCCACCGCGGCTGGCGAACAAACGCCACCAGCGCCGCCCACCAGGCCCCCAACCAAGGGTAGAAACAACAACGCCACACACCATCGCACCCACCGCATCGAAATCACCCGGAGTATCGTCAACATCAACCAGGGTTCCCCACCACCCACCCAAGCAGCACAAAACACCACAGCAACACCACCACACCCTCGCCACCAGCGACACCACCGCCAGCACCCTCCGCCAGGAATGGCGAGGAGAAGGCCCAACAGCGCGGACCCACCCAACGTCCCCGGCACCCTCACCATCGGACCGCCACCACCGGCGCCGACCCCCAACACACCACCGTCACCAACGCCACCGACCCCTGACGCAAAAATCACACAGCCCGCACACACGACACCAGCCAGAGCAACGCCGACACCACTCCCGGCCAACTCACACGAACACCACCGGAAGCACCACCGTCGACCGAACGCCACGGCGACTCCAGGGTACGAGTCCCCCGTCTGCACGGCCAGCGACACCATCACCGGCACCAACCGGAACACCGACAACGACAGCCTCACCAACAACCGACACCCCCCTACCGCTGCCACCCACCAGTCACGCCACCCACCGTCAAAGCCACCCACCAATGCCGCACCCCGAACCACACTTACACCCGAAACCGGCACCAGCACGCCCGGCCGAGCCGTCAATGGCACCACCGCCCATGGCACCGCCTACGCTCACCACCGCCACCACCACCCCACGCGAGACCAGGAACCCCTGGCGTCGCCAACGGCCTAAACGAGCACCGACACCACCAACACCACCACCGCCGGACGGGGACTACCCACAAACCAGGAACATCTCCACCACCAACAACCAATACACCACCCGCGGCACCCCACCATCGCCGACAGCACCACGGCACCCATCACACCTCCACCACCGGAGGGGACGTGGGCCACACCACCCGTCAACTACAGCACCCTCACCACCACCGCCACATCCGGCCCACAAACGTTACCACCGACAACACCACATACGCCCATACGTCACCCACGCCATGCTCACCAACCATCACCTCGTCATCAGAGGCACCAACACCACCGGCGACGATGACAGCGACAACAGCTGACCCACCAGCTAACCACCATCAACCATAGCCCAGCACCAGCTTCATCTACTCTAACGCCCATACCACCCTCGCCAACAGCGCCGCCACCGACACAATCATCCACTCCGGCGACCACACCACCCTCACCACCAACATCACCAACACCACCACCCCCAAGGTCAGGACCCGCGGGGAACAGAACGGCACAGCGAGCACGCCACCACCCGCACGCGTCGCCCACCCTATCGTACACCGCTCCGCAACACGCCCCCCCCCCGCTTCCCCTGACAGGGCGTGCGCTCCAGCCCACTGCTGGGAAGACGACTTCGACATCCTCCCGGCCATCCGACACCTACTGGCAGCCACGGCCCCGCGCCCACAAGCCCACCAGCAGCCCACGGAACCGCAAGAGCCCGACCACCCCATGCCACCACGCTCCATATCCCCCGCGTCCACCGCAGACCGGAACGCGAAACACCAGGGAGAGGAGCCCGACCCCGGCCGCGCCGCCACGCCCCCACCGCCCCCCCCCCCCAAGGACATCTACGCCACGCTGGCCAGCACCCTAGCCCCCATGGACGCCGAGCAGTACTACCAGTCCGTCCAACGAGACCTCCCTGAGAACCACGCGACCCTCCAGGGGTGGAAGCAGGAGAAAAGGTACGACAACGAGTGGGGCACAGAGGAAGACCTTCTCTGGGACGACACCTGGAAAGGCACCGCGGACACCTTCCTGGAGGCAGCAGCCGAAATCTACCCCCGCCCGCCCGGGGACACCAGACACGGCCTCCACGCCCTCCTAGCGTTCCACAGCTGGAAACACCGCCACACCGTCACCCACCACCCCCTCGACCACAATCCACACCGATGGACACCTGAAGACGACGCCACAGCCACCATCACCGTACAGCAAAGCCCCGAGAACCCGGAGGAATACCACATCACCTGGGACGATCCGGCACCCCACCCCCCCGCCTCCCCCACCCTCCCAGATGTCTTCGCCGCCATCAGTGCAGAGCTCCAGGAGGCGAAAGCCCCCCAGCAACTGGACGAAGACATGCCCCAGGCACCATCACCATCAACCACACAAGACCAACCCCGCACAGAGCCCCTCACCCACCCCATCACCACAATGGAGCTCCCCCCACAACACCGCGCCACCCCAGACCGAAACGGGTTTCGAGACCTGCCGCGGGAATGGGCGGTCCACAACGGCACACTCCGATGGGACGAAATCACACCGGGCCTCCAGGCCATCCGCCTCCACTCGATCACAGAGCCCACCACCACCTGGGCACTACCGACGGACCGCCACCACCTCCTCCTCACCGTCCAAGGCGATGCCACGATCACACCCACGGAAGGAGACCCCGTAACAGCAGCCCCCGCCCACGCCGTCCACATACCCCCGCAAGCATCGTCGGCACCTATGACGGTGCATCCAGGCCCCACCCCTTGGCAGGCCATCGTCATCACCTACCCCGCCCCCAATGACCACACACACACACCTGGCAGCAACGATGGGAGGACATCCGAGGGGACCTCCTCCAAGAACACCTAGGGCTCACACGCACCCACCACACCCTACAACCGATACGAGGAGTAGGCCAAGCGCCACACGGCATACACGCCCCGGGAGTATGGGCGTACGCCACACCCATAAACCCACAAGCAGCGGAGGACATCAAGACCGCCCTATCCATCCAGCAAGCCCAGACCCAAACCCCGCACCGCAAAACCCAACGAGGCTACACAATTTGGTGCGCATACCAAGACCATGACACCCTCACCCCCCAACCGGGGGCCCCCCCTCTAGACACCAACACCACCGCCCTCCTCCAAGCCGCAACAGCGGCAGCCACACAGGTAGGGGCCCCGGAAACCTGGGGCCCACAATACCTGGTCGAAACCAAAGTGGCGCCCCACGCGAAGGGCCAAGACAAGCCCCCAACACCGAAGCCGCTCCACCCCCCGCTCAAGCTGGACCCGATGGAACACACCCCCCAGGATGAATGGGCGACCCACTACATCATCCCCCACACCACCGGCCGCAAGAACGACGCCGCCAAGATCACCGTCACCCGCCACCTCCCCCACACCACACAGGTGTATGAGCTGACGGCCCCCAACGTCCTCGTCACCCGTCGCCGACACGACGAGCGATACACCATACAGGCGGAAGGGGCCGCCGCGACCACCCTGTACACATGGGCAACACGGGGGGACCTCCCACACCCCAGCCTCCACCACGCCCCCTCCTGGCCCACCCCCTTCCACACAGCGGACCGCCCCAACAAGAAGCCCAAACACACGGGTGTGCACACCCACGCCCAGGAGGCCCAGCACCGACACGAAGCGAGGCGCAAGGCCCGCACCCTCCACGACGACCACACCATCCCCCGCATCGGCGCCCCCCCCGCCAGGGTATCAGATACCACCCACAACCGCACGATCACAGGCATCACCACGGACTGCCTGAACCCAGCGGCGTCGCGGGCAGACACCGTATGGATCAGCGAAGGGCGCTCCCACACACGGGCGGTGGCGCGCCTCCACAACATCCAACCCCACAAACTCCAGCGCGCCGTTGGACCCTTCGCCGTACACGTCACCCCGTACGGCATCGACCACCCCCGGTGTGAGCACCATGACCTGCCCTGCTCCACCCCATGCACCTCGCCCCTGCGCCAACCGCTGCCGGCCCCCACCATCACGGGCAACATGTACCTGGGCACCGTACCGGGAGACCCGGGCATATACATCCTGCCCAACAGGTCCAGGGAACACGCCATCCCCCTCCACGGTGTAGAATCCCTCGCCCTGGGACCACCCCCACCAAAACACCAACACCAACACATCCCGGGGGACAAACGGACACAGGCCCCAGACGGGGGAAAAAAGGCCCACCAACGCGCCCTGGCCCACATCACCCTCCACCCCGCAGCCCACCTACCCAAGGACTTCGGCACGGAGCGCCACATCGTCCTGGAGGGCCAAGCCCACCACATCATCACCGCCGCCCTGTACACCCTCGCCGCCCACGAACGCCACTGGGACCCCACAACCATCCCAGCAATGCCCCCACCGCCCCAAGGCCCCAACGAACCCGTCACCCCCTTCCACATCGATCAACTCCTAAGCCGCAAGGCCCCCCCACACCTCCACCCTTCCAGGATACCACTAGCCATCGCATCGTGGGACACCCTGGACACCCCCCCCCAACAACCCGCCATCCACATCCTCAAAGCGGACACCCAATGGTGGGTCCTCCACTGGGCACACGGAGTCCTCATGGCGGCCCAGGCCTATACCCCGGAAATGGACCCGGAAGACCCCCCACGGGGCCAGCAGCGATTCCTCCAAGCCACCACCCTCACAGGCCGCGAAGGCGCCCCCTGGGAAGCCCTCCACACAGCACTCTACTGGGCTCAAGGCTCCCCCAACGGCCCGGACACACCGGAACCCACAGAGGCCTGGGTCAGGCAGGCCAAGGCCATGAGGAACTACCACCTACACCACCCCTTCGACGACAGCCACGCCGCACTGCCATGGCCAACAGATCCCCCGGAGACCGTGCGCAAGCTCGCCGACATCATACGCAGCCACGCGAAAGCGAAAATGCAAACACCGGCAGAACCCCCACTGAGGGATCCAGACCAGCAAGCAACGCACCCCTTCTTCAAACCCCATGCCCCGCTACCTCCAGTCCCACCCAAGCGAACGAGACGACAAAGGGGCGCACCCGCCCCCAGCCAAGCCGGAAAAGCAGCGACCTCCCGACCCCCCGCATCCCACCCGACCCACCCGGCGAACCCAGACCAAGCATCCTCGTCATCCTCCCTCCCACCAATACCACCGCCCCACCCGGACCAAGCATCCTCGTCATCCTCCCTCCCACCAGTACCACCGCCCCACCCGGACCAGGCATCCTCATCATCCTCCCTCCCGCCACCAGCACAGCCCCCGCCCGAAGCGTACCCAGGGTTCGAAAAAGGTGCGAAGGTCCAACAGCCCTTCCGCAACGACCACACAGGCGACTGGATGAAAGTGCTGCCCTGGGTCGTTGTGGGTGCCGGAGGGCTCGGGGCCGGCAAGACCAGTGGGGCAGGCACGCGAGGAGTCTCCCTGGATGTTGTTATTGGGGGTAGAACCGGAGACACGGACACCAACGGAGGCGAGAGCGGCAACAACTGAAGCAAGGTCCATGCTGATTGTGGTCCGGCAGAAAATCCCAGTCTATGAAGAAAATTGATGCGAATTATTCTAAATACATCTGAGTGTCCAAAACTGTCTGAAAAGATTTAAATAATCCAATTATGTAAAAATGTTTGGCCGATCTGGCCCGCGAGCGCGCGTCAGCGGCAAATGGCGATTCCAGCTAAAATAGCGGAGCGCGGCGGATTCACGGGAAATGGACCGCGGAATCAAATCCGGCATATCAGAAATATATAGGAAATATCCTGAGACTGAGCTGCGAGGCGGCGATTCCGCCCAAGCAAAGAAAATGACCAAAATGTAGCCAATCTGGGCAGAATGTCTGAAAATCTGAGCAGATGGGGCTAGCCGCACTTACACTCCCCCTCCAAAAACACACTGGGGTGTGTCGCTACGTCAACGAAGAACGTAGTGCGGGTAAGTCCCAGAAAACAATAGAAATGTAGCCTCGATGGGGCGAAATCTGCTTGATCTGACCTGATTTGGGCTGAATTGGCACTGAATCAGGCTGGATGAACCTGAAATGAGACAGAATGAGAAGTGACGAACAGTCCTCCGTGCTGTAAAACATTAGGTCAAGGGCTAAAAAGCATGTAAACGTATCGAGAATCGATACCAAACCATGCATTGGTTGAGAATGAGGTAGATTATTGATGGATTGAGTGGGGGGATCAAGAATTGGAGTGACATCTCAGCGCTCTGGCACAGTTTCGCTGTCGCGGGCACGCTACGGTGTCCTCGCCGAACTCTACATCGTGTTATCCCGCTTTTGTCGTTCTGAAAAGTACAGCATGTGGCTCAGAATTAGCGCATCTGGTGGATGATCACAAAATTGAGCAAGATTGAGAGTCAAATTGAGCAGAGATTAAGGGGATGAGACAATCACAGTGAGGAAAAACAAATACAGATGTAGTCTGTAGACCCTAAGTGAACCACGGAAGGTAAAGATGTTTTTCTGTTCACTTAGATCTAAACAGATCTTCGAGGAATGATGGGAGATGACAAGGCAATTAACCTAAATTGTCCTACAATGAGTAAATTCCCTGAGATGGAGGTGAAATGCAGCGGAATGTCTACAACTGAAACTACTAACACTTTCGTTTAGACTAAAGTTAATATATATTGTCGTTTATTCAGCTCAATTGTGCTTTCCGGCACGTTGGTTCGCGAGCATCCAACAGATTCCATCAAAATGTGGATCATGTGATGATGCATCATGATGGGACATGATAGCCCTGGATCCTTGGCATGTAACGCGCCGAAGGTTCTCTGAAGGCGCTTTACTGACAGTATATAACTGAGAGACACCGAATTTACAGTGGCGGTGGTGTCAATCGACTTGGACAAGGCCAATCTTTCGATGAAGTCCCACAAGACACTTGGATTCACCATTCTCGACAGTTTCAGGTCGAATTGAGCTCACATTGGCGTGTGCCAAAAATACAACGAAGCTTACGGACTTCAGAGGTTGCTTTTAGAAGTCCCTAGAGCTCCTATCTGAAGGTTGTCTGAACAATTGACGTCTGGGTTTCGTACAACAGTGGCAGAATGATGGACAAACCTGAAAAATTCAAGGCAAATTTGAGGATCCTGGATCTGAATCTGGACTTTGGCGTCAGCATCACAGCAAATGAAGGTGAGATCTGAGTCCCTGGCGTCGCATCTGGTGCAGCCAGTACTACAGGGGGTGCCTGTAGGGGTGAATGTCGCCGGCCGGCGTTGACACTATGTACATTTGCTTCCATCTGCACGAGTAGCCAAATTCCAAAGATGCACAGACCAACAGAGACAAGATTACCCCGAATCTGCCTGAATTAAGCCTGAGTTTGGTTTTTTCTGAACACGGCAGCACACTCCGTCAGCGTATCTACGCCTTGTCTGCCGAACGGAGACCAAAGAAAAGTTGATTGACGTCAAATTATCAAACATTCGCAGTTCTCCACATCATGACATAAACAGAAAGAATGAACAGTGGATTGAGCAGAATGTGGTAGGATGGCTTCCTCAATTCGGCCAAGCACGAATACATGTGACCACCAACCTGTCTGGCCTGGCCCTCGTACGGCTTGGGCGCTGCAAATCAGCGGCCGAACTTGAAGCTTGGTCCTCATTTGGCTCCTGGGCTGGCCTGACCGCAGGAGGGGGGATCGACGGATCAGCCCTGGAATGTGGCTGCTGAGGGCCGTAAAAGGCTGGATCTCGATTCACCACAGGTCGTTTTCCGTCGCTCTCCACTTGTCTGTCTGGTTTCGACAAACAATCTGTCAGGAGTACACCAATTTCGGGGTGCTTCTTCAGGAAGTCAATGAACCCCTTGGTGTATCCATGGACAAAAGATTGGGCTGGTTTCCAGTTGTTGTGACTGGAATCAAAGCCCCTCCACTCACACAGAAATTCCCATTCGCCCTTGGCGTCACGTCTTGCTTCAACAATCCTCTTGAGTTCGTACTTTCCCCCTTCGATGACCCGATCGGACAAGTGTTTTGCAGTCCAAAAAAGGGGTTTAACCCGATCCTTGGGGGAAGGGATCTCTCTCTTGAGGCGATCGCCCGAAACGTCAATTTCCCTGCTGACATCCACACGAATCCTCCACCTGTTCTCACCAAGACGCGCTGTAACAGCGAATGGCCCCTCCCACCAGGGAAGAAGCTTGTCATCTCCGTCCAGGGTGGTTTCGGATTTTCGAAGCCAAACTCGATCATCGACTTCAAAATTGTGGGGGTTTTTTCGGCCTTGATTCTGGACCCAAAGCCAGTCAGCTTGATGCTTCTCGATTAATTTCGACACAGATTTATCTGCTCGTTGGACTTCGTCCAAAAACAGCGAAGCATCCTTACAGGGGCGAGGATTATTCAACGGCATGTTCCACCAACACTTCTTTCGTCCAAAGACAATTTCATTTGGAGAAAGGCCATGATACAAAGGCGTGTTGTGGTAACGGCGAAGCAATGCGAAGAGAACTTCCATCCAATGGAAATCCTTTTCACTCGCGAGCTCCTTACGAAGCATATTAATAATTGAGCGGCCGGCTCTTTCGCCAGGCAACGCTCGATGCGAGTGGATTTCACATCGCAGGTGGTGGATTCCAAGGCGAGCACACAATTCTCTCCACCATTCGGAGGTGTACTCCTTGCCTGAATCTGTCACCACCTCGGATGGGACGTCCCAACCTCCCATCCAGGTCTGCGCGCACCATTTGGCGGCAGCCTTGCCAGTCATCGACTCAATGTTGCAAGGCAACACTTGAATGTAGCCGGAATGACGGCACTGAATAAGGAGCACTCCATTGACTTTTTTGTTAGTCCAATGGCACTCTTCGTCATCGAGTTCACCGAGATAGAAGAAATCACTGGTGACTCTGTTAAAGAGGCGCTCCGGAATAGGATGAGGCCTCAGATGGCCGTGCTTCTTCGCGCTGGGGGGCGTCGAGACAGCACATTGGGCACATCCGGCGGCTACTTTCATGCAGTGAGTATATAGCCGTGAGCCAAACAACCTATGTTTAATCATCGACCACAGTCGACGGCCATGTGCGTGGGGGGACTCCCATTTATGCCACCAGTTTAACACTCGGGGGGCTAGGGCGTCTGGCACACACAATTTACCCGCCGTCCACAGCTTCCCCCCATCCAACGAGTACTCAGGAAAAATCCCATCCTTGTGAGCATCTTTGGATTTGAGATTTCCAAAGACCTCTTTAAACATGGGATCCTGCAGATAATCGGACGTCCAGTCACGGATGATCAGGGAATCTTTAGGCAGGGGTGGAGTTTTGGCCGGATCTCGACGCTTAATGCCTTGGATCAACCGAAATCGACTTACTTGTCGGGTATAGTCAAACCGTTTCACACTCCCTGAGGAGGGATGGGTGACTTTCTCCACGACTTTCAGTGTTTTGGTGCAGATCTCATGGGCATGCGCCGGATCTGAGATGGCCGTGATGTCGTGACACGGCAATGCGTGCTGTTTAACAGCGCACTGCATGCATGCACGTCGAATGAGTTTCTTTTCTTCCTGATCCCATTCGATGATGACATGGCGGTCCTGCTCCGTACCATGGATGTTGGTACTTTGCAGCCCCTCTGAGGCGGGGTAAGCCCATCGGCTCAGAGCATCCGCTACCGTGTTGTGTTTTCCAGGCAAATACGACACATGGAGGTCAAACAGAGAGAGAAATTCGTGCCATCTGGCCCGTCGACCAGCTGGGCTCGCGACAGTATCAATGTGTTCGGTGGCCCAATACTCCAGAGATCGATGATCCGTCAGGACCTCGACTCGATTGGTGCCAACCCACGATTGGTACTTTTTTAAAGCACAGATGATGGCATATGTTTCTTGCTCACGCGGCGACCATTGCATTTGGCGTGGGGCTAGCTTCCGAGACCAAAATGCAAGAGGGTAATGATCGCCGGTGGCCTCATCAACCTGTTCAAGAACAGCTCCGATCGCGTACCTAGAAGCGTCGGTTCTAATGTAGAAGGGTCGGTCAAATTGGGGCACATGCAACGTGGCGACTTCGCAGAGGGCCGCCTTCAAGTGATGGAAGGCCTCCTCGCACTCGTCAGTCCACTTGACCCGAACCTTTGAACCTGCCTTGCCCGCATCTCTCCCTACCTTCAATAATTCAGTGAGGGGGGCAGCAAATTTGGCATAATTCGGCACAAAAGTGTGGTAAAAATTGCAACAACCCAGGAATCCTCTCAACTCCGTGATCGTCTCAGGGCGCTTCCACTTCTGAATAGCGACGAGCTTCCCTGGACTGGGTCGTCGGGTGCCATTCTCCAGGAGAGAACCACAAAATTCGACTGATTTTAAAAATAATTTTCCCTTCTTTGGCCCACAAATCAGCTGATTGGCGTCAAGAATGTCCAAAACTTGGTTCAGCTGCTTTTCATGTAGGGCCACCAGCTCGGCTTCGGTTAGTCCCTCCCCCTCCGTCGCGATGATTATGTCATCTATGTACACACTCACGAAGGCACGAAGCTCCGGATGGGTTGTGAACAGCACATCCTCCATCATTCTTTGAAAAAATGAGGGGGCGTTCTTCAGCCCCATGGGCATGACGGTCCATTGGACTGGGCCACATGGCGTGCACATACAGGTGAGAGGTCGGCTGTCCTTCCTCAACGGCATTTGGTGAAAGCCGTGACGGAGATCCAGCACAGAAAACAAACGACCTCTTGCCCTCTTGGCGATTTCCTCCTCAATGAGGGGCAGGGGGTGCGAATCCGCCTTGGTTTCGGCGTTGAGATTGCGAAAATCAACCACCATTCGCCAACCATCAATAGTGTTCTGGTCTGCAGGCGGTGGCTTCGGGACTGTGAAGGGTGAACAGCACCATTCGCTGGTCATACAACCCTCAAGCCAACCAAACTCCCTGAGATTTCTCTCGATGATTTTTCTGAGTATCTCATGTTTGTGTCCATGATTTTCATAAGGGCGCTGTTTTTTTGCCTTGTACCCTTCACGAAGCTCGATGAAGGCTTCACCGAACTGCCCACGAACAGGGGGATCTTTGATCAACTTCCCAGAAAGGGTTGTGTCCTTCCGTTCCTCAAAAATCTTTTCTCTTGACTTGGAACACAATTCAGTGTCCACCTGATCGCCAGGAATTACTGTCGAAAAAACTTTGGCGACTTCTTCGGCTTTGGCAGGAAGAATCTTCTTACGGATGTCCCTAAACAGGTCCGTATCAACTGCCTCTTGAAGATAGGTGGGTCGTGTGTCGAAATCCCAGAGATTCTCTTCGTGATCCAGCTCCTCGAAGGGATCCATGAAAGTTTCCACAGGGGGTTTTTCATAAAAAACTCTGAATTTGCGGCGCGATTGGAGATTTTTCCTCGCCCGTGCACTGAAGATTCTTTTCGATGTCGACCGTATTGGGGAAGAGGGAGACGAGGCGGATCCATTGGACGTTGAATCACCTTGGGTATCTGACGGACAAAAATCAGAAAAAATAGATTCATCATCAGTACCACGCTCAACCTCAGATTCAGACCCAACACAGGAATCTGTACTAGAATCAGCAGAATTAGAGTCAGAAAGCTTTCCATCCACCAGGAATGCAAGCGATTTCCAGGACCGCTGTGGCAGGGGACCTGTGTCGTCCCTGGCATACAGCTTAATCTTCCTGGGAAGTTCGATGTAATCTACACAAATGTCTTGTAATTCCTGAAACCAAGACTTGTCGTCCCACAAGGGCACAACTAAAATTGCCTGGGTTTTATCTTGCTTGATTTTGTCGATGACCTGCTGGATTAAGTGAAACGGAGGATTAATCCACAACTTCTTGTCCCATTTATGGGTCCAAGCGTCGCTAAAGTGCTTGTCAAAGCGCTTGTTCATACGGTTAGCAAAGGCATCATACTGTGGCCAAAAGGAATGATGTTCATGAAAGTATTCACAAATTGCATCGCGCCATTTGTCGACAACTCTGTAGGATGAAGAGTGCCAGCGCGAAGGGCGTCGTGGCTGGGAGTCCCTACGAAGACATTCTAACTCTTGGGAGTAATCGGCACTCCCATTCACCTCTGCAATGGTGACATCTTCACCAAATTTTGGTGTCACCTTTTGCTTCAAAAATTCTTCTGCACTTTTAAACCCTGCGTGCAAAAAACGAAATTCAGGACGCTCCAAGGGACCTGACTCCAGCAAAAAACAACGACGATGACCTACGGGCGCTACCCTGTTCTTGCGAAGCCAAGGATGGCCCAAATAAAGGTCATACTTTATGTCGGCACGATAGAAGTAGTCATCCTTAAGGACAACTTCTTCCACATTTTGCTCTTCCCAAAGGTCTTGAGCGACCAAATGAGTTGATATATAACAACCGCGTTGCCCACCTGCGAGAGAATGTCCAGAAACTCCCTCGAGGGTAACAGGATGAGGCGACTCAAACACGCAGTCGTCGGGTAAGAATGCATTGGATTGGAGATTTACCTCTGATCCATTGTCACACAAACAAGTGGCGAGGTGGAAATTTCCCTTGCAATCAGAGACCCACAGCTTTGTGACAAACTGACGGGCCCTGTGCTTGGACTGTACACCAACCTCGTCCACTACAACAGAAGGATCCGCTGCCGGATCCAGGGAAGAGAAGACAAGCGACCCTACATCAAGTAATGGTCGATCAGGAATTTGGGGATCATGCCTGAAATCGCCTGGGGAGGGGCGATTTTCGTGGCTCCCCTAGGCGTTCTGACCTCCAGCGGCTGCGTTAACATTGTGAACACAGCCTGATTCGTCGATCCACTCATCTTGGAACGGATCATCCGCTGGATTCAGGGCATTTTCGACATAATCTCGATCCGCATCGGACACCTGATCTGCACCTGAAACCTGATCCACACGATGATTTCCCTTTCCACGTCCACGGCCACGGCCGCCGGATGATGGGCCACCACCGTCGCCACGCCCTCTGCCCTTACCAGAGAAAGGGGTTCCTGAAGGATTTCCCTTACCTTTACCCTGTGATCCTGGAGCATTTCCTTTGTTTGTACCGGATTGAGGGGTTTGGCCTGGATTTCGATATCCGCCTCCGGCGTTGCCATTGGGACTTGTCTGACCGTTTGGCTGCCCACCGGAACCGGATGGAGTCCGATTTCCTTTGCCTTGGGACCCGCCAGGGCCTCCGGTATTTTTGTTTCCACCGGAGGGGGTCGGATTACCCTTTCCCCCCTTTGCACCATGCACCTGTCTGTCATTCCTGTCTGAATTCTGCGAATTACTGACATTTTCACCAATCACCTTGTGATCGTAAGCAGACCATCGGTGATTAGCAGTAGAATGCGTCTTAGCTCGGTTCGTAGAACCTAAAAGAAGGCAGATGCTACAATGATCCTGAACATTCCGGGTGTCATTCACCCTTTTGTTGCCCTTTTGGGCCCCATTTTGGGTGTTTTGCTGGGTATTCTTGTTTCCCCCAAGACCCTCATGGAAATTTTGATTGGCGGCGTCAGCGAGCCGCTCAACCTCTTCCCACAGTTCCTGCGGGGTGAACGAAAACACCCAGTTCCTGGCCTTCAGGCGATGGCCGTGGAAACTTACTCCCCTATTGAGGACTTGGACAAACAAGTCCCGATCCTCGTGTTCATTAAACTTGATTTTCCACGTGTTTTCAGTGAATTTCACCTTGGTAAACGACGTGGGGGAGCACTTTTGAAGTGCCTCCCTGACTGTAAACCGGTTGGCCGAGGCGTCAAAGCCATCGACTTCCGCCCACCAGGTCTTGACCTTTTCTTCGGACTGTCTATTCCGAAGGGTGGCGGCGGTTTCTGAGGGGATCTTGTCAAAAATCAGATTTTTCAGCTCGGCACTAGAAAATTTTTCGCCTGAATGTTCAGATTCTTCTACGAGATTCCAGAAGCGCTGTCTCTTGTCTTGCACTTCGTGCAAGATTAATCGCGAGAACGAAGGAAAATTCTTCAACATCTGGTGGTAATGGTCCTCTGGCAGCCGGGATCCACGTACCTCCAACTGTTCCCACACCTCATCAAAGGTAAGGGGGGAACTTGAATCCTCACGATCACTCCAGGTCCTGAGCCAAGTGTTGGCCGGCGCTCCCTCAAGGCAGTCCAAGAGGGCCATCAGGAACTGATCATCCTGGAGCTTTTGAGTCTTAACCCACAATTTAAATTCCCGTTGGAACTGAGGCCAACGTCTCGGGTTCCCATTATACTTCGGTTGCTTGGCAACCTGCCGAAGTCGCAATGAAGTGGGATTTAGAAGTGAATCCAGCCCAACACGGGCCGTAATGGCAGACACCTTGGCGGCATCATTAGCCACACCCGCTCCGGCGAGGGTCTGGGCGAGCAACATCTGGGCTATTGCATTGGAATCAACAGCAGGAAGGGCAGTACGGGAGGCAGTTCGTTTGGCATTTTGAGCCTCAGTCCTAGCCTTCGCCGATCTACTCTGAGATCGAGAGATTGTAACCCTTTCCTTTAGCTTAGTCCTGCTGATCCTTGCGTCGGTGGTCTTAGAGTCCACCGAAGGAGCAATCGAAAAAATTTCTGTCGCCTCCTCCGACGGTTCTGTTGTTTGTTCCACCGATGATGCGCCCTCAGACCTCATGTGGGTCTTGAAAAGATCTTTAATTCCCAGCGTCTGAATGATGAGTTGCATTTGATCTTTGAGCAATTGGAGCTCAGTATCTCGCTGTAATCTGCAAGAGCAGTCGGCAGGACAGTACATACCGTGCCCTGAAGGGCCTGAGCAGGCTGTCGGACCGCTAATCTCAGTGGTTCGCAGCCAGGAGTCCACTTGGGGAGCTCCTTCAGTCCTAATTTCCAGGCTTGCCTGCCTGGCTGCCTCTAAAATTCCTTCCTCAACCGCGGCGGCTAGATCGTCGCGGATGGAAACAGAGGGATGAGGGGCGGAGGGCCCGGCAACAGGTGCCTTGGTCTTCTCCTTCGGGAAGGGGCTTGCCTCCCAGATCTGCAAGAAAATGGCAAAAGATTCATCTTCTTGAGAACACCACCACATCCTGGTATTAATTTCTTCTTGAAGGAGGAAAAAATATTCGAATAAAAAATCAGAGGCGATTCTTTCTTGTCCTATCAGCTTAGACGTGGCTAATAGACAAAGGGCCTCAAGCGCCTCAAGGTTACGGGTCACTTCGGAAGACAAATGGTTGTCCCATTGTGCCCATGAGGCTCGTCGATTATAGGTAGGTACCTCACCTGGACCACCCATCTCAATGTCGTCAATGTCGGCGTCGATGGTCTCGAAATGTGGACATTGGTAGGGAGTATTAGTACCTGCCAGGTCCGTAAGCTCCACCGGAGCGTTGCCATTAGCGTAGGCTGGGAGATTCCAGCTACTTGATGGCCAATTTCGACTGGGATCTTGATTGTAATCTGGGCCTCCACAGCTGCTGATTTGTGCCCTTCTTGGGCAATTTGGGCTTGCGCAAGGCATTCCTCTCAAGGCCTCGTTCGCACAGCACCACGGCAGCGTAGTCGTTACGTCTCCGGAGGTGGCGGAGTCTACGGGGCCGTACTGGGGAGCTAGCTGTGGTTGGGACACCAAAGGAACAACATTCAGGTAGCCTCTGCTACCATGAAAGTGCTGCCCTGGGTCGTTGTGGGTGCCGGAGGGCTCGGGGCCGGCAAGACCAGTGGGGCAGGCACGCGAGGAGTCTCCCTGGATGCTGTTATTGAGGGTAGAACCGGAGACACGGACACCAACGGAGGCGAGAGCGGCAACAACTGAAGCAAGGTCCATGCTGATTGTGGTCCGGCAGAAAATCCCAGTCTATGAAGAAAATTGATGCGAATTATTCTAAATACATCTGAGTGTCCAAAACTGTCTGAAAAGATTTAAATAATCCAATTATGTAAAAATGTTTGGCCGATCTGGCCCGCGAGCGCGCGTCAGCGGCAAATGGCGATTCCAGCTAAAATAGCGGAGCGCGGCGGATTTACGGGAAATGGACCGCGGAATCAAATCCGGCATATCAGAAATATATAGGAAATATCCTGAGACTGAGCTGCGAGGCGGCGATTCCGCCGAAGCAAAGAAAATGACCAAAATGTAGCCAATCTGGGCAGAATGTCTGAAAATCTGAGCAGATGGGGCTAGCCGCACTTACACTGGATCTGGTGTGAGGGCACCATCCAGTACCGCCTCAAGGGACCGGGGGACAACGGGGGGCCACAAGTCCGGGTGATCTGGCACCGCCAAAAGGAGCTAGACCAAGGCAGAGGCGCCCCGGACAAACCACTCGGCGACACCCTGGAACTCACCAGCGCCCATCCCATCCGGCTCCGCACCGAAGAGAACAAGGCCCACACAGGCACCAAATACACTGGGGAGCTCCACCCGGAGTGGAGCCAAGGCCTCCCCCCGCCGCGCCTACCCAAACGCCCACAAACCGGCAAAAAGTCCCCAAGCCCCAGTCCCCCTCCCTGACGGGGCAAGGGCCGAGGGCACAAGCCTCCACAGCCCCGGCCCGCCCCCACCGAGGCCACCGTCAACCTCCTCGACCTCAACCACCCGGCCGTCACATACTCCAAGGACGCCACAACCGCCCTCCAAGAGCTCCCGATGGCACAGGGGCCGGGGTGGGTCCCCCACCTCCTCACCTTCCAGGAACAAGGCCTACAGCGCGACGACCCCCCAGAAACCACCCCCATATATACCCCGGACCAGAAAGCGTACAAATGCTACTGGCACAAGGGGACCCCCCTATACGCCCAAACCGGCATCCACGTCCACCTCGTCCACCACCTCAGCGTCCCAGGGAGGCTAGGTGTCTATGAGGTCGTCGGGGACGGATGGCAACTCAACGTCATCAACACCCACGTCCCCTTCGGCGAAGCCACGGAACCCTTCCTCCAAGCCCTGGCCGAGGCGTACCGCCAAATGGCCATGCTCGCCCCCACAGTCATCATCGGCGACATGAACGCCGCCCCCACCCCAGCGGACCGAGGGTGACAGGCCACACCCCAGGACCAAGCAGTCCGCGACACCATCGAAATGCTGGGGCTCGTGGACCTAACAGCCAGCCTCGAAGGCCAACCATCCCACTTCCCCCACCAAACGGATGCCGCCCCATCCCGCATCGACGTATGCTATGGCGACCCCACCACCATCATCCGAGCGGAGGCCCGATTTGGACCCCTCCCGCTGGGACCCACAGGCCATAGCCCCCTGCACATCCGCCTCACCATCCCCAACCTTCCCCCCAGCCCCCCAGAAGATGCGGACCAAGGCCTACCACCCCCCCTGAAGATACCCCCGCTGCATGACAAGCATGCCTGGTCCCAATATCACAGGGCCATAGACCGCGCCCGGCGCATCCAACCAGACCCCACCGACCTACTCACAGCCATGCGCACGGCCGCCGTCGCCTGCGGCTTCCAGCAACACCCCCAAACAGACGACGACCAACCACCCACGGCCCTGGGGGACATGCTCCATGACCTCTGGCATGCGAAGCAACAACTGGCGACCCTCCTCCACACCGACACCCCCCAAACCCGCCGCCAGATACACCACTGCAGGACACAGATAGCCCAAATCAGGGCGGACCTGCAGCGGTGGCACATCCACAGGCAACAGCGCATCGCCCAGGAACACGAACGGTATGCGCAACATGAACTCCCCTACAAGGCCATCCGCCACCTCAACGACGCCATGACCGATACCGGCCACCGCACCATCACCACGGTCCGGCAGGAGGACGGCTCCCTCACCAACGACCCAGCCACAGTGCTCCAAGCCACCCAAGACAGCTTCCTCCGGCAACACACCCCCACCCAAGACACACTGGACCCGGACACCCAGGCCAAAATCGACCGCCTCCCTCGGGTCTTCAACCACGCCCAGAGGAGGCACCTGGAAAAACGCCCCTTCACCATCCACGAAGTCCGGAAGGCCATCCACAGTCTCCGGCAACACGAAACCCCAGGCTACGACGGCCTCCCTGCGGAGGCATACTACCACCTCCCCGCCCACCTCCTCCGCGTCCTCGCCCACCGCCTCTGGGACATCGTCACGGGGCGGACCCCCCTGCCACCAGACTGGGCAAACGTTGTCCGCCCCCTCTACAAAAAAGGGGACTGGGCAAACCCGGACAACTGGCGCCCCATAGTCTGTGCGGTCACGGAGGTCAAAATCGTCTGGACCATCCTCCTGCGCCGCATCCGCCCCCACCTGGACCCCAACATACCAGCGAGCCTCTGGGGGGCCATCCCAGGCCGCTCCCCACACGAGGCCATCTTCCTCCAGGACACCATCGCGGACATGGACCCGGTGGACCTCATCATCGCCTCCCTCGACGTCAAGGGAGCCTTCCCGAACACCCCCTGGCTCCTTCTAGAAGCGGTATGGAAACGCCTAGGCCTCCCCTTCTACAACTTCACCTCCGACTACATCCGCACCCGCAAATACACGGTCCGCACAGGAGCAGGCCTCACCCCCTTCCTGGAGCCAGGCAGCGGGGTCCCCCAAGGGGGAGCAGAGGGCCCCTTCCTGTACCTTCTAGTGACGCTCCCCCTGGCCCTCGCAATCGAGCAGGATTACCCGGCCTACGCACCCTACCCCCTCCTCTCCCCCCTGGTCGGCTTCGCGGACGACACCAACCTCACCGTCGCGCACACCCCACACGACCCCCATGCCCCGGACCCCGGACCAACGGTCACCCAACAGGCCAACGACTTACTGGACGTGACCGTCTCCTACCTCTCCCACAACAACCTCATCGTCCACCCCACAAAGTCAGTGGCCATGATCAAGGGGTCTGCCACACCTCCCACCCTAGGGCCACAAGGCCCCCCCATGCAAGTCGTGACGACCACCACCCACCTGGGGGTAGTCCAGGCCGCCAACCCTGAAGACGCCACCCTCCCTCCCAAGTTGCAGTCACACCTCGCCCATCTCCCCAGATATGCGTCCCCGACCACCAAGGCCCTCTCCCTGTCCCACCAGAGCCTGGCGTACTACCTCACCGGGGTCTTGAACGCCTCCATAGGCTTCCAAGCACTCCACCTAACACACCCCACCACCGCCCTCCAGCCGGCCACACACGCCGTGACCAAGGCATGGGCAGCACACGGGGGCTGGCCCACCTCCATACCCACCCGCGCCATCCGAGCGGCATGGCCCCACTATGGAGACGCCATAGGGGACGAGGTGAAAGCGGCCTATACCAGACACACCGCCCTCCTCCTTCACCGCATGACCCACAACCACTCACCGGAGGTCCGCGAGGTCACCGCCATCCGCCTCCAAGCCGCACAACGGGCCCGCAACACATGCCCGCGCTGGGTACTCCACCAGACGGGCATGCCCACCAACATGAACACGCGCCTGTGGAACCACCTGCAACTTCTCCTCCCATCCCCACACCACGCCATACTCACCAACCACACGTGCCCAGAGAAAGGGCCACTAGCGGTCCTCTGCGGGGACCTCCACCACCACCCCAAGGGCACCATCCACACCATAGACCTTGTCGGGGCCTCCATCACCGTAGTATACGTCACCCTCCTTCAAATGCGAGTCCTGCACCACAGCGGGGCACACCACACCCCCTTTCTACAGCTTCCCGAATGGCCACAATACCGCCTCTTCCACCAGTACCTCACGCAGACGGCACGAGCAGCGGGACACACTCTACCGGGCAGCAAAGACATGCGCACAGCCTACCGAGAATTCACAAAGCAACACCCGTGACCCATCCCAGCGACACCGCCCTACGCACCCACCGGATGGAAACACGAACCCGTCCCCCCAGTAACGGGCCCAGTCCCACCACTAACCCTGCTACTGGCCCCGAATGAAGCCAAACCCACGCAGACCACCGTCATCCACCACGGGGCAAAATGGCGCATACCGAAACACCACATGACCGCCTGAGACCTACCAAAGGTCCCCCAAGATTCCCAGAGCATGCCACGCACATGTTGGGCCTGTGACCCCGAGGCACCAACCACACCATGGCCCGTACTACACCTCATAGCACGCCACCACACCCACCCCACAACCCACCTACCACCACAGGCCTACGCATGGATAGCCCCATGGTTCCACCGCACCGACACTAACCCCACGGTAGCATGGGACCCCGACCACACGCCCAAATGGCTCTTCACCACTACACCCACATGCCCCCGCCCCGACCCGGCAGGGGTCGCCATCCGTTACAGCATGTACGAGCCAGGCAGAACGGGCAAGCACGAGCACCCCTACTATCCACTCCACCACTCCTGCCACACACCGGGGCACCGAACACAAACCCTCACATGCCCCGACCTAAACCCCGACACAGCCTACATCCTCCACTACATCTACTCCTACCTCACACAACGACAGCCGGAGCAGGGACTCATAGCCCTGTCCCCCCAAGCGAAGCACATCATCTCCAAAGGAATAGGGGTGTACGCCACCCCCATCCTGCAGCCCACAACCCCAGTAGCCCACCTCGCCACGGGCCTTGCCATATAGGCCTACCTGCCCATGAACCCATGCCGCCTCCCACAACCATCACCGGCGGACCGGCTCTTCTTCACCGACGCCTCAGGCGAATCCGCCCTCACGCCCATCACCGGGGGGGCCACCCTGCAGCTAACCCACACCGGGGGACACTACCACATGGACCACCACACGGGCCACACCACCTATGGGGCCTCTTCCCACGGGGAGCTAGGGGCCATGGCCGACGCCATCACCGAGGTCGCGGCCCACCTACCCGCCCACTCCCCGCACATCGTCCGGGTCTGGTTCGTGGTAGACGCCACTGTCGACACGCACCTGCTCCTCCGCATAGCAAGGCAACCACTTCACAAAGCAACCGCGACGAGCCTCGGCACCCAGGCACTGCTACTCTGGAAAGCCCTACGCAGCCTTCCCCCCTACGTCCAACTCCACATCGTGAAACAAGAGTCCCACAGGCACCAATACGGAAATGGTAAGGTCGACAACCAGGCAGTACACCAGCGCACAACACACCTACCAGCCCTCCAGATCCCTGACCTCGGCCGCAACCACACACACCTCCAACACGTGCCCCCTGTACCCGAGCCCCATCAGACCCCGGACTGGGTACCAGAGGACGCCCCCTATTCCTCCCACGACAGAGCGTACCACTACCCCAACCCCGTCCAACATCTCGCCCGCGTGCTCGGCGACGCAGACAGCCGGGCGCACATCCAGGAGCTCCAGGACAGACTGCAAGTCCCCCTCTACCACTCAGCGCTCCGCCCAGCAAACGTCCCAGCCCACCTCCAGAAACGACGCATCCAGCTCCTCAGGGAGCAACTGCCATTCCTCACCAGGGTCGCCAGGTGGCTCGCCCGCAAGCACATCCACGTCCCCGACGAACACACCCGTTGCCCATGCAACCACACCACCCCGGAGGACTGGGAACACTTCAAGAAATGCCCCCTCCATACAGACAGGGACACCCTAGTGGGCTGGTCCCCGGCGGAAACCCTGCGACAACACGAAGGATGGCCAACCCACAGCCACGCACACCAGGCCACCGAACACCTCTTCCGGGACCCCCTGATCAAAGAAGCCACCATGAGAGGGGCAGTGACACAGGCCCTGCACCGACACCTCACCAAACACACGGAAAGCCCCATGGAGGCAGCAGCACACCTCCAGCTAGAAGCGGTCCGCAGAGCAGCGGCCCAAATGGTACACGGCAAACACCTCCTGCTAACACACGCGGAACAACCCACCGACCCCACCGCCAGGGAACACATGCAGCGTCTCATCCACTACCATGCCGTGCATGACCCAGACGTCCACTAACCCGCTCCACGCCCCGCACGCGCCCCCCGTCTCCATCCACAGGTCTCCAAGGCACCACCACAGCGCCCCGAGACCCGTCTCGCACCCAAGAAGCCACCCGGCACCGCCCAGTCCGGCCGAGCCCAGCCAGGGCCAACCATCCATCGACGTAGACGCGCAAGACCCCGGCAGCCCATCTAGCCCACCCCCCCCGGACCCGGGGCACCCCCCCCTCACACCGGCCACCATCCGCGACCCCGACCTCCTCCGAGCGACCCTCCAAGACAGGGCCCCGACCACCCCCCTGGGCTGGTACCGCCTACAAGAGGACTGGACCAAGCTCACCGTCAAAGCCCTCCGGGACCTGACCACCCCAGGCAGCGGCCTCCACGAGACCATAGTAGACCTCGTGCTCTGGCGAGCCCGCAAACACACCCGGGGCCAGCCCATCTGGATCCCCCCCATCGAGTGGGGCCAGGCCCTGACGCACGACACCGGCAGCAACGTCACGCGTCGAGGGACCGTACGCCTACGGCGGGCCCAAGCGGAGACGGACCACCCAGCGGACCCGAACCACCCGGAGCAGTGGGAACAGGCCACCGCGCCCAACCGCGACACCGCCCTCCGCGCCGCCGGCCTCCGCACCCCGGACGACGACCTCCCCCCCCCACCTACAGACAGTGACCACCCCCCGCCGGAGGTCTGGGTTACAGTCCTCGAGCGCGGCCACTACTACGTGATAGCCGCTACGGCTACGTCCCCCGGCCCGCAATGGATCATCCAGGGGACAGACACCATGTTCGCCCCGGAGACCGCCCCACCAGGGGCAGTGGGGAACCCCACCACCCAGCACAGGATCCTCAGGGGTGTCCTCCAGCCAGGGGACACGCCCCCAGCCCGCGCCCTGGCCCAAATCACCTCAGGGAAGGCGGGCTACCACCTGGGATTGGCCATGCTCTGCCTAACCCACTGGATCCAGCGCCACTGGGCACCCACGGGGACCGTGCCCTGGGTTTGGGCCATCCCCACCGCCCACACACAAGTCGAGGCAGGCCCGGACACACGACCAAACCCCCCCCCCAGACCGCAGCAGTCCCTCACCTGCGGGTACCACGCCATCCACAGGGTCCTCAACCGCGCGGGTCTTAGCCCAAAGCTAGCATGCCCCCTTCCCACCACTGACCAAGAGGTCCACCAGATACGAAAGCTCGTCTGCGAAATCCTTGCCGCGGCAGCAGAAGACGGCAAGCTTCTCCTCCAAACCGCCCGGCCTACAACTGCCCACGCAAGCGCACGGCAAGCGGACACATACACCGGCACAGCACACCCCCCCGCACAATCCCCGCACATGCCCCCCCCCTCTCGCTGCTCAACCGGAGACCCACACACGCCCACCATCGCGCGCACCCCCGGGCCCCGCGACACGGGCCTCCCCCACCCGCCCGAACACCAGCACACGCCCGCCACACACCCATCCACCGGCCACCCTTCACCGCCCCCCACACTCGACAACCCACACACACCCGCCAAGGGGAGCCCCGCGCCCCGCGGCACGCCCACCCCACCCAGTGGCCCGCCCACGCCCCCCACACACACCCCAGAGGACCCAGGCCCACCCCCCCCGGCCCCTGAATGCAGCCCACGCGAACTGTTCCCCCCCGCGGACACCAACCCACACGACCTCGCACATTGCAGGACCCGGGCCCAGCCGAGCCCAGAAAGAGAAGGCCGCAGCCCCGCGCCTCCCTCCCCCGCCGCTGCCGACCAGATCGGCCCGCCGGGCCGCCAGGTCACGACCGGGCCCCCCCAGCCGCCCGCCCCCAACCTACAACCCGGGGACATGCCCTCCATCCTCCCCGCCGTGGCCGCAGCAGAAGCCGCCGCCCGCAAGCCCGCCCGCATCACAGCCCAACCCGCGTCCACCACCTCCTCCTCGTCCTCAGCCTCGTCCACCTCCTCCACCTCATCCTCCGACCCCCCCCTCCCCGCCAAACTCATCCTCAAGGCCACGGCGAAAGCCAAAGCCGCGGCCGCACGCACCGACCCCCCAACCCCCACACAGGCGACTCAGGCACCCCGGCAACCCACCGGGACGACCCCCGACCCGACATCGGCGCCCTCACACCTCCGGACAGAGGTACTCCTCAACCTGGAACCGGACCCCAACCCCAAACCCGACCCCAAACCCAAACCGGACCCCAACCCCGAACCCGACCCCAAACCCAAGCCGGCGCCGACGCGACCACACACAACACCGCATACGCAACGACACAAAACCACCCGATACCACCCCCGCCCGGGCCTTCGCCCAAGCCAGGACCCCCCACCCACCGCAACCCGCGCCCCCCTCCCGCCGGCACCCACCACCACCGCGGAGACGGCCACCCAGCACGACCCCGTCCAGGCCCTCGTCCACATCCCCGTCACCAAGCGCCCCGTCATCCATCCCCCACAAACCACCACCACCGCCGGCCAAACCGACCCAGGGACGTGGGACCCCTCAACCATCGTCACCGTCAAGCCCGGCCCCCAACCCTTCCCCCATGCCCACCACATAGTGCAGCCCCGGGGACTGCCCACGATGCCCAACCCCCCACCCCCACAAGGGGGACCGGAAAACCCACAAGGACTCCATGGGCCATACCCGCAACACCAACCCCACCACTACCCACACCACCAACACCAGCGGCCCCACCACCACCACTACCAACACCACCCCCACCACTACCACTGCCCACCGCCCTACCCAACCGGGCCACAACCCCCCGTACACGAACAGCACCAGCGGACAGGATGGCAGCCACCGAGCGCCCCGCCCGCATACCCCACCTACCACCAGGAACCACCCCCCCCGTACCAACCACCACCCCCGTACCAGCCGTACCCCCGCGGCCACCATCCGATGGCCGAAGGGGCCCCATGGACGACGGGGGACCTCCCCCCCCAGGAGGCACCGCGTGAGGCCCCGTACCCCCCCGGCCACCATCCGATGGCCGAAGGGGCCCCATGGACGACAGGGGACCTCCCCGCCCAAGCGGCACCGCGCGAGGCCCCCCAGAGGCCGCCGACGCTTCCGGACTGGCCCGACTCGAGCGACGGGGGCCGGTCCCGCAAACGGCGGCGCTCCCGCTCCCCCCCCGCACGGTACACTCGCCCACGGCGCCCGCACTCCCACCGCGCCTCAACCACCCACTCGCGCCGCTCCCGCTCCCCCAGGTACCACCACGACCCCCAGGGACCCCGCTCCCGTCGCTCCCGCTCCCCCGGGCACCACCACGAGCGCCACCGCCGCCCCATGTCCCCCTCCCCCTCTCCCCACCGGCCACCCAGCCCCCGCCACCACCACTCCCGCCCCCCCCGACGCAGCCAGGCACGCCACTGCCGCCCCAAGTCCACCTCCCCCTCCCCCCCCACGCCCCGCCGGGCTCCCCGTTCCCCCCGCCACCCGTACCCATCCACCACCCCCAGCCCCCGCCACCACCACTCCCGCTCCCCCGGACGCCACCGAGCGCGCCACCGCCGCCCCATGTCCACCTCCCCCTCCCGCTCCCCCCTCCGCCCGTACCCGTCCTCCACCCCCAGCCCCCGCCGCCGCCGCTCCCGCTCCCCCAGGCACCGCCACCCCCGCCACCACCGCAGGTCCACGTCTTCCCCCCGCCGCTCCAGGACCCCGGGCACGGACCCCTCCCCCCCCCGGGCCCCCGCCTACCTCGCCTGGTGGTCTCCCCCCGCTCTGCAGGAGCTCCGCCGCTGGGTGAAATGGGCTGGAGGAGCGGGAAGGCACGAAGGGGTGCACATGGTGCATACCTTCGAGGAGGTGCGCACCCGCACCCCCGCAAACCCCAACGAGGCCGCCCCGGAGGCCATCATGCCGCAAGCGGCATGGGAGGCCCTCCTCCGCGATGCGGTCCAGGGCCTCCGCCCCCCCTACACCCCCCAAGCCCTCCGCCAGTGGCTCCAGGCCACCCACCCCCAAGCCTGGGCCACCGGCGCCCCCTCCCCACCCCGCCCCTCCCGCCACCACCACACCAGGAAGGGGCAGGACAAGGGCAAGGGAAGGGCAAGGGGCACCAAGGACCACACAGGCAAGAGGGCACGGAAGGGCCCCAAGTGAGGGCAGGCACACGCAGGGACAGGGCGCCGGAAGCGACACCACATGGGGGCAGGACACCACCCAAGAACCAGGAAGGAGCGGGAACGGGGACCAAGACACGGAGGAAAAGGGCACCACGGCAGGTACCACCAACCACACCCAGGAAGGGCACACCACGACGGGGAGACCAGCGACGCCCCAGCCCCACCAAACACCCCAACACACACCACGGAAGCAAACATCGGACGCCATACGGATCACACCAGCGCACGCCCACCGGCCACCGGAAACCACACGGAGAACGGAGGGCACACCTACACGGGGAGAACGGGCCACACCCACAGAGGAAGCCGCAGGGAACGCCGCCGCACGGCGCACCACCACGCCCTCACCGCCAGGCGACGACCCCGACCACCACGAAGGCCACCTCACAGGCACCGGAAGAGGACGAAAGCACGGCCGCGGCACCCACGACTACGGACCGAAACCCCCAGAGGACACGGGACCAAGGCACAGGCCCCCAGGGAGGGCAACTCCACGGACCGTCACGCGACCACACCATGGGCTATAAGGGCCGGGCTGCGTTACCGTCGCGGTTTGACGCAGAGTATTGCTAAGCACTTGGATTGGCGGCCGGGGGCTTGATCTCGGCTGGTCTCACGTCCGTGAGGGCGTCCGTCACCAACCTGTTGCGTCCAGTGGAGGAATGGCACTGCGGCGGCACACCGATCCCGTCCATGATGAATATCGAGCGCCGCAAGGGGAAGTGCAAGGCTGTGATCGATCGCGAAGGCCTTGGTGCTGCTGGACGGTACCCCCTTCAAGGCCATCTCCGAGCGCCGTGAAGACTGGAAGTGCCAAGATTACTACCGGTGCCCCGGACCCCTGCAATTCAGCACCGGAGATATGGACATCCCCCTGACCCTGAAGTATGAGCTCATCCCTGCCGGCGGCACCGACCCGGACCCTGCCAGCGCAGCCGAGCTGCAGTGAAAGCCTTTCGCCACTCCAACAGCGATCGGAAGCCACCTCCACCGTCCGACTCCTGATTTCTGTTTGTCTGCGTTGGAGAAGGAACGCCTTTCCTACACCCCGAGTACGCCTGCCTGTCTGCGAGGCCCGGTGAAGATTGAGTCCATGGGTGAGAGTCAGCGTGCACGCCCCAAGGACACCGTGATCATTCAGCAGAATTTCCCGAAGACCTAACCGACCCACACAGGCCAGGCTGACCTCCACTGACCCACCGCGGCACCACGCGAGACCACGGTACACCGCACCACAGCGCGCCACAGAGCAACGCACCACAGCACGACGCGACGCGACGCGGCACAGAGCGGCACAGCACGACACAACTGACCCTAACCTGAGGGACTAACCGAAGCCAGCCACCGCACACCCGGGAAGGCGCCGCGCCACCACGCCACACACCAGCACCACAGGCCACACACGGGGCCACAGCGCGCCAGGCGACAACGCTGACGGACCACCCAGAAGATTACAGCCGGCACCGCAGAGGGGTAAGGACACGAACAACCCCAGCCCCCTAACCCAAAACCACAAGCAGCCGCCTGGCGCAGCCGCCCAGCCGGCAGAGCCAGGACCTAACCGGGCAAGAAGGGGCGCCGAGCCCACCGTGTACAAAGCCCACCCGACCCATGGGGCCGGAACATGGCCACACAGAACGCAACTGAAGACAGCAGCCCGGAAGACAACACTGAATGCAGGCCAGTGCGTGCGCCAGCCCAGGGAAGGCAGAGGGAGGAACAGGCAAGCCCCCCCCCCCAAAAAAAAAAGGAGGGGAGAAGGGGAAAAGGCACGAAAACAGCCCACAGCCGCCAAACCGCCCGCCAACACCACCACAGGCGGCCAAGCCCCCCCCCAGAAGGCAAAAAAAAAAAAAAAAAAAAAGGGGATTCCCACAGAGGCACAGGGGGACCACCCACCCAAAACCGGCAACAGCAAGCCAGTAACAGCGGACCACGGGGAAAAGGGACGCGGAAAAAAAAAAAAAAAAAAAAGAGAGCCACCAGCCCAGCCCGAAAGAAAGGGGATGGAGGGACAGGGACCACAAAGCCCAGAAGCAAAAAAAAAAAAAATGAAAAAACCAAAGCGCAAAAAAAAAAAAAAACACACCCCGACAACCCAGCCAAGACGGGCTGGGCACAGGCGAGACCCGGGCCCAGCACACACGCCCACACAGCGCGCCGGAACCGGAAACGGCGGGGGGCAAGCGGGGCGCCCACGAAACCACACACGTCCCAAAAGCAGGCCGAAACCGGAGCCCAACCACGAACACCACAAACAGCCGACACTAGAGGGACAACACCACGAACCGTGCCCAAAAACACCCACCCAAGACCCCAGCCAGGACTGGCGGGGTTAACAAAACCCGCACCCAACCGCCAACCGGACCCAAACACAAACGCCACACAACAGTAGGAAACCCAGTGCCCACAGCCCGGGCACTGAGGCAGCCCGTGCCATGCAGGTGACCCGGCCAAACGAGATCCGGAGCCCGGGGGTAAGGCTGCATCCTAAGGCCTGCGCTGCTTTGGGACTCGAGGCGGAGCGTGCGACACCCAAGCGCCTCGGAACCCTAGTACCAGGAACGTGCATGCACGCCTTGGGAACGGGATACGCCAGGAAGTCCGGTGAACCCCTAGGGTTCCGCCCAAAGGAGGGGACGTGCTCAAGCACGGGGGCACAGCCTCCCGGCGAGACAAGCATGTCACGCTGGCGGCGATCAGCCCTCCCGGCGAAGCCCGGGGCCGCTTTGTTGGGGGCTAACAGTCAGGTCTAGCGGGATGTAAGCCGCCTCTCCTCTTCACGCGCGGAGCCTCTTCCTGTTCGTCACAGGGGCGACGCCAGGGGGAACCATGGGGCGCCTCTCCACGACCCAGTGCACCTACCTACCTGAGGCTCGATGAGACTCTTGCCTCCAAGACTAAAGCTAGGGACTGAACCTTACCCTTACCTGCCTAAGCGTATGTGTGAGTGTGCTATTCCTATAGTCCTGAGAGCAAGCCGCAGAAGTGGTGTCCTAATTATACCCAAGTCTGCACGCTTGCTAAACCTGGAGGGTTGTCTTATTGATGCCACGGGGTACGCCCCGGGTCTCCCCTCCCCTAAGCGCCCAATTTCTATGCTGGCGCAAAACCTTGGGGGAATACCCAGCGTACTAATCCAGGTATTTTTTTCCCTACCTATCTGTCTACTACAGGGAGGGTAGGCCAAAAGCTATGAAGGCATGAAAACGCCACTTTGCTAAGTGGCCAAAACGCTGACCTAACCACTGCCACTGCCCACCAACCCGGCTAAAATTGCAGGAAACGGGTGGGACAGTGACACACGCACTACAGGTCCTACACACCCTACAGTGGCACCATCCTGGTGGGCGAGCGCTACTGCAACTGGCTCAAGCCCCCACTCAGGATTACCACTCCTACACTCACGCTCTACTGGGTGGTGTTGAAGAATAAAGTCGTGGGTTCTAATGACCCTCCTGTGAAGAAGACAAGAGAACAGAGCGCTGCTAAGCAACTGTGGCCTAACAGGGACGTCACAACACGTTTCCCTGCTAGGGCTTGGAGGGAAGAGGCGCACAGGCCTTCCACGACCTGCGATGGAGGGGCAAGCCCGACCGCCAAATCGGCTCCACGCACTGGCAAACATGGCTGCAAGCAGACGCGCAGCGCGATGCCATCCGGGGTCTCGGGCCCGCGCCCGCGACACGAGCCCTGGATGCGGCGGCCCCGGGCCGCACACTGGCGCCACACACGGTGCCACTGGCCAACCTGCCCTTCGAACCAGCGGCGTTGGGCGCCATTCGGAAGTCGGTGCCCCTCCCCCCGGCGTGGGGGGCCACAGAGCTGACGAAATGCCCCCTGTGTACGGACAAGTACTACACAAGCGGGGCAATGCTGGAACACCTGGCGTGGCACGCGGTGCACGCTGCGGCCCCGGCGGACGACAAGGAGGCGGCCACCAACATCCTGCAGGGGAGAGCACGGAGGTCCCCATGGCACGCCCCGTACACCCGGCGCCCCCCGCCCCAGGCAGCCGGCCACGCAGACGGAGATGAGGAGGCACCCGGAGCGGCCCCGGGGGCTGGCGGTGCGGCCCCACCAGGGTCCATGTCCATCCCTCCGGGGCTGGCCCCCCTGGCCCCCCTGGCTCCCCCGGTCCCCCGGGCCCCCCTGTGGGCCCCGCTGGGAACGGGCTCAGCGGATGCGGCGCACCCAGATGCCCTGGCTGCGCCGGCGAACCCAGCGGCGATGCCAATGCGGGATAGCTGACTCCAGGAGGACATGGCGGGCGACGCCCTGTGGCTGCTCTCGTGGAACCTGCGCAACGGCCTCGTGCCGCCAGACCGGTCCCTCCGGGACACACTCCGGCGGCGCCGGGGGCCGGCGGCCTGCACCGACAAGGAGCACCTCATCACCGGCATGCTGCCCCAGGAGGGGGGCTTTGCCATCATGCTCCAGGAAACGGGGATCGCCACCCAGGCGCAGGAGATGCACGTGACCGCGGCGCTCCGGGACAAGGGGTACACCGCCTTCTTCAGCAGCCGGCTGGCGGAGACGGGAGCCACCTCCACCTCGAGAGGGGGGGGCCTCCTCACCGCGGTCAGCAGCAAGTACGTGGCGGAGCACGAGGTGCTCAGTTTCACGGAAATTGTCCCCGGGAAGGCCGCGGCCCTGGAGATCCGCACGGACGGAGGAGGCCTCACCCTCATCAACGTCCACGGGCCGCAAGCAGGCTGCTCCCCGTGGGCGGGACGGGCGGCGTTCTGGGCCGACATACAAATGTATGCCACGGCACGCAGCCTCGGCGGGAGGCACCCGGTGGTCATCGCCGGCGACACCAACATCTACATGGATGTGCCCGCCAACCCGGCCACGGAGCATTTCCGAGCGGGCTGGGAGGCCTGCGGTTTCCGAAGGGCCGCGGCAGGCGGCGAGGAGGACATGACCCCCACGCTCCACCCGTCCTGGCACAGGGTGGACACCTTCCTGGTCAACGAGCCCCTCCTGCCGTGGTCCCTGCGGGAAAGCGTCTGGGCTCGCGGCATGGCACACCCCCAGGTGGTCGGCTCGGACCACCTCCCGGTCTGCCTGGCCCTGCCGGGTCTCCTCAGCGCAGCGGGGCGCGCGGCGATGCCCACCCCCTACAGCCACACGGAGAGCCGCCTCCTCCCGTACGACGCCGAGGCCGCACCCGTCCAACACTGCCTGTGGGCGGCGGTCACCGGCGCGCAGGATGAACCCTCCCTGGCGCCCTGGCTGGGTCCCGCAGAGCAGCACGACTACGGGTCCATGCCCGCGGCCGCGGTGGACAAGGTGTTCGAACACCTCCACGCGACGCATGACGCCCTGGCGCGTGTGCTGGGACGCCCGCAGCTGTCCCTGGCGGGGACGGACCCGGCGGAGGGGGACCTCCCGGAGAGCGGAAAGCAGCTCTAGGCAGCGGTCCTCCGCTATGACACCCTGGCAGCCCGCGCGCCAGCAGCGTACCAGGCGGACGCTGCCAGGCATGGCATCCGGTCCGAGGCGGCGCTCCGGCTCACGGAGGAGCTGCAGGGTGTGTCGCCCGGGGCCCGCCCGACCACACAGGGCCAGCTACAGGAGGAGCTGGAGAGGCAAGCAGCCGCCCTCGAGGAGGACATTCGCCAGCTCCGCGCCCTCCTGGCGGCAGACCGCAAGCGCGCCATCAAGGACTTCTGGCGCCGCCACGCCCCCGACATCGCCCAGCGATGGAAAGCCGTGCGGGGAGCCATAGAGGTAGAGGCCCCGGGCCCGTCAGGCCTCTGGAACGTGCGGGTCCCCAACACCCAAACGCTCCTCACGGAGGCCCACGACGTGATGTTCGCAGTTTGCGCCTTCTGGCGCGAACTGCATGACAAACGCCTGGTGGACCTCCCAGGCTTCAAGGCAGTCCTCAGCCGCCACGTCCCCCGGGTCCCTGAGGGGGCCTGGACACAGGTCCAGCAGTACTCCATGCAGGACCTGAAGTGCGCCCTGGACAAGGCCGACGGCAAGGCCCCAGGTCCCAACCACGTGGAGGCCCGTTTCATCAAGGCCCTCCCAGCACCCGTACAGTGGCTCCTGGTCCATTCCTACCGGGCCATCCTCCGCGGCGCCCCGCCGCCGATGCACTGGAGGGACGCGCACATCTGGCTCAGCCCCAAGGTACCGGGCTCTGCCAGACTGGACGACTACAGGCCCATAGCCCTGGGCCAGCTGGACATGAAGCTGCTCACGGGCCCCCTCACCCAGCGCATCTCGGAAGTGCTCACACGGCACGGAGTGGTCAGCGACTGGCAGCAGGGGGCCCTCCCTGGCTCCAACACAGGCCCCCCGCTGTTTATGGCACAGCGGCAGCTCCAGCGGGGAAGGCCCAACTACGTCTTCTCCTCTGACGCCCGCAAGGCCTTCAACACCGCCCCACACGGCGCCCTCCACCTCATCCTGCGCCACCTCTCCGTGCCGCCGGACGTCATCGACCTCCTGCTCTTCCTCCACACGTGCGCCAGGCTGCGCATCGTCACAGCACACGGGCTAACGCAGCCCGTCTACATGCTACGCGGCGTCCGGCAGGGCAACCCCGAGAGCCCCCTGCTGTACGCGCTACTCCTGGAGCCCCTGCTCAGTGCACAGGGGCACCGCCTGCGCCCGCCGGGAGGGGCCGAGCACGGCCTCATCCAGGCCTATATCGACGACCTGCTGGTGGTGGCCCACACGCTGCAGCACTTCGTCGAGGGCGTGGAGGCGGTGGCCGCGTACCTGGGGATGATGGGCATGGAGCTCAACCCCCGCAAGTGCGCCATGGCCACCACGGAGGGGGTCCCGGGCCTGCAGCTGCGCCTCTGCCCCCACCTGGAAAACCCGTGGCACTGGGTACCAGCGGCGGACTCCGTCCCCTACCTGGGACTCCAGCTGCAGCCGGACGGGGAGTTCTCCCTGCAGCCCAAGCACCGGCTACGCCTGGCGGCGGTGCACCACTGGTGCCTTAACACCCTCGCGCCACCGAAAGTGGTGCAGGACGTCATCCTGGCGATCCTCGGGGGGGTGACGCAGTACGTCACCCCTTTCATCGCCGACGACTCCGACACTGCACGCCACCTGGACCACATCACGGTCCAGGTCGCGAAGGACAGGGCGCGGTACGCCTTCGACGCCTCGCGGGACAGCCTGCAGGATGACCGGACCCTGGGGCTCACGCGGGTGCCCACGCGGTGCCAGCAGGCAGCGGTGGCCCTCGTGGGTACACTCGTCCACCACCGCTCAACCTCCGTGCGCGCCGAGGTCACCAAGATGTTCTGGGAGTTAGCCGGCGCGCACGAAATATGTCCCGAGGTGCACTACCCCGTCCCGGAGTTCGCAACTCTGGCGGGAGGCGACTGGGTCCACCGCATACCCCGGGCCCTGGCCGCCCTGGGAGTGGGGCTGTACAACCCCATCGCGTGCCCCAGGGCGGCCCATGTCCAACTACAGTCCCCGCCGGGCAACATCGTCACGCTGCGCACCGCCAAGCTGCGACACCGCGACACGTGCCGCCTGACGGTGCCGCACACAACGCCGTGGCATGGGCACCACGGGCCACGCCACCCCTTCCCCGACAACGACGATCCGTGGCAGACGGCGGTGCGGGAGTGCCTCAACCAATGCGCCGATGAGCACCTCCACTATTGCCGCCGTGAGCAGGAGCCCACCAACCACCCCGGGTGGCGCGACGCCCTGGCCCACCTCTTCCACACCACCGGCACACGGGACCCCCGCCTGAGGCTCCTCCACACCACGAGGGCTAAGCAGGACGCCCACACCGGCCCACGGGTGACCCCGGACGGCCTGCACCTCCACGTCGGCGGCTACCGCCGCCGGGACGGCCTATCCCCTCCCACGCGGGGGGCGGCGTACCACCCGCCAGCAGCCCTCATGTACATCCTCCGCAACGTACTCGCGGAAAGCGAGCACCAAGAGCCTAACGCGGACGTGGCATGGCCAGAGCCCCTGCGCCCCCGGCCCCACGCGCCGACGCCGTTGTGGTTGGTGACCACGGACGACCAATGCACCCAAGCGACGGGACAAGCGCAGCTCCGGGCCGAGTGGGTAATAGTGCAGGTGGGGGCAGGCCAGCCCGAACCCCGTGGGCTCCCCCGTGGCACCGCCCTGCTGGTGGCTACGGGGGTGCCGCACGACCCACACATGGCGGTACACGCGTTGGAGGACCAGCTGGAGGACACGGGACACATGGTGGTGCACCAGCGCGGGGGCCCGGCGTGGCTCAAGGAACATGTGACGGCACTTCGGTCCTGGGCAAGCACGATAGCGGGAGCGGAGATCCGGCTGCACGACCGGCGGGCGATCAGCCCAGGGGACACCAGGGCGCTGAGCGTGGACCAACTGACCCCCAGCCACCCGGACGTCCGGTGGCACTCCGCCGACCTCAACGCGGGGTGGCTCAGCCCCACCGGATACTACTGGATCCCGGAGGCCTGGGGACACACCTCCTCTGACGCGTCCGGGGGCGGACCCTGCAGACACGCCACCAGCGTCGCTCTCGCCGCCGTCCTCACCCGCACGTGGGCGGTGGCCATCTCGGGCACGGTGCCCGACGGGGAGGGGGTGGCCGCCTCCCTCCCCCCACAATACGGTGCCCACCGACCATGGGTCCACACGGTGGACGCCGAAGTCATCCTCCACCTCCTGCGGCACGCAGATCGCGAGCGGACCACGGGGGTCCCTGCGGGCGCAGCGAAGGTGGTCAACCAGATGCCCCTGAGGTGGCTCCGGGACAGCCTGTACGCGCGAGGGCAACACGCCGGGCACCCGTTCTGGTACGTCCGAGCCACCTCGCACCACAGTGACGCCCTACTGCACAAGGCGGACTGGGCGGCGTCCCAGGACACCGTCCTGCAGAACACGCCCCCGGACCCCGGCCACGCCCAGCTCATTGTCGCCGGCCGTGACGGCCATCTCGATCTACGGCCCCCCACGATTCGGGTGCTCGGCGAGGTCGCGCAACGGGCGCAGACAGACCGTGCGCTGACGCACCGGGGACACACACCTTTTGGCGCGGCCCACGCCATGGCCTATGTCCACGCCCGGGACCTCACCGCGACGGCCACCAACGGCCGGGCGCTGCGGGCCCGAGACGCCACACGCCGGCGCAGCGCAGACTCCGCGTCCGGAAGGAGCGGCTCTCCGGCGTCGCCATCGTCCCACAACCGTGCCTTTTATGCGGCGGCCCGGAGGAGACCCCGGTGCACATGCACGTGGGATGCGCCCACTCACGGCTTCTCTGGCCCCACTACCGCCAGGCGGTACACGAGGCGGCCCGCCACCTCCCACCTGGGGACAAAGCCCTGTGGGTGGCCTCGTGGCGCTCCGCAGGCGCCACATGGACGGAGGTGTTCTGCTCCGGGCTGGTGCCGGAGGACGCGGAGGCGCAGCTCCGCGCCATAGCCCGATAAGACCCGCCGGGAGGGACCTCTGTGGACGATTTCCCCCACCACATGCTCCGGCTGGGGGACTTCGCATGGGAGCTTCGCAACCACCGGCTGGAGCAACTCCTCCGCGAGCCCCAGAGCGCGGCGGCCCGGGCACACCGGTGGCTCACTGCGGCGGAGGGCGACCACCCTCCCCCTCCTCCGCGCCCCGACAAGGACTTCGTAGCCTCCCTCCGTGTCGTGAATGGCACTCTGGAGTGCCCGCCCCAAGAGAGCCCCCACCCGTACCAGGACCTGCCGGGGGGGTTCTCGAGGCACCTGAAAGACGCCCTCTTCCCACCGTGGATCATCGGGCGCGGCTCCATGACCACATGGGAGGCGCGCATCGTGGGTGAGGAGTGGGCGCGCGAGTGGAGCCGGTGGTGCGCCGCCACGCGCGCCCCGGAGACCCCTGCGCAACAATAGGCCGCCATCCCGCTCCAGAGATGGGGGCCGGACACCCGGCCGAGACCCACCATGATCCACAGGGCGGGGCCTGACCACCCGTGGGACGCGGCGACGGGGGAATGGCTGCAGGCGGCCCCTGGGCCGCAAACAAGGTGGACTGGGGACGTGTCCTCACTCGTCAGGACACCCGTCCCGCCCCGCATCGTCCTTCACGCCGCCAACGTACTCCGGGCTACGGAGATACGCACGTGGGGACACGCTGCGGCCACCGTCCGGTGGCACCCCCCAAAGGACGGGGCCGCCCAACTCGCCGTGGCGCACTTCAAAGCTGGGGGGCCGGTATACGACGACGCCCTGTCCCGGCTGGGCGACACCCAGGGGCCCTTGCTCCTCATGCTCCCCACCGGCATTGCAGCCGCGCTGCGCCAGAAGCTAGACGGCTGCGAAGGGCTGCGAGTGGGGTGGGAGGCAGTCGTGGACGGCACCCTGCTGGCCCTCCTCCACAGAGACACCGCGAACGGGTGCCGATGGGATGCGCTGACGCTCCACCTCACCGGGCGCCACGTGTACATGGCGAGCTCCCCCCAGGGGCACCCCCGCCCGGCGCGGGACGACCTCATCGCCGCCTTCCACGACCACGGGATCCTCCCCGACGACACGTGGCAGGAGGTCCAGCGGAAGACGCTTGGCAAGGACTACCGGCGCCGCGTCCGCGCCCGCCTGCTAGAGAACCGGGACCCCCTCCGACAGAGGTGGGACGACCTCTGGCTCCGCCACCTCGACCCTTGGTCGCCGCCCTCCCACCTCCCACACACCTGCCGACTCTGCGGGGAATGTGACACGGTGTCCTCCGCAGCGTCGACAGGCGCCAACAGGTGCGCGCGGTGCGCCCAGGTAGCCGCGTGCCCCTGGCCCGAACCTCCCGCAGGCCCCTGCAGGCGCACAGAGGAGGAGGCCCTGCGCCGGCGCATCGAGGGGGCACACACCCCCTCGCACGAACGAGCGGGTCCCGCGGGCGCTGCCCCTCTGTGGATCCACGTGCACCTGCGGGACCCCACATCCGTTGCGCACCTGTCGCACGTGTTCGCAACCCAACCCCCATCCGCCGCCGCCCTTTGCAGAGCCCGAAGCACCATGCCACCCCGACGGGGGGATGGGCCGGGACACACCAGGGCCCGCCGCAGAGTGCAGGAGGCGGCCGTCCGGGGCCTGGTGGCGGACGCAGTGGCGGAGACACACGAAGCGCACGCTGCCGCACGGTGTGACCTGGCGGGCAGTGCGAGGGCTTTCCTCAACGAGACCGCCCTCCCGGCCGTCCGCGCCCTGAACGGAGCGGGGGCCCCTACGCTGCTCCCGGCAATGCACCGGATCGTGAACGCCGTCCAGCCGGGGCTCATCAGCGCGGAGGCGGCCCTCTACGGGCACTGGATGGAGTGGCGCGAGTCCAATCGGTCGGGCCGGCCCCTGTCCATGGGGGACACCCTGCGGCTGACGGGAGCAGGGTCTGCCATGTCCCTCCGCAGCAGCGCCCCAGCCCTGCTGCACGCCCTCAGGACGCGCTACCCCGGGGACGCGGCCCCATACCTGAACCAGGCGCGGGCCACGTACCCGGGAGGAGTGTCGGAGCTGGATGCGGCGCTCCACCTTCTACACCCACTGGACGAGGACCTGGAGGTGGGCGAGGTCACGGTGTTCGTGGAAGGCGCGGACGAGGCGTCCACCCGCCCCCGGCCGATCAACCCGGTGTACGACGGCACCAGGCCTACCCCCCCGTACGCCATCATCTGCGAGGCGTTCCTCAGGGAGCCCACTTGGTGCCCCGCCCTCCCGCCGGCGACGCACGCGCCCCGCGGCTGGGCTAACCCAGACCTGTCCCCCCCCCTCTCCAGAACCAGGGATGCCCACCACAGGGGGCAGGTCCTCTGGCAAGAGCGCCCTGGCACCCCCCTGCTCCTCCTCGTCGTCGCGACCCGCGGGGGCCCGGGGCGGATCCTGGGGATCACCCCCACCCACCTCTATGGGCCAACACCTGTACCCCGCCCCCCCCTCCCGGCGCCCGCGGCGCGGGACAGAGTACACACCTTCCTGCGAACACAGGAGGTCACCGCCGTTACGGGGGTCCACCTGGTGCGGCTCCTCCCGACACCGCTCGACGACCCCCGGGGGCCCAGGACCCTGGGCCCCGCCCCAGACTGGGAGCTCTGGCGCGACGCGTGGGCCGCGTGGCTCCCCCGCCTCCCCTCCCAGTGCCGGTGGATGGCCGCAGGCCCCCGGCCGTGCGGGGCTGACGCCACAGCCAGCCCCCCACCCCCTCCCCCCCTCCCCCCCGCAGAGCACCACACGGCACTGCCCACGGCACGGCACTGATGCACCAGGAGGTAGTGGGAAGGGCGCGCCTGCCACCACGCATGCCTACCAGGGTAACAGTGATGGCAGACTCCGATGGGTCCCCCCAGCGGGACGACCGCCACCACCGCCGGTCCCGCTCCCGCTCCCCCGCCTCCTCCCCGGAGTGGACGGGGGAGACCCTCGCGGAGCGCGAGGAGCGGAGGCTGGCGGAGGCGGCGGTGCTGGTCGGGCCGCCGCCGCCGGCCCGGGAGCCTGAGCCAACCGAGATGACCGCCTCCGCCGCCCAAGCAGCCAGCCCCGCCGCCCCGCCCCGGGAGGGGACCCCAGACGCGCAGGAAGCGGAGACCGCAGCCCCAGCGAGCCACGCCGCGGCCCCGACCGCGGCCCCCGGCACGCCGCCGACACGGGGGGCAGCCCCGGCGCAGGAACCGGGCGCATCGCCGAGGGCTGCCGCAGCCGCAGACGGGAGCAAGAAGGGCGCGCGAGGGATTGCGACCGCGGCCCCGGCGGGCCGCACCACCGCCTCGGCCGACTACGCCGCGACCCCCAGCACGCCGCGAAAGCGGGGGGCGGACCCCGCACGGGCCACGGGTACCTCGTCTGCGGCCGCCACAGCAGCGAAGGAGAGCGAGGAGGGCGCGCGAGGGGCTGCGGCCGCGACCCCGGCGGGCTGTGACACCGCCTCGACCGGCCACGCCACGACCCCCAGCACGCCGCGAACGCTGGGGACGGACCCCGCACGGGCCACGGGCGCCTCGCCTGCGGCCGCCGCGGCAGCAGAGGAGAACGAGGAGGGCGCGCGAGGGGTTGCGACCGCGGCCCCGGCGGGCCGCGCCACCGCCTCGCCCGGCCACGCCGCGACCCCCAGCACGCCGCGCAAGCGAGGGAAGAACCCCGCACGGGCCACGGACGCCTCGCCGGCGGCCGCCGCAGCAGCAGCAGTGGGCAGGGGGAGCGCGAAGTACCGCGCCCACACCAACCCCACCCACACCCACAACAGCCCCCCCAAGCCGTTCCCCTCCAAGCCCTTCCCCCCGGGGCGGGAACGGCACGTCCACCCCCCGGCGCGCGAGCGCTCGCCGCCGGGCGTCACGCTGCCGCAGCTGCAAAGGCAGCGGGACGCCTGGCGAGTGGTCCAGGAAGGGCGCAGCAGCGGGGGGGAGCAGAGCGCAGGCAGCGGACGGCGCGACTCGGGGCAGGGGGCCGGGAAGGGGCCAGGGCACGGGAAGGGCGCGCAGGGGCACGGGCAGGGAGCCCAGGTGCAGGGGGCAGGGCGAGGGGAGGTGGGAGAGCGGGCGGGCCAGGGCGTGGGGGACGGGAGGCGGGACCCGCGACACGGGCAGGGGGCTGGAAAGGGGCCCAAGGGCAAGGGCAAGGGCGCCGCGGGCCCCAAGGGACAGGCGGGACGGGGCATGGGAGCCCAGGGGGGAGGACGGGACGAAGAGAGGGGGGCAGAGGGCGGGGCGCCCCCGCAGCCGGACGTGCAGCCGGTGAGGTGCATCCCCCCCGGCATCCAACAGATGCCGGCGCACCACACCCACCACCACCACCACTACCACCACCACCACCTCTACAACATCGACCCTGACGCCGGCGAGCTCGTCCCCCCCCAACCCCCACGACCCCAGCACCAGCCAGCCCCCCCCGCGCCGAGGGCGGAGCCGGCGCGGATGGCCTCGGCGGAGGGGGGGCGGGGCGCGGCATCGGCGCCGCAGGCGCAGGGGCAGCGAGGGGGGCCGGCACGGGGGGCAGAGGAGGGCCGGCCATGGTACCGGGACTGGGGCGCGATCCCGGACCCTCTGGGGGAAGAGACCCTCCCCCTGGTGGGGGAGGTGTACGGGTGGTTGTGCTGGGCCAATCAGGGGACCTCCAGGAGGTCGAGGAACCGGCCCTTCGATGCCGTGCTCCTCCGGAGAGACGGAGGAAACCGAGAGGTACCCGCGGGGGGGTGGGCAGCCCCAGAGGACCACGAGAGGGTCCTCAGGTCAGTGATCCGGGCGGCGTGGCCCGACAGGGAGCCGACGTGGCCGGCCTTCCTGGCAGGGGGAGCGGTGCTCCGCATCACGGATGCGGACGCCAACAACTGGCTCCCCCGGGCTTTGCGCAGCGCCCTCGCCCAACGGCGCTACCGCCGGCACAACCCGCCGCCGCCACAGCCCCAGCCCCCACACAAGCGGCGGCGCAGGTGATGGCCCAGACGGCGGGTACGAGAGAGTGAGGGGGGGGGCTGGGCCCCCCGACCCACGCCCCCCCCACCGTACGGCACGACGCAAGAGAGCGTGCCACCTCCCGCGGGAGTGAGTGCGGAGACAACGAGCGCGGGGGGGAACCTGCTGCCCCGCGGCCCGCTAACCACTGACCGCTAACCCTCACGGCCACCCCCGGCCGGCCAGCGCCGCGCAACAACGGCCGGGGGGATGAGGGGCCCCAGCGAGGGCCTGCACGAGGATCCGGCTCTACGTAGAGGGGGGCGGGGGAAGGGCTCGACCCCCCAGCCGATGGCTCGCCCCCGGGGCCAGGACTGCCATGCCGCCCCACCCCCCCCCCGGCCGTCAGGAGGCTTCGCCAGGTGACCAAAGGGCCCCCCCAACTCCCCCCCCCCCTCCCACACAGGCCCGAGAGCGGGCGGGGGGGCGGCCCCCCCAACCCCCCCCCCCGCACCCATCCCAGCTGGGGAGCCACAGGCGCGGCCCTCCGCCCCCCCAGGGCCGGGGGGGGCGCCCCCCCCCCAGAAGGGACGGCGACGCGGTAAGGGGAACGGCGGCTGGACCTGCTCCCGCGAACCCACACCGGCGTGCCGGAGCAACGCGCACAACGGAACAGGAAGGAGGCCGCGCCCCACATGACCCTCCCGTAACCACAGCCCACTCAGGGATGACAGAGGGGGGGTTCAGGTCTGCTGGGGCCCCCGGGGGAGCGGTCCAAGGGCCGCCCCTCACCCCCGCCCACCCCGGGGCGGCACTTCAGCCCCGACCGCACGCGCATGCCGGGAGGGAACGCGCCGGCGACACGGAGGGGGCCAGGATGGCCGCCGCCCGGAAGGAGAGCAGGGAGGCCGCGGCGCGACACTCCCCCCCCCCGCCCCCCCACCGGCCCGCAAGCCGCAGGAGCCCCGGCGCCCGTCCCCCGAGGCAGGGGGGATGGTCCCCCCCCGCCCGAGAGAGGAGCCGGAGTGCGACCCGCCCCCCCCGCCCCAGCCGCCGGCTCCCATGGGGGCCGCGAAGAACCAGCAAGCCCACGCCTGCGCACCGGGACGCCGCACAGATCGTACCCCGAGAAGCCGGGTGAGCACGAACCGGAGTGGTATGGGGGGCCACGCCCCCCATGGACAGCACAACGCCAGTGACGCCCGCTTTGTTGCCTGCCCAGGGAAGGCAGAGGGACGGAATGAGGCAGAGCGACCCCCCGCCCTACAGGCCCCGGCCCGGCCGCCCAACCGGGGGGGTACGGCGCACGCCCCCCCCCCTCCCCCCCCAGCCCGCCCCCCAGCATATGAACGCCACGGACCCGCCCCGCGGCGCGCAGCCCCCACAGGGACAGAGCAGGGCCCCCACACCCGCACGCCCGCGCCCACAACACGTGGATCGCGGGCTCGACAGCCCGCCCAGTGGACGGGCAGTCGGGGGAGGGGGAGCGCATGACCCCAGACGCCCCACGCCACGGTAGAAGGCACCCCCCCGGGGGACGCCCTGCCGCCACCCCCACAACCCCAAGCCAAGTAGGGGGGAACCGGGACTGGACCGACCCCCCCCAAGCATGCCAGACGGAGCAAGGGACCGGGGCAGGACACGCGGAGGGGCACGGACAACGTGGAACGGCCCTACCAGCGCCCAGTGCCGGGACCACGCGAGATGCGCACGCCACACCACCCAGCGGGCGGGGGAGCGGACACCGCGAGAGCGCGAGCGCACACACACGAAAGAGACACGCGGGGACTACCGGAAGGGCAACCGGACCGAGCGCGCGGAACGCACAGACCGTGTGGAATGGCGTACCAGCGAGCGAGGGTAAGGGACACCCGGACGGGACGGCCCGCCACACGCAGCGCGGAACACGCGGGGCGGGGAGGGGGAAACGAGAGAGACACGACGCCAGGTACCCCCCGAACCGGCCGCGAGCGCCGCGCACACACAGACGGGGCACTGCACCCGCCAAGGCAGTAGTGGCGCACAGCGCCAGCGCCCCAACCCCTAGGCTAGGCAGCCTCCGCGCCAGCCCAAGGGGGTCCCACTGGCGACAAGCCAGTAGCACGGGCCCGGCGGCGCGGGCGCCCCGGGCGACCACGCATTAGGGGGGCGACGCAGTGGGTAAGCGCCCGCAGCCACGGCTGCGAATTGATGCACTGACCGGGGAGTGGCGAAACGGGGAAGCCGGGGAAGGACGGGGTTCCGAGCTCTGTGAACCCGGGGGACTCCGCCACCAGGCAGGAGGTGCGTCTTTGAGGGCCCCCCACTAGGACCCGGTGGGGAGGATATCACCTGGCCCGACCAGGTGGCCCCCCGGGGCAGAAAGGCGTCTAGTACCCGCAAAATCAAACCTCAAGCCTCAAACCTCACATGCCCCCTATCCAGAGGACACCCATTCATCTGTGGGTGAATGGGTCCAAGAGCAACAGGTGAAGGTGGACAAGGCCAAGGCTATGCTCCAGAGACTGAGGGAGCGTCAGTGGAACAAGAAGAACAAGCACCGAGTACCGGCCACCTACCAAGAGGGGGACTGGTTGCTGGTGCAGCACAGACGGCTACCCGCCTGGCCACGCTCTACCAGCGACGACCCATACTCCGGGCCCTACAAGATTCTATCTGTGGATGGACACCGTATCACCGCGCGGTGTTCTCCCTGTCTAGGGGGGACCCTGGTGTGCGCTGCTCAACATCTGAAGCGCTACTATGACCCTGAAGACCTCTGTGGGGAAGAGTGGGAGCTTAACGACGAGGAGATCGGCGCCCTAGACTTACAAGGGGCTGCCAGCCCTATGGAAGTTGAAGGGGAACTCCCCGACATGAACGCCGAGGAGATGGCTAAAGAGGGCTTCTACCTAGAAAGTCTGTCGTACGCGACCGCTACCGCCAGGGTTGGCGCTTCCTCACCCTCTGGGAAGGGTTTGGAGTCAAAGAGGCCACCTGGGAGCCCTTCTCTGCGTTTGTTCTACCTGAGGGGCGCCTAAACTCAGTTCTGGTTGACTACTTGTCCCAGAACAACCTCGGTGAGTTGCTGAGGCTCGCTGAGACTCTTGCCTCCAAGACTAAAGCTAGGGACTGAACCTTACCCTTACCTGCCTAAGCGTATGTGTGAGTGTGCTATTCCTAAGGTCCTGAGAGCAAGCCGCAGAAGTGGTGTCCTAATTATACCCAAGTCTGCACGCTTGCTAAACCTGGAGGGTTGTCTTATTGATGCCACGGGGTACGCCCCGGGTCTCCCCTCCCCTAAGCGCCCAATTTCTATGCTGGCGCAAAACCTTGGGGGAATACCCAGCGTACTAATCCAGGTATTTTTTTCCCTACCTATCTGTCTACTACAGGGAGGGTAGGCCAAAAGCTATGAAGGCATGAAAACGCCACTTTGCTAAGTGGCCAAAACGCTGACCTAACCACTGCCACTGCCCACCAACCCTGCTAAAATTGCAGGAAACGGGTGGGACAGTGACACACGCACTACAGGTCCTACACACCCTACAGTGGCACCATCCTGGTGGGCGAGCGCTACTGCAACTGGCTCAAGCCCCCACTCAGGATTACCACTCCTACACTCACGCTCTACTGGGTGGTGTTGAAGAATAAAGTCGTGGGTCCTAATGACCCTCCTGTGAAGAAGACAAGAGAACAGAGCGCTGCTAAGCAACTGTGGCCTAACAGGGACGTCACAACACGTTTCCCTGCTAGGGCTTGGAGGGAAGAAACGCACAGGTGGCGTGCACAGCGTGGATGTCGATAAAGTCGAACTGCCCTCGCCACTCCTGGCTGAGGCGCAGTTGATTGATTGTGGGATCAGCGCCCTTGTTTAGCAGGGCAAGAAAAAAAGGGACGCTGCTGCACCAATCACCCTACCTGCCCACCTGTAAAGCAAAGGCCAATGAAGGGGTGTTTGCGACTGAGGAACCAAGCCACACTCCACGCATTATACGCTTCTCAGTGTGACCTATAATACGCTGTCCTCAAACACCCCTGTCAAGCAAGCAAGCGTTAAGAGACTCCTCAGGTTCTCTTAAAGAACGTACCGAGGAGCCCCTGGGTAACCTAAACAAGGTTTACCGTGCGCATTTCGCGTGGCCTACCCTTTGATGCGTGTGTGAATGCACGAGCATGCACAAGGGTACTGTCAACCTTTCTTTTTCTCCTAATCTTACCAACGATCACGAACTCCACCAGGGGGTGGCCCCACCTGGGCTTACCAACCTTGCCTACCGCTGGAGAGTGAAGCAAGGAGAGGAGGACAACGAGGCGCAAGCGCAAAACGTCGCTATGCACTTGTGTGTATGTCTAATCACCCTGATCTTACCTCTAATCATCTGCATTCTTTCTAATCTCTCGCTCTGTCGTGTTGTATCGTGCTACCAGGCTTCAAAACGACGACACATGGCGAACACTGTGCGTCGGGCGAACAGAACGAGCACACCTGCAGTTTATACCTGATTCATTGAAGTCATATTCTTATTTTTCGAATTCTTGATTTTTGGTTGATTCTGGCAGTGTGGCTGGAATCTTTAATCACATCTTTTAGTGTGTGTCTCGTCATTTTCCTGTTAACGTGAGACATCCGTTTATAATCTCATCATTCCTTTATTTTCCGGCGCTTCGCTAAGAGCCGCTCCTGCGCGCCGCCTTTTTCTGCGTAAGAATTTCTTGATTTAAAAAATCAAGAGATGACTGCAAATTTCATAAAAATGTGCATCTGATGCACAATTGGATTGTGTCCAGGTGTGTGCCTTCAGAAAAATTCTAGGCCGTCATTTGACGGATTTAGGTGTTGTCGCTTCGCGCTTGCGTGGATTCGTCCCTCATTCTCCCATTCCTCTGTTGTACAGACCTCCTCGCAAAGCCTCGTTGAGTAGGCCGCTGTTCTGGCCGAAAAGCAGCAGCAGGAGACTGAACCAGAATCAAGACCCCTCCAAGGGGCAATTCTAATTAAATCAGCGCACCCTCGCCCCAGTACCAGGACAGGTGCCCCAACAGGTTCCATGAGACTTGGGCCGAGCGTCCTATGAGAGTCTGGCGTTGGGTTGTGTTACGCTGCAGCTTGGAGGGGGGGATGCACATGCATATCGTCTTGCCATGCCCTACTCTAACCCCACCAAGCCACAGGAACCCCGGCAGCGCCAAGAGCGCTGAGTTTTCTGTTGGAGTTTGTCATCAACAATGCAGCAAGAGCCGCTGGCCATGGTAAAGCGCTCTTTTCCAGTGTTAGGGAAGCTATAGGTATTTTAAAGTAGATGTGGAAACCAAGGAAAGGCGAAGAAAAAATCCCTTTTTCCTGAAAGTGCGACAGTGGTGGCCACCACAGCACAAGGGGGGAGTAAGAAAAAGTGCTTTTCCAATGCTTTAGGGTATACGTTAGTTGTATTAGAGGTGCTCTAAGCACACAGGCATTTCTATCTTAGTATTGGCCCAACCAAAAGGGGTGATAACACATTTTGACCTATGGAACCAAACACTAAATTAGGATATGGTGTGGACCCCTTTATCCCCAAGCTATAGGCACTAAAACATCTTTTCCTCGGTTGCTGAGACACTGATATACTGAAGGCAGAGCCTATGAATTTGTCTATGTTTTCTCATGAATTCTTAGCTATCCTAGTGGTATGCACCCTAGGGGGCTGGGGCACCTCTTTTTGAGAGGTCCTGGGTTCAATACCCAGTCAGCCTAGCTAAGTAGGAATATCCCATGTGACATGGCAGTGACCTCATCGCCACATGCCATGCCACCTCAGCACCTATGGGACCCAAAAGGAAAGAGTGCACATCTCAACATGGCACTGTGGATGAGAGTGAGCCCTTGGGGCAGTTTTCCTATCAGTTTTTCTCAAACATGTAAAATATTTCATCCTGAATTGCAATGTATGCTAATTGCTGTGGTCTATTGTTGATAGTTGTTTTTATCGAACTCTTTGTGACTGCAGCCCTTTATGCTTTGATCCTGATTTTCTTCTACTTGCTTATCTCTGGCTTGAATTATCCTGGATTGGTTGTATTTCAGCAAATAAAACATTTTTCTCATCAAAAACAAGCAGCAGGAAACCCTGCACCAGCAGCAAGCAGCAGGAGAGGCACAACAAACACACAGTGTTGAAATCACTATAAAACCTTCTGGGAGTGCCCCGCCCTAACGGCGAGATAGTCCTGATCATTGATGCCAGTGATGTAGGGGGGGGTGGAACAATCTACCAATGGCAAGAGCTTAACCCCGCTGAACTAACCCACTGCCATTATCGTACTAGTGGACTGAACCGTGATGGCTCGCGGGAACATGACTATCCTACCAGTGAGTGGTGGCTGGTGCCACTAGGACACTGGAATTGGAAATGGAACCAAGCGCGTTCTAATTACAGCACCTATGACCAGGAACTCCTGGCCGGTATGTTGGTGCTTTCGTCACAATCCCGACTCCTGCGATCTAATCCTATTGTCTGGCTATGTGACCAGGAACCTGTGAAGTCTTTACAGAAGTGCCCACCGCCAGAGAAAGCAAAACTAAAGCGGTGGTGGACTTACCTGAGCCAGTTCAGGCTGACAGTTCATCATATCCCCGGTATAAAAAATGAACTGTCTGACTATATATCGCGCAATAACTTCGATGCGCTTATAGGTGAGAGCTCTGAGGCGCTCGCCAAAGAGGCTCTCCAGCGTATGGATGTCCAGCTTCACCTGTCCATGCGCACTGCTGGAATCTTGGAGGGTTGGAGTCTAACCGACTATCAGTCAGAGTACAAAGAAATTCTCCAAACCCTCAGCACTGGTCTCCAACCCCGTGTCATTGACGGGCACCAGTGGTATAAAAACAATCAGTACCTCTTCTACGAGGACCGGATTGTTGTGCCTGAAGCCGAACTGGATGGGTGCCTACAGTCGTCCCATCTCAGTTCTGGTCACACTGGCGCTAATCGCTCAGTGGACTTCTTCCGTGAGTGTTTCTACTCTAGTCGAACCCTGACTGAACTGAGGTCGCGTATGCAGACCATTGTGGATGCTTGTGGCTGTCATGCCAGCAAGCAGAGCAACAGTACGGATAGGGGCCTGATTTCCAGCTTACCCATACCCTATTGTGCTAACTCTCTTCTCTATGTGGATTTCATCCACGGCCTACCACGCTTCGGCGGCTATGATAGTTGCCTAGTGATCACCTGTGGCCTATCTCGCTTCACCTGTGTGTTTCCTTGCAATAAGAAAATCACAGGTGAGCAGACTGTGAAAATGTTGGTCGAACAATGGTTCGAACCCTAGGGAGCACCTAAGCAGGTGTACTCTGATGAGGATGTACGCATACGCAGAGACACGGGGTGGTACAAATGAGTGCTAAATGCCCTCAACGTGGAGGTAACCACAGGTGTGCCCTATACCCACACGTCTAACCCTCTCTGTGAGAGACAGAACCGTGTGGTGGAGCAAAACTTAAGAATCCTGATGAAACGGGAGCGTACCAAGGACTGGGTATGCCTAGTACCCTGGGCAGTGCTGACCATGAACTCACAGCGGAGCTACTCTACGGGTTTCACCCCCCACGAACTGTTCCATGGAGGATGACCTGCATGGTTCTTCAAAACCCCCTTTCCTGAGGACTTCAAGAGCTCTGTGGGAGATCGGCTGGAACACAAGCAGTCTCTGGCTAACCAGGCTGGGACTAACCTGAGACACATTCGTGACCGTGAACTGAGCCGACGGAACCGCCTATGGCGACCTGCCAGCTTCAAGGTTGGTGACCTTGTTTTGGTTCACCATTCACGCCTACCCTCCTGGCCACGTAACTGCCTACAGGACCCTTTTTTTGGACCCTATCGTATCATCAGGATAGATGGATCCAGGATCCATGTCAGCTGCAGTCCACGTCTAGGTGGTGAACTGCTGTGTGCACCTAAACAGTTGAGGCACTATCACTCCCCTGACGATTTGTCTTGGCATGAGTGGCGCCTCAGCGACAGTGAGGTCGAGCGTGTAGACCTGGAGAACGCTGCCAGTCCAGAGGAGGCAGACGAACTCGAAGAGATGACTGCCGATGAGATGGCAGTCGATGGATACTACGTGGTTGCAGGTATTGCTCGCCACGAGTATAAATAGGGCTGGAAATTCCTAATCCTGTGGGATGGCTATGGGTTATCTGAGGCGACCTGGGAACCTATGTCAGCCTTCATACAACCAGATGGGAGTATCAACCCCATCTTCCGCTCCTATCTCGTTGAGAACAACGAAGGGCAGCTATTAACCCGTGCTGAGACTCTTTCCCAGCGTAAAAGAAAAAACTAATTTCCCTGTGTCAGTCTACTGACTGTGTTCTAACCTCACAGGTGCAGTTAGCACTCTTGTGCAGACGTGCCTGTGTATGGGTGTAAGAGCAGCTGTCACAGTTGCCCAGCATTGCATCGCAGGACAGGACCGTTAGCCCCCCGTGACAACCCCTCCCTGGCCGAAGGCCATTGGTTTTTCACAGACTACTGCTTACTGAGCACTGCACTGACCCTGTCTGTGCCCTGCAGACCCATGCCTATGGTTTCCAGCGTGGACCAGGTGGCCGCTTATCAGGTTTGCAGCCACCCAGCGAGTGTATGCCTTGTTGACCATGTGTTGCATGGGGACTGCCCTGATGTAATGACCTTGGGGAGCCAACGAAGAACGGTGGCTTACTACACCAGGGGGGAATGACAAGCAAGGTGTTATGAGGCACGGTGTGTCTTCCCTCCTTGGGGACAAGCGAGCCCACAGTTAGGACCCCTGACTGGTCCAGACCCATGGGGTTCGACCCTTCCTTATAGGGTTTACCATACCCCTATGTGTGCTACGTATGTCTGTGTGTGTCTCACTTCTCTCCCCGGCGTGTCTCCCGGACACCGGGCTTCGCTGACGTCGGACCGAAGGTCCTAATCAGGTACTATTACCACTCCTATGGCGCCCAATTTCTGTGCTGGCGCCTATCCTTGGTGGAAGATGGCAAAAGCCCTACCTACTACAGGGGAGGGGTGGCCAAGTGTGCTAAAGGCATACAAAATGCCCATTTTTGCTAAGGGCCAAAAGCTAACGCACTCCCCTGCCCACGTGGAAAAGCACACGGGACAGAAGACACCACTACACTACACTCACTAACGCCAGCACCAGCCTTCGAAGGCAGGGTGAGCACTCATCACTTGCGCTAAACGCCCGCCAGGCTTGCTGACCCTAACACCTACACACTCTACTGGGAGTTGAAGGCAATGAAGTCTCGGGTCCTACTGACCCTCCTGTGAGAAAGCAAGAGAACACAACCCTACTAAGCGGCTGTGGCCTAACAGGGTTGCCACTACGCGTTTCCCTGTCAGGGCTTGGAGGGAGGGAGTGCTCAGCGTGCGTGTACAGCGTGGATGGCGGTGAAGTCGGACTGCACTCACCACTCCTGGTTGAGTTGCAGTTATTTGTTTTTGTGATCCGCGCAGCATATTTTAGCGCTGCCAAGAGGGACTGCATCAATCGCCCTTACCTTCCCACCTGTAAAGCAAAGGCCAATGACTGAGGTTCAAGACTGAGGAACCAAGACAGCCTCCACGTGTTATACGCTTCTCAGGCTGCCCTATAATACGCTGTTCCTGAACCTCAGTACAAGCAAGCAAGCTTAAGGAACTCCATCCGTTCTCTTAAAGAACGTAGGGTGGAGCCCCTGGGTAATCTAAACAAGAGTTATACCGTGCGCACTCCGCGTGGCCTACCCTTTAATGCGTCATATGCATGCACAAATATGCACAGGGTTCCCAATTTCTCCTTTCATTGCCTAATCTTACACAACCTAACCAATCAAAGCGTGACTCAACCAGGAGGTGAGCTCCTCCTGGGCTTACCTACCTTACTCACCACGCATCAGGTGAATGCCGAGAAAAACACGAGCGCAAAACAACCCTACGCGCTTACACCAACCTACGGCGAAGTACAAACCACCCTAAGCGATTAATGCACTCTGTGTCATGCATGCTACCCTTGTCTTGTTTCCTGCAGAAAGCGGAGAGAGAGTGGCGCACTGCACAGCGCAAAACAAGCCTAAGCGTTTTAAGCAACCCTACTTTAGCGCTACGGCTACACAAACACGAGCAAGCACTTTCTTTTCTTACCTGTGAAGAGAGAAGAAGGGTGAATTGGGGTACAGGGAAAGTGCCACAGCGTGTGAATGCCTCAATTAGGCACATGCATCGCGAGCACAGCGCATATTCTAACCCTACGTGCGCGCTGCGCGCTCCAATCGCATCGCATACCTTTCATTCCTGTTTTGACCTGTGCAGAGCAGAGAGAGGAGAACCCGAACCCCCAACGAACACAGCGTTGACAACCCTAACGTTTTGACGAAGCAACCAGCACGAACGCAATGCATGCGTGTGAAATGACACTGGCATACCTGAGAGGTGGGTTGTCCACCTGCTCTGTGTTGTGGGATGGGTTTGAATACTTTTCCCTAAAGTTTGTAAAAATTTTGATGCAACTGTGCAAAAATTTCCTTTAGAACTTTAAAAACTACGGCTCATACCTTCTTTTTCAAAAGCCGTTTACGCTTGCGCAACCTTGTTTTTGAAGTCCGCTTCCATTGCGCTTGTCTGCGACTTTGAGTTTTGGTGTAAAAATGACGATTTCTCGCGTGATTTCGTCAATTTTTAGCGATTTGACTTCTTAAATCGCTACACCCTTTGCTAAACCACAGGAATCACTCCCTGTTGGTTACATGTTCTATTTTTTTCAGCTCCTGGAGATTTGTGTCCTCCATTGGGAGTATTGCTCCGCCCTGGCCCTTGGGCAGGACGTTTACTGAAACGCTGTTTATGCAGCCATAGCCGTCCTCATTAGAGCGTTCGACTGTACCCTAGTGGGCAAGCATATGTGCTCTAGGGAGGGAGTCCTGGGTTCAAACCCCACTACCCCCAAAATTTCACCAAAAGTTTTAGTCGCATGCTGGCGACTTTTGAGGAATGCCCCATCGAAGGGACATCATTCACGGTACATTACACTGTTTTTCAAGGGTACCTACAGTGTGATAGGCTTCTATGAACTGATGAGAATTTTTTTGGTAAGTTTAATGCATTTTCTGGGGTAATTTTGGGAATTTTTGAGCCTTTTTCCTTGGTCCTACTAGCTTAGCTAACTAGTACTCCAGGGGGGAGTAAGAAAAAGTCACTGCCTTGTCTTTCTTGGAGGGCTTGATCCAGGCCAAGCCCCCTTTAAAACTCTCTTGTTGATGCTAGGACTAACGTAAGTATTTTTGTCACTCTTTTGAAGCCTTTAGTACACTTTCTCAGGGTAACTAGGGTTATAACCCTAGCCCCCCATGAAGGTCACCCCTACCACTCAACTGAACGGAGGTATCTTCCTTCATGGAGGATATACCGAAATAAAATAGGCATTTCATTCTTAAGGCCTTGGAGGTTAAGCCTAGTGGTCTCCCACTCCAAGACCCCTATACTCAATTGTCTCTACCACTTATTGTGGTTCTACGTTTTAACTGTTTCTGAATTCAGTTGCTTGGCCAAGTCATATTCTGTGTCTGGCCTGACACCTATACCCCACATTCCTAACCAGCACCATTACACCCAAAAGAGTGCACATGAAATGCTTGATGCTATCTTGGAGGCTAGAGTCAGTCCAGTTTTCATATAAAATCTTTTGTATTATCCATTTGTGATTGAATCTTTGTGTTTATACCTGCTTTGTCTATCTGCAGCCCTTCTGTGTTACACTGGATTTCAAACTATTCATTGATTCGATCCACATCCTGTTCTTGTTCTACTTGCTCCTTTGGTTTTGGGGTTTCACCATCAAAAACCTGCAGGATTTCATCAAAATCTATAGGGCACTAATCAAGGACATCTTTCTGGCTCTGGATCGCACGGCCGAACTTTTGGCCAAACTTCTATCCGGATCGGAAGACCCGGATGTGACAGCTCCGTCAGAGGCTGTCAAGGCTAAATTGGGTATCACCGAACCCTTACCCAAGCCAGCGCTACTCTCACCTTCACCCGGAATGAGCACGTTGGCTGATGATATCAAAAGATCAAGGGTGTCCAGGTTGCTACCCAAGGTCACTTGCCCCAGCCTTTTTCATCCTCGCGCCAGGACAGTCCCAATTGCTGAACTACAGGACATGCCGGTGACGGAGACTGACAAAAGAGGGCTGTCAGCCCTGGCACCTCATCCTGGAGTATCTCCTCCCCCTTCTGGCCCAACCCCGGGGGATGTGAAGATGGGCAGCCCAGTTGCCCAGGCGAACATCCAGCTGGAGTTGCCGGAGTTCGACCCGAAAAACCTGTTCGAATGGGCAGAAGAATTTTCAGAGTTTCTTTTGCTAACTGGCCAATCCCATGTGGATGTGGCCATCAAATGCTTTCTGCTGAAATGCTCCTGCAAAAAGCAGGTTTTGCAAAAACAGGTGAAACAGATTTTGAAAACCTGTTCAACCTGGGTAGAGGTACTCCAAAGACTCGAGAAAACATTCCCAGTCTATGAGACTGACCTCAGTGTGCGCACACAGATGGAGAAGCTACCTATGCTCCCTGAGGTTCCATCCGCTGCGCGAGTCTCTGAATACGTGTGCGACCTAGAGTATCTGTTTTCACGGATGAACGTGAGCTCCTATGGAGCCAAGGAGCCCTACCTGTGGCTCATGAGTAAGATCCCCCAACGTACGTGGGATGAGTGTCGCGCTACCTCTGAGAGGAAGAGCCGGACCCACTCGTACGATGAACTGGTGGTCCTGCTGATTGAGCTAGCTCTTGAGAGGGAGAATGACTCCCTCATGGAGAAATTCCTCAAGAAGCACTTGGGTCGAGGTGGTACCCCTACCCCCAAACGTGGCGAAGGGAAAGGGCCTAAAAATCCCACTAACGCCAACCAGGGAGGTGGTAAAGGAAGGGGTAACCTACGTGCCATGAATGAGGTTAAACCTGATGCAGGTACACCCCCTCTGTTCTACTGTAAACCTGTTAATGACAACGGGGGACCTTGTCATGCCCCTGACTGCGACCACCGCAGTAGTTGTATGCTGCACATGAAACGACAGCAGCATTCCAAGAATGGGAAAACTGTGACCCATCAGGATCATTTCAGGTGTACCATCACCTATGGCTATTGTGACAAACATCGTCACTACGAGGACGAATGTCACATAAAGAAACACGAGAGTGATAAACTCAAGCGGCAGGAGGCTGAACGCCAGAAAAACCAAACACCCACCTGAAACCCCCAGAATGGGGATAAAGGTGGTAAAGGAGGTGGCAAGGGGGGTGGCAAAGGTGGACCCCCTAACATCCAGAGGCGCTCCTCGGCGCCCGCTGCTACTCCCCCTCCTGCCGAAGGTGACCTCAAGAAGCGAACTCAGGGGGATAACGCCTCCCCTGAGGGGAATAACTCCAAGATGAGGCCACTTGCCGGGATGGCGAAGTCCCTCATGGCTGCAGGGGTGGATGTCAAGTTCCCTGCCGAGGAGTAGGGGGGCAGCTCCGAAGAGGAGGACTTGGTTTTTTGGATCCTCGTGAAAATTGGGGATCAAGTTTTTCGAGCGGTGCGTGACACCGGTGCAACACTTTCCATAGTGGCCCGGCGCATGCTAAAAACTTTCAAGAAAACTAAGACCGTGGCCATAAGAGTAGGGGATGGGCATACCATCCATTCTTTGGGGGGGGTCGATGTGACTATATGCCTGGGCGACGAAACTGTGACCCAACACTGCAGAGTGCTGGTCACCGACGCCTTTGACATCGTCATTGGTACCGACTTCCTACGAAGAAACCCTAAGGTAAAAATGCTGTCTCTCCAGCGCCCCTATTCTTTGCACTGCGACTTTGGCAGTGGGCTCTTCTCCGTACCTTTGGAGCTGTCAGGAAGAAAAGAGTCTGGGCTGCGCTACGCATCCAAGACTAACTATCGTACTGAAAACTACCGATTGGCCCGTCACGTTCTTGAAAATGGACTGGCGGCCCTTCAGGTAATCCTGGATGAGATCCAGAGGGAATTGTTTGCGAGCCAACAACAGCACAGCATGCAGTTGTACTGCTCGAAACATTTGAACAACGCTTTCTGTTTCTTCTGGAAAGCAATGGGTTTAGCGTATGCTAATCCTCCCTTCTCCCTGCTCGCGAAGGTTCTAACCAAAATCGCTTATGAGGGAGGAAGGGTTGTCATGTGCACCCCTGACTGGGGCTGCACCGGTGAACACGCTTACTGGCGCCGTATGCTAGATCGAATGACCGTGGGAAGAGTGCAGCTCCCCGACGGTCCCATCTATGTGCCTGAGGACTCAGATACAGCTATGCAGGGCCCTGAGTCGGCCAGTTTCTTATCCATCGTCCATGGATCTCTCAATCCTGTACCCCTGTGTGACCTAGACCAGGTGCTACTAAAAGAGGTCATGGCCGAAAATCGTGGCCTTACTCTTTCTGATCTCAAAAACCGATTCCCTGAGCACCTATCCGCCACACTTACAGAGTGTGAATCTCCCGATGGCTATCTGGAACCCGCAGCTGTTAAGGAGGATGCTGACGACCAACTGTCTGAGATCGCCAGCACTATCCCTCCTGTTGATCCCAGCTGTGTTGAGCTAAAACACAGTGCCTTCCTAGCCCAGCTGTTGCTGGAGGAGGTAGATCTAGAGTCAACCTCAGGACCCACCTCCCCTGTTGGGAAGCCGGTGCTACACATGCAGCCTATGCACACAAGTGAACCCGTGGCCCGGAGTCGTGATGCTCTAGCGCGGCCTGCTTCTAATCACATGCCACTGTCTGAGCATGACACTCAGGAAGTCTGACGGCTGTTGTACCTGAAGGCCGAAGGTATTGAGCGCCAAGGGCGGCTGCAATATCTCAGACAGACCTGGAAATCCTCCATCTGGTCTGAGGAGGACGATGATTCCTATACGCTGCCTGATCCTGAGATACCCCTAGTGTATTCTTTGCACTATGGACAGCAGTGTCCTCCTGAATGGGACGATGGTTCTGTGCCTGCCGAAACTGCTGATCGGCAGAAAAAGAAAGAACATGGAAAGAGCAACCTCCATGCTGAGGAGGATTTCCTGCAGAAAATCGAGAGTCTTAACCTTGACCCCCAACTGAAGAAACTGCTGATAACCTACGAGGAGGTGTTCGGCGCCTTGCCGCTCCCCCTCTCTTGTAAAAAACTGGTCCAGATGGACCTGAAACTGAAACCTGAATTTTAAAAGACGGGAGTGAGGCATCGTCCCTATCCCGCTCCACAGGAACAGGTTGAAGAAATCGAGCGCCATATCCGGGAATGTATTGATGCTGGCCTCGTGGAGGAATATAAGAAGGGGGACTACCCCCATCACTGCAGTCCCTGTTTTCTGGTGCCCTACGACTGGTTGTTGACTATGGTGACGTCAGCAAGAAAACCCAGATCCACTCAGGGAGTATTCCTAACATGGAAAATACCCTGGAGCGTATTGCCAAATGCAGGTACAAGACCAAAATGGACAAACGCAGTGGTTTCTGGCAGGTAGACCTAACTGCTGCAGCTCAGGAGCTGCTGGCTTTTATAACCCCTAAGGGTCGTGTGTTTAAGTGGAAGGTCATGCCTTTCGGGGTGGCTAATGCCCCAGCGCTCCTTCAGGAGCTAATGAACAAAATTTTGTACATATTGAGGCGCAGACCTCTAGTACAAGAGTTGATTTCTCGGGTTGCAGAAATGGAGGCCCACATCGACGACGTGAGTTTGGGTACTAATACTCAAGAGGACCATGTCCTTCTCCTCCGTGAATTTTTCATTGTATGTCAAGAAAGCCATCCCCGAATCAAACTGGAAAAATGTGAGTCTATGAAAGAGGAGATGGAATATTTGGGTTTCGACCTGGGGTATGGCTGGTGGAAACCAGCCGCGTCTAAGATGCAGCCCCTACAGGACATGCAGATTCGCGATGACCCTAAGAAGGGTCTACACAACGTGAGGAATTTTGCGGGCGCCTGTAATTTCTATCGGCGTCACATCCACAATTTCACCTACTCCTCTGCCCCCCTCACTGACCTAATCAAGAAAACTACTCCCTGGAGGTGGACCGCCAGAGAGGAGGGGTGTTCCCAGGAGTTGAAGAAGAAAATTGCCTCGTCCAACTGCCTGAGAGTACCCCGCCCTAACGGCGAGATAGTCCTGATCACTGATGCCAGTGATGTAGGGGTGGGTGGAACGATCTACCAATGGCAGGAGCTTAATTCAGCTGAACTAACCCACTGCCATTATCGTACTAGTGGACTGAACCGTGATGGCTCGCGGAAACATGACTATCCTACCAGTGAGTGGCGGCTGGTGCCACTGGGACACTGGAATTGGAAATGGAACCAAGCGCGTTCCAATTACAGCACCTATGACCAGGAAATCCTGGCCGGTATGTTGGTGCTTTCGTCACAATCCCGACTCCTGGGATCTAACCCTATTGTCTGGCTTTGTGACCAGGAACCTGTGAAGTCTTTTCAGAAGGGCCCACCACCAGAGAAAGCAAAACTAAAGCGGTGGTGGACTTACCTGAGCCAGTTCAGGCTGACAGTTCATCATATCCCTGGTATAAAAAATGAACTGTCTGACTATATATCTGTAACGGCAGCAGTGACAGCACTCAGATTATACATCAATGTGATCAGAACTTCAATGATTCTCAGATGTACATTAGTGCAGTAAATTTTCCGCTTGTTTTCATGTTTTCCGTTCGCCGCCAGATGTCGCCTGTGAGCGCGCGTCGAGTCGCATTTGTCTTTGGTGATTTCCCAATCGGATTTATTTAAATTATTTCGAATGATTTCACGTTGTGTCATTATGTGCCATGAATGCGCATTGAGATTCTATGTCTGCTCCATTTTTGTAGACCGGGTTTTCTGACTATTCATATTCCACCATGGAGTTCACTGGACTTACAAGTGCTTCGCATATGTCGCTCCCAGAGGCTGGATATGGGTCTGAAGAGGGTCATGTGGGTTCAGAGATATCAGGGGCAGTGTCGGGCGTTACGACCCCTGGGGCATCAAGGCTACAGGCTTCGCAGTTACAAGAAAGATCAACCACTATGCAGCGGTTACATGGTAGCAGAGGAAATCACGACTCTGCTTCTGGAACTCCACGGACACTCTGAGATCATCGGACTTTAGCGGGGCTTTCACGCGTAGAGAGTCACTGCGTGTTCCCCCTGAGGTTACCTTCGTGGCATCTCCCCAGCAAACCGAGGATCATCCTTCAGAGTGCCCTTACTGTGGCCATAGGCATTGGCCTGGAGTTCATACTTGTGCTGATTGTTGTGTGAACTCCCCACCCAACCTTAAACCCGGTCGAGAATCTCCCTCCTCGAGTGAATCTGGTTCCTCCTCTCACGCTCTACCTGATCTTGAAGACAGCAGCAGCGAAGGAGAGCAGTCTGATACTGGAATTAGTGGTGATTACTGGCAAAACCACTTCCAGCAGATCTGGAATGAGGAATTCCTGCATCGCCAGAATTGGCTGTTGGCGGAGGCGGGCTATCGTGGCCGCCTGAGGGACTGGTTCAGGGCGTCGTGCCAGTTCATCAGGGACAGCGGCCGGTTGCAATTCGACGCCCAATTGCAGGAGCAAGAGGACTGGGAGGAGCTGATGGACCAGTTCGACCACCAGGCCGCTGTGATGGTGCAGATGGCCATCATCGCCGAGGAGAGACGCCAGAATGTGCGTCAGCACGCTGGTCCGTCGGGCGCCTGGGGTCCGAACGACGACGAGGTCGACGAAATGAGGTGTGATTCGACACATTCTCACCTCTCCAAGGAGCAACTGTCCAAGCTTCCCAACTCCAATTCCAGTGTTGACAGCTGGGTTGATGAAGTGAGAAGCAAGGGAAAAGGTACGAGATGTCCGTCATGTGGCGAGTGTGCCAAGGACTGCTCCTGTCGACGACAGATTTCGTTGCTGGAAGACAGGGTGAAGGAGCTGAAGAAGGCCGCCAAGGAGAAAAAGAGGGATGACGACAGCAAGTGGAAGGAGATGGAGCAGAAGCTGGAAAAGCTGACGAATCTGGTACAAAATCTGAGCACTACTGGGCTCACTGGACCAGCGCCTACAATGGCAAGCCACCCAGCACCTACTTCCTCAGCTGCACCTGCATCCACGCCTTACGGCGTTCCACATTCTCCAGCACCCCCAGCTTTTACTGGCCACCATCCAGCTTTTACTGGAATTTCTGGTGTTCCCCCAGATGGATTTACAAGTCCTATTGGGTTCAATCTGGGCACCGAAGGAGGAGAATCTTCGTCAGGAAGGTCTGTACTGTCCGTGAGTACTGTCGGAGATATTGATGGCAAGGCAAAGACCACCGTGAAGGAGAGATCAATGGCCTTGAAGAAGAAGGACCGGCAGCAGAAGGAAAACGAGGCCAAATTGAAGGAAAAGCAGAAGAAATTGAAGGAGATGAGGCTGCATCAAGCACAACCAACGCCGTTCGTGCAGCCTACTGTGGACCAGGCGTTGCTGGCGGCCGCAATTGCGCAGGCACAGGCAATGGGAGGCGCCGCTGTCAACCCAGTGTTCGTCAATCCGGTTGGCTCATCCACAGGTTTCAACCTGAACCACCTGCTGAACCCTTTGCACATGAGGCTTCGTGGTTCAGTAATGAAGCAGCCGAAGTTCTCAGGGCACCCAAATTACTGGGCGTCCTTCGAGAGGCAGTTCATGGTCTGGTTGCAGACGGAGAAGCTCGACAAGGAACTCTGGATTCTCGGGTTGATGGACTGTTTGACTGGCAAACTCAGAGAAAGTACATATAATCTTTATGTGGAAAGGCAGAATCAAGGAGATCCCCTGACTTATGAAGAGTTGTATCGAAGTCTCAAGAGGAAAGGCTCTCGACTTCCTGAAGATCATTACAGGAACCGTCTGGAGAACTTCAGGGCTATCAAGAAATTATATCTGGAAGAAATCCAAATAGCAAGGCAAGATTGGGAGTTTTTGGTGCAAGAGGCGGAGAATTCGGGAGAAGGACTTTCTGAAGGCGAAATAAAGAAGATCCTCCTGAGCAAGCTCATGCCAGAGACCAAGCAGAAGATCAGGGACTCTCAGGCGGACCAAAAAGTCCTGGGCAACTGGGTTGAAGTCCGAGGATTGCCGGAGACTATGGGAAAAATGGCAGTTCGTGAGTTGCTACACTCCATCAGTGCTACTGGATTGAAAGACATCACTATTCGTGAGGGCAGATGGAGAGTTGGGTTCCATGATTCTGAACAGTCGGAGTTTTTCTGTAGCATGGTGGATGGCAAAGTGAAGTATAAGGGAACAGTTTTGAAGGTGCGACCGTGGATCTTCTCGTATGGAGTCGAGCAGATCTGGGATCAACTTGAAAAGTATGCAAATTTAGAACGCCAGAAGTCACAGGATGCACAAGGCTTCGGAGACAAGGTCAACGCCGTTGGGGAAAAGGGATGCTCTGTGTGCATTGCCCTTGGAAAGGAAGGTCGAGCGGCGACTCACAGGACCGCAGATTACAGGTGGACGCCCTCAGAACTCAAGACAATTCAGTCCGAAATGGATGGAAAGGGAAATTCTCCCAAAAATCCCCAGCAGGATGGAGCACGAGATGCAGACCAGCATGGACGGGGAAAGGGTAAAGGACAGTCCAAAGGAAAGAACAGAGACTGGACACCAAAAGATTACTCGCAGCAAGGCGGAGATCCAAGTGGCTCAAGATGGACCGATGCTGGTCGAAAATCTGGTGGAAAATCTGGCGAAAGGGGTGGAAAGGGACAAGGATAGCCCGGGAATCAAGATGATTCCAAGGTGAATGGCAACCCCCTGTATACGGAGACGCCAGCAAACAAGACCTTCGGCAACAACAAGGATACTGGAGGTCGAGGCAAGGGTAGATCCAACGAATCCAACCCCAATTCCAACACCTCCAACAACAAAGGTCAAGGAGGTAAGAAAGGTGGTGGTGGAAAATCATTTGGTGGTCGTGGACGTGGAAAAGGAGTCAATGCCGTCGAAGCAGGAGAAGAATGGGTTGACGAAGGACAAGTACAGGACGTACAGCCGAACGAAGAAGAAGAATGGCAATAGGGAAGCCAACTTGACCCAAATCCCAACACTGGGGTTGACTGGCAGGAAACAAAGCCCATCAGGGTAGTTGGGGCGGTGGATGGACGCTGCTGCGACCGGCTAGCGCGCTCCTCTGGCCTCCTGTACCCTGCCTGGGTCCTCAGCGCTGTCCGACGAGGCAAGCAGCGCCAGTTTGTCTGCTGGATCCAGGTCAGGACAACAGATGGTAAGGTTAAACTTGCCAAATGTCTGATTGACAATGGTTCAGAGGTCAATCTGGTAAGAAAAGGCTTTCTGCAGGAGGATGAGGCGAAGATGTCCTCGACACCTGTCCAGCTGGAGGGAGTCAGCGGACATCGCCTTGACGGTGGCGACAGAGAGGCAGAATTGGCGGTCAGATCGGTGAAACAATCTGTGTGGAGCCTGGAAGAGACGGTCACAGAGGAGTGGTTTGCTGGAAAATTCTATGAAGCCAGCATAAAGTATGATTTATTCTTGGGTCAACCATGGCTTCACGCTCACCGTGTGTCGCCCATGGGACACAGGACATGCTTCCTCCAAGATCCGTTGACCAGCGACCCGTCCTACCTGTATTATCTGCACCCGTATACCAAGAGTATCCACCAATTCAAGGAGCGAAATAAGCTGCATATTCAGCAAGATGGGCAGGAATGGACGGGGAATCAAGAAGAATTCGACGAAGGAAAGGTGGAATCATTGAACAGCAAGAAGTGGAAGTCAGTTTGCTATCGTGTAGTCGACAAATGGCGGGACATTCTGGTGGATTATTTCGAAAGGAACCACAATTTTCGTCCTCAAGTTGATGCCTTTGCAAACAAAAAGAATACAAGATTTCCGAAGTTCTACGACGATGCCTGGGGTGAAGACTGGTCTGAACCTCTATGGATCAATCCGCCCTCCGACGTTTTTTCTCGTGTGGTGCAGAAGCTGAAGCAATCCGGCGCAAAGGCGATTTTAATTGTGCCCAACTGGCCAAGACAGTCTTGGTTCAAAGACATTATGGACATTTCAATCGACATTGTCGAACTACCTCACAAGGGAGTGAAGCTGTATTGCGAAGACAATGGCAAGCCTTTGCCACAGCGTTCGTGGAGCACGTTGGCGTGCTTAGTTGACGGGAATCTGGGGGATTATTGGGAAGATGACAGTGAAATGGGAACAGAAGAGGTCATCTCAAATTCCTCTAGAATCGATGAAATTGAGGTGGATGAAGACGATCGAGAGCGGAATCCCGACGTAACGTCGCGGAAGGAGGGAAGGACAATCGGCGTCCCTCAAGAGAACGCCTCCATCCCTTACAATTCGTCCCCATCAGACAAGAATCAAGCCAAAAATGTCAAGATTTCAAGCAAGAATGATGACAAATCTCGAAGAATCTCGCCTGAATTGACAGGAATGCAGCTGAATTCGTCCGACCATCCCTTCACGACATTCGTGGACCCCCTTCATTGGTGGGATCCCACGGAGGAGCGAGCTCAGGTCAGCTTCATCCGCCAACAATGCGACGAAGAAGTTTGGAATGAAGTGGCCAAGAATATGAGACCACGACCAACAATTCGCAAATTGGTGGACATAATGTCGGTGATTAAATGTGGGAATCAGGTCGACGGAGACAAGATAACTGCAAGAAGGGACGCAGTGTTCGAAGATTATAAAGATGACATGCTGAGTGGGAAGTTGTGGAAAAACCCCCCAATTCGATGTGAAAATGGGGAAGCCAGGATTGAGACAATCGAAGGCTCAAAGGTGCACAAACAACGTCCATTCTATCTCCACGGCACCAAAGCAGATGCCCTGCGAAAGATTATTGAGCGCAATCTCTATGAGTTCGGTTGGTTGGAGGGCTGCATGAGTTCTGAGTGGTGTTCAGCACCATTTACTGTACCAAAACCCCCACCTGCTGACCAATCCAGCATAGATGCTTGGCGTCTAGTGGTGGATTACAGAGCCCTGAATGCCGCCACGGTACCAGACGCGGGTCCTCTTCCTTTAATCGAGAAGGAGATCGCCGCGAGAGCCAAAAGTAAGCTCTTTACTGTGTTGGATTTGCGCCATGGCTTTCATCAGATGCCCCTTCGAAAGGAGGATAGGCATTTGACGGCAATGTGCACGCCCTGTGGCACTGTCCAGTGGACTGTACTGCCGATGGGTCTGCAGAGTGCGCCGTCGATGTTCCAGAAGATGATGGAGACTATTTTATTTCAGAAGCACAAGTCTCTGGATTTACAAGAATTCTGCAGCATCTACATTGACGACCTTTTGATTGCCACGCCGTTGGGAAAAAACTTTGATGAGTGCCTGAAGTTGCACGAAGAACAAGTCCGAAAAGTTCTCGAAGTCCTTCGACAAGAGAAGCTCGTGTGTGGACCCAAGAAGGGCAAAATGTTCCTCCAGAGTGTGGAATTTTGTGGCTCTGTCTTGGAAGATGGGACAAGAAGACCAGCCCCAGGAAAAATGGCTGCCCTGCAGCTATGGGAAAGGCCTAAGACCATCACGCAGCTTCCAGCCTTTTTAGGCTGCTGCAATTATTACCACGAGTTCCTTCCTCTCTACGCCAAGTTCTCTGGTCCATTGACAGAGTTACTCAAGGTTGGCAAAAAAGAAGGAAAGAAGGGATCTCAAGTCAAGCTCAAGGGGACGCCAGAATGTGAAGAGGCCTTTACTGGTCTCAAGGAAGCACTGGCAAATGTGGTTACATTGAAGACTCCGTGGTTGGATGGAAGACCTTTTTATATTCGTACAGACGCCAGTCGTTACGCCATTGGTGCTACGATCGAACAAGTCGATGACGAAGGTCACCATCATCCTCTGGCTTTCTGGTCTCGCAAGCTTACAACAAGACAGCGAAATTAGAGTCCAAGGGAACAAGAAGCCTACGCAATCCTTTGTGCCTTACGGCGTTATGAAGGTTGGATCTTGGGCCATCGAGTTGAGGTACTGACTGACCACAAGTCACTGGAGAGCTGGAGGACAGAACATGTGGATACCCCTGGTGGACCAGCTGGGAGGAGAGGCCGTTGGCATGAAACTCTCAGCAGATTTGACCTCCATGTGACTTACATTCCGGGTCGCTACAATACAGTGGCGGACGTTCTGAGCGCTGGGCCTACCCAGCCTCAGAGGCTTACTCTGAAGTGAGTTTTCATGGGACAGGTGACGGATAAAGCTGAAGTGATCGAGTTTGATAAGGAGGAACAAACACTGATCAAGAAACATTGTCTTCAATGTTCGATTAAAAATCGGATGAAGGTGGATTTGGTCAGATGCAAGGAGATTACCAAGGCAGATCAGACTGCAGGAGTTAACTCTGACTCTGAGTCGTCGCTGCCACTCCTGAATGTGTTTCCTACGACGAGATCCAAAGCGAAATCCACGCTCCCTCCACAACAAAAGGACAAGGAAACTTCCTTCCTCTATGTGGATTGGACGAAGATGTACAACGAGGACAGGTTCTTTGGGTCTGTATACCACAAGTTGAAAGGGGACAAGCCTTACGACTCTGAAGAGACGTCTGATTTCAAAATCCAAGGCGACAAGTTATTTTGGCAAGGACGGATTTGTGTTCCTGATTGTCTAATTGATCAATATGTCAAACAATGGCATGGGAATGAGACAGCCCACACACATTCTCGTGTTCTGGAGCAGGAGCTACGACACAGAGTGTACACACGGGATCTCAAGAGTGCCTGTGAACGAGTTGCCAAAGGATGCAAGCAATGTCAGGCGACCATCCCCAAGAATCAAAAGGCAGAAGGACTACTAAAGGGATTACCAATTCCTGAGAGGTTGTTCGACAAGGTGACGGCGGATGTCTTCGAGTTGGGACAAATCCAAGAGGAATGTCTCTACACGAGAAAGCCCATCGATGGGGTTTTGTTGATTCAAGACCGCCTAAGTGGCTACATCCAGGTCCTCCCTTGCAACACGAAGCATCTCACCTCTGAAATGGCTGCCAAGTGGACTGCAAGTCAGTGGATGAGTAACTGGGATGTACCCAGTGAAATTCTGACGGATAGTGGGAAGGAGTTCATTGGGACTTGGTGGGAGAACATGTGTGCTCTATTGGGAGTTCATCATCTTCGTGCCCGTGTCTACGACCATCGAGCCCTCCCTGCTGATTGCGCTGGAAGAATTCTTATCAGCATTCTGAGAAAATTCCTGGCGACTGAAAAAGACTACAATTGGTTGGAGACAATTTACTGTGTCTTGAGAAGATACCATCGAACCAAGAATTACACTGGATTAAGTCCGAATGAGCTTGTTTTTGGTCGTGAGAAGATGGGTCCAGGACCAGTGATGTATCATCCAAGGCAGTGCTACGACGCCTCACAATGGTTTGAGAGGATCAAGGATTTAGAGTCCAAGTGGATCCAAGCCAAAGTGGAGAGTCAAGCAGATTGGTTGAATTTCAAACATAAATCGAGAACGCAAGGAAAACCCTTCGAGAAAGGCCAGCAAGTTTGGCTTCGTAAGTCAGACGAGACCCTGAAGGACGACAACAAATTGTTACCTTTGTGGGATGGCCCATTTCAAGTCAAGAGTCAACTAAGTGAGACTACATTCAACATTGAAATTGAGCCAGGCAGGCATCAAGAAGTACATCGAGACCGTTTGAAGGCCGAAGTACCCTGCCCCAAAGGAAGGTTCAAGCCTCTCTATTGGACTTCGAAGTACCTGAGCGACAGGAAGATGGTCACCAGCAGTTTCGAGTTGGAGAAGATCCTTGATTACAAGAAAAATGCTCAAAACAAGTGGTACTTTCTGTGCAGATGGAAAGGATTCGGTCCAGAAGAAGACAAATGGGAGCCAGCTTCAAGCTTTATCCATGGGTATACGGACACTTTCATCAAGATCCTGAAGAAACACCCTGAGATTGACCGTGAGCTCTCGCTGATCAAGGATTGTGTCACCAAGGAAGACTTACAAGCACAAGAAGAAGCTCCAATTGTGGCAGAATCCATTGGAGACAAGATCTGATCGGAATTTAACTCGCCGAAACTTTCGAAAAGGTTTACGGTCGACATATACCCTTGGCATTGGGACAAAACAGTCTTGACGCATCGTCTATGTGGTTCGGTGAACAGATGATGGGACATTCTGGGGTAATCCTGGTCATTCCATTCATCATTCTCATCATGGTCATCATGTCAATCATGTGCTTCATTGTAGATAATTCCAATCCGAAGATCCGAAAGGCCTTTATCCTCAACCACGACGACACCCTCGTGTTTTGCTGTCGACTGGGCACCTCTACTTGCCTTGGGAAGGAGTCGTTCGAGTTCGTGCTCATTACAGAGATTCTGGCACATGACTGAGTCTGATGCATTTCATGTGTTTGCGGATCTGCCGAGAATGTCATTTCAATCAGCTCTTACATTGAGACTGTTGGTTTGTTTTTCAATCGACCGCTGTCAAAGGGCTTATATAGACCAAGTGACAACAATGGTGTTCTTACTTGTGTCGACTGGCTGTTCATCTGTGGATTGTGTTGGAATCCCCCTCAGAATCAGCTCAATTTTGGCAAATTCCTGGTACCAAGCATTGGATGCTTATACATGCTGGGACTATAATGAGTCAATTACCCCTTCTGGCTCATACTGGATTAAACATGAAGCCCTGGAGACAATATTGACAGTGTGGTCGCCACTCACTGGGTTTTCTTGGCTATCATTACTTACATGATTGAATTTCCATCATCATGGGGATCATCATGATCATCAGGATTGGACCTGGATTGGCTATGAATGAGAACTGGATTTCCGTTCAGCACTACACACAGTGTCTATCGACAATGAATTGGACCTATATTGGCTTGCTGCAAACTTCGCCACCTTCAATCCGTGTGCGATTCACTGATTTTGGTCTCAATTCAGGCACATTTTGTACCATAATCTGGCATCTGGTCTCATGACTGCAAATGACACCGACCAGTTTCACATATCTTGGACTCCATGAAGGGATACCCTATTTTTTGGACGCTCGACGACATGGCGACACTCGTTTTCTGTTTTCTGACAATGGGATGTCAGATGCTGATTTCATCATGGATCATGGATCTTGATCATGCATGTACATTCTTCACTCAGACTTTCAATTTTCGAATTTTCGAGCTTGAAGGAAGCTGTTTCTGTGTGCCCTAAGGTACCTATGCGTTTCATTCAAGTCGATGGCCATCGCGAAGCACAGATCTCAGCACAATTTCGCTCAATTCAGCTCATTTTCACACATTTTGCCTTAGATTAGTCGGTTTTTGGTCACTTTCGCTGTTTCGTTCACTTCACTTGACCCAGCCTCACATACTGGCGTATGTTTTCAGAGGGGGAGTGTAACGGCAGCAGTGACAGCACTCAGATTATACATCAATGTGATCAGAATTTCAATGATTCTCAGATGTACATTAGTGCAGTAAATTTTCCGCTTGTTTTCATGTTTTCCGTTCGCCGCCAGATGTCGCCTGTGAGCGCGCGTCGAGTCGCATTTGTCTTTCGTGATTTCCCAATCGGATTTATTTAAATTGTTTCGAATGATTTCACGTTGTGTCATTATGTGCCATGAATGCGCATTGGGATTCTATGTCTGCTCCATTTTTGTAGACCGGGTTTTCTGACTATTCATATTCCACCATGGAGTTCACTGGACTTACAAGTGCTTCGCATATGTCGCTCCCAGAGGCTGGATATGGGTCTGAAGAGGGTCATGTGGGTTCGGAGTTATCAGGGGCAGTGTCGGGCGTTACGACCCCTGGGGCATCAAGGCTACAGGCTTCGCAGTTACAAGAAAGATCAACCACTATGCAGCGGTTACAACATCGCGCAATAACTTCAATGCGCTTATAGGTGAGAGCTGTGAGGCAATCGCCAAAGAAGCTTTGCAGCGTATGGATGTCCAACTTGACCTGTCCATGCGCACTGCTGGAATCCTGGAGGGTTGGAGCCTAACGGACTATCAGTCAGAGTATAAAGAAATTCTCCAAACCCTCAGCACTGGTCTCGAACCCCGTGTCATTGACGGGCACCAGTGGTATAAAAACAACCAGTTTTTTTTCAACGAGGACCGTATTGTTGTGCCTGAGGCACGACTGGATGGGTGCCTACAGTGGTCCCATCTCAGTTCTGGTCAGACTGGCGCTAATCGCTCAGTGGACTTCTTCCTTGAGTGTTTCTACTCTAGTCTAACCCTGACTGAACTGAGGTCTCGTATGCAGACCATTGTGGATGCTTGTGGCTGTCATGCCAGCAAGCAGAGCGACAGTAGGGATAGGGAACTGATTTCCAGCTTACCCATACCCTATTGTGCTAACTCTCTTCTCTATGTGGATTTCATCCACGGCCTACCACGCTTTGGCGGCTATGATAGTTCCCTAGTGGTAACCTGTGGCCTATCTCGCTTCACCCGTGTGTTCCCTTGCAATAAGAAAATCACAGGTGAGCAGACTGTGAAAATGTTGGTCGAACAATGGTTCGAACCCTATGGAGCACCTAAGCAGGTGCACTCTGATGAAGATGTACGCATCCGCAGAGACACGTTCCCGTGGCGGGCCTGGCCACGGGACGCTGCGGCGGACACGCACAAGCAAGCAGGCAGGCAAAGCACTGCGCTCACAAGGGCATCCTCATGCTCGTGTCATGTGACAAAGCGTTTCAGGATCCTTGCCACTCTGGAACAAGGGAAAAAAAGTATGTACAGCAACACATCAGGATATGTACACATGGGGTTAAGACTGGACTGGGGTAAGGGCATCACAGGACAATAGACACTCAGTCCCAACTCATACCCCATCCCCAGGTCCGACCCTCTCAGTGGCTGGCAGGGGCGGGGGCTCAAACACAACCTATGCCCTGCTCAGTCCGGACCCTGAAACCCTGCCAAAAGGGGAGGGTGTCCCGCCCTGCCACAGGCCAGTTTCTGGAAACCAAGTGGCTCCAACGCCAACCGACAGTCGCTCCCTATGCTCCCTGAACAGCAGGTCCCAACTCCCCTCTGAGCCAGAGATAAGGCCCCCCCATTATCCCCTAGGATTTGGTAGCTGAAAATGGGCTGTTTCAGCCCAAACTGATATTAGCTCGAAAAACTCCAAAATTGACCTCTCGTCCGGACCCGGCAGAGGTAGGGACGAGGCATTTGACCCTATGCCCCTCAAGTACGAACTCCCTGGACCATTCACCCAACCTGGCTCCCTCTGAGCTCCCCGCATCAGGGCACCACGGGTTCGTCAAGTGGGGTCATGATGCCAAAATCACCAAAATTGGCGTCATTCCCACGCGTGACTCGCCCGGCCAGGGCAAGGCGAATGGCTCACAGGATAGGATGCAGGACCTATATCTGAGTGCACGACTTGGAATTAGGTCCGATCTCCTCATGGGCATGGAGATATGGGGCCGCCAATTGACCACACGGGGGGGGTGAAATTGGGGTCCCAAAAGGGGGTCATTTTGGCTGCTCAAAATGAGCCGAAATCGGGGGTGTCCTTAATAGTATATCTCCATGCCGGCTTGGAGATAAGATCCACCATTCCACACGCAATCCACCGGGAGTCCAACATAGACTCGCATGCCCTTGGCACTCAAAGATCTTCATGCCAAACGGCGTGGTGACAATCCAAATTGGTTCCACAATTGCCAAAATGGCAAAATCGGTCATCTTGATCGACCGTCCAGGGTTGGAAACCTTGGCGATATTGACGCGCCAAGCCTCGATTCACAACCCTTGATATCCCCTTTTGTCCCATGCCCTGGGTTATGGCTTGCTGTCACACTGGCTGCTTGCTGTTAATCGAGGGGATGACCACACGGATGGGGCAGAAAGCAGCATGCGGTGCAAAGGGGGGGATCACGGATCGCACCAAAAGTTGAATAACTCCGGATGAGCCAGAGGAGCAAATATGAAACTCAATGGCGTTCAACCCTTGGTCATCTGCTACAATAATCGCACTTCCTTCCTGGCTAGATCCTGTGCCCCATGGAGATATGGTAGCTCTAACATGGCATACAATGGGAAAAACAGCGAAATTTGGCCAAAATGGCCCGCACTCATGATTCCATATCTCCATGGCCACGGCAAGGATTCTTCCAACCAAAGATGCTATAGACACATGGGACTTAGGTCCCAATATATGTCGCTTGCCAACCCTCATGGTCGCCTCTAGCTATTTTCCCCATTGGAGGGAAAATGACACACAAATGGGGCAGAATGGCAACATACCCCAAATTGGGTGACTCACAACTCTCCCTTCAAGAGGAGAGGCCACATGGGGAAACACCCCATTGGATACGGGTTTATGTGCCCTCTCCGAATTGCCCTTACCCTTGGTCAAGTGGCGCACGCAACCTCGGGGGTAAAATCAGGGGGAGAAGGGGTTTGTGGCCATTCTGGGCAAAACGGCCAAAATTCACCCAAAAGTGGTCACTTGAAAAATCGTATCTCCCTATCACAAGACAAAGGAGCCTCGGGCCTTTGCATGGATGCAAACCGAAGCTTTGCTTCCCTTTTGCAACAAGGGTTGGAGTTCAAAGCATAATGGAAACATTTTTAACACCTCAATCCTTGAAGCACACTTTTTATGGGAAAAAGTGCATATATCGGCGATATTGATATGTACATATCTTTGCGTCATTGAGGAGCAAAAATATGAGTAAACATTTTTGGAGTAGGCACATAGTGGGTGCCTTCAAATATGCCCACTACGGTTAGATTGTCTCCGCCCACTCGTGCCGTTAGTGCTTGCATATGAGCGCGTGTGCAAAGAGGCAGTATGGCACGCGTGCTCACAAGGCCACATTATAAAAAATAGGAGACAAGGATGTAAAAATCAACCAAGCCATCCACGATGTCCTTCGTGGTCTGTACTTTACATATTGCCTTGGTTCGAGGCTCAACTCCCCATAGGCTTCGAGTACGAGCCTCGAGGGGTTGGCCATTTTGGCCTAATTTTCGACCAAAATTTGCCCTTTCTCAAAAACGAGTTTTGATACGCATTGAATTGCGTGGAGCCATCGTTGCGTTGGCTCGAAAACGAAAATGGCCTGGGGCTTTTGGTCTTGTGAGCATTGTGTTCGGTTATTAACGTTCATGCTCACAAGGCCACAAAGTTAGCGTTTGCGCACGCAAACGACTTGGGTTTGCGAAACCCATAGGCTGCCTAAAACATCCCTATTGCCCTCTTCCCTATTCAAAGTGATATGCCCATGTGAAAGCGGCATGGATGAAAGGCATAGGGGGGGAATGTAGGGTTCCGTCCAAACTCATGGTCCTTGAGAACCATGAGTTCGAGCGATCGATGGAAAAGCTTGCGCGCTGATTTTCTCTCAGGCGCAACGGCAAAAATCTCTGGTGAACACACCAGATGAAAGTATAAGAAAAGTCCTCTAGATCTAGCCCTTAAGTTCTCTTAGAACCTCAAAGATACTCGAGAAAAATCCCTCACAAAACTCGCCACGGAGAAGCGACGAAAGCGCGCGAACAGGCGACAACAGGCGGCGATTTCACGACAATTAGAAATCGCGGAGTGAAGTGGACCCACAATCCTAAGCACCACAGGTTAAAAAGGTTTTGACAGATCGACGCATTGATGTCATTCTACTGGCATGCATGTCATTTGCTGATGCATGATGATCATGATTTGGATGGTCACTGATGCATGATGATCATGATTTGGATGGTCATTTATACTGATTTTGTATCGTTGCAACCCTGTGTCTCTAAGGCTATTGGAGTCGCTTTTACTACTATTTAACACAGTTTCGTGCTATGCGCCCCTCTTTGAGTGGGAGCCTTTGTGGGCTATTGGCGCTATTCATTCTTTTGCTCTGGGTAGGAAATACCCATGGTGGTCACATGTGCACAACACAAATAACAAGCAAAGGGCAATAGGAAAAGCAAATAAGCAAAGCGTGTAAAGTAAACGAAGTGAATGGAAAACTGCGAGTGTAAATAAGGCAGTGGTTTGTCACATACTCTGTGTTTGTACAGCCTCAGTGTGATACAATGAATGAGTCCAAGGTGCAGTGCTTTCTAAGGGGTGCTGGTTAGAGCCTAAATCTTAGTGGTAGCAGAGCGAACGATTCTGAAGGTGTCAACTATACAAAGGCGCCTGATCTGTCTGTGTCTGTCTGTTCTGTCAGTTCTGTGAACAGTTCTGCCTGTTTGAATCTGAACTGTGATAAACAAGACGAGTGACATGGATTCCCCAACCACAACTGAGGCGAAAGAAAAAGACACCCCTACAACAACCTCCACAGATGAGTCCCATGAGACCACCTCAGAGTCTGTGAAAGAATACAGACGAGAGTTAAAGGAAGTCCTTGAATCTAAACCCTCATCCTCAGAAAACCCTGCGTCTAAAAGTCTCAACCCTGATCCAGAGGTAAAGGTGCGAGATGTGTCGGGTCCCAGCGCAGAGACAGAAGTGCGCGAGGACGCTCGTGAACACGAACCCATGCGCGAAGACGCTCGAGGTGAAAGGCACGAAAGTGTCGACAGGGACGACGCCAAGCACGAAGACGGCAGCGTAGGTGAACCGGAGGAATGGAAGCAAGCAGTTGACTTTGCGAAGGAACTAGCAAGCGAGGGTAAGCTAGAGTGGTTTAGGACCATGATGGCCAGGATTGAGTCAGGGAGAGTGGACGAGAGGAAGAGTGAGGATAGGGAGTCGAGAACAACAGTGTCCGAGAGGTCAAAAGGGAAGAAGCATGACATAGGTGAGTTCAAGTTTGGAAAACCAGGACCACCTTCCTCACCTCCCACTTCCTCGACAAGTTCTCACACTTCTCGTTCGACAAAGACGAAAAGGTCGACAACCAGCAAAGGTGCGTCGGTGGCGTCCACGACGTCGAAGCTGAGCCGTGCGACTAAAATCCAAGACTCGTTGTCGAAGATGTTGGAGGAGCAGAAGAAGATCTCCCGACGGTTAGACGAGTTGGAGGAGTCTGGGAAAAGTCGCATCGAAAGTGACCTGAACACTTCTGCGCTCTCCAAGGTAACCGGACTCCACCTGTTAGACGAACATCAGAAAGGCATTTCACCCTTCCTTCCGAGGATCAAGGAGTCGTACCTGCCGGACGAGTTTGCTGTGAGGATCAAGGTGGGTAGCTTGCAGGAGGCGCGCGACAAGCATGGGTTAACGGCGCTTGCACTGCTCGCCGATTCACCTTCCAAGGTGGATGACAGCGATCTCGACGACAGCAAAGATTCAGGGAGTGGTACGAAGGGCACAGCGAAAGGAAAGCTGGCGATACCTCTACCTGTGTTCACTGGGAAGCGCCTCGACCTGTACGCGCGTGACTTCGTGAGGTACCTGCGAATGACAGGGCAGAAAGCTGCAGATGAGATGACCCGCGCCGACCTGATCGTGACAGGCTGCAAGAACGAATGGCTTCGAGGAGTGGTAGACGACATCTTAACCACGTCGGAATCATGGGTACACTTTCTGAAACAAGTGGAGTCTGCCTTCCCTCACTTCGAGACGGATGCATCCATTCGCGGAGCCTTGGAGAAAGTACAGAAACTTAAGGAACTCCCAACTCCTGCCGATGTTCGTCAACTGCTGCAGAAGCTCAAAAGCCTTATGACCCAGTTGAAGATTCCTATGTCCGAGACCGAGAAACTCCTTTTGCTGACCCGAAAGATTCAGAAGAAGACTTGGACCGAATGTCGGTCGACCGTGGAAAGGAAGGCGAAGACGCGCACCTATCAAGACTTGGCTGACTTGCTGGAGGAACTCGCCCTCGAACGAATATCAGACCAACATGTCGAAGGTGAACGCGAAGCTCAACTCAATTTCCTGAAAGGAGGGAACAAGAACAAAAACCAAAACCAAGAACCGCCTCCCGAAGCTGGTCAAGACGAAGAAATCCAAGACTTATACTGGTCAGAAGGACAAAAAGGCAAGGGAGGCAAAGGCAAAGGAAAAGGACGTGGGAAAGGCAGCGGTCGTGGAGGCGGTCGCGGAGAATGGGTATGGCAACCGCCTCAATTCCATTCCATCGTGTGGTGCGAGTACTGTGGAAAAAAGAACCATGCGCATGACCAATGCTGGACGAAAGAAAGGGACGAGAGGAAAGCCCGCGCTGCAGCCAAGAAACAAGGAGAAGATCCTGGCAAAGGGAAAGGCAAAGGCGACGGAAAAGGCAAAGGCGACGGAAAGGGCAAAGGCAACGGAGAGAAAGGTGGCAAAGGAGAATCCGGCAAAGGACAACCAAGCCAGACCACACCGCCACCCAACGCGATTCCCTTGCCTGAAACCGCTGAAGGAGAAGAAGGACCAAGCAATCGAAAGAGAAGGAGGTTCCTCAAGCTTCAAGAGAACCTTACCAACATGGCCAAATCCTGTGGACTTGCGTTGACGATGGACGCAAAGCCACTCCCTCCGCAAGACAAGTAGGGAGGCGGCTCTTTGGGGAAGGGCTACCTGTTGCCAGTCGAAGTAACCGAAGCATCCGCGATTGAAAGTTTTATTGATACGGGGGCTACGAGCAGTATAATGGCGGCGAAACACGTACCTGAGGGAGAAATTGAGTACGCGCCGAGCGTAGGTATTCGTATTGGCGACGGGAGAATATGCCTGACCGAAGGGAAGTACAGAGGGACGCTGATTCTGGGGAGAAGGAGATTACCGAAAAGTTTCTTAGTCCTCGAGACGGACGCGTTCGACGCAGTGCTCGGTGAGGACTTCTTCGAGGAGAACCCGGAGATTCGTTACCTGGGCCTTCAGTCACCGAGACACCTCCTAGTACGGACAGACGACGGAGAGTGGGAGAAGGTGCACCTCGAAGAGACCGCGGAGATTGTCGAAGGAGTAAAGGTCTTGAGGGACATCAGCTTTGACCTGGACACGGAAGTTAAGGTCGAAGGACTGCTGCGTTTGGAGAAAGAAATGCTACTAACCCTGGAGACCTACACCTTAGCGACAGAGATGAAGCTACACGCGTACGAGGAGTTGAACATCGAAGGTGATCCCTGCGGTGACGATTTTATCGAACTCTTCGCTAACCACGTTAACGCAGACAGCGAACTCTACTGTTGGAGACAAGGCAACAGCGCCTGGTGGTACGATTGGCGAGACCTGGGGAGATGGAAGTACCTGTACGCCAACCCACCGTTCTCCCAAATGGAGAAAGTCTTGACGAAAGTTGCGTTGGAAGGTGCACGAGTAATCCTTGTCGTACCTGAAGAAGGGAAATGGATGAAGAAAGCGTGGAGAGAATTACTGACCAAGCTGACAATAACCCAAGTATGACTACCCGATGTTCCTATGTACAAAGTTGACTACGGGGTGGAGCTACTGCCCGCTCCCAAGTGGCGAACGAATTTATGTCTTGTTGACGGATCGCTCAACCCGGTGGCGCGAGAGGACTTGAACCCCGAAGTTGTCGAGAAGATCACGAAGAACAACCGAGGATGGGGAAGAAAGCACATGTTACAACACTTTCCTGACCTGAAGGAATCGCAACAAGACCGAATACGCGAAGACATGAAGGTGACCATCAAAGAACTACCCAAAGGAAACCGAGAACTCCCGGCGGAAGAGAAAAGTGAACTCTCGGAAGAAGCGCACGACAGCGATGGGCTGTCGGAAGCTCCTAGTATAAGCACCATCGCACCTGTGACTGAAGGGAGCTACCCAACTTCGATGGAGTACGAGGACATGTTCAACGACGTTCTTTTGGCTTGTGAAAACGAAGAATTGTTGCTCCGACGAACCATCGAGGAGAACCTACAGACGAAGAGCGAATGGCATGGATTTCAGTACGGGTTCGAAACAAAGAAGCGAAAGACGAATCTAGCTAAGCCGACAAAGTCGTGGCCCATGTCAAAGCAGGATCGAGAAGAAGTGAAGGCCCTACTCTGGACGCGCATCGATCAGATTCAGAAAGAGGAGTTGAAAGACCTCTGGAAGTCTAAGGTTTACTTGCCCGATCACGATGATGGAGCGACAGACGAGTACTCGGAGGTCTTGAACTACACCGATCTGTGTGACCTGTTAGAAGAGTACAGGGAGACTACGGACTACTATGCCGATGAGGAACTCAACACAGGTGTCACGAAGAAATGCAAGAAGAACAAACGCCAGAGGAAGAAAGAACGTACCAAAAGATGTGAACGTGCTTTAGGGTTGACTGAAGTCGGGCTACCCGAAGAAGTGAAGCCGGACGGTCTCAACAACCAAAAGAAGGATGAGTTCGGGCGAAGCAACCTGCAAGCGAGCGAGGACTTCATGAGCAAAGTTAAAGAACACGACGAGCGCGTGTGGAACATCTTACACAAGTACCAAGAGGTGTTCGGACCATTGCCATAACCTGGAACCTGTAAAAAGCTAGTACAGCTTGACTTGGAGCTGAAAGAAGAGCACGCCAAGGATCGAATAAGGTCGAAGCCTTATCCGTGTTCCAAAGCTGACATGGACGAGATCATGCGGCAAGTTTTGGAGTGCGTGGAGGCGGGGCTGATCGAGGAATACAAGGAGGGAGACTACCCCAAGCATTGTTCCCCTTGTTTCCTAGTGGCGAAGCCAGGGTCTACGGCGAAGAGGTTAGTCGTGGACTACCAAAAGCTCAATCGCAAGATCAAGCAGCACAGTGGGTCCCTGCCGTTTATGGAGAACACGCCGGAAAACGCAGCGGACTGCAAGTTCAAGACGAAGATGGACAAGAGGTCAGGCTTTTGGCAAGTGGACCTGACGGAGCGCGCAAAGGACATGATGGCTTTCATCACTCCACAAGGCCGTATTTTCAAGTGGCGAGTGATGCCTTTTGGCATTAGCAACGCCCCAGCCTTGTTCCAGGAGATGATGTCTCAAGTCCTGTGCCTCGTCAAGAAGAGACCAGCCGTTCAAGAGCTACTCACAAGAGGTGCCGTGTTGGAGGCACACATTGACGACGTGCTGCTAGGAACCAACTCGGTCGAGGACCATTTGGTACTCTTGAGTGAGTTTTTCGAAGTCTGTCAAGAGCAACACTTGAGGATAAAGCTGGAGAAGTGCGAGTTCCTCCGGAGTGAAATGGAGTATCTGGGGTTTACGATTGGACCGGGATGGTGCAAGCCAACGGATGCAAAGTTGCGACCATTGCTCGACTTTGACCTGTCTGAAGTCAATGGAAAGGCCGAAGGTGTCAAGAAAATACGCCAGTTCGTGGGGTCGTGTAACTTTTACCGAAGACACCTGAAGAACTTCACCTTCAGTAGTGCACCCTTGACCGACCTCATCAAGAACGAGACCAAGTGGCAATGGACAGAGAAAGAGCAAGCAGCACTGGAGGAAATGAAAGGAAAGCTCAAGAACTGCCTGATCTTAGGCGTACCTCGGCCAGTTGGTGAGATGTTGCTGGTTACGGACGCGTCGGATGTTGGAGGCGGAGGTACACTCTTCCAATGGCAACGCCTGAACAGGGAAATGTGCCAAGAAGTGGACCAAAAGCTCAGAACGCTGGGCGTAAACAGAGACGGAACGCTACGACACGAGTACAATGAAGACGAGTGGCGTTTGGTCCCGTTAGGCCACTGGAACTGGAAGTGGAATGACGACCGGAAGAACTACCCAACCTACGAGCAGGAGATCATGAGCGGAGTCCTGTTGCTGGCAAGCCAGACTCGCATCGTGGGGTCAAACCCTGTTACGTGGTTGTGTGATCAGGAACCGGCACAAGCATTCCTACATAAGCCTCCACCCGAACAAAAGAGGATCAGGAGATGGTGGACCTTTTTATCACAACTTCGATTGGCGACCTTCCACATTCCTGGCGTGAAGAACGAGTTATGCGACTACCTTTCACGAGGTTCGTTCAACGACTTGCTGGGACGAGACACGGAAGAACTCGCGAAGGAGGCTTTCCCTAAGATGGACGTGCAGTTGGACGTCTTCGCAAAGGCTACACCCTCGAAATCTACAGAATGGAAGGTCACAGACCTGTTGCCCGAGTATCCCATCCTGAAAACGTTGAAGGAGGGACGAAGCTTCGTAGATGACAGAGGAGTCCAATGGGCACGTACGGCGAGTCACCTGTACAGAGAAGAAGTGATATGTGTACCGTCAACACACGTGAAGTCGATGGGGCGATGGGCACACAAGACGAACGGACATCCTGGAGTGGAACGAACACGTTGGTTTTTCGAGAAGCATTTCTACACAACCCTGAGCCAAGAGCGACTGAACGAAGTCTTAAGAGAAGTCTGCATGGAATGCTCATGCTCGAAGGCCAAGCAAAGCACAAGTGCTGATCAAGGTTTAACAGCTCACTTACCAATACCGAGAATGGTGAACAGTGTTCTGTACCTGGACTTCACGGAGATGCCCAGGTATTCAGGGCACGACTTCGCCTTGCTCGTGACCTGTGGATTGAGCAGGTACACACGTGTGTTTCCGCTCAAGAAGAGATGCGATGGAGAAACTGTCTTGAAAGAGCTGTTCGAAGGTTGGATACAAGCCTACGGGATGCCGAAACGGATACACAGTGACAGAGACATCAGATTTACCTCAAACACTGGCTGGTACACCGGAGTCCTCAAGAACATGGGCGTCGAGGTCGACTTCGGAACGCCGAACTATAAGAGGAAGAACACGCAGTGCGAGAGGCAGATCAAAGCGTTCAAAGCGGTTACAAAAATCCTACTTGCCGAAGAAAGTAGCCGCAACTTGATTAAGCTGGTGCCTGTAGCCGTTTACATGATTAACAATCAAATCTCAAGTCGGACCGGATACGCTCCCACCGAATTGTTTTTGGGACGTCCGGGTTTCTTTTACGAGTTCCCTACCGCGGACGATTGCAACGTGAAGGTGAAAGGATGGCTTGAAGAGCAAAGAACCATGGCTGAGAAGGCACAAGAGCTGCTGACCAGAGTGCGTAATGGAGAACACCGCCGACAAAACAGAGGGAAATCACACGCCGAGTACAGAGAGGGAGACCTGGTACTCGGTCATCATACTCGTTTTCCTCGATGCCCACGAAACGACCTGGATCTGCCGTACTTCGGACCGTACCTGGTGACAGAAGTTGGACCCAGTACTGTCAAAGTTAAGGCGAGCCCAAGCATGGGAGGGTTCGTCGATGTGGGTTACAACCAACTAAAAAGGTACACCGCGGTGGAAGATGACGACCTGGAAGCATGGGAAGAACTGGCGATCGAGGCGGAGAGGTCGAAGATGGCGGCTGACGAGGACGAGAACGAAGGCGGCGTGCAAGAAGAAGACGGGGTACAGCAGCTTCCTGAAATGGACGACGAAGAAATGAAAGAGAAGGACTGCTACACTGTGGACTCGATCCTGCAGCGCAAGTACAAGCACGGGTGGCGATTTCTCACACGATGGGCTGAATACGAAGTTAGCGACAGCACGTGGGAACCTATCAGCGCATTCGTGTTAGACAACGGTAATTTGACATACCAGTTTGTCTCGTACTGTCGGCTGCACGATCTCAGTGGGATCCTGGAAACGGCAAGGAAGATGGCTCAAAGGAAGTCGGAACGAACGCTACGTCGCGAAGAGAAAAGGGAAGAGGCACGGAAACGAGTAGACGATGAGCAAGAGCCAGAGGCAGTACCAAGAAGGAGCAAAAGATTGCGAGCAAACTGACCTCCGTATGGATGATGACCGTATAGATGCATCCAGGTTAAGTATAAGTTGGAGAAGAAGTTGTGGTAGGCGGCGATGAAGATGGAGAGCAGCGCGGCGGCGACGGCGGCGTGGGCTGCGCGCTGCTGCTGCTCAGGGCTGATGCCCTCCACTTCCACGATCACCTCCACGTCCTCAACCTCCAAGAGGGATTCCTCCTGAGGGAGAGCGGGAGGACCATGGCGAGGAGGGATTACCCACTCCTCGGGCACAGGAACACTGGGGCCCGGAGGGTCCCAGGTCCACTCCCAGCGGACCCCAGCAGGGGTGAGCCGGGGGGCGCGCCGCATGGAGCGGCGGGGCACGCCTGGAAGCGCGGCGCCTCCTGATCCGAACCACTGGGCAGGACTTGCAGTTGGAGTCTGCAAGATCCAAGCCCCATGGAGCGGAACCCACGTCGGCGCGGTCAACCCAGCAGGCCGTGCGTGCTCATACGCCGTGTTGACGGACGACGGCAGCGACGGAGGCGGGTTGCTGGGAAGACGTGGGGTTTGAGGGGCGACTGGCACAGGCACTGCAAAAGCAGCAGCTGGCGCAGTCGCCGCAGAGGAGCCCCAACGGCGGGGCACACTCTTCTTTTTAACCATACTGTTGACAAGAAAAAGAAATAAAAAAGGGACGAAAAGGCTGACTTATGCAAGCTGAAGGGAGTAGTCTGCAAAATTGGAACAAGTCTGAAGCGCGATATCTGAAGCGCGCACGTGCGCTTTGTCTGAGACCAGGGGGGAAAGCAAGACGACCCAAGAAGAGTGCCTGACTTGAAACTCTGCTGTTTGTTGACCGTATAACCACAGACTGTTTGTTTGCAAAAGTCCAGAGAGAGTTAGGAATAGGTGGAGTGTGACTGACTGTACACTGCTGACTGAAAACACTGTTGCGCCTGAGTGTAGTAGATACTGGAAGGGTAGTTGGTTTTGAGACCCTAAGGTTAGGTTTGTATGGCACTGCCCCGCAATGGAGTCGGTACCCCAGCAAATCTGTGCGTTCGTCAACCTGCACAATCACTATATCAGACGGATGCGAAATCGTCGACGCGCTGGGTCAAGATGAAGTAAATCGAACTTGGAGTCGACTGAACGAATGGCCGAAGCATCAAAGAAGGCCTATGAAGACTGAAGTCAATGGAGGACTATGACGACTGCGAAGCCTCCAGGAAGATGAGTACTGAAGACTGAGGCCCTTCGAAAAGATGCGAACTGCGTGAAGAACGACAACCGTCCTGCGTCGTCCCCAACGCGCGAATTGGAGGATGAGCAAGGAATACAACAAGATCCAGCCGAAGTGCAGAAGAGGATGAGGACAGCGACAACGCGTCTGAAAGGAAATCGAGTACAACGCGTAGCTGTGGACCTCAAGCAGGGCAGCGTCGAGGCCTTGAAGAGCGACAGCGACCTGGTGGGAGTCTGAAGGATCGTAGGAGTGAGGAGTCGTCAACAGCGACAAGATCGGCGCCAATCACAACACCGCAGCGTCGAAAGGACACGAAGACGCGACGAAGTACGCCCACGTGGTCTTCGACGAGGGGGGAGTGAAGTGGACCCACAATCCTAAGCACCACAGGTTAAAAAGGTTTTGACAGATCGACACATTGATGTCATTTTACTGGCATGCATGTCATTTGCTGATGCATGATGATCATGACTTGGATGGTCACTGATGCATGATGATCATTATTTGGATGGTCATTTATACTGATTTTGTATCATTGCAACCCTGTGTCTCTAAGGCTATTGGAGTCGCTTTTACTACTATTTAACACAGTTTCGTGCTATGCGCCCCTCTTTGAGTGGGAGCCTTTGTGGGCTATTGGCGCTATTCATTCTTTTGCTCTGGGTAGGAAATACCCATGGTGGTCACATGTGCACAACACAAATAACAAGCAAAGGGCAATGGAGAAAGCAAATAAGCAAAGCGTGTAAAGTAAACGAAGTGAATGGAAAACTGCGAGTGTAAATAAGGCAGTGGTTTGTCACATACTCTGTGTTTGTACAGCCTCAGTGTGATACAATGAATGAGTCCAAGGTGCAGTGCTTTCGGAGGGGTGCTGGTTAGAGCCTAAATCTTAGTCGCGGTAGAAATCGGGTATTTCACCGATTTCCGACCGAAAATCGCCCAAGACAATAAAATCATGGTAATTCTACATCAATTTATTGGTTAGAAATCAGATTCCAGATTTCGCGGATTAGAGAACAGGGATATCCCGCTGACAGCCGGTGTCAACAGCTTCCACACGGGTTTGACGGCCGGTGTCAGCGGCTTCCACACGGGTGCGACGGCTCACAGGCCTCTGGGCCATGGGCCAAAGGTTCTGGGTACCGCTTCACCCCCCTCCTTAGAGCAAACTGTGGGATGGGGTCCATAACACCCAAGCATGGCAGCGGGTACCCAGGACCATTCCCTGAAGACGGGGGGTGTCACATCATCACTTCAGGCCGATGTGCGGGTTAGGTTGCCCATTACAATTCCACAGTAAGACGGGTACGGTGCTGTAGTTGTTAGTAACCGCAAGTATAGTATCAAGTATCAAGTCCCGGGTCCTGGCGGCGATTGGTTGGCATCCAAAGGACCCGTTAACCCATACCAGGCGCACCGGGTACCGGCTGCGAAGGTCACTACCACAGTGGCAGTGGCATACACGGCCAACATAGGCGCCACACGACGACCGAGGTGGTCCCACAAGTCAAAAGCGACCACAAAGATCCATCAGGCTACCCCAGGCTTCCCAAGGCCGCAGTCTGGGTGAGAGTCCCCACGGGTCCTTCCTTGGGCGCACCATGTCCATATCCACGACGCAAGTCCAGAGTGGTAAAGCCGAACGAGTTCCTCCATAAGGGATCGGGCATCAAGGCCGTCTTTTCCCTCGCCCCATTACCACGAAGGCCATGCATGAGGGAGTCCTCATGCAGTTTGGGCGGAGGCGTCGACTCCTCAAACCACCAGTTTCCCAGGCAGACTGACCGAGGTCAGGACACCGGAGGTCGCCACCCGACTGCAAGTGCGTCTGCGAGTCGGTAGGCTCACACTGGGAGTGACAGTGGCGGACCGCTGGGAGTGTAGTCAGGCAACTGGGTTTCCCGCCTGGCGCCATCAGGATCTCAGCACATCACAGCCACTAGGGCACGCGGTATCACAGGTACTCAAACAGAAGAATCTGTACTTAGGTACTGGTCCAGGCTGCACCTTATGTAAGAGCATGTACACGGCGACTCAGGGCGCCTTCGTATTCCGATTCGTGTCCCTTCGGGGGGAAAAACAGTCCATATCTCAGTGATTGGCTGACAACACTTAACATACAGATGCACATATCCTGGGGGGCGGAAAAGTGAGCAAGAAACAGGTAAATAGGCGTGTAAACACACTCTGGATAGAGCGCCAAACCACGCCCCGGTCAGGATAAGGAATATGCAGGAACCCGGACAGAAAGACGCCTGAGTTCAGGCGATATATAGTCTGCAGATACACGTAGACTGGTTTGGACCCCGCAAGTGCCATGGGACCAGACCACACACCCAAAAATCGCAATGCCGATGACAGCGGCATCCGTTGCGCAACGTCGTATGGGCTTCAAGGCCCTAAGAGCTCAGGAAATGTCAAGGTCAGTCGCCCTGCCTGGTTTCCCAAGGTTTCAGCAGGCGGGGAGTGACGAGTAGGAGTGGAAGAGAGTGGCCATCCTCCCCTGGATTCAGCAGGGGGGGGTATATGGCCACTCAGATGGTAGGTCACCGGAAGATGGAAGAGAGCAAGCAAGTGAGGGACGATCCGTCGACCTAACAAGCGCTCAAACTGCATCAGGGGAGAGCTCAGGGCGGTGATCAGGCGCCCCTGGCTGCCATCACCCGGGTGAGTGCCGCCAAGTCCGAGACGTGGAGCTTGGTCTTGTGCTTGCGGATGTAGTCCATGAAGGGGGTGTTAATCAACGGCACGAACGAGGAGACGGGTTCCCAGGTGTCGTGGGACGGCCCATAGCCTCGCCAACGATCCTTGAACTCCAGGCCTCCGGGTGCCGAGGCGTTCGGACGCTGGGCCAGGATCTTCTCGACGGTATAGTCGTCCTGCTCAGCATAGTCATCGTCCGAATCAGCCTCATGTGCGGCGTAGTCCAGGGACACATGTTGGCCACGGAGGTCGGGTTCCCGCACACGGAGTTGACTCTCGTGGCGCTCCCGGAACTGTCCGTGACCCACCTTGATGCGGTAGGTGTCCTCACCAAGGTAGGTAGGTAGGGTAGGTATCTTCGGGAGCTCGGGATGCCTCCGTTGACATTGCAGGAAGAAGGTCTTACCAGAGGGACGTCCTGTCCCTCCCACTGCCCTATGTCAGGTGCCTTTTGAGCCGCTCCCGCATGTGCTTGGGAAGGCATTGTCGCGGCCACCCGGTCCATGTGTCCCAGGTGGGAGGGTGTCCCCACATGTGTCCATGGGTAGGGCCACATGCTTCCTCCTTTGGGCGGCAGCTCTGGGGGCTGCCCAGCCGTGTGAGTATCTCTCACCACAAGGGGTATTGCTCCCGCTAGTCTACGGTACGACCGCCTCGGCCTTGTGGCTTGAGTTGCGGGGCCACTCTGCTTGGCAGGCGACCCCCTCCTGGACTGTGTACCGGCTCGCCTGTCACCGGTTGCTTCCATGGCTCCGGGTGACGTTTGCCATGGTCCCCGATGCAGCCTGGCCGGGCTCGGACCAGAGGCCTTGGAGTACCGCTCCTGCCACTGGCCCGGTGGGTCGGCTGGGTCGCCCCAGTGCGTCCGACCCATGGGGTGTTGGTTCTTGCCTGTCCCTCGGCCGCCCTACGTGTGTGCAGTGTCCTGGGCCGCTTGGCTCCTGTTCACCGGTGTGCACGCGTGGTTTGTTGTGTCCGTGTGCGGTGTCCTAGGCCACTTGGCTCCTGTTCACCGGTGTGCTCGCTCGGTGTGTTGTGTTGCGTTTGCGGTGTCCTGGGCCACTTGGCTCCCGTTAAGCGGTGCACCCGCTGGGTGTGTTGTGTTGCGTGTGCGGTGTCCCGGGCCACTGGGCTCCTGTTCACGGGTGTGCCCGCTCGGTGTGTTGCTTTGCGTGCGCGGTGTCCTGGGTCACTTGGCTCCTGTTCACCGGTGTGCCCGCTTGGTGTGTTGTTTTGTTTGTGCGGTGTCCTGGGCCACGTGGCTCTTGTTCACCGGTGTGCCCGCGCGGTTTGTTGTGTTGTGTCTGCGGAGTCCTGGGCCACTTGGCTCCTGTTCACCGGTGTGCCCGCTCGGTGTGTTGTGTTGCGTGTGTGGCGTCCTGGGCCCCTTGGCCCCCGCTCACCGGTGTGCCCGCCCGTTGTGTTGTGTTGCGTGTGCCGTGTCCTGGGCCACTTGGCTCCTGTTCACCGGTGCGCTCGCTTGGTGTGTTGCTTTGCGTGTGCGGTGTCCCGGGCCTCTTGGCTCTTGTTCTCCGGTGTGCCAGGCCGTGGTGTCTCGTCCCTTTGTTGCCCTCGGTGCACTTGCGTGTGCGGTGTTCTGGCCCTTGTGGCGCCTGTTCACCGGTGTGTGCGCTGTGTGCGGTGTGCGTGTGCCATTGGTGGTTGTGTCCCTCTTCCTCCCCCCCTAATTTTCGTTTTTTTTTTTGGATGGAAAAAAAAACAAGGAAAGAAAAACAGGGGCGCGCGTACACTCCAGGCACAGGCACGGGCAGCTGGTGCGGCGGTGCAATACTGTTGTGTCCTCTGGCGTGTGTCGTCGGTGCTGTGGCGGCGGTTGCGCCCCAGGGGTGCGGCTCGCGCGTCCTGTTGTACACGGGTATGGGCCAGGGTGGGTTTGGTTAGGTGTCTCTTTGCTTCTGGAGCTGACCGGTTAGGCGGCTGTGTGGGCTGTGGGTGTGGGCTGTGGCTACGTTGTTCCCTCGGCGGGCCTGGTTAGGAGTCAAGGGTTAGCGGTTTCGGGGTGTGGCTCGGGTTTGATTTGTGTTTGGGTTTTGGCTCGGTTAGGCGGTTGTGACGGTAGCGGGCCTGGTTTCGGTGCCTGTGGGCGTAGTGGTGCCCGTTGTCGTGTGCGTTGGCGTCCTTCCGCGTCCGGTTTGTTTGGTGACTTCTGGGCGGGGCCTGGCGTGGCGCCCCGTGGTGGTGGTTTGCTGGGCAACGGGGTTAGGTGGCGGCGCCGCTGGCGGGGGGGTCAGGCGCGTCGTATTGTGTGGCGCGCAGGGCTCCTGGGGTGCTGTGGGTGCCGCCGGTGTTGGTGCGCTGACAATTGTGGGGTGGTGAGGGGGTGTGCGTGTGCGGGGCTGGGCTTTGGGTGATGTCCCACAGGCGGATGCCGTCTCGCTGTGTCTCCTGGAGGATCTCCTGCAGGCGCCTGATGACATACGGGTGGTCCTGGGTCGCGGGGAGGTTGCGGGGGCAGACTCCCAGGGGGTGGAGCGCATCGGGCAGCATGGCTTCCCATGCGGCCTACGGCATCCACCCCCCCGCCGGCCGGAGGCGGCAGTTCTCCACCGACCCCTTGCGGGGCCAGTGGATCAGGCCCTCGAGGGAGGGCTCTCCCCGGGCCCACTTTCGCAGCTCCCAGAGCTGCGTGTGGGTCCAGCGCTGCCACCACTGTCCCTGGGCGGGGCCGCGGTCTTGGGCGGAGGAGTGGGCGCGGGTGGGTGTGACGGGGTCGTGGGGACCGGTGGCGGTGGCGGGCCCGGGGGATTCCTCGTAGTCCTGTACCGTTGGGGTGCGCGGGGAGTGGGGGCGCGAGCGGATGTGGACCCGCGGGTGTGCGCGCACGGTCTCCGCCTCGGGGTTGGGTGGGGACTCGCGGCGGCGGCGGTAGTGGGGCATGCGCTGTATGTGGGCTGTCATCGAGGGTTGGTAGGGGGGCGGGGACGCTGCTGGCGGACCCTGGCGTCGTTCTGGCCTGGTCGGGCACGGTCCGTGGGCCTGGGGTGCGGGCTTTGAGAGGTGGCGGGACGAGGTGTGTCGTGCTTCGGCCGCGGCGCGCTCCGCTATGAAGGTGGTGGCGGCGGCGTCGGTGACGGTGGGGGGGCGCCGTGCTGGGCGCTGCTGCCTCCGGGCCTGGGACGGCTGGGGCCGAATGTCATGGAGGACGTCCTCGGGGGGTCGGGCTCGCGCTGCCGTCGTGGCGCCGGGTTTGGACTTGGGTTTGGGGTTGGCTGCGGGTTGCGGTTGTGGCGCGCTGACGGGTTTGGGTGGCTGTTTGGCGGCGCTCTTGGGTTTCGGCTGGGTCGCGGGTGTGGGCCTCGTCAGGGCGTGGGCCTTGGCGGCGGCGGGGTTGCTCGCGGTGGGGGCGGGTTTGGGGGCCCGTTTGGGAGGTGTCCCCTGCGGCCTGGGGGGTGGAGTGCTGGATGAGGACGTGGTGGTGGTGGAGGATGAGGTGGTCGTGGTGGTGGAGGTTGTGGAGTCGGAGGCGGAGGAGAGGGCTGTGGGAGACGGCGGAGGGTCCTGGGCCTCGGGGGCGGGCGTAGGATGCTGGGTCCTGCAAGTAGCGAGAACGAGGGTGCGGGTTCGGGCACCGGGCGTGTGCGCGCGTTTTCCGTGGTGACCCGTGCGTGCTGGTGCTGGTGTGGCGGCGTTGTCTCGGCTGCGCGGGCACGTGGGTTACCCGGGGGGTGGCCATATCTGCTCCGGGACGCGCGGGTGTGTTTGCTGGAGGTAGTCGAGGGTGCGGGAGAAGCATCCCTGGATGCCGGGCATGTCCTCCTCTGTGAGATGGGGGTAGTTTTGGGTGGGGGTGTCTGGGCCCGGCCACAGCAGCGCCATGAGGCGGGCTGCCACCATGTACGGGCAGAGCTGTAGGGTGGTGGGGCGGGGGGGGGTGGGTCCCCTGCGGTTTGGGGGGGCTTCCCTCTGCTGGGGACGCAGCGTGACCACCCACACCCACCGGTCCGTGGGGATCCCACAGGTCCGTTGGGTATACTTGGCGAGGCAATACATCGCCCTACCAAGGCCCTGGCTGCCGCTGCGGATGGAGAGCAGCGTGTCCAGGGATTTGCGTTCCCACGTGCCCCAGATGCGGGGGTCGTCCGGCTCGTCCCCCCTGGCGTACGTGTCGAGGCCTGGGTTGTGTGGGGGGGGGGGCGTAGTTGGCGGGGAGGAGGGAGTCGGTGCCGTGCACCACCCTGTGGTCAGTTGGTGCGTGGTAGTGGGTGGTGGAGAGGGTGTAGTGCAGATTGTACATGAGAGTCATGTACGTGGAGGGGGTTGGCTGCCAGTCATCGGGGTCGGGGATGTCCCCCGGGACGTGGTGCCGGAAGTTGCTCAGGGAGGCCATCCGGGCTACCCATGTTTCCCGCTCCCACTCTTTGGTGTTGTCGGGGGTGGCGCTGGGTGGGGGGTTGGCCATGTTGGGCTCGCGGTAGCGGGTGCAGCCCTGGGTGCTGTCCCGCTCCGGCACGGGGTGTCCAACTAGGTGTCGCCCCCAGTCGATGGGGGGCACCCAGATCCGGTTCCCCTTGGGGGGCGGGCTCTCGCCGTCTGGGGTGGCGCGTGGGGGGCGGTCGTGTCGGGCGTCGTGGAAGAAGGCGTCGAAGAGGAAGTCTTGGACGCCTTCCCCCAGGGTGGCCGCCTGGACCAGGGTGGTCGCCCCGATGCGCTGGGTGGTGCCGGAGGTGCGGAGGCACAGCACGTCCTGGTCCCCGAGTCCCCGGAGGTGCTGCCGTACCGCTGCGGGGTTGTGTAGGGCGTAGGGTTTGGCCGGCGCGGCAGCTGGTGGTGCGGGGTGTGATGGAGGGGGTGGTGTGGGTTGGGGGGGGTGGTCGTCGTTGTCGCGCGTGGGGTCCGGTGATGGGGTCTCTTGTGGCGGTCGCGGGAGGGGGGATTCGTGGTGGCGTGTGTCGGTGGGGGCATCAACGTCAATAGGCTGGTGCTGGCTGCCGCGTGTTGCGTCTGTGGCCTGGCCTCGGGGGGGGGGCGGGGGGGGGGTGGTGTGGGGGTGGCACTGTTGGTGGTGGGGAGGGCGGGGCTGGGTGTTGTGTATCTGGGGGTCTGGGCGTCCCTGTGGGTGGTGTGGGTGTTGCGTGTGTGCGCCGTGCGGTCCTTGCGGTTCTTGACTGGTTGTGGTGCCGGGGTGTGGGTGGGAGGCGGCCGCATGGGCGTCCGGGTGGGGCTGTGGTCCGTATGTAATGGGTGGCTGCTGGTGGATGGTGCTCGCTGGTATGGGGTGTGGGTGGGGGGGCTGCTGGTGTTGGCGGGGCGCTCCTACTAGGCCCTGGTGTTGCTGGTGTGCGTGCGCGGCTCCCCGCGGGTCCATGGGGGTGTACCGTGGCTCGTGTGTCGTTGGCCCGTGTAGTGGGGGCGGCGGGTGGTGCTGGACCGCGTGGTGGTGGTGTTGAGGGTGTGCTGGTTGTGTGTGGTACCCCGGCGTTGGTGGGTGTGGTGGTAGGGGCTGGTGGTGGTGGAATACGTGATGGTGTGGTGCGGTGATGTGTGCCAAGTGGGGTGGGTGGTTCGTGGGGCCTGGTCGTGCTGGGGCGTGGTGGGGATGTAGCTGGTGAGGGTCGACTTAGGGGGTAGGGGTTGGGAGGGACGGGGGCCTGGTGGTGGTGTTGGTGGTGCCCTGTCCCCTGGCTCTGCGCGTATGGTGGTCCTGGCATGGTGTGGACGTGTGCGGGCGGTGGTGGCTGACTGGGCTGCAGGGTTTGGGTGCTGCGGTACGGTGGTGGTGGTGGGCGCTGGCGGGGGCGGTGCTGTTGGTGTGCCCCGGGGGTCTGGGCGTGGGGTGGTGCGGTGTGGCTGGACCCAGGCCCTGGTCGGGGCGTCGCGCCCTGCTGGTGGGCGCGTTGGCGGACCCCCTGACCTGTCTTCGTCTTCTTGGCCTGGTGGGTGTCGGGGGCGGGTGAACCCCCCTGTCCCCGTGGGGGCGACGGGGAGCGGGCGTGCCAGCGGTGTGCCTCTCGGAGGCTCGTCTCGAGGCCTCTGACGTAGGTGCGCTGCTCCGTGAGGCCCATCCGTGTGGCGGTGGCCTCGTCGGGGGCGGCCAGGTGGGCATCCCGAAAGGACGCCCAGCCCTCCGGGTGCTTCAGTTGTGCGTGGTGGGGGTGGTGTGCCGGCTAGAGGAGTGCGCTGAGTGGGTAAGGTGTTCCTTTCCGTGGCCGAGGGCGGTGTTGATCCGGCGGCAAGTGATTCGGAGGTAGGCTGCTATCTCCTCTGGTGCCGTGTCCGCCCACGCTTCTGGCGTCAGGGCTGCTGCTTGGGGGGCCGGGAGTTGTGGGTCTGGGAGGTGTAGGTCATAGTGGTGGAGGTAGTGGGCGAGGAGGATGTGGCCGGCCGCCACGTTCAAGCCGCTTCCGCTGTGGCGTAAGGGTGGGCTGTGGGGGGGCAGGGGTGTGCTGCCCGTGGCCACTGCTATGGTCCATGCGTGGTCCTCCGCGTCCGCCACGTAGTACCCTCCCAGGTGGTCCCGGAGGGTGTCCGTGAGTGGCCCGAAGAAGCTGGGGCGGCTGGCGGGGGGGGGTGCGGCTGGGGCCGCGGGCCGCTCGCGGTGGTGGGGGTTGAGGTCCCCGCAGTGGGGGCAGTGGGTGAGGCGGTGCGCGGCTCCCAGGCAGACCCAGTGGTCTGGGTTGCAGGGCAGGGCCGTCTGCGGTAGCCGCTGGCGTACGCAGAGGGGACATGCGGTGGCTGGCGGTTGGTGGTACCTGTGGACGGACGGTGGCGTGGGGGCATGGGGGCTGGTGGCGCGCGCATGCTGGTGGGCGTGTGTGCGGTGCCTGTGGTGCCCATGTGTGCCGTGCCAGTGTTGTGCTCGGTGGATGGTGTGTAGGCGTGGTGGGGGTTCCGTGTTGGTATGTCACGGGGTAGGTTCTCATGGTTGGTAGAACAGGAGTTTGAGGAGGTGGGCTTGTTCTTTTTGGGGCAGGGTTGCTGCATGCTGCAGGTATTTGTGGGTGCGTTATGTGAGCTGCTGCGCTGTCTTGGCAACGGCCGTCCGCTGCATGTGCGCCACCGTGGCCGGGGGGTCCTCCGCGTTGGTGCGTAGCAAGGTGTAGACGGCAGTGGGGACGAGTCCCCTGCGGACCGCCTTGAGTACCACCGTCTGCTTGAGGACGGTTGTGAGTTGCTGGGTCGCCGGGGACTGCGTCAGCCATCCGGCGTGCTGTGCGATGGTGTGGGTTGGGTTCCAGTCTGTGAGGGTGTCCAGTCCTCTGTACAGGGGGCACACCTTGAAGTGGTCCCAGGTTTCTTCTTCCGCGTGGCCACAGATGCATTTGGTGTATCCTGCGGGGACGTGGATCGAGCGGCGCGCATACCATCGGTGGTATCGGGTGAGGAGGGGAAGCTATTCGAGGGCGAGTTGGAGTCGGGGTTTTTGTAGGTGTGCTGGGAGGCTATCCGAGCACAGGGCGGAGTAGTAGGAGGGGGTTGTGGATGGAGTCCTCGAGGCGTCGGAGGAGTTCGGTGTTCGCTGGGTGGCCCAGTGTGGTGGCCAGTTGCTGGATGGGTGTGGGGTAGTGGTACTTAACATACAGATGTACATATCCTGGGGGGCGGAAAAGTGAGCAAGAAACACGTAAATAGGCGTGTAAACACACTCTGGATAGAGAGCCAAACCACGCCCCGGTCAGGATAAGGAATATGCAGGAGGGTGGACAGAAAGACGCCTGAGTTCAGGGCATATATAGTCTGCAGACACACGTAGACTGGTTTGGTTCCGCAAGTGCCATGGGACCAGACCACACACCCAAAAATCGCAATACCGATGACAGCGGCATCCGTTGCGCAACCGCGTATGGGCTTCAAGGCCCTAAGAGCTCAGGAAAAGTCAAGGTCAGTCGCCCTGCCTGGTTTCTGTAATGGGATTGCCACTGGCAGCGCACGTGCTGATATTCGCGAGATCAAAATGACAGATCAGCGACGCGCGCACAGCGCATTTAAAGTTTTGTTACTTAGAAAACAATTCTTGGATGTTATGCTTGCTTGTTGTCCTTGCAGGTACAACAAGCTTATTAAATAATGGCCTTGACTTACATGATGAAGATCAAGATTTCGGATTGAAGTATTTTGCCTTTGCTGTGTTGAGTAGAAGATCGAATCGGTGGCGGGAAAGAAAGTAGACACGGAACCCGTGTAGGTCAAAGCTATTACAAGCTTGCTTGTACCGTGCCGACCGAACGATTCGGTCTTCAACTGAGCAATGCCCTGTGAGGATTGTGAGCGCTGCAGTTGTCAAGGTGCAGCACGTCTGCGAAGAGAACGCGAAGAACACCAGAAGACCAGCGAACGGCTTCGGGGAGAGCGGAATCAGCTGCAAGAGGACTTGGATGAGGAGACAAAAACTGCGCGGCGTCTTCGTTCTGAACGTGATACAGCAGTGGATGAGCTCTGCCGCCTCCGAGACCTTATTGCGAAAGGTAAACCGCCCTCCCAAAGAGACACGCCGAAGAAAACCCATCGTGGGAAGAGAGCAGCCAAGGTGCCAGCAAATGCGTGAGTCCGCGCAGTCCAGAACACCCGGGAATAACAACAGCGCTCAGGAGTGAGCTAATGAGGAGCCCACGCGCAGAATGGGAGCGCTGTGCCGGCTGAGAGCGCTACACGGCTGGCGCTGCTGAGGATATGGCAAATGCACGAAGAGTTCAGTGAAAGCAGTGCCGTGCGAGGGCGCTGAGGAGTCAGCGCAACGCTGCTGTGAATGACGCTGTGGTGTACGCCGAAGGAGAGCGCCTTGAACAGTGCTACGCAGCGCTGTGTGCTTGGCTTAAAGCCAGTTGCTTGTTAAGAGGGATATAACCCATTTTCTATTGAACTTGCTAAGTCTCTTTTTGAGTTTCATTTTTGTGAGGACGCTGTCAGCGCTGGACTGTGTGCGTGTGTGATGCACGCCCAATGTTTGTGTTTCTGCGCCGGCAGTCAGGGCAGGGGCCAGGGTTTGTCTGTGCGTGAGCGACCAAGCGTGCGCGTGTGAGTGCGTCTGCCTGCCGCGGACGGCGCTGAAGGCGCCACACACAGGTGTGCGTGTGTGCAGTGGACAGCCTGCACTTGCAGAGCGTCGTGTCAGCCTGCTGTTTTTCAAGTGTGTGCGTGCGACGCCAGTGGTGTGTGTGCGTTGCTACATGCTCTGCCCTTGTATGGTGGCGCGCTGGAGGTTGCGCTGTGGGTATGAGCGATTGCCAGCACGACTGCAGGGTATGCAGCCATGAGGTTTGTTATTATCGAATATTGTCACAACTGTATGTCTTCTTTATGTGTTTTAACCTTATGAATCCCTAGGCAGGCTTGCGGCTGCCTGAATCTGATGAGATGATCTGGAATGTCAAAATTGACTTCAACGCTGGTGTGTTTTTATGCTCTGAGAGGGCTGTAAAAGGCCCTGTTGTCACAGATATATGTATGGGTTTGTCTCAGTTTTCTTCGTTTTGCTCATTTTTCTTCTACATGGAACCTTGTTACTGCAGGCCAAACAAGCACACGCACAACTGCACTGTTGTACAGTACCGTGGCACGGCACTCCATGGCTTTGCTGTGCATGTGCGAACTGAGTTCAGCTAAACAACACACGTTCTTTTGTTGTTGTTGCCTCAGTTGTGTGCAGTGTGGCCTGTTGTTTTTGAAGCTGCAGGGTTTTGAGAAACATTGCAGGGTTTTCCCCTAGACTGGGAAACTTTCGCAGGTTTTTCAAAATGGTTGTAGTTTTGAAACCAGGGCAGCATACATTTTATTATATAATTCAACAACTTCAAGTGGAATTGTTGTTTTTTTATGTAGTGTGAACCAGTTTAGCAGGGGAGTGTTCACCACACCCCCTGAATGGGAATGGGGTTTTTTGTAGCCAAAGGTAGAGCAGGCTTTTCCCCAACCCCAGAAGGTTAGGCACACTTTCTGAATGTCCATTTTGTAGGCATTTAAGAAAATAGGCCAGTGACAACCCCACTAATGGGTCATCAGTCCAACCATACCTTTGATTTTCAGAGGTATGGCTGAACTTAGCAGGGGAGTGTAATGGGATTGCCACTGGCAGCGCACGTGCTGATATTCGCGAGATCAAAATGACAGATCAGCGACGCGCGCACAGCGCATTTAAAGTTTTGTTACTTAGAAAACAATTCTTGGATGTTATGCTTGCTTGTTGTCCTTGCAGGTACAACAAGCTTATTAAATAATGGCCTTGACTTACATGATGAAGATCAAGATTTCGGATTGAAGTATTTTGCCTTTGCTGTGTTGAGTAGAAGATCGAATCGGTGGCGGGAAAGAAAGTAGACATGGAACCCGTGTAGGTCAAAGCTATTACAGTTTCCCAAGGTTTCAGCCGGCGGGGAGTGACGAGTAGGAGTGGAAGAGAGTGGCCATCCTCCCCTGGATTCAGCAGGGGGGGGTATATGGCCACTCAGATGGTAGGTCACCGGAAGATGGAAGAGAGCAAGCAAGTGAGGGACAATCCATCTACCTAACAAGCGCTCAAACTGCATCAGGGGAGAGCTCAGGGCGGTGATGAGGCGCCCCTGGCTGCAATCGCCCGGGTGAGTGCCGCCAAGTCCGAGACGTGGAGCTTGGTCTTGTGCTTGCGGATGTAGTCCATGAAGGGGGTGTTAATCCGCGGCACGAACAAGGAGACGGGTTCCCAGGTGTCGTGGGACGGCGCATAGCCTCCCCAACGAACCTTGAACTCCAGGCCTCCGGGTGCCGAGGCGTTTGGACGCTGGGCCAGGATCTTCTCGACGGTATAGTCGTCCTGCTCAGCATAGTCATCGTCCGAATCAGCCTCATGTGCGGCGTAGTCCAGGGACACATGTTGGCCACGGAGGTTGGGTTCCCGCACACGGAGTTGACTCTCGTGGCGCTCCCGGAACTGTCCGTGACCCACCTTGATGCGGTAGGTGTCCTCACCAATGCTGCGGACCACCTCTCCGGTTGTGAACCAGGTTTTGGTGCAGTGGGTGCCCATAGGGCGGGGTCTGATCACCCACACCGGGTCTCCCACCCTGAAATTTTGCGCTGTCGAGCTCGGGGCGGACTTCTGACGCTCAGCATGCTCCTTCTCGAGCTGCTGGCGGATGTCCCGCGCCGTTGCCTCTTGCCGCGCGAAGAATTCCTTGGCGTCCATGGCCATACCATCACCGGACAAGGGAAGTCCCCGACCAAGGGGGTCCCTGCCGAACAGAATCTGGTGAGGAGACAAACCACCCGGAGTGGGGGTGTCATGATGGGCCTTCAGAGCGGGCCACATCTCCTCAAACCAATTCAAACGCCGATGGGTGATGTGAATCTTGCGTAGCTTCTCGAACAGCTGCCTTCCAGCCACTTCAGCCCGGCCATTGGACCGGCTGAGATAGGCGACGCTCTTGGCATGACGTATTCCCATGAAGGAACACATGGCCTTGAAGCAGCCACCAGTAAACTGGGGCCCTCGGTCACTGCAAATGGTGCAGGGGATGTCAAAGACGGTCAGCCAATGACGAATCATCATGACTGCCACTTCCTTGGCAAGCAACCCCCTTTTGCGTGCCGGAACGGCTACTAGGTAGCCGCTGTGGCGGTCCACACAAAGGACCACACAGTCAAAGGTCTCCTTGCCTATGTGAACTTCGGGCGTGGAGAAGACGTCCATGGCCACGCTCTCCATGGGCTGGTCAGGCACCGGAGTCCATTTGCCTTTCCCCTTGACGTTCCGGTTATCGGGATTGCACACCTCCTACACAGGGTAACACACAACCACCAACCAGAAGTTCGCGAGGCGGCAGCCATACGCATAAAAGAAGCGCAAATGGCCCGCAACACCTGCCCCCGGTGGATACTGGCGCAACACGGCGTCTCCACCTCCGTGGGCACTGGCATCTGGGCCCAGCTACAACTCCTCCTACCGCACCACACACACGCCATCCTGACAAACCACCACTGCGATCAACAGGGGCCACTCGTGGCCACACACACCGACATCCACCGACGCCCGGCAGGCGAGGTGGACACCCTGCGCCTCGTAGGGGCCACCATCACCATAGTGTATATCACCCCAACACAGATGAAGATCATGGCCCAATGCGACGCCCACCACGCCCCGTTCCTTTCCGACCCACGATGGCCAGCACGCCACGTATTCCAAGCGTACCTCCGCGCATGTGCTACGAAGGCAGGGCGCGACATGCCGGGGCCCAAGGACATCGACACGGCGTACACAGCCTTCCAGCGCCAGCAGCCCCGGCCCCGCCCGAGCGAGCACGAGACCCCCAACGACGGCGGCACGACGCAGGGGGAGCCCACCGCGTCAGCCGAAGGCTGGACACCACCCACCATCCTGCTACTAGCACCAAACGGCCACAAACATGCTACCCGCACTGTCCAGCGACACCATGCCCCCTGGTCCATCCCCGAACACAATGCACCGGAGACCGATGTACCACCAGTCAGACACAGTGACCAGGGCATACCACGCATGTGCTGGCACTGCGGCCCGGCAGCCCTCGACACTCCGTGGCCCCTGCTGCACCTCATCTCCACCCACTACCGCACCCCCACCGCCGCCGCCACCGCCGACCAGCAGGCATGGCTCTCCCCCTGGTTTCACACGGTACCCCCAGACCACCCGGCGCACGTAGCCTGGACCCGAACACCCACGGCGACATGGACGTTCACCAACGAGCGGGCAGACCCGGACAGCGTAGCCATGGAGTACGACCGCTGCGACCCACACCGCGCAGGACCTCAGGAGGCACCCATGCGCCCCCTACAGCACAAATGCCCCACCCTCCGCGGCGACAAAGACGACAAGGAGCGGCGACAGACCATCACGTGCCAGAAGTTCCACCCCAACACGGGATACCTCTTCCACCTGATGTACGCGTATATCACCCAGGGACGCCCAGACAGGGGCCTCCTCCGCCTCACCCCAAGAGCCCAGGCCATCATCACCCAAGGGATAGGCGTCTATGCAGCGCCACTACTGCAACCCACGCAAATCACCGCCAGAACCGCCCAGGGGAACCCCATCTACGTCTATCACCCCACAGCAATCGCCCGCCTACCCATACCCAGCGACACCGACATCATCTACTTCACTGACGCATCCGGCACCCAGCAACGCACCCCCACGGTCGGTTGCGCCTCCGTGCGCATCACCCGGCACGCGGTTGGCCTCCACGTGGAACACCACACCGGGGCCACCATCTTTGGGGCGTCCTCCCACGGCGAACTGCGCACCATGGCAGACGCCGTCACCGCCACACCGCCACCCACGACGATCCGGCCCCGCAACATCTGGGTAGTCGTGGACGCCACGGTCGACATCCACCTCACCAGGCGCTTTGCGGACCTGCCCCTCCACAAAGCACTCGAATCCGGCCTCACCACACAAGCGTTGGGACTATGGATGGCCTTCAAGGGCATGCACTCCCAGGACGCCCTACACATCGTCAAGCAGGAGTCACACCGCTACGCATACGGCAATGGACGCGCAGACACGCAGGCCAAACACCAGAACATCAACCACACCCCAGGGCTCGAACGCGTGCGACTGGACACCCCACACCACAGCCACCTGCAGCACCTGCCCCCGATACCCCCGGCGCTGGCTCAGCTAGCACTACACAATCCCCATATATGGGCCAACTCCTTAAAACCGGTTTGTTTTCTCTGTTTTCTGCTCTTTTGGTGCCCTTTGCTACCTTTCATTGAAACGGGCACCCTCAAAATATACACAAAAATGGTATTATACATGCAAAATGAATTTTTGACCTCAAATACCCCCCATGGGGTTTGAACCCACACTCTACCAACCTTAGAGTTGTGTTTTTCCTCTAAGCTACGACCTGTCGTCGACGATCTCAGAGAAAACCGTAGTATAATGAAAATTTGGAAAATCAGTACTCCTTACATGCTCCAACCACTATTAACCTCCCATGCTCTTAAAACCGGTTACGCGCTCACTGAGTTGTTCAACTAGTGATTTGCTGTACCCAGAGCTTTGATTTCTGATGCAATCCAAAATGTTTTAAGGATATAAATTTTAACAAAATGACAGAAGAAAATGAGACACTGGATTTTCACGAGTTCGTGCTGAAGCTGCCGGATTCGGCGTGGAACCTGAGTTCTGAGTCGTTGGAACATGCAGCACAGTTGGCAAAGGAAGGCGCAATGAGTGGTCTCAGTCCTTGGCAGGCAGCGTCACTGTATTCCAAACTTACAGGAAAGAAAACACTGGCCACTGTCAAAGACACGATGGCCTTGGTTCGTGATGCCTTACTCACCTTAAAGTGCGACGACATAGGCAGAACAGGCACGTCGTCGCATCGCGAAGACGTCTTCTTGGCATGCGAAACTTTGAGCGGTCCCAAGGACCACGCTGGCCCCGCGTCGGACAAGGAGTCCACGTTCGTGTGGCGCGATGAGGTTCTGTCGCTTCCTTCACGCTTGTCTGCACTCCTGGAAGAGCGAAAGGTTTTGCAAGACGAGTTTGGCAGAAAAAAGATGTTGAAGCACCTTCCAGTGTTCGACGAGTTCCATAGGGCAGCTGTTAATAACGCGCCAACGCACAAACATCCAGCGGACGCAGAGAAGCGTCGTTGGGAACAACAGGTAAAAGACGCCATGCGAGTCCTGGGAGTAGTCTTAACACGCGAAGATGACACAACGGTAGCTCCGGAAGCACCTGTTTCATTGGTACTATGTGAACATTTGTTTGCAATGTTGGGTGCGTTGGACTACAGCATCCAAAGCTCCCGGCGAGTGGCAGTAGATAAACGGTTTGAACAACCTGCGATTGCACCAGAGTTACTCTCGAAGGACGACATGTCACTACTTCAGTCGCGCAACAAATTACAAAAAGACCTGAGAGGCACGCGTTTCTCCCCTTACTCGCATCGTAGTTCTTTCCGTTCGTTTTCAACACGAGGTCGTTTTGATCCATGGAGATCTGGCAAAGGAGGCAAAGGCAAAGGTAAGGGTTTCACCCAAAGATTTGTGCCACGTAACGACAGGTTAGATGAACGACCACAGCAGTAGCTTGACTGTAGAGGATTTTTTGGCACCAGCCGTGTGCGTGCCACCGCCGGTCCATCCCCACATGCCACTCTATTTACGCTGTCGTGCACAATTGCATGAATGGGAAACGTTGAAGGACACATACGCGGCGTCAGTGATTCGCAATGGGCTGCAGCTTGATTGGGTTGACGGTTTTGATCCGGATCGGCCAACCGACGACTTCCGTCCTCGTTCTTCCCACACAGAGGTAACCGACCCTGAATTGGTAAAACACGTGTTGGATGCAGTGCAACAGGGTTGCATGGAACGCGTCGAGCGCAAAGACATTAAGTGTTGTGCAAGTATGTTCGCAGTGGACAAAGCGTCAGACGAGGCACATCCTGAGGGAGGCCGTCGACCTATCACCAATTTGAAGAACGTGAACCAGTTTGTACAGACCACCTTTTTTCGTTTGGTCACTCTGTGGGGCATTTTACCGTTCTTGAGACCCGGTCAGTATGCTTGCAAAATTGACCTGAAAAGTGCTTATTTTCACATGGGTATCCATCCGCGGGATCGACCTTATTTGGGGGTCTACGTCGACGGTGAAAATTACAGGTGGTGCGTGTTGCCGTTTGGATTAAACGTTGCACCACGGGAATGGCAACGCCTCATGCAACCAATTTTAAATGCCGTGCGCGATCGCGGAGCACTCGTTTGGGTCTACTTGGACGATTGGCTCATCATTGGCAATACTTACCGTGAATGTCTGGAACACACACGTTTTTTGGTACAACTTTTGCATCGGTTGGGTATATTGGTCAATGTCCCAAAATCATGTTTGGAGCCGTCTCAAGAAATTATAATGCTTGGTTTTATGCTGAACTTCAGGGAAGGATTCGTCGCGGTACCTCCAAAGCGCCTACAAGCAATTTTTCGGGACGTGAACAGACTGGCACACAGTCACACACCATCAGTGAGGCGATGCGCCTCCGTTCTTGGAAGAATCCGTTCCTTGTTGTTCGCCATGCCCCATATCCGACTCCTCAGCGACACCCTGGCGGTGCACGTGGCGGTGGCAGTCCAGGCTGGCTGGGAGGCAGACGTGGCGCTCCCGGAGCGCGTGTCACGTCAGTTGATGGATCTGGCGGACGAGTTACACCAGTGGAAGGGACGCACCTTCGTAGTTTCCATGGGTCACGTCAGGGACATGTACTCGGACGCGTCAGATCTGGCGTGGGGCGGAGTCCTTCAAGGGAATGCCCAAGCAGCGTTCGGTTGGTTCCTGAATCGAGAGGAACACATAAACGTCAAAGAGTTCAGGGGAGCCCTACTGACGATTCAAGCGTATGCGCTGAGGGACACCATGCTGCGATTTTTCACCGACTCAATGGTCCTTTACTGGTATCTCCGCAAGTGGGGAGGTCGCAAGCCGCGGTTCAACGCATTGATTCTCCAACTGTGGAATTTTACACAAGCCAATCGCATCGAGATTCAACCGTTTTACGTGCACACCTCGGTGAATCCGGCGGACATTTGGTCTCGGCTTCGTTGGACACCGTCGGAGGCTACCTTCCTGTCGGACGTGTTGACTTGGATCCTGGAGGAGTTCAAAAGTTGGATTCAGCCGGAAATCGATTGGATGTCAAGGAGTTCCAATGCGGTGTGCAGCAAGTTCGTCAGTCCGTGTCCTCAGCCGGGGGCTTACGCCATCGATGTCTTCTCCCAGAATCTAACTTTACTTTCACCGGGGTGGGTCTTCCCGCCGTTCAAGCACATACCTCAGTTGGTCAACAAAGTGTTGGAGTCACCAGGGGTGAAGGTTCTCATGGCTCTGCCGTACAGGCCGCGCGAAGTTTGGTGGAACCTATTGATGAAACACGTGAAGTTCGCAATGAACACGTCGGAGTTCCGGTTGCAAATGCCAGACAGCACAGAGACACAACCACGTTTCGTGTTGACCTTGGCGTATGTTTGCGTGAATACTATCAATTGCGAGGAGCTACCAACGAAGAGGCGACGCTTATCATCAATGAAATCGGGAAGGACACCTTGAAACGTTACAATTCTGCGTGGCACATGTTTGGTACGTTCTTGTTACAAGACGCGGCGCTTGCTCCACTGTTAAAGGTGGAGCGCTTTGGTCAAATCCCACTGATGACGGTGGCGGTGCAACTTTTAAAGTTTTCACGCACGCATTCTTTAAGTGCTGGGCGTATGGCGTATTCAGCAGTGTGTTTATTCCCGTGCTTTTCGCAACTACGTTTCGAGGGTATGCTACGCAACTTGAAACGTGACTGGTTCGTCAGTGTTCCTCATTATCATCGTTTCTATGATGTACGGCGTCTTATACAAGTCATGCATCAGCAACCTGTGGAGAGGGAAGCTCAGCTGCGCTTGCAAGCCATTTTGTCCTTGAGATTCTTTGCCTTGTTCCGAGGCGTTGATCTGGCGCGATCACGTAGGGATATCCAACGCGCTGCTCAGCCTTGGTTCATTTCTGCTAAGCGCAAAGGGAGGAGATACTATGAACGTTATCCTATTCACAATGTTACGCCACCGTCAATTGATCCGCAGCGCTGCTTAGCGCGTTATTTGGAGGCTACTGGTGATTACGAGGGTTGTGAGATTTTTGTGTCCCTACGAAAGCCACGGAAGCCTTAATCGTCTGATACCATCAACGGTCTCACTACTCGCTGGTTAAGGAAACACCTACTGGAATTGGGGGAACTGGAGACGGATTCGTTTTCCTTTCTGCACTAATCTATCTTGGCGTGGATCCGCATGTGGTGGCAGCATTGGGTGATTGGTCCTGTTACGATACATTCAGGAAGTTTTACGACAGGACCAGAGCTCTGTTGCGTATCACGCAAGTTCTGGTCCCTCCTGATCTGGCGACTGGAGAAGCGGCGCGCGCTTCGCGCCTGGCGATTAATTAATTCTTATATAAGGGTTCAGTTCACGGGAGCTCAGTTCTTCCGTTCTGTTGCCCATATATGGGGATTGTGTAGTGCTAGCTGAGCCAGCTCGGATTTACCCGAATAGGTGAGGAGGAAAGAAGAGATGGCGAAGCAATAGCACTACACAAGACACATATATGCCCACCCTGTCCCTCCCTTAAGTTCTTCGCTCACCGTGAAAAGCAGTTGACACTTGGGTCGTCGGTTGCCACGGTTTTAAGAGCATGGGAGGTTAATAGTGGTTGGAGCATGTAAGGAGTACTGATTTTCCAAATTTTCATTATACTACGGTTTTCTCTGAGATCCTCGACGACAGGTCGTAGCTTAGAGGAAAAACACAACTCTAAGGTTGGTAGAGTGTGGGTTCAAACCCCATGGGGGGTATTTGAGGTCAAAAATTCATTTTGCATGTATAATACCATTTTTGTGTATATTTTGAGGGTGCCCGTTTCAATGAAAGGTAGCAAAGGGCACCAAAAGAGCAGAAAACAGAGAAAACAAACCGGTTTTAAGGAGTTGGCCCATATATGGGGATTGTGTAGTGCTATTGCTTCGCCATCTCTTCTTTCCTCCTCACCTATTCGGGTAAATCCGACACGCAGCCCCCCCAATGGATGCCCGAGGACACGCCGTACACGGATCGAGACAAGCAGTACCACTACCCCACACCCATCCAGCAACTGGCCACCACACTGGGCCACCCAGCGAACACCGAACTCCTCCGACGCCTCGAAGACTCCGTCCACACCCCCCTCTACTACTCCGCCCTGCGCCCAGATAGCCTCCCAGCACACCTACAAAAGCCCCGACTCCAACTCGCCCTCGAACAACTTCCCCTCCTCACCCAATACCACCGATGGTATACGCGCCGCTCGATCCACGTCCCCGCAGGACACAGCAAATGCATCTGCAGTCACGCAGAAGAAGAAATATGGGACCACTTCAAGGCGTGCCCCCTGTACAGAGGACTGGACACCCTCACAGACTGGAACCCAACCCACACCATCGCACAGCACGCCGGATGGCTGACGCAGTCCCCGGCGACCCAACAACTCACCACCGTCCTCAAGCAGACGGAGGTGCTCGAGGCAGTCCGCAGGGGACTCGTCCCCACTGCCGTCTACACCTTGCTACGCACCCACGCGGAGGACCCCCAGGCCACGGCGGCGCACATGCAGCGGACGGCCGTTGCCAAGACGGCGGAGCAGCTCACATACCGCACCCACAAATACCTGCAGCATGCGGCAACCCTGCCCCCAACAGACCAAGCCCACCTCCTCAAACTCCTGTTCTACCAACCATGAGAACCTACCCCGTGACATACCAACACGGAACCCCCACCACGTCTACACACCATCCACCGAGCACAGCACTGGCACAGCACACACGGACACCACAGGCACCGCACACACTCCCACCAGCATGCGTGCGCCACCAGCCCCTATCCCCCCACACCGCCGTCCGTCCACAGGTACCACCAACCACTAGCCACCGCATGTCCCCTCTGCGTTCGCCGGCGGCTATCACAGACAGCCCTGCCCTGCAACCCAGACCACTGGGTCTGCCTGGGAGCCGCGCACCACCTCACCCGCTGCCCCCACTGCGGGGACCTCAACCCCCGCCAGCGCGAGCGGCCCGCGGCCCCAGCCGCAGGCCCCCCCGCCAGCCACCCCAGCTTCTTCGGGTTCCTCACCGACACCCTCCGGGACCACCTGGGAGGGTACTACGTGGCGGACGCGGCGGACCACGCATGGACCATAGCCGTGGCCACGGGTAGCACACCCCTGCCCCCCCACAGCCCACCCCTACGCCACAGCGGAGGCGGCTTGAACGTGGCGGCCGGCCACATCCTCCTCGCCCTATACCTCCACCATCGAGACCTACACCTCCCAGACCCACAACTCCCGGCCCCCCAAGCAGCAGCCCTGACGCCGGAAGCGTGGGCCGACACGGCACCAGAGGAGATAGCAGCCTACCTCCGAATCACTTGCCGCCAGTTCAAAAACGCCCTCGGCCGACGGAAGGGAACACCTTACCCACTCAGCGCACTCCTCTACCCGGCACACCACCCCCACCCCGCACAACAGAAGCCCCCGGAGGGCTGGGCGTCTTTTCGGGACGCCCACCTGGCCGCCCCCGACGAGGCCACCGCCACGCGGATGGGCCTCACGGACCAGCGCACCTACGTCAGAGGCCTCAAGACGAGCCTCCAAGAGGCACACCGCTGGCACGCCCGTTCCCTGTCGCCCCCACAGGGACAGGGGGGCTCACCCGCCCCCGACACCCACCAGGCCAAGAAGACCAAGACAGGTCAGGGGGCCCGCCAACGCGCCCACCAGCAGGGCGCGACGCCCCGACCAAGGCCCGGGTCCAGCCACACCGCACCACCCCACGCCCAGACCCCCGGGGCACACCAACAACACCGCCACCGCCGGCGCCCACCACCACCACCGTACCGCAGCACCCAAACCCTGCAGCCAAGTCAGCCACCACCGCCCACACACGTCCACACCATGCCAGGACCACCATACGCGCAGAGCCAGGGGACATGGCACCACCAACACCACCACCACGCCCCCGTCCCTCCCAACCCCTACCCCCTAATGCCCCAAAGCTACAGCGACCCCCACCAGCTACATCCCCACCACGCCCCAACACAACCAGGCCCCGCGAACCACCCAGCCCACATAGCGCACATCACCGCACCACACCATCACGTATTCCACCACCACCAGCCCCTGCCACCACACCCACCAACGCCGGGGTACCACACACAACCGGCACACCCTCCACACCACCACCACGCGGTCCAGCACCACCCGCCGCCCCCGCTACACGGGCCCACGACATACGAGCCACGGTACACCCCCATGGACCCGCGAGGAGCCGCGCACGCACACCAGCAACACCAGGGCCTAGTAGGAGCGCCCCACCACCACCAACAGCCCCCCCACCCACACCCCATACCAGCGAGCACCATCCACGAGCAGCCACCCATCACATACGGACCACAGCCCCACCCGGGGGCTCATGCGGCCGCCTCCCACCCGCACCCCGGCACCACAACCAGTCAAGAACCGCAAGGGCCACACGGCGCACACACGCAACACCCACACGACCCACAGGTACGCCCGGACCCCCAGCCAGCACAACACCCACCCCCGCCCCCCCCACCCCACCACCACCAGCAGCCCCCCCACCCACACCCCATACCAGCGAGCACCATCCACCAGCAGCCACCCATTACATACGGACCACAGCCCCACCCGGACGCTCATGCGGCCGCCTCCCACCCACACCCCGGCACCACAACCAGTCAAGAACCGCAAGGGCCGCACGGCGCACACACGCAACACCCACACGACCCACAGGGACGCCCAGACCCCCAGCCAGCACAACACCCACCCCCGCCCCCCCCACCACCAACAGCGCCACCCCCACACCACCCCCCCCCGCCCCCCCCCCGAGACCAGGCCACCGACACAACACGCGGCAGCCAGCACCAGCCAATTGACGTCGATACCCCCGCCGACACACGCCACCGCGAATCCCCCCTCCCCCGACCGCCACAAGAGACCCCATCACCGGACCCCACGCGCGACAACGACGACCGGCCCCCCCCAACCCACACCACCCCCCCCATCAGACCCCGCACCACCAGTCGCCGCACCGGCCGAACCCTACGCCCTACACAACCCTGCAGCGGTACGGCAGCACCTCCGGGGACTCAGGGAACAGGACGTCGTGCTGTACCTCCGCACCTCCGGCACCAGCACCCCCATCCGGGCGGCAACCCTGGTCCAGGCGGCCACCCTCGGGGAAGGCGTCAGAGACTTCCTCTTCGACGCCTTCCTCAACGTCGCCCGACACGAGCGCCCCCCACGCGCCACCCCAGACGGCGAGAGCCCGCCCCCCACGGGGAGCCAGATCTGGGTGCCCCCCATCGATTGGGGGCGACACCTGGTCGGACACCCCGTGCCGGGGCGGGTGGACACCAAGGGCCGCACCCGCTACCACGAGCCAGACATGGCCCACCCCCTACCCGACGCCACCCCTGACAGCACCAAAGAGTGGGAGCGGGAAACATGGGTAGCCCGGATGGCCTCCCTGAGCAACTTCCGGCACCACGTCCCGGGGGACATCCCCACCCCCGACGAGCAGCAGCCAGCCCCCTCCACGTACATGACCCTCATGTACAATCTGCACTACACCCTCTCCACCATCACCTACAACGCACCCACAGACCACTGGGTGGTACACGGCACCGACTCCCTCCTCCCCGCCGACTACACCCCCCCCCCACACAACCCAGGCCCCGACACGTACGCCAGGGGGGACGACCCGGACGACCCCCACATCTGGGGCACGTGGGAACCCAAATCCCTGGACACGCTGCTCTCCATCCGCACCGGCTACCAGGGCCTTGGTAGGGTGATGTATTGCCTCGCCAAGTGGACCCAACGGACCTGGGGGATCCCCACAGACCGATGGGTGTGGGTGGTCACGCTGCGCCCCCAGCAGAGGGTAGCCCCCCCAAACCGCAGGGGACCCACCCCCCCACGCCCCACCACCCTACAACTATGCCCGTACATGGTGGCAGCCCGCCTCATGACGCTGCTGTGGCCGGGCCCAGACACCCCCACCCGAAACTACCCCCACCTCACAGAGGAGGACATGCCCGGCAACCAGCGATGCTTCTTCCAGACCCTCGACTACCTCCAGCAAACACACCCGCACGTCCTGGAGCAGATATGGCCACCCCCGGGGTAACCCACGTGCCCGCGCAGCCGAGACAACGCCGCCACGCCAGCACCAGCACGCACGGATCACCAGGGAAAACGCGCGCACAGGCCCGGTGCCCGAACCTGCACCCTCGTTCTCGCTACTTACAGGACCCAGCATCATACGCCCGCCCCCGAGGCCCAGGACCCTCCGCCGTCTCCCACAGCCCTCTCCTCCGCCTCAGACTCCACAACCTCCACCACCACGACCACCTCATCCACCACCCCCACCACGTCCTCATCCAGCACTCCACCCCCCAGGCCGCGGGGGACACCTCCCAAACGGGCCTCCAAACCCGCCCCCACCGCGAGCAGCCCCGCCGCCGCCAAGGCCCACGCCCCGACGAAGCCCACACCCACGACCCAGCCGAAGCCCAAGACCGCCGCCAAACGGCCACCCAAACCCGTCAGCACGCCACGACCGCAACCCGCAGCCAAGCCCAAACCCAAGCCCAAACCCGGCGCCACGACGGCAGCGCGAGCCCGGCCCCCCGAGGACGTCCTCTACGACATCTGGCCCCAGCCGTCCTAGGCCCGAAGGCAGCAGCGCCCAGCGCGGCGCCCCCCCACCGTCACCCACGCCACCGCCACCACCTTCATGGCGGAGCGCGCCGCGGCCGAAGCGCGACGCACCTCGTACCGCCACCTCTCAAAGCCCGCACCCCAGGCTCACAGACCGCTCCCGACCAAGCCAGAACGACGCAAGGGTCCACCAGCAGCGTCCCCGCCCCCCTACCGGCCCTCGATGACAGCCCACATGCAACGCATGCCCCACTACCGCGGCCGCCGCGAATCCCCGCCCAACCCCGAGGCGGAGACCGTACGCGCACACCCGCGGGTCCACATCCGCGTGCACCCCCACTCCCCACGCAGCCCCACGGAACAGGACTACGAGGAAACCCCCAGGCCCGCCACCGCCGCCGGTCCCCACGACCCCGTCACACGCACCCACGCCCACTCCTCCGTTCAAGACCGCAGGCCCGCCCAGGGACAGTGGTGGCAGCGCTGGACCCACACGCAGCTCTGGGAGCTGCGGAAGTGGGCCCGGGGAGAGCCCTCCCTCGAGGGCCTGGTCCATCGGCCCCGCAAGGGGTCGGTGGAGAACTGCCGCCTCTGGCCGGCGGGGGGTTGGATGCCGCGGGCCGCATGGGAAGCCATGCTGGCCGATGCGCTCCACCCCCTGGGAGTCCACCCCCGCAACCTCCCCGCGCCCCAGGACCACCCGTATGTCCTCAGGCGCCTGCGGGAGACCCTCCAGGAAACGCAGCGGGACGGCATCCGCCTGTGGGACATCACCCAAAGCCCAGCCCCGCACGCACACACCCCCTCACCACCCCACAAGCGTCGGCGCACCGACACCGGCGACACCCACAGCACCCCAGGAGCCCTGCGCGCCACACAACACGACGCGCCTGACCCCCTGGCCAGCGGCGCCGCCATCTAACCCCGTTACCCAGCAAACCACCACCACGGGGCGCCACGCCAGGCCCCGCCCAGAAGTCACCAAAGGAACCTGACGCCGAAGGAAGCCAACGCACACGACAACGAGCACCACTACGCCCAAAGGCGCCGAACCCAGGCCCGCTACCGTGGGCTCCTCTCCACCCTCAGCACGACACACACGTCGCTGGCGTCACTCCTCCGCCGTGCCCCCTCCCACGCCACCGCCCCGCCCCCTCCCCTCCCGCCGCACGTCCCCACGCCGCCCAGCACCCAGCCCGACACACTGCGCCACAGCATCGCCCTAGTCCGGCTCCTCCACCATCGCGCCACTTGGCACCTCACAGTAGACCGCCGTCCTGTGGTCCCGCTCCCCCCGGCACCGCTCCCGGGGCCGCACCCGGCCCACGTCGTGTTCCCCCCCACGTTGCGGGCCGCGGACATCCTCCCGCTCCTCGCCGCCACCCCTCCCGGGCATCGCATACTGCTTGCCGCCAACCCCTCGGTCCTCAGTGAGGTCCTCATCGGGCACGCCGACGCCCTGCACGTGCGCCCGCTGCTGCCCAGGACACTGCACACACGTAGGGCGGCCGAGGGACAGGAAAGAACCAATACCCCATGGGTCGGACGCACTGGGGCGACCCAGCCGACCCACCGGGCCAGTGGCAGGAGCGGTACTCCAAGGCCACTGGTCCGAGCCCGGCCAGGCTGCATCGGGGACCATGGCAAACGTCACCCGGAGCCATGGAAGCAACCGGTGACAGGCGAGCCGGTACACAGTCCAGGAGGGGGTCACCTGCCAAGCAGAGTGGCCCCGCAACTCAAGCCACAAGGGTGAGGCGGCGGTACCGTAGACAAGCGGGAGCAATACCCCTTGTGGTGAGAGATACTTCACACGGCTGGGCAGCCCCCCAGAGCTGCCGCCCAAAGGAGGGGGCATGTGGCCCTACCCATGGACACATGTGGGGACACCCTCCCACCTGGGACACATGGACTGGGTGGCCGCGACAATGCCTTCCCAAGCACATGCGGGAGCGGCTCAAGAGGCACCTGACATAGGGCAGTGGGAGGGACAGGACGTCCCCTTGGTAAGACCTTCTTCCTGCAATGTCAAAGGAGGCATCCCGAGCTCCCGAAGATACCTACCTACCTACCTACCTCTTGCCGCGCGAAGAATTCCTTGGCGTCCATGGCCATACCATCACCGGACAAGGGAAGTCCCCGACCAAGGGGGTCCCTGCCGAACAGATTCTGGTGAGGGGACAGACCACCCGGAGTGGGGGTGTCATGATGGGCCTTCAGAGCGGGCCACATCTCCTCAAACCAATTCCAACGCCGATGGGTGATGTGAATCTTGCGTAGCTTCTCTAACAGCTGCCTTGCAGCCACTTCAGCCCGGCCATGGGACCGGCTGAGATAGGCGACGCTCTTGGCATGACGTATTCCCATGAGGGAACACATGGCCTTGAAGCAGCCACCAGTAAACTGGGGCCCTCGGTCACTGCAAATGGTGCAGGGGATGTCAAGAACGGTCAGCCAATGACGAATCATCATGACTGCCACTTCCTTGGCAAGCAACCCCCTTTTGCGTGCCGGAACGGCTACTAGGTAGCCGCTGTGGCGGTCCACACAAAGGACCACACAGTCAAAGGTCTCCTTGCCTATGTGAACTTCGGGCGTGGAGAAGACGTCCATGGCCACGCTCTCCATGGGCTGGTCAGGCACCGGAGTCCATTTGGCTTCCCCCTTGACGTTCCGGTTATCGGGATTGCAGGCCTGACAGACCGAGCAGCCCTTCCTGACCTTCTACGCTACGCTGCTCCCGGCAATGCACAGGATCGTGAACGCCGTCCAGCCGGGGCTCATCAGCCCGGAGACGGCCCTCTACGGGCACTGCATGGAGTGGCGCGAGTCCAACCGGTCGGGCCGGCCCCTGTCCATGGGGGATACCCTGCAGCTGACGGGAGCGGGGTCCGCCATGTCCCTCCGCAGCAGCGCCCCAGCCCTGCTGCACGCCCTCAGGATGCGCTACCCCGGGGACGCGGCCCTGTACCTGAACCAGGCGCGGGCCACGTACCCGGGGGGAGTGTCCGAGCTGGATGCGGCGCTCCACCTTCTACACCCACCAGACGAGGACCTGGAGGTGGGCGAGATCACGGTGTTCGTGGAAGGCGCGAACGAGGCGTCCGCCCGCCCCCGGCCGACCAACCCGGTGTACGACGGCACCAGGCCTACCCCCCCGTACGCCATCGTATGCGATGCGTTCCCCAGGGAGCCCGCTTGGTGCCCCGCCATCCCGCCGGCGACGGACGCGCCCCGCGGCTGGGCTAACCCAGACCTGTCCCCCCCCCTCTCCAGAACCAGGGGTGCCCACCACAGGGGGCAGGTCCTTTGGCAAGAGTGCCCTGGCACCCCCCTGCTCCTCCTCGTCGTCGCGACCCGCGGGGACCCGGGGCTGGTCCTGGGGATTACCCCCACCCACCTCTTTTGGGCAGCACCCGTACCCCGCCCCCCCCTCCCGGCGCCCGCGGCGCGGGACGGAGTACACACCTTCCTGCGAACACAGGTGGTCACCGCCGTTACGGGGGTCCACCTAGTGCGGCTCCCCCCGACACCACCCGACCACCCCCGGGGGCGCAGGGCCCTGAGCCCCGCCCCAGACTGGGAGCTGTGGCGCGACGCGTGGGCCGCGTGGCTCCCCCGCCTCCCCTCCCAATGCCGATGGATGGCCGCCGGCCCCCGGCCGTGCGGGGCTGACGCCACAGCCGGCCCCCCACCCCCTCCCCCCCTCCCCCCCGCAGAGCACCGCACGGCACTGCCCACGGCACGGCACTGATGCACCAGGAGGTAGTGGGAAGGGTGCGCCTGCCACCACGCATGCCTACCAGGATAACAGTGATGGCAGACTCCGACGGCTCCCCCCAGCGGGACGACCGCCACCACCGCCGGTCCCGCTCCCGCTCCCCCGCCTCCCTGGAGTGGACAGGGGAGACCCTCGCGGAGCGCGAGGAGCGGAGGCTGGCGGAGGCGGCGGTGCTGGTCGGGCCGCCGCCGCTGGTCCAGGAGCCTGAGCCAGCCGAGGTGACCGCCCTCGCCGCCCAAGCAGCAAGCCCTGCCGCCCCGCCCCGGGAGGGGGCCCCAGACGCGCAGGAAGCGGAGACCGCAGCCCCAGCGAGCCACGCCGCGGCCCCGACCGCGGCCCCCGGCACGCCGCCGACACGGGGGGTACCCCCGGCGCAGGAACCGGGAGCATTGCTGAGGGCTGCCGCAGCCGCAGAGGAGAGAGAGGAGGGCGCGCGAGGGGTTGCGACCCCGGCCCCGGCGGGCCGCGCCACCGCCTCGGCCGGCCACGCCGCGACCCCCAGCACGCCGCGAAAGCGGGCGACGGACCCCGCACGGGCCACAGGCGCCTCGCCGGCTGCCGCCTCAGCAGCAGCAGTGGACAGGGAGAGCGCGAAGTACCGCGCCCACGCCAACCCCACCCACGCCCACACCAGCCCCCCCAAGCAGTTCCCCCCCAAGCCCTCCCCCCCGGGGCGGGCGCGGCACGTCCGCCCCCCGGCGCCCGAGCGCTCGCCGCCGGGCGTCACGCTGCCGCAGCTGCAAGAACAGCGGGACGCCCGGCGCGTGATCCAGGAAGGAGGGGAGGGCGCGCAGGCAGAGCTGCGTGCCAGCCACTGGAGCGCGGTGCGGGGGGCAGGAGGCGACAGGGGAAGTGCCCAGGAGCGCGCGAAAGGAGCAGGCCAGGGCACGCGCGGCAGGGAGCAAGGGCGCAGCAGCGGGGGGGGGCAGAGCGCAGGCAGCGGACGGCGCGACTCAGGGCAGGGGGCCGGGAAGGGACCAGGGCATGGGAAGGGCGTGCAGGGGCGCGGGCCGGGAGCCCAGGTGCAGGGGGCGGGGCGAGGGGCGGTGGGCGAGCGGGCGGGCCAGGGCGTGGGGGACGGGGGGCAGGACCCGCGGCACGGGCAGGGGGCCGGAAAGGGGCCCAAGGGCAAGGGCAAGGGCGCCGCAGGCCCCAAGGGACAGGCGGGACGGGGCGTGGGAGCCCCGGGTGGAGGGCGGGCCGAAGGGAGGGGGGCGGGGAGCGGGGCGCCCCCGCAGCCGGACGTGCAGCCGGTGAGGTGCACCCCCCCCGGCATCCAACAGATGCCGGCGCACCACACCCACCACCACCACCACCACCACCACCACCTCTACAACATCGACCCTGACGGCGGCGAGCTCGTCCCCCCCCAACCCCCACGACCCCAGCACCAGCCAGCCCCCCCCGCGCCGAGAGCAGAGCCGGCGCGGATGGCCTCGGTGGAGGGGGGGCGGGGCGCGGCATCGGCGCCGCAGGCACAGGGGCAGCGAGGGGAGCCGGCGCGAGGGGCAGAGGGGGCCCGGCCCTGGGACCGGGACTGGGGCACGGTCCCGGACCCTCTGGGGGAGGAGGCCCTCCCCCTGGTGGGGGAGGTGTACGGGTGGTTGTGCTGGCCCAACCAGGGGAGCACCAGGGGGTTGAGGAACCGGCCCTTTGATGCCTTGCTCCTCCGGAGAGACGGAGGAAAGCGAGAGGTACCCCCGGGTGGATGGGCAGCCCCGGAGGACCATGAGAGGGTCCTCAGGTCAGTGATCCAGGCGGCGTGGCCCCACAGGGAGCCGACGTGGCCGGCCTTCCTGGAAGGGGGAGCGGTGCTCCGCATCACGGATGCGGACGCCAACAACTGGCTCCCCCGGGCCTTGCGCAGCGCCCTCACCCACTGGCGCTACCGCCGGCGCAACCTGCCGACGCCACAGCCCCAGCCCCCACACAAGCAGCGGCGCAGGTGACGGCCCAGACGGCGGGCGCGAGAAAGTGGAGGGGGGAGCTGGGCCCCCCGACCCACGCCCCCCCCACAGTACGGCGTGACGCAGGAGCGCGCGCCACCTCCCGCGGGAGGGAGGGCGGAGACAACGAGCGCGGGGGGGAACCTGCTGCCCCGCAGCCCGCTAACCGCTGACCGCTAACCCTCACGGCCACCCCCGGCCGGCCAGCGCCGCGCGACGACAGCCGGGGGGATGAGGGGCCCCAGTGAGGGCCTGCACGAGGGTCCGGCTCTAGGTAGAGGGGGGCGGGGGAAGGGTGCGACCCCCCAGCCGATGGCTGGCCCCCGGGGCCGGGACCGCCATGCCGCCCCCCCCCCCCATGCATCAGGAGGCGGCGCCAGGGGAACAGAGGGCCCCCCCCACTCCCCCCCCCCCTCCCACTCAGGCCCAAGAGCGGACGGAGGCAGACCAAAGAAACGGCGGCCCCGCATTCCCCCTGAAGAGGCCGCTGCACCCGGGGTGCGGGGGCACCACGGCCGAGGCAGGCGCCCACACGCCCTGCCTGCTGCCGGCCGACGGCGGACCGGCGGCGCCCAGGACGGCGCAAACGGAGCGGCCTTATCAGAGGCCGGCCCGGGGAAGACGGGGGCGCGAACCAGGGCGGGGGGGCTCCCCCTCCCTTCCCCCCCCCCCGCCCCTCCCCGCCGCACTGACCCGTCGGCGGCCGACCAGACCGCGCCCGACGCCCGCGGCCGCCCGGCAACCCCCACGGCGCGAGTATACCCCGGGGGGGCACGCCAGGGACAACGGAAGGCAGGTTGACGCCCGACGGGGCGGGTGGGTGGGGGGGCGGCCCCCCCACCCCACCCCCGCAACCCCCCCCAGCTTGGGAGCCACAGGACTGGCCCTCCGCCCCCCCGGAGCTGAGGGGACGCCCCCCCCCCCCCAGAAGGGACCGCGACGCGGGGGGGGGGGGATGCGGCTGGACCTGCTCCCGCGGGGGTCGCGGCCGCAGGGCGTGCCCACACCAGCGTGCCGGAGCAAGGCGCACACCAGAACAGTATGGGGGCCGCGCCCCACATGACCCTCCCGTGACCACAGCGCACTCAGGGAGGGCAGAGGGGGGGGTTAGGTCTGCAGGGGCCCCCGGGGGAGCGGTCCACGGGCCGCCCCTCACCCCTCCCCAGCCCGGGGCGGCACCGCAACCCCGACCGCACGCGCACGCTGGAGGGAAGTGCGCGGACGATGCGAGGGGGGTCAGGATGGAGTACCGCAGGCCGCCATCCAGAAGGGGGGCAGGGAGGCCGCGGCGCGACCCCCCCCCCCCACCCCCCCCACCGGCCCGCAAGCCGCGGGGGCCCCGTCCCCCACCCCCCGGGGCAGGGGGGGTTGGTCCCCCCCCCCGCCCGAGAGAGGAGCCGGAGCGCGACCCGCCCCCCCGCCCCAGCCGCCGGCTCCCACAGGGGCCGCGGAGAACAAGCGAGCCCGCGCCAACGCGCCAGGACGCCGCACAGATTGCGCCCAGAGAAGGTGGGCGAGCACGAACTGGAGTGTTATGGGGGGCCACGCCCCCATGCACAGAACGACGCCAGTGACACCCGCATTGTGGACTGCCCAGGGAAGGCAGAGGGACGGAACGAGGCAAAGAGACCCCCCGCCCTACAGGCCCCCCCCCGGCCGCACAAACGGGGGGTCCGCCGCACGCCCCCCCCCCCCCCCAGCCCGCCCCCCCGGCACACGAACGCCACGGACCCGCCCCGCGGCGCGCAGCCCCCACAGGGCGTGCAGGCCGAGGGGACAGAGAAGGGCCCCCACACCCGCAGGCCCGCGCCCACAACACGTGGATAGCGGACCCCAACAGCCCGCCCAGTGGACGGGCAGTCGGGGGAGGTGGAGCGCCTGACCCCAGACGCCCCTCGCAACAGTAGAAGGCACCCCCGCCGGGGGGCGCCCTACCGCCACCCCCGCAACCCCAAGCCAAGTAGGGGGGAACCGGGACCGGACCGCCCCCCCCCAAGCACGCCAGACGGAGCAAGGGACCGGGGCAGGACACGCGGAGGGGCACGGACCAAGTGGAACGGCCCTACCAGCGCCCAGCGCCGGGACCGCGCGAGGTTCGCACGCCACACCACCCAGGAGGGGGGGGAGCGGACGCCGCGGGAGCGTGAGCGCACACACACGTAATGGGCACGCGAGGACTACCAGAAGGGCAACCGGACCGAGCGCATGGAACGCACAGACCACGTGGAATGACGTACCAGCGAGCGAGGGTAAGGGACACCCGGACGGGACGGCCCGCCACACGCAGCGCGGAACACGCGGGGCGGGAAGGGGGAAACGAGAGAGACACAACACCAGGTACCGGCCCGAACCCCCCGAACCGGCCGCGAGCGCCGCGCACACCCAGACGGGGCACTGCACCCGCCAAGGCAGTAGTGGCGCAAAGCGCCACGCCCCAACCCCTAGGCTAAGCAGCCTCCGCGCCAGCCCAAGGGGGTCCCACTGGCGACAAGCCAGTAGCACGGGCCCGGCGGCGCCGGCGCTCCGGGCGACCACGCATTAGGGGGGCGACGCAGTGGGTAAGCGCCCGCAGCCACAGCTGCGAATTGATGCACTGACCGGGGAGTGGCGAAACGGGGAAGCCGGGGAAGGACGGGGCTCCGAGCCCTGTGAACCCGGGGGACTCCGCCACCAGGCAGGAGGTGCGTCTTGGAGGGCCCCCCACTAGGACCCGGTGGGGGAGATATCACCTGGCCCCACCAGGTGGCCCCCCGGGGCCGAAAGGCGTCTAGTACCCGCAAAATCAAACCTCAAACCTCAAACCTTCCTGACCTTCTTGATGGCGTTGTGGTGACAGATCTGGTCGATCTCAAACCGGCGCTGCATGTCCAGGGCTTGCTTCTTGACCCCTGGGTGCATCATGTGGTGGTTCCAAGCCTCACACAGCTCGAGCACTCGGGACTCTGGGACCAGCAGCTTACCATTCCGGTAAAGCTTGCCATCCTCCTCAGTCAGCCCCTTTGGCCACTTCTGCCCGTCATCAGGGTCGGTCACAGCCCTATATTCGGCCTCAAACTCCTCAGACTTGGCGTAGTTGTTGGTCCAGTCGTCCTGGAGGCAAGATTCAGGGAAGAGGTGCTTGTCGGACTCAGCTCCCTCAGGGGCGAGTACTCTGACCGCTCTGCCCATCCTCGTTCCGAGGGGGGCATCCGCAGCCATGACGACGAAGCATTTAACACCCTCTTCCTCCATCAGGCGCTCCATTTCTATGATCCCCTTGGCCTCAGCGGTCTCAGCCTCATCGCCATGCGCGGAGATATCCGTCATGCCCTTGCTGGCGGGGTAGGACCACCTACTGAGACAGTCCGCCACGGTGTTGTCCTTGCCAGGAACAAACACAACCGTGAGGTCGAACTTGGCCAAGGTCTCATGCCATCTTGCCCGTCGGGAGGCGGGACCAGAGGGGGTGTCCACGTGCTCTTTGTGCCACGACTGCAGACTCTGATGGTCGGTGCAGACGGTGACGGGATGGAGGGCTATGTACCCAGCCCATTTCCTGAGAGCCATGACAATGGCATACGCTTCCTGTTCTCGGGGCGTCCACGTCCGTTTCTGGCCTTCCGCCAGGACTCGGCTCCAGAAGGCCACTGGCACGTGCCTCCCATCGTCAAGCACTTGTTCAAACACAGCGCCAACGGCGTAGTCGGAAGCGTCGGTGCGCAGGAGGAACCCTCGGTCAGGATCCACGAGGTGCAGACCCACTGCGGATAGCAGCGCCTGCTTCATCCCCTCAAAGGCACGGTCGGACTCAGCTGTCCAGACCAGAGCCTTCTTGGACCCCTTCTTGGTCTCCTCTCGGTTGCCCTTGAGCATGGTCGTCATGGGGGCTGCATACTCGGCATACATCTTGATATACCCCGAGTAGTAGTTGCAGAACCCCAAGTACGCCCGTAGCTCAGAGACCGTTTCGGGCTTTTCCCAGTGCTCGATCGCAGCCACCTTGCCAGGTATGGGCTTCCGCTGCCCGTTTCCAACTACGTGGCCAGCGAAGACCACCTCGCTTACCGCAATGGTAGCCTTGTCACTGCTACCCGTGAGTTTGTGCCAAACCAGGAGGTCCAGCACTCTGGTGACGTCCCTCTCATGTGCCTCCAGGAGCTCCTCATAGCTCATACTGGGGTCCCCGGACGCGATGATCACGTCGTCCACGAAGGGGTCCGCACAGTCACGCACCGGCTCAAGCAGGTTCTCCAGCATCCGCTGAAAAGCCGCATTGCCGTTGGTAACGCCCATGGGCATCACCTTCCACTGGAGGGGTCCAATTGGTGTGCTCATGGCTGTGCAGGCACGGGACTCCTCGGCGAGAGTGTAACGGCAGCAGTGACAGCACTCAATTATACACTGATGTGATCAGAATTTCAATGATTCTCAGATGTACATTAGTGCAGTAAATTTTCCGCTTCATTTCATGTTTTCCGTTCGCCGCCAGATGTCGCCTGTGAGCGCGCGTCGAGTCGCATTTGTCTTTCGTGATTTCCCAATCGGATTTATTTAAATTATTTCGAATGATTTCACGTTGTGTCATTAATTGCGATGAATGCGCATTGAGATTCTATGTCTGCTCCATTTTTGTAGACCGGGTTTTCGTACTCTTCATATCTCACCATGGAGTTCAAAGGACTTACAAGTGCTTCGCATATGTCGCTCCAACAGGCTGGATATGGGTCTGAAGAGGGTCAGTTGGGTTCGGAGATATCAGGGGCGGTGTCGGGCGTTACGACCCCTGGGGCATCAAGGCTACAGGCTTCGCAATCACAAGAAAGATCACCCACTATGCAGCGGTTAAATGGTAGCAGAGGAAATCATGACTCTGCTTCTGGAATCTCCACTAACACTCTGAGATCATCGGACTTTAGCGGGGCTATTACTCCTTCTGGGTCGCTGCGTGTTCCCCCTGAGGTTACCTTCGTAGCATCTCCCCAGCAAACCGAGGATCATCCGTCAGAGTGCCCTTACTGTGGGCATAGGCATTGGCCTGGAGTTCATACCTGTGCTGATTGTTGTATGAACGCCCCACCCAACCTTAGACCCGGTCGAGAATCTCCCTCCTCGAGTGAATCTGGTTCCTCCTCTCACGCTTTGCCTGATCTTGAAGACAGCAGCAGCGAAGGAGAGCAGTCTGACACTGGAATTAGTGGTGATTACTGGGAAAACCACTTCCAGCAGATTTGGAATGAGGAATTCCTGCACAGGCAGAATTGGCTGCTGGCGGAGGCGGGCTATCGTGGCCGCCTGAGGGACTGGTCCAGGGCGTCGTGCCAGTTCCTCAGGGACAGCGGCCGGTCGAGATTTGACGCCCAGCTGCAGGAGCAAGAGGACTGGGAGGAGCTGATGGACCAGTTCGACCACCAGGCCGCCGTGATGGTGCAGATGGCCATCATCGCCGAGGAGAGACGCCAGAATGTGCATCCGCACGCTGGTCCGTCAGGCGTCTGGGGTTGGAACGACGACGAGGTCGACGAAATGAGGTGTGATTCGACACATTCGCACCTCTCCAGGGAGCAACTGTCCAAGCTTCCCAGCTCCACCTCCAGTGTTGACACTTGGGTCGACGAGGTGAGAAGCAAAGGAAAGGGGACGAGATGCCCTTCCTGTGGCAAATGCGCCAAGGACTGCTCCTGTCGACAGCAGATTTCGTCGCTGGAAACCAGGGTGAAGGAGCTGAAGAAGGCCGCCAAGGAGAAAAAGAGGGATGATGACAGCAAGTGGAAGGAGATGGAACAGAAGTTGGAGAAGCTTACAGATCTGGTACAAAATCTGAGCACTACTGGGCTCACTGGACCAGCGCCTACAATGGCAAGCCACCCAGCACGTACCTCCTCAGCTGCACCTACATCCACGCCTTATGGCGTTCCACATTCTCCAGCACCCCGGGCTTTTACTGGCCACCATCCAGCTTTTACTGGAATTTCTGGTATCCCCCCTACTGGATTTGGAAGTCCTATTGGGTTCAATCTGGGTACCGAAGGAGGAGAATCTTCGTCGGAGAGGTCTGTACTGTCGGTTGGTACTGTCGGAGAGATTGATGGAGAAGCAAGGACCACCGTGAAGGAGCGATCAATGGCCTTGAAGAAGAAGGACCGGCAGCAAAAAGAAAACGAGGCCAAGATCAAAGAAAAGCAGAAGAAATTGAAGGAGATGAGGCTGCATCAAGCTCAACCAACGCCGTTCGTGCAGCCTACTGTGGACCAGGCGTTGCTGGCAGCCGCAATTGCGCAGGCACAGGCAATGGGAGGCGCCGCAGTCAACCCAGTGTTGGTCAATCTGGTTGGCACAGCCAGTAATTTCAACCTGAACCCCCTGCTGAATCCGTTGCACATGAGGCTGAGGGGTTCAGTAATGAAGCAGCCTAAGTTCTCTGGGCACCCCAATTACTGGGCTTCGTTTGAGCGGCAGTTCATGGTCTGGCTGCAGACGGAGAAACTGGACAAGGAGCTCTGGATCCTTGGGTTGATGGACTGCTTGACTGGCAAGCTAAGGGAAAGTACATACAATCTGTATGTGGAAAGGCAGAATCAAGGAGATCCCCTGACGTACGAAGAGCTGTACAGAACTCTCAAGAAGAAGGGCTCTCGACTTCCTGAAGATCATTACTGAAACCGTCTGGAGAACTTCAGGGCGATCAAGAAATTGTTTCTGGAAGAAATTCAAATTGCAAGGCAAGATTGGGAGTTTTTGGTGCAAGAGGTGGAGAACTCTGGAGAAGGACTTTCTGAAGGCGAAATGAAGAAGATCCTCCTGAGCAAGCTCACGCCGGAGACCAAGCAGAAGATCAGGGACTCTCAGGCGGACCAAAAGGTCCTGGGCAACTGGGTTGAAGTCCGAGGATTGCCAGAAACTATGGGAAAAATGGCTGTTCGTGAGTTGCTACACTCTATCAGTGCTACTGGATTGAAGGACATCACTATTCGTGAGGGCAGATGGAGAGTTGGTTTCCACGATTCTGAACAGTCGGAATTTTTCTGCAGCATGGTGGATGGAAAAGTGAAGTATAAGGGAACAGTTTTGAGGATACGACCGTGGATCTTCTCGTATGGAGTCGAGCAGATCTGGGACCAACTTGAAAAGTATGCAAACTTAGAACGCCAGAAGTCCCAGGATGCACATGGCTTCGGAGGCAAGGTCAACGCCGTTGGTGAGAAGGGATGCTCTGTGTGCATTGCCGTTGGAAAAGAAGGTCGAGCGGCGACTCACACGACAGCAGATCACAGGTGGACGCCCTCAGATCTCAAGACAATTCAGTCCAAAATGGATGGAAAGGGAAATTCTCCCAAAAATCCCCAGCAGGATGGAGCACGAGATGCTGACCAGCATGGAAGGGGAAAGGGTAAAGGGCAGTCCAAAGGAAAGAACAGAGACTGGACACCAAAAGATTACTCGCAGCAAGGCGGAGATCCAAGCGACTCAAGATGCACCAATGCTGGTGGAAAATCTGGTGGAAAAAATGGCCAAAAAGGTGGAAATGGCAAAGGAAAGTCCGGGAATCAAGATGATTCCAAGGTGAATGGCAACCCCCTGTACGCAGAAACGCCAGCGAACAAGACCTTCGGCAACAACAAGGATACTGGAGGTCGAGGCAAGGGCAGATCCAACGAATCCAACCCCAATTCCAACACCTCCAACAACAAAGGCCAAGGAGGTAAGAAAGGTGGTGGTGGAAAATCATTTGGTGGTCGTGGACGTGGAAAAGGAGTGAATGCTGTCGAAGCAGGAGAAGAATGGGTTGACGAAGGACAAGTACAGGACGTACAGCAGAACGAAGAAGAAGAATGGCAATAGGGAAGCCAACTTGACCCAAATCCCAACACTGGGGTTGAGTGGCAGGAGGAAAAACCCATCAGGGTAGTTGGGGCGGTGGATGGACGCTGCTGGGATCGACTGGCGCGGTCCTCCGGCCTCCTGTACCCTGCCTGGGTCCTCAGCGCTGTCCGGTGAGGCAAGCAGCGCCAGTTTGTCTGCTGGATCCAGGTCAGATCGACGGATGGTAAGGTTAAACTTGCCAGATGTCTGATTGACAATGGTTCGGAGGTCAATCTGGTGAGGAAAGGCTTTCTGCAGGAGGATGAGACGAAGATTTCCTCCACCCCTGTGCAGCTGGAGCGAGTCAGCGGACATCGCCTTAACGGTGGCGACAGAGAAGCAGAATTGGCGGTCAGATTGGTGAAACAATCAGTCTGGAGTGTGGAAGAGACGGTCACTGAGGAGTGGTTTGCTGGAAAATTCTATGAAGCCAGCATTCGGATTTACCCGAATAGGTGAGGAGGAAAGAAGAGATGGCGAAGCAATAGCACTACACAAGACACATATATGGGCCAACTCCTTAAAACCGGTTTGTTTTCTCTGTTTTCTGCTCTTTTGGTGCCCTTTGCTACCTTTCATTGAAACGGGCACCCTCAAAATATACACAAAAATGGTATTATACATGAAAAATGAAATTTTTGACCTCAAATACCCCCTCCATGGGATTTGAACCCACACTCTATCAACCTTAGAGTTGTGTTTTTCCTCTAAGCTACGACCTGTCGTCGACGATCTCAGAGAAAACCGTAGTATAATAAAAAATTTGGAAAATCAGTACTCCTTACATGCTCCAACCACTATTAACCTCCCATGCTCTTAAAACCGTGGCAACCGACGACCCAAGTGTCAACTGCTTTTCACGATGAGCGAAGAACTTAAGGGAGGGACAGGGTGGGCATATATGTGTCCTGTGTAGTGCTATTGCTTCGCCATCTCTTCTTTCCTCCTCACCTATTCGGGTAAATCCGAGCTGGCTCAGCTAGCACTACACAATCCCCATATATGGGCAACAGAACGGAAGAACTGAGCTCCCGTGAACTGAACCCTTATATAAGAATTAATTAATCGCCAGGCGCGAAGCGCGCGCCGCTTCTCCAGTCGCCAGATCAGGAGGGACCAGAACTTGCGAGATGCGCAACAGAGCTCTGGTCCTGTCGTAAAACTTTCTGAATGTATCGTAACAGGACCAATCACCCAATGCTGCTACCACATGCGGATCCACGCCAAGATAGATTAGTGCAGTTGCTGCTGCTCCTCGTGTAGAATGCGCGGAAAACGAATCCGTCTCCAGTTCCCCCAATTCCAGTAGGTGTTTCCTTAACCAGCGAGTAGTGAGACCGTTGATGGTATCAGATGATAAAGGCTTCCGTGGCTTTCGTAGGGACACAAAAATCTCAGAACCCTCGTAATCACCAGTAGCCTCCAAATAACGCGCTAAGCAGCGCTGCGGATCAATTGACGGTGGCGTAACATTGTGAATAGGATAACGTGCATAGTATCTCCTCCCTTTGCGCTTAGCAGAAATGAACCAAGGCTGAGCAGCGCGTTGGATATCCCTACGTGATCGCGCCAGATCAACGCCTCGGAACAAGGCAAAGAATCTCAAGGACAAAATGGCTTGCAAGCGCAGCTGAGCTTCCGTCTCCACAGGTTGCTGATGCATGACTTGTATAAGACGCCGTACATCATAGAAACGATGATAATGAGGAACACTGACGAACCAGTCACGTTTCAAGTTGCGTAGCATACCCTCGAAACGTAGTTGCGAAAAGCACGGGAATAAACACACTGCTGAATACGCCATACGCCCAGCACTTAAAGAATGCGTGCGTGAAAACTTTAAAAGTGTCACCGCCACCGTCATCAGTGGGATTTGACCAAAGCGCTCCACCTTTAACAGTGGAGCAAGCGCCGCGTCTTGTAACAAGAACGTACCAAACATGTGCCACGCAGAATTGTAACAATTCAAGGTGTCCTTCCCGATTTCATTGATGATAAGCGTCGCCTCTTCGTTGGTAGCTCCTCGCAATTGATAGTATTCACGCAAACATACGCCAAGGTCAACACGAAACGTGGTTGTGTCTCCGTGCCGTCTGGCATTTGCAAACGGAACTCCGACGTGTTCACTGCGAACTTCACGTGTTTCATCAATAGGTTCCACCAAACCTCGCGCGGCCTGTACGGCAGAGCCATGAGAACCTTCACCCCTGGTGACTCCAACACTTTGTTGACCAACTGAGGTATGTGCTTGAACGGCGGGAAGACCCACCCCGGTGAAAGTAAAGTTAGATTCTGGGAGAAGACATCGATGGCGTAAGCTCCCGGCTGAGGACACGGACTGACGAACTTGCTGCACACCGCATTGAAACTCCTTGACATCCAATCGATTTCCGGCTGAATCCAACTTTTGAACTCCTCCAGGATCCAAGTCAACATGTCCGACGGGAAGGTAGCCTCCGACGGTGTCCAACGAAGCCGAGACCAAATGTCCGCCGGATTCACCGAGGTGTGCACGTAAAACGGTTGAATCTCGATGCGATTGGCTTGTGTAAAATTCCACAGTTGGAGAATCAATGCGTTGAACCGCGGCTTGCGACCTCCCCACTTGCGGAGATACCAGTAAAGGACCATTGAGTCGGTGAAAAATCGCAGCGTGGTGTCCCTCAGCGCATACGCTTGAATAGTCAGTAGGGCTCCCCTGGACTCTTTGACGTTTATGTGTTCCTCTCGATTCAGGAACCAACCGAACGCTGCTTGGGCATTCCCTTGAAGGACTCCGCCCCACGCCAGATCTGACGCGTCCGAGTACATGTCCCTGACGTGACCCATGGAAACTACGAAGGTGCGTCCCTTCCACTGGTGTAACTCGTCCGCCAGATCCATCAACTGACGTGACACGCGCTCCGGGAGCGCCACGTCTGCCTCCCAGCCAGCCTGGACTGCCACCGCCACGTGCACCGCCAGGGCGTCGCTGAGGAGTCGGATATGGGGCATGGCGAACAACAAGGAACGGATTCTTCCAAGAACGGAGGCGCATCGCCTCACTGATGGTGTGTGACTGTGTGCCAGTCTGTTCACGTCCCGAAAAATTGCTTGTAGGCGCTTTGGAGGTACCGCGACGAATCCTTCCCTGAAGTTCAGCATAAAACCAAGCATTATAATTTCTTGAGACGGCTCCAAACATGATTTTGGGACATTGACCAATATACCAAACCGATGCAAAAGTTGTACCAAAAAACGTGTGTGTTCCAGACATTCACGGTAAGTATTGCCAATGATGAGCCAATCGTCCAAGTAGACCCAAACGAGTGCTCCGCGATCGCGCACGGCATTTACAATTGGTTGCATGAGGCGTTGCCATTCCCGTGGTGCAACGTTTAATCCAAACGGCAAAACGCACCACCTGTAAAATTCACCGTCGACGTAGACCCCCAAATAAGGTCGATCCCGCGGATGGATACCCATGTGAAAATAAGCACTTTTCAAGTCAATTTTGCAAGCATACTGATCGGGTCTCAAGAACGGTAAAATGCCCCACAGAGTGACCAAACGAAAATAGGGGGTCTGTACAAACTGCTTCACGTTCTTCAAATTGGTGATAGGTCGACGGCCTCCCTCAGGATGTGCCTCGTCTGACGCTTTGTCCACTGCGAACATACTTGCACAACACTTAATGTCTTTTCGCTCGACGCGTTCCATGCAACCCTGTTGCACTGCATCCAACACGTGTTTTACCAATTCAGGGTCGGTTACCTCTGCGTGGGAAGAACGAGGACGGAAGTCGTCGGTTGGCCGATCTGGATCAAAACCGTCAACCCAATCAAGCTGCAGCCCATTGCGAATCACTGACGCCGCGTATGTGTCCTTCAACGCTTTCCATTCATGCAATTGTGCACGACAGCGCAAATAGAGTGGCATGTGGGGATGGATCGGCGGTGGCACGCACACGGCTGGCGCCAACAAATCCTCTACAGTCAAGCTACTGCTGTGGTCGTTCATCTAACTTGTCGTTACGTGGCACAAATCTTTGGGTGAAACCCTTACCTTTGCCTTTGCCTCCTTTGCCAGATCTCCGTGGATCAAATCGACCTCGTGTTGAAAACGAACGGAAAGAACTACGATGCGAGTAAGGGGAGAAACGCGTGCCTCTCAGGTCTTTTTGTAATTTGTTGCGCGACTGAAGTAGTGACATGTCATCCTTCGAGAGTAACTCTGGTGCAATCGCAGGTTGTTCAAACCGTTTATCTACTGCCACTCGCCGGGAGCTTTGGATGCTGTAGTCCAACGCACCCAACATTGCAAACAAATGTTCACATAGTACCAATGAAACAGGTGCTTCCGGAGCTACCGTTGTGTCATCTTCGCCTGCTAAGACTACTCCCAGGACTCGCATGGCGTCTTTTACCTGTTGTTCCCAACGACGCTTCTCTGCGTCCGCTGGATGTTTGTGCGTTGGCGCGTTATTAACAGCTGCCCTATGGAACTCGTCGAACACTGGAAGGTGCTTTAACATCTTTTTTCTGCGAAACTCGTCTTGCAAAACCTTTCGCTCTTCCAGGAGTGCAGACAAGCGTGAAGGAAGCGACAGAACCTCATCGCGCCACACGAACGTGGACTCCTTGTCCGACGCGGGGCCAGCGTGGTCCTTGGGACCGCTCAAAGTTTCGCATGCCAAGAAGACGTCTTCGCGATGCGACGACGTTCCTGTTCTGCCAATGTCGTCGCCCTTTAAGGTGAGTAAGGCATCACGAACCAAGGCCATCGTGTCTTTGACAGTGGCCAGTGTTTTCTTTCCTGTAAGTTTGGAATACAGTGACGCTGCCTGCCAAGGACTGAGACCACTCATTGCGCCTTCCTTTGCCAACTGTGCTGCATGTTCCAACGACTCAGAACTCAGGTTCCACGCCGAATCCGGCAATTTCAGCACGAACTCGTGAAAATCCAGTGTCTCATTTTCTTCTGTCATTTTGTTAAAATTTATATCCTTAAAACATTTTGGATTGCATCAGAAATCAAAGCTCTGGGTACAGCAAATCACTAGTTGAACAACTCAGTGAGCGCGTGACCGGTTTTAAGAGCATGGGAGGTTAATAGTGGTTGGAGCATGTAAGGAGTACTGATTTTCCAAATTTTTTATTATACTACGGTTTTCTCTGAGATCGTCGACGACAGGTCGTAGCTTAGAGGAAAAACACAACTCTAAGGTTGGTAGAGTGTGGGTTCAAACCCCATGGAGGGGGTATTTGAGGTCAAAAATTTCATTTTTCATGTATAATACCATTTTTGTGTATATTTTGAGGGTGCCCGTTTCAATGAAAGGTAGCAAAGGGCACCAAAAGAGCAGAAAACAGAGAAAACAAACCGGTTTTAAGGAGTTGGCCCATATATGGGGATTGTGTAGTGCTAGCTGAGCCAGCAAAGTATGATTTATTCTTGGGTCAACCATGGCTTCACGCTCACCGTGTGTCGCCCATGGGACACAGGACATGCTTCCTCCAAGGTCCGTCGACCACCGACCCGTCCGAACTGTATTATCTGCACCCATATACCAAGAGTATCCACCAATTCAAGGAGAGAAATAAGCTGCATTTTCAGCAAGATGGCCAGGAATGGACAAGGAATCAAGAAGATTTCGACGAAGGAAAGGTGGATTCGTTGAACAGCAAGAAGTGGAAGTCAGTTTGCTATCGAGTCGTCGACAAATGGCGGGACGTTCTGGTGGATTATTTCGAAAAGAACCACAATTTTCGTCCTGAAGTTGATGCCTTTGCAAACAAAAAGAATAAAAGATTTCCGAAGTTCTACGACGATGCCTGGAGTGAGGACTGGTCTGAACCTCTTTGGATCAATCCGCCCTTCGAAGTGTTCCCTCGTGTAGTGCAGAAGCTGAAGCAATCCGGAGCAAAGGCGATTTTAATTGTCCCCAATTGGCCAAGACAAGAGTGGTTCAAGGACATTATGGACATTTCAATCGACATTGTCGAGCTACCTCACAAGGGCGTGAAGCTGTATTGCGAAGACAATGGCAAGCCTTTGCCACAGCGTTCGTGGAGCACGTTGGCGTGCTTAGTTGACGGGAATCTGGGGGATTATTGGCAAGATGGCAGTGAAATGGGAACAGAAGAGGTCATATCAAATTCCTCAAGAATCGACGAAATTGAGGTGGATGAAGACGACCGAGAGCGGAATCCCGACGTATCGTCGCGGAAGGAGGGAAGGACGATCAGCGTCCCTCAAGAGAACGCCTCCATCCATTACAATTCGTCCCCATCAGACAAGAATCAAGCCAAAAAAGTCAAGATTTCAAGCAAGAATGATGACAAATCTCCAAGAATCTCGCCTGAATTGACAGGAATGAAGCTGAATTCGTCCGACCATCCCTTCAAGACATTCGTGGACCCCTTTCATTGGTGGGATCCCACGGAGGAGCGAGCTCAGGTGAGCTTCATCCGCCAACAATGCGACGAAGAAGTTTGGAATGAAGTGGCCAAGAATATGAGACCACGACCAACAATTCGCAAAATGGTGGACATAATGTCGGTGATTAAATGTGGGAATCAGGTCGACGGAGACAAGATATCTGGAAGAAGGGACGCAGTGTTCGAAGATTATAAAGATCACGTGCTGAGTGGGAAGTTGTGGAAAAACCCCCCAATTCGATGTGAAAATGGGGAAGCCAAGATTGACATAATCGAAGGCTCAAAGGTGCACAAACAACGTCCATTCTATCTACACGGCACCAAAGCAGATGCCCTGCGAAAGATTATTGAGCGCAATCTCTATGAGTTCGGTTGGTTGGAGGGCTGCATGAGTTCTGAGTGGTGTTCAGCACCATTTACTGTGCCAAAACCCCCACCTGCTGACCAATCCAGCATAGATGCTTGGCGTCTAGTGGTGGATTACAGAGCCCTGAATGCCGCCACAGTACCAGACGCGCATCCTCTTCCTCTAATCGAGAAGGAGATCGCCGCGAGAGCCAAAGGCAAGCTCTTTACTGTGTTGGATTTGCGCCATGGCTTTCATCAGATGCCCTTTCGAAAGGAGGATGGGCATTGGACGGCAATGTGCACGCCCTGCGGCACTGTCCAGTGGACTGTACTGCCGATGGGTCTGAAGAATGCGCCGTCGATGTTCCAGAAGATGATGGAGACTATTTTATTTCAGAAGCACAAGTCTCTGGATTTACAAGAATTCTGCAGCATCTACATCGACGATCTTCTGATTGCCACGCCGTTGGGAAACAACTTTGATGAGTGCCTGAAGTTGCACGAAGAACAAGTTCGAAAAGTTCTCGAAGTCCTTCGACAAGAGAAGCTCGTGTGTGGACCCAAGAAGGGCAAGATGTTCCTCCAGAGTGTGGAATTTTGCGGCTCTGTCTTGGAAGATGGGACAAGAAGACCAGCCCCAGGAAAAGTGGCTGCCCTGCAGCTCTGGGAAAGGCCCAAAACCATCACGCAGCTTCGTGCCTTTTTAGGCTGCTGCAATTACTACCACGAGTTCCTTCCTCTCTACGCCAAGTTCTCTGGTCCATTGACAGAGTTACTCAAGGTTGGCAAAATACAAGGAAAGAAGGGATCTCAAGTCAAGCTCAAGTGGACGCCAGAATGTGAAGAGGCATTTACTGGTCTCAAGGAAGCACTGGCAAATGTGGTTACATTGAAGACTCCGTGGTTGGATGGAAGACCTTTTTATATTCGTACAGACGCCAGTCGTTACGCCATTGGTGCTACGATCGAACAAGTCGATGACGAAGGTCACCATCACTCTCTGGCTTTCTGGTCTCGCAAGCTTACAACAAGACAGCGAAATTGGAGTCCAAGGGAACAAGAAGCCTACGCAATCCTTTGTGCCTTACGGCGTTATGAAGGTTGGATCTTGGGCCATCGCGTTGAGGTACTGACCGACCACAAGTCACTGGAGAGCTGGAGGACAGAACATGTGGATACCCCTGGTGCACCAGCTGGGGGAAGAGGCCGGTGGCATGAAACTCTCAGCAGATTTGACCTCCATGTGACTTACATTCCGGGTCGCTACAACACAGTGGCAGACGCCCTGAGTCGCTGGGCCTACCCAGCCTCAGAGGCTTACTCTGAAGTGAGTTTTCATGGGACAGCGACGGATAAAGCTGAAGTGATCGAGTTCGACAAGGAGGAACAAGCACTGATCAAAAAACATTGTCTCCAATGTTCGATTAAAAATCGGATGAAGGTGGATTTGGTCAGATGCAAGGAGATTACCAAGGCAGATCAGACTGCAGGAGTTAACTCTGACTCTGAGTCGTCGCTGCCACTCCTGAATGTGTTTCCTACGACGAGATCCAAAGCAAAATCCACGCTCCCTCCACAACAAAAGGACAAGGAAACTTCCTTCCTCTATGTGGATTGGACGAAGATGTACAAGGAGGACAGGTTCTTTGGGTCTGTATACCACAAGTTAAAAGGGGACAAGCCTTACGACTCTGAAGAGACGTCTGATTTCAAAATCCAAGGCGACAAGTTATTTTGGCAAGGACGGATTTGTGTTCCTGATTGTCTGGTTGACCAATATGTCAAACATTGGCATCGGAATGAGACAGCCCACACACATTCTCGTGTGCTGGAGCAGGAACTACGCCACAGAGTGTACACAAGGGACCTCAAGGGTGCCTGTGAACGAGTTGCCAAAGGATGCAAGCAATGTCAGGCGACCATCCCCAAGAATCAAAAGGGAGAAGGACTACTGAAGGGATTACCAATTCCTGAGAGGTTGTTCGACAAGGTGACGGCGGATGTCTTCGAGTTGGGACAAATCCAAGAGGAATGTCTCTACACGAGGAAGCCTATCGATGGGGTTTTGTTAATTCAAGACCGCCACAGTGGCTACATCCAAGTCCTCCCTTGCAACACGAAGCATCTCACCTCTGAAATGGCTGCCAAGTGGACTGCAAGTCAGTGGATGAGTAACTGGGATGTGCCCAGTGAAATTCTGACGGACAGTGGGAAAGAGTTCATTGGGACTTGGTGGGAGAACATGTGTGCCCTATTGGGAGTTCATCATCTTCGTGCCGGAGTCTACGACCATCGAGCTCTCCCTGCTGAACGCGCTGGAAGAATTCTTATCTCCATTCTGAAAAAATTCCTGGCGACTGAAAAAGACTACAATTGGTTGGAGACAATTTACTGTGTCTTGAGACGATACCATCGTACCAAGAATTACACTGGATTAAGTCCGAATGAGCTGGTTTTTGGTCGTGAGAAGATGGGTCCAGGACCAGTGGTGTACCATCCAAGGCAGTGCTACGACGCCTCGCAATGGTTTGAGAGGATATAGGATTTAGAAGCCAAGTGGATCCAAGCCAAAGTGGAAAGTCAAGCAGATTGGTTGAATTTCAAAAATAAGTCAAGAACGCAAGGAAAACCCTTCGAGAAAGGCCAGCAAGTTGGGCTTCGTAAGTCAGACGAGACCCTGAAGGACGACAACAAATTGTTACCTTTGTGGGATGGACCATTCCAAGTCAAGAGTCAACTAAGTGAGACTACATTCAACATTGAGATTGAGCCAGGCAGGCATCAAGAAGTACATCGAGACCGTTTGAAGGCCGAAGTACCCTGCCCCAAAATAAAAGCCTCTCTATTGGACTTGCGACAGGAAGATGGTCACAAGCAGTTTTGAGCTGGAGAAGATTCTTGATTACAAGAAGAATGCTCGAAACAAGTGGTACTTTCTGTGCAGATGGAAAGGATTCGGTCCAGAAGAAGACAAATTGGAGCCAGCTTCAAGCTTTATCCATGGGTATACGGATACTTTCATCAAGTTCCTGAAGAAACACCCTGAGATTGACAAAGAGCTCTCGCTGATCAAGGATTGTGTCACCAAGGAAGACTTACAAGCACAAGAAGAAGCTCCAATCGTGGCATCATCCATTCCAGACAAGATCTGATCAGCATTTGGGTCGCCGAAACTTTCGAAGAGGTTTACGGTCGACATATACCCTTGGCATGGGGACAATACAGTCCTGACGCATCGTCTATGTGGTTCGATGAACAGATGATGGGACATTCTGGGGTCATCCTGGTCATTCCATCCATCATTCCCATCATGGTCATCATGTGAATCATGTCCTTCATCTCAGATGATTCTAATTCGAAGATCCGAAAGGCCATTATCTTCAACCACGACGACACTCTAGTGTTTAGCTGTCGGCTGGACCCCTCTACTCGCCTTGGGAAGGACTCGTTCGAGTTCGTGCTCATTACAGAGATTCTGGCACATGACTGAGTCTGATTCGTTTCATGTGTTTGACAGATCTGCCGAGAATGTCATTTCCATCATCTCTTACATTGAGACAGTTGGTTTGTTTTCCAATCGACCACTGTCAAAGGGCTTATATAGACCAAGTGACGACGATGGTGTTCTTACTTGTGTCGACTCGCTGTTCATCTGTGGATTGTGTTGGAATCCCCCTCAGAATCAGCTCAATTTTGGCAAATTCCCAGTACCGAGCATTGGATGCTTATACATTCTGGGACTATAACGAGTCAATTACCCCTTCTGGCTCATACTGGATTATACATGAAGCCCTGGGAACAATACTGACAGTGTGGGGATACCCCACTGGGTTTTCTTGGCTATCATTACTTTAAATGATTGGATTTCCATCATGGGATTCATCATCATCATGAGGATTTGACCTGGATTGGCTATGAATGAGAACTGGATTTCCGTTCAACACAACACACAGAGTCTATTGACAATGCATTGGACCTGTATTGGCTTATTGAAGACTTCGCCACCCTCCATCCGTGTGCAATTCACTGGATTTGGTCTCAATTCAGGCAGATTTTGTACCATAATCTGGCATCTGGTCTCATGACTGCAAATGACACCAGCCAGTTTCACATATCTTGGACTCCATGAAGGGATACCCTATTTTTTTGACGCTCGACGACATGGCGACGCTCGTTTTCTGTTTTCTGGCAGTGAGATGTCAGATCCTGATTTCAGCATGAATCATGGATCATGGATCATCATGTACATTCTTCACTCAGACTTTCAATTTTTGAATTTTCGAGCTTGAACGAAGCTTTTTCTGTGTGCCCTAAGGTACCTATGCGTTTCATTCAAGTCGATGGCCATCGCGAAGCACAGATCTCAGCACAATTTTGCTCAATTCAGCTCATTTTCACACATTTTGCCTTAGATTAGTCGGTTTTTGGTCACTTTCGCCGTTTCGTTCACTTCACTTGACCCAGCCTGACATACTGGCGTATGTTTTCAGAGGGGGAGTGTAACGGCAGCAGTGACAGCACTCAATTATGCACTGATGTGATCAGAATTTCAATGATTCTCAGATGTACATTAGTGCAGTAAATTTTCCGCTTCATTTCATGTTTTCCGTTCGCCGCCAGATGTCGCCTGTGAGCGCGCGTCGAGTCGCATTTGTCTTTCGTGATTTCCCAATCGGATTTATTTAAATTATTTCGAATGATTTCACGTTGTGTCATTAATTGCGATGAATGCGCATTGAGATTCTATGTCTGCTCCATTTTTGTAGACCGGGTTTTCGTACTCTTCATATCTCACCATGGAGTTCAAGGGACTTACAAGTGCTTCGCATATGTCGCTCCAACAGGCTGGATATGGGTCTGAAGAGGGTCAGTTGGGTTCGGAGATATCAGGGGCAGTGTCGGGCGTTACGACCCCTGGGTCATCAAGGCTACAGGCTTCGCAATCACAAGAAAGATCAACCACTATGCAGCGGTTACAGAGAGGCATCTGATGATAACCATGTTTCAGGTCAATCACCGTGAAGATCCTCCGCCGGTGTTGTTTTTGCAGCATGTCCTCAATGAGGGGCAGCGTATAGCTGTCATGCTGCGTTTGGGCGTTTAGGCCGCGGTAGTCGACCACGAGCCGCCACTCTCCGGCCACCTTCTTGGGGACGACGAAGCACTGGGAGGCCCACTCGGAGTGGCACGGCTCAAGCCAGCCTCTCTCGATGAATTCACGGAGGATCTTCTCCATGGCCTCCTTCCTCTCGCCCCTCAGGGCGAACTCCCGGTGTCGATACACAGGGGGGTCCGGCTTCAGTCGTATCTTGGCCTCACCACACGGTCCACGCACTGGTGGGGGAAACACAAGTTTTTCTGCTGAAGAAGGTTTCACCATACTTCTGCTTCAGCCTTGCCCTCAATGCCTGGATCTTGGGGCAATCATCGGACTCCGCTTTGGCCTTTCCGGGCACCTGAACCACTGAGCTTACTTGCGGGGTACCTCCCCAAGATTGCTCAGGTGGTCTTCCCAGCTGGCCCAAAGGGCCATCTCTGGTCTTGCCTCGGAACAGATCGCCGTAGGTGGGTGGGTTACCGCCGATTGGCTCGTCCTGGCTGGACATGTGGTCCAGCACCCTCTTTACGAAGGTATTCCCATCATAGGAACCAGAGGCGATCGAGTCCACTTCCCACCAGGCTTTGTCCTGGCCCTTGCCCTCACGCTGGTTTCCCCAGTCGTGAAAGGGCTGATTGATATACCCCTGAACCAGATCCAACTCCTCTTCAGTGAGGAGGTCCTCCCATTCTCCGATGTCAACAGGGGAAACCGCAAAGCATTGCCGCCATGGCTCCGCTATGATGCGGTTGACACACACGAAGTCCGTGGTGTCGGCCTGTTCAAGGCCCCCGTCCACATAGCGGAATTCCGTTGGCCATCTCTGGGGTGGCATGGGCTGTCCCTTAGCGTTCTGATAGACACTCTCTCCAGCCAGTAGGACGACCTTGTTTAAGGTCATGTTAGTCAGTGAGACCACCCAATCTCGGGTGCTTTCCTCCTCGGTGCATCCCATAGGAACAACCAGCACTGCCTTGGAGCGGTCCTTGCGAATCTTCGCTACCGCCCTTGGAATGTCCCATCGGGGGCAATGGATCCACATCAAACCCTGATGCCGACCCCAGTGCTTCTTCCACGCGGAGTCCTGGGCGCTCCAGTACTTCTCACAAACCCGAAGATGGGCGGAGGTTCCTGAAGAGGACGCATCCAAGGCCAGATCCGAAGCTCTCAGGTCCGCAACCACTCGGCTCGCCACTTCCGGCATTACGCCGTACTCCTGGTTTGCTGGCCTAGTTGGCTCAGTGCCCAGCGCGAGCCAACTTGGAGCTGATTGCGTTCCGGGTGGATCCATTGGCACTCTACATGGTGCTCAGGTGACGAAACCCACAAGAGCTGGTCATCCTGATACAGGGTCATGGAGGCCTGGGCCGGGAGAACGCGGAGTCCGTCTCCATCATGAAGTCGTACCCAACGATCATGTCCCAGTCCATTTCGGCCTCGTAGAAGCAACTTTGCAGGAGGATTTCCTTGCCGAGGTCCGGGCGGCTCAGCTCACGGTGGTTCACGAAATGCAGCCCAATGGCCGCTTCCCTCGTGCCTCCCACCATGTACTGGTCGTTCGCCACCTTCAGCCTGACAGGCTTCCGACTGTCGGTCAAGCACTCTGGCGGAAGTAAGCCAGCCTTGACCAAGCTGACCTGAGCTCCCGTGTCGACCAACACGTCGAAGACCTTCTCCACTTCCCCGCATAAGGCACGGACCTTAAGGTGCAACTGCCGCTCACGCCCCACACGGCGCACGGCGTGCAAGCTCAGGATCTCCAGCCGTTCCAGAAGCTCAATAAGCGACTGGTGCAGTTCGTGGACAATGGGCTCAGGCTACCCATCTGCAGCATCCAGCTGCGGTCCGGGTGATGCTCCGATACTCTCGGATATATCTTGAAGCACATCAAATACATTCTTGGTCGCGAAGGATGGACGGGTGCAAGGGTTCGTGCCTTCACTTGCCCTCACCCCGCCACTGCGACTGTCTTTCGTTTTGGGTGCCGGACTGGGCCTTCCGCCCGCGGCATTCCCTTTGTGCTCATTGTCTCCCGACTGGGATGGTGTGGCGCTTCCCACGACACCATCCTGCGACCGCCCTAGCTGGGGCCCTTGGCTGCAGGGGCTCCGCTAAGGGGCGTCGGTTGTGGTAGTAGGGGTACTCTCCTCCGCATCAACCTCGTTGACACCCTTCTTCTTTCCCCCTTTCTTACCCTTCTTGTCCTTGTCCTTGTTCTTGTCGTTCTCTTTGTTCTCCTTGTTCTTGTCGTCCGACTTGGGGACCCAGGACCTTTTGATCTCCTGGATCTCCTTGGCCAACTCGGTCCCCACCGACATCAGCTTGGAGAGGTCGTCCTTGGTGACCTCCACCTTGGTCTCCCGGATACCCGCGGGTGCACGCTTCTTCGACCCGTGCACCTTCTTGTAGGCCTCCGTGTCGGCCTTGTGGATCAGGCATGTCCGGTGGTCATGGTTGAACCCTTTGTTTCTCCCATAACACACAAAACAGCCCTGAGGGTGAGCTCGTATGAACTCCCCAAAGGACAGCGGAGGGTCGCCAATGCGGCGGGGATCCTTCTTCTCCTTCTTCTTCCAACCCTTCTAAAGGGGCTTCCAGCTTCCCCGGTTGCTCCCCATGTTCAGGTTGTTGGCCACGAAGGCACAAACGGCCACCTCGGCGGGCTCATCGTCGTCGTCATCGTCGTCGAGAGCCTCATCGCCATCGGCTCCCGCTGGGTCCATGGCAGCTTCCCCGCCAGTCCCCTCGCCAACGTAGTTGACGTCACGGTGCCCGGGCCTCAACCCGCGGGTGTGGTGGAGGTTCCGGTATTCCTTGAGTACCTCCTCTCCAACCCATTCCAGGATCTCGGCGCAACTCATCCGCGCCGGGATGGCCTGCAGACGGATGGTCTGACCGCCCACGTCACACTCATCAAGGCGCCACATCGCGGTCTTCTCGCGATGGCCCGTGACAATGATGAGGAGGGCGTTCCGCAGGGAGTGCCGTTTGACATCCCGGGTCACGTTCTTCCTTGTCCAAGCCACCACGCTCGTATGATACTCCTTGGGGAGCATCATCTTGACGGTGTGGTTGGACTTGGGCCTCTTGGCTTCCTCCTTGGTGACTCTCTTGATCCATGCTTCCGGCAGCAAGGAGAGCAGGCGGGCCTGCTCGTCACCCTCATTCCAGTCCTCCACGTTGCGGCGGAAGAGGGTGTATTGCCCCCGGAAGTCCCGCCAATCTCTCAGGCGAATCTCCCGACCATCATGCTGAAGCTTGATGGCCTTCCAACGCTTGGCAGCCACCTGCGGAGCGTCTACCCGCTCCTGCTCGTTGAGCCACTTCTTGGCTTCCTTGAGGGTCTTGATTTTCTCCTCCTTGGTCGCCACGAAGTATAGCTCTTGGAGCACTTCCGGCAGGCGCCACCTGAACGGTTTGAAGACATATTTCTCCGCATCTGCGGGATCCATGTCTTCAGTGACGGTCATCGCTCAATCGTCCAGCTTCCCCAAGAAGCGGTCGAGGTTGAGGGGGTTGCCATCGTATGAGGGGGGCTTGATGTCCTTCAGGTCTTCCCACACGGCGGCATCCGCGGCCTTAGAGACCATGAACGCCGGCCGCGAGGTCGACCGAGGTTCCCATCGGCGTCCCCCACGAGTGAAGTGGACCCACAATCCTAAGCACCACAGGTTAAAAAGGTTTTGACAGATCGACACATTGATGTCATTTTACTGGCATGCATGTCATTTGCTGATGCATGATGATCATGATTTGGATGGTCACTGATGCATGATGATCATGATTTAGATGGTCATTTATACTGATTTTGTATCATTGCAACCCTGTGTCTCTAAGGCTATTGGAGTCGCTTTTACTACTATTTAACACAGTTACGTGCTATGCGCCCCTCTTTGAGTGGGAGCCTTTGTGGGCTATTGGCGCTATTCATTCTTTTGCTCTTGGTAGGAAATACCCATGGTGGTCACATGTGCACAACACAAATAACAAGCAAAGGGCAATAGAGAAAGCAAACAAGCAAAGCGTGTAAAGCAAACGAGGTGAATGGGAAACTGCGATTGTAAATAAGTCAGTGGTTTGTCACGTACTCTGTGTTTGTACAGCCTCAGTGTGATACAATGAATGAGTCCAAGGTGCAGTACTTTCTAAGGGGTGCTGGTTAGAGCCTAAATCTTAGTGGTAGCAGAGCGAACGATTCTGAAGGTGTCAACTATACAAAGGCGCCTGATTCTGTCTGTGTCTGTCTGTTCTGTCAGTTCTGTGAACAGTCCTGCCTGTTTGAATCTGAACTGTGATAAACAAGACGAGTGACATGGATCCCCCAACCACAACTGAGGCGAAAGAAAAAGACACCCCTACAACAACCTCCACAGATGAGTCCCTTGAGACCACCTCAGAGTCTGTGAAAGAATACAGGCGAGAGTTAAAGGCAGTCCTTGAATCTAAACCCTCATCCTCAGAAAACCCTACGTCTAAAAGTCTCAACCCTGATCCAGAGGTAAAGGTGCGAGATGTGTCGGGTCCCAGCGCAGAGACAGAAGTGCGCGAAGACGCTCGTGAACACGAACCCATGCGCGAAGACGCTCGGGGTGAAAGGCACGAAAGCGTCGACAGGGACGACGCCAAGCACGAAGACGGCAGCGTAGGTGAACCGGAGGAATGGAAGCAAGCAGTTGACTTTGCGAAGGAACTAGCGAGCGAGGGTAAGCTAGAGTGGTTTAGGACCATGATGGCCAGGATTGAGTCAGGGAGAGTGGACGAGAGGAAGGATGAGGATAGGGAGTCGAGAACAACAGTGTCCGAGAGGTCAAAGGGGAAGAAGCATGACATAGGTGAGTTCAAGTTTGGAAAACCAGGACCACCTTCCTCACCTCCCACTTCCTCGACAAGTTCTCACACTTCTCGTTCGACAAAGACAAAAAGGTCGACAACCAGTAAAGGTGCGTCGGCGGCGTCCACGACATCGAAGCTGAGCCGTGCGACTAAAATCCAAGACTCTTTGTCGAAGATGTTGGAGGAACAGAAGAAAATCTCCCGACGTTTAGACGAGTTGGAGGAGTCTGAGAAAAGTCGCATCGAAAATGACCTGAACACTTCTGCGCTCTCCAAGGTAACAGGACTCCACTTGTTAGACGAACACCAGAAAGGCATTTCACCCTTCCTTCCGAGGATCAAGGAGTCGTACCTGCCGGACGAGTTTGCTGTGAGGATCAAGGTGGGTAGCTTGCAGGAGGCGCGCGACAAGCATGGGTTAACGGCGCTTGCACTGCTCGCCGTTTCACCTTCCAAGGTGGATGACAGCGACCTCGACGACAGCAAAGATTCAGGGAGTGGTACGAAGGGCACAGCGAAAGGAAAGCTGGAGATACCTCTACCTGTGTTCACTGGGAAGCGCCTCGACCTGTACGCGCGTGACTTCGTGAGGTACCTGCGAATGACAGGGCAGAAAGCTGCAGATGAGATGACCCGCGCCGACCTGATGGTGACAGGCTGCAAGAACGAATGGCTTCGAGGAGTGGTAGACAACATCTTAACCACGTCGGAATCATGGGTACACTTTCTGAAACAAGTGGAGTCTGCCTTCCCTCACTTCGAGACAGATGCATCCATTCGCGGAGCCTTGGAGAAAGTACAGAAACTTAAAGAACTCCCAACTCCTGCCAATGTTCGTCAACTGCTGCAGAAGCTCAAAAGCCTTATGACCCAGTTGGAGATTCCTATGTCCGAGACCGAGAAACTCCTTTTGCTGACCCGAAAGATTCAGAAGAAGACTTGGACCGAATGTCGGTCGACCGTGGAAAGAAAGGCGAAGACGCACACCTATCAAGACTTGGCTGACTTGCTGGAGGAACTCGCCCTCGAACGAATATCAGACCAACATGTCGAAGGTGAACGCGAAGCTCAACTCAATTTCCTGAAAGAAGGGAACAAGAACAAAAACCAAAACCAAGAACCGCCTCCCGAAGCTGGTCAAGACGAAGAAATCCAAGACTTATACTGGTCAGAAGGACAAAAAGGCAACGGAGGCAAAGGCAAAGGAAAAGGACGTGGGAAAGGTAGCGGTCTTGGAGGCGGTCGCGGAGAGTGGGTATGGCAACCGCCTCAATTCCATTCCATCGTGTGGTGCGAGTACTGTGGAAAAAAGAACCATGCTCATGACCAATGCTGGACGAAAGAAAGAGACGAGAGGAAAGCCCGCGCTGCAGCCAAGAAACAAGGAGAAGATCCTGGCAAAGGGAAAGGCAAAGGCGACGGAAAAGGCAAAGGAGACGGAAAGGGCAAAGGCAACGGAGAGAAAGGTGGCAAAGGAGAATCCGGCAAAGGACAACCAAGCCAAACCACACCGCCACCCAACGCGATTCCCTTGCCTGAAGCCGCTGAAGAAGAAGAGGGACCAAGCAATCGAAAGAGAAGGAGGTTCCTCAAGACTCAAGAGAACCTTACCAACATGGCCAAATCCTGTGGACTGGCGTTGACGATGGACGCAAAGCCACTCCCTCCGCAAGACAAGTAGGGAGGCGACTCTTTGGGGAAGGGCTACCTGTTGCCAGTCGAAGTAACCGAAGCATCCGCGATTGAAAGTTTTATTGATACGGGGGCTACGAGCAGTATAATGGCGGCGAAACACGTACCTGAGGGAGAAATTGAGTACGCGCCGAGCGTAGGTATTCGTATTGGCGACGGGAGAATATGCCTGACCGAAGGGAAGTACAAAGGGACGGTGATTCTAGGGAGAAGGAGATTACCGAAAAGTTTCTTAGTCCTCGAGACGGACGCGTTCGACGCAGTGCTCGGTGAGGACTTCTTCGAGGAGAACCCGGAGATTCGTTACCTGGGCCTTCAGTCACCGAGACACCTCCTAGTACGGACTGACGACGGAGAGTAGGAGAAGGTGCACCTCGAAGAGACCGCGGAGATTGTCGAAGGAGTAAAGGTCTTGAGGGACATCAGCTTTGACCTGGACACGGAAGTTAAGGTCGAAGGACTGCTGCGTTTGGAGAAAGAAATGCTACTAACCCTGGAGACCTACACCTTAGCGACAGAGATGAAGCTACACGCGTACGAGGAGTTGAACATCGAAGGTGATCCCTGCGGTGACGATTTTATTGAACTCTTCGCTAACCACGTTAACGCAGACAGCGAACTCTACTGTTGGAGACAAGGCAACAGCGCCTGGTGGTACGATTGGCGAGACCTGGGGAGATGGAAGTACCTGTACGCAAACCCACCGTTCTCCCAAATGGAGAAAGTCCTGACGAAAGTCGCGTTGGAAGGTGCACGAGTAATCCTTGTTGTACCTGAAGAAGGGAAATGGATGAAGAAAGCGTGGAGAGAATTACTGACCAAGCTGACAATAACCCAAGTACGACTACCCGATGTTCCTATGTACAAAGTTGACTACGGGGTGGAGCTACTGCCCGCTCCCAAGTGGCGAACGAATTTATGTCTTGTTGACGGATCGCTCAACCCGGTGGCGCGAGAGGACTTGAACCCCGAAGTTGTCGAGAAGATCACGAAGAACAACCGAGGATGGGGAAGAAAGCACATGTTACAACACTTCCCTGACCTGAAGGAATCGCAACAAGACCGAAAACGCGAAGACATGAAGGTGACCATCAAAGAACTACCTAAAGGAAACCGAGAGCTCCCGGCGGAAGAGAAAAGTGAACTCTCAGAAGAAGTGCACCACAGCGATGGGCTGTCGGAACCTCCTAGTATAAGCACCATCACACCTGTGACTGAAGGGAGCTACCCAACTTCGATGGAGTACGAGGACATGTTCAACGACGTTCTTTTGGCTTGTGAAAACGAAGAATTGTTGCTCCGACGAACCATCGAGGAGAACCTACAGCCGAAGAGCGAATGGCATGGATTCCAGTACGGGTTCGAAACAAAGAAGCGAAAGACGAATCTAGCCAAGCCGACAGAGTCGTGGCCCATGTCAAAGCAGGATCGAGAAGAAGTGAAGGCCCTACTCTGGACGCGCGTCGATCAGATTCAGAAAGAGGAGTTGAAAGACCTCTGGAAGTCTAAGGTTTACTTGCCCGATCACGATGATGGAGCGGCAGACGAGTACTCGGAGGTCTTGAACTACACCGATCTGTGTGACCTGTTAGAAGAGTACAGGGAGACTACGGACTACTATGCCGATTAGGAACTCAACACAGGTGGCACGAAGAGATGCAAGAAGAACAAGCGCCACAGGAAGAAAGAACGTACCAAAAGATGTGAACGTGCTTTTGGGTTGACTGAAGTCGGGATACCCGAAGAAGTGAAACCGGACGGTCTCCACAACCAAAAGAAGGATGAGTTCGGGCGAAGCAACCTGCAAGCGAGCGAGGACTTCATGAGCAAAGTTAAAGAACACGACGAGCGCGTGTGGAACATCTTACAAAAGTACCAAGAGGTGTTCGGACCATTGCCATCACCTGGAACCTGTAAAAAGCTGGTACAGCTTGACTTGGAGCTGAAAGAAGAGCACGCCAAGGATCGAATAAGGTCGAAGCCTTATCCGTGTTCCAAAGCTGACATGGACGAGATCATGCGACAAGTTTTGGAGTGCGTGGAGGCGGGGCTGATCGAGGAATACAAGGAGGGAGACTACCCCAAGCATTGTTCCCCTTGTTTCCTAGTGGCGAAGCCAGGGTCTACGGCGAAGAGGTTAGTCGTGGACTACCAAAAGCTCAACCGCAAGATCAAGCAGCACAGTGGGTCCCTGCCGTTTATGGAGAACACGGTGGAAAACGCAGCGGACTGCAAGTTCAAGACGAAGATGGACAAGAGGTCAGGCTTTTGGCAAGTGGACCCGACGGAGCGCGCAAAGGACATGATGGCTTTCATCACTCCACAAGGCCGTATTTTCAAGTGGCGAGTGATGCCTTTTGGCATTAGCAACGCCCCAGCCTTGTTCCAGGAGATGATGTCTCAAGTCCTGTGCCTCGTCAAGAAGAGACCAGCCGTTCAAGCGCTACTCACAAGAGGTGCCGTGTTGGAGGCGCACATTGACGACGTGCTGCTAGGGACCAACTCGGTCGAAGACCATTTAGTACTCTTGAGCGAGTTTTTCGAAGTCTGTCAAGAGCAACACTTGAGGATAAAGCTGGAGAAGTGCGAGTTCCTCCGGAGTGAAATGGAGTATCTGGGGTTTACGGTTGGACCGGGATGGTGGAAGCCAACGGATGCAAAGTTGCGACCAATGCTCGACTTTGACCTGTCTGAAGTCAATGGAAAAGCCGAAGGTGTCAAGAAAATACGCCAGTTCGTGGGGTCGTGTAACTTTTACCGAAGACACCTGAAGAACTTCACCTTCAGTAGTGCACCCTCTGACCGACCTCATCAAGAACGAGACCAAGTGGCAATGGACAGAGAAAGAGCAAGCAGCACTGGAGGAAATGAAAGGGAAACTCGAGAACTGCCTGATCTTAGGCGTACCTCGGCCAGTTGGTGAGATGTTGCTGGTCACGGACGCGTCGGATGTTGGAGGCGGAGGTACACTCTTCCAATGGCAACTCCTGAACAGGGAATTGTGCCAAGAAGTGGACCAAAAGCTCAGAACGCTGGGCGTAAACAGAGACGGAACGCTACGGCACGAGTACAATGAAGACGAGTGGCGTTTGGTCCCGCTAGGCCACTGGAACTGGAAGTGGAATGACGCCCGGAAGAACTACCCAACCTACGAGCAGGAGATCATGAGCGGAGTCCTGTTGCTGGCAAGCCAGACTCGCATCGTGGGATCAAACCCTGTTACGTGGTTGTGTGATCAGGAACCGGCACAAGCATTCCTACATGAGCCTCCACCCGAACAAAAGAGGATCAGGAGATGGTGGACTTTTTTATCACAACTTCGATTGGCGACCTTCCACATTCCTGGCGTGAAGAACGAGTTATGCGACTACCTTTCACGAGGTTCGTTCAACGACTTGCTGGGACGAGACACGGAAGAACTCGCGAAGGAGGCTTTCGCTAAGATGGACATGCAGTTGGACCTCTTCGCAAAGGCTACACCCTCAAAATCTACAGAATGGAAGGTCACAGACCTGTTGCCCGAGTATCCCATCCTGAAAACGTTGAAGGAGGGACGAAGCTTCGTAGATGACGGAGGAGTCCAATGGGCACGTACGGCGAGTCACCTGTACAGAGAAGAAGTGATATGTGTACCGTCAACACACGTGAAGTCGATGGGGCGATGGGCACATAAGACGAACGGACATCCTGGAGTGGAACGAACACGTTGGTTTTTCGAGAAGCATTTCTACACAACCCTGAGCCAAGAGCGACTGAACGAAGTCTTAAGGGAAGTTTGCACGGAATGCTCATGCTCGAAGGCCAAGCAAAGCACAAGTGCTGATCAAGGTTTAACAGCTCACTTACCAATACCGAGAATGGTGAACAGTGTTCTGTACCTGGACTTCACGGAGATGCCCAAGTATTCAGGGCACGACTTCGCCTTGCTCGTGACCTGTGGATTGAGCAGGTACACACGTGTGTTTCCGCTCACGAAGAGATGCGATGGAGAAACTGTCTTGAAAGAGCTGTTCGAAGGTTGGATACAAGCCTACGGGATGCCGAAACGGATACACAGTGACAGAGACATCAGATTTACCTCAAACACTGGCTGGTACACCGGAGTCCTCAAGAACATGGGCGTCGAGGTCGACTTCGGGACGCCGAACTATAAGAGGAAGAACACGCAGTGCGAGAGGCAGATCAAAGCGTTCAAGGCGATTACAAGAATACTACTTGCCGAAGAAAGCAGCCGCAACTGGATTAAGCTGGTGCCTGTAGCCGTTTACATGATGAACAATCAAATCTCAAGTCGGACCGGATACGCTCCCACCGAATTGTTTTTGGGACGTCCGGGTTTCTTTTACGAGTTCCCTACCGCGGAGGATTGCAACGTGAAGGTGAAAGGATGGCTTGAAGAGCAAAGAACCATGGCTGAGAAGGCACAAGAGCTGCTGACCAGAGTGCGTAATGGAGAACACCGTCGACAAAACAGAGGGAAATCACACGCCGAGTATAGAGAGGGAGACCTGGTACTCGTTCATCATACTCGTTTTCCTCGATGGCCACGAAACGACCTGGATCTGCCGTACTTCGGACCATACCTGGTGACGGAAGTTGGGCCCAGTACTGTCAAAGTTAAGGCGAGCCCAAGCATGGGAGGGTTCGTCGATGTGGGTTACAACCAACTGAAAAAGTACACCGCGGTGGAAGATGACGACCTGGAAGCATGGGAAGAACTGGCGATCGAAGCGGAGAGGTCGAAGATGGCGGCTGACGAGGATGAAAACGAAATTGGCGTGCAAGAAGAAGACGGGGTACAGCAGCTTCCTGAAATGGACGACGAAGAAATGAAAGAGAAGGACTGCTACACCGTGGACTCGATCCTGCAGCACAAGTACAAGCACGGGTGGCGATTTCTCACACGATGGGCTGAATACGAAGTTAGCGACAGCACGTGGGAACCTATCAGCGCATTCGTGTTAGACAACGGTAATTTGACATACCAGTTTGTCCCTTACTGTCGGCTGCACGATCTCAGTGGGATCCTGGAAACGGCAAGGAAGATGGCTCAAAGGAAGTCGGAACGAACGCTACGTCGCGAAGAGAAAAGGGAAGAGGCACGGAAACGAGTAGACGATGAGCAAGAGCCAGAGGCAGTACCAAGAAGGAGCAAAAGATTGCGAGCAAACTGACCTCCGTATAGGTTCGAGAAGAAGTGGTCGTAGGCGGCGAGGAAGACGGAGAGCAGCGCGGCGGCGACGGCGGCGTTGGCTGCGCGCTGGTGCTCAGGGCCGATGCCCGCCACTTCCACGATCACCTCCACGTCCTCAACCTCCAAGAGGAGTTCCTCCTGGGGGAGAGCGGGAGGGCCATGGCGAGGAGGGATTACCCACTCCTCGGGCACAGGAACACTGGGGCCCGGAGGGTCCCAGGTCCACACCCAGTGGACCCCAGCAGGGGTGAGCCGGGGGGCGCGCCGCATGGAGCGGCGGGGCACGCCTGGAAGCGCGGCGCCTCCTGATCCGAACCACAGGGCAGGAGTTGCAGTTGGAGTCTGCAAGATCCAGGCCCCATGGAACAGAACCCACGTCGGCGTGGTCAACCCAGCAGGCCGTCCGTGCTCATACGCCGTGTTGACGTGCGACGGCAGCGACGGAGGCGGGTTGCTGGGGAGACGTGGGGTTTGAGGGGCGACTGGCACAGGCACTGCAAGAGCAGCAGCTGGCGCAGTCGCCGGAGGAGAGGCCCAACGGCGGGGCACACTCTTCTTTTTAACCATACTGTTGACAAGAAAAAGAATAAAAAAAGGGACGAAAAGACCGACTTATGCAAGCTGAAGGGAGTGGTCTGCAAAATTGGAACAAGTCAGGCCGCCGATATCTGAAGCGCGCACGTGCGCTTTCTCTGAGACCAGGGGGGAAAGCAAGAAGACCCAAAAAGAGTGCCTGACTTGAAACTCTGCTGTTTGTTGACTGTTTAACCACAGACTGTTTGTTTGCAATAGTCCAGAGAGAGTTAGGAATAGGTGGAGTGTGACTGACTGTACACTGCTGACTGAAAACACTGTTGCGCCTGAGTGTAGTAGATACTGGAACGGTAGTTGCTTTTGAGACCCTAAGGTTAGGTTTGTATGGCACTGCCCCGCAATGGAGTCGGTACCCCAGCAAATCTGTGCGTTCGTCAGCCCGCACAATCACTATATCAGACGGATGCAAAATCGTCGACGCGCTGGGTCAAAATGAAGTAAATCGAACTTGGAGTCCACTGAACAAATGGCCGAATCATCAAAGAAGGCCTATGAAGACTGAAGTCAATGGGGGACTATGACAACTGCGAAGCCTCCAGGAAGATGAGTACTGCAGACTGAGGCTCTTCGAAAAGATGCGAACTGCGTGAAGAACGACAACCGTCCTGCGTCGCCCCCAACGCGCGAATTGGAGGATGAGCAAGGAGTACAACAAGATCCAGCCGAAGTGCAGAAGAGAATGAGGACAGCGACAACGCGTCTGAAAGGAAATCGAGTACAACGCGTAGCTGTGGACCTCAAGCAGGGCAGCGTCGAAGCCTTGAAGAGCGACAGCGACCTGGTGGGAGTCTGAAGGATCGTAGGAGTGAGGAGTCGTCAACAGCGACAAGATCGGCGCCAATCACAACACCGCAGCGTCGAAGAGCCAGGAAGACGCGACGAAGTACGCCCACGTGGTTTTCGACGAGGGGGGAGTGAAGTGGACCCACAATCCTAAGCACCACAGGTTAAAAAGGTTTTGACAGATCGACACATTGATGTCATTTTACTGGCATGCATGTCATTTGCTGATGCATGATGATCATGATTTGGATGGTCACTGTTGCATGATGATCATGATTTAGATGGTCGTTTTTACTGATTTTGTATCATTGCAACCCTGTGTCTCTAAGGCTATTGGAGTCGCTTTTACTACTATTTAACACAGTTACGTGCTATGCGCCCCTCTTTGAGTGGGAGCCTTTGTGGGCTATTGGCGCTATTCATTCTTTTGCTCTTGGTAGGAAATACCCATGGTGGTCACATGTGCACAACACAAATAACAAGCAAAGGGCAATAGAGAAAGCAAACAAGCAAAGCGTGTAAAGTAAACGAAGTGAATGGGAAACTGCGAGTGTAAATAAGTCAGTGGTTTGTCCCATACTCTGTGTTTGTACAGCCTCAGTGTGATACAATGAATGAGTCCAAGGTGCAGTGCTTTCTAAGGGGTGCTGGTTAGAGCCCAAATCTTAGTCCACGGACTCCCACGGCCGCCACTTCCATCTCCTCCATGGTATCCATGTGGCTACGCCCTGGTTCCTCCATGTACCCTGAACCTAGATGTTCACGCCGTACTCCTTCCATGTATGCCTCCTCATCAGGGCGCCGGCGGCTGCGTTCAGCGGCCTCCCGTCGTACACCACGCGGCGGGGTAATGCCGAACTCCTCCAGGTCTTCCTCGCCACTGCCGACATCCCGATCTAGGTCCCCTCCGGGGACCTCATCTCTGAGTCCACCATAACGCCCGCCAGCCATTGGGATTGGCTCCTGGGCTGGTGCGGGGCGTCGGGGGCGTACCGGTGTCCGCGGTGGAGCACGGCGGTTGTGGTACTCCGCACTGAGCCACTCATCATGCCACTCCTCACTGCCACTGCCGGGCGGCACGCGCTCGTTACGGCGGCCCGCGCTGTGATGAGAGGGGCCGCTGAGGGAGGGGGCACTGGCGCTGGGGCGACTCCTGGGGGCTCTGCCGGGGGCGTGGGCTCTGCCTGGACCTGGCCCAGGTCCCCAGCCGTCGTCCGACGAGCCGGACTCCACGGGTGGGTGGTCGCTGCTGACGCTCCCACGGCCTTACAGCTCGTCCAACCTCTGCTGCAGGCCGTAGATGACCTTGTTCAGCAGCCTGGTCTCGCCCCTGGCGATGTCCAGCTCCCTCTGGGCAGCGGTGGCGACCTTGGCGATCTTGACCATCTCCGTCTTGGCGATGTCCAGCTCCTTCTGTGCGCGCGCGGTGACCCTGGCGATGCGGATCATCTCGCCCTTGCCCGTGTCTACCTCGCGCTCGAGGGACTGGACCCACCTGCGGAGGTGGACAATCCACCGCCAGGTGGCATCCGGGTCACCGTTCCCTGGTGGGTCATCGGGGTCCCCAGGCAGTCCTCCAGGAGGGCCTCCGCCGGGTCCGCCCGGTCCAGGGGGTCCTCCCCCTCCCGGAGGTCCGCCTCCGGGGGGTCCACCTGGTGGGCGTCCTCCAGGGGGTCCTGGTGGTCCTCCGCCAGGGGGTCCCGGTGGGTCTCCGCCGGGTCGCCTCGGTGGGTCCGAGGATGGGGGCTTCTCCGTGTAACCGAAGTCCATGTCTTCATCCTCGTCCATATCGCCCCACCTGGTCGTCTCGGTCTCGCACGCGGAAGACTTCGAGCTCCCGTAGGGAGAAGGGAGGTCCTCACCCTCACCCTCCGGCTCCATGGGGACGTCTCCGCCTCCTCCGCCAGCCATTCCCCGGCGATGTCGGCGGTCTCGTCCGTCCCCATCGCTGGCGGTGAAGAAGTGGTCGGAGTCCTGCGGATGTCCGCCCGCTGGCCTCCGTGCCCTCTCGGGGGTCTTCCCCTTACCCCTGCTTCATCGGTAGGCGGTGGGGCCACTGTCCCCACTGCTGCCCGTGTCGTCCTCCTTGAGGTTCAGCTTCATCTTGGAGGAGGCGTCCCCTTCGAAAAGCTTTCGAAGGTTCTCTGATCGGGATCCTCCCGGGGGAGTCTCACGCTGGAGCTTGGCCTCCGCCTCCTCCATTCCTTGCCTTTCGACCTCCTCCCGGGCACGGGCAGCCTCGGCTCTCCGAGCCCGCTGCAGCCGAGCCTTCTCAGCTTCCAACGCTGCCAGCTCCGCCTCCGTCTTGGCCCTCTCCTCAGCAACCTTCCGTCGTGCGGCCTCGATGGCGTCCTTCCTGGCGGCGTCGGCTTGGGCCTTGGGCGTTGCTTCGGCGTTGGCCCTTTCCTCCGCCTCCTTCCTTGCCCTCTCTTGGGCAAGCGCCTCTGCCAGCGCTTTCACCTCGGCCTCCTTGCGGGCAATGGCCTCCTGGGCCAAGCGGGCTTCCTCGGCGGCTGCCCCCACCTCACCCCTGACCCGGGCAGTCGCTGCCTCCTGGGCGGCTGCGGCCGTGAGTCCGGCCGCAATGGCCGCCACGGTCGAGGCGTGGAAGGCCATGCCTCTGCCCCAATCTGTGGCCTCCTCCTGGGCGATGCCGACGGCGCCCTCCACGGCAGCGTCCTGCTGCGTGGCCCGTTGCCGGGCAACCCGAAAGTTGCAGGGCACCCCACAGGCGCGCTCGCAGGCGCGGCACACGTCCCTTTGGTCGGGAGCGACGCTGCTGCTGGAGCTGGCCTGGTCGGATGGCATCCTCCCCCGGTGGGCCGACTCCACGTCGCTGCTGGGTCCTGACTTCCTCAGGTGCAGCTGACGGGGCTTGGCCTTGGCCTTCTTGGCGACTTCGAGGAAGTCGCCAAGGGTGGTGTGGCCGGGGTGGTGACCGCCACTGGCCCGTTGGGGGCTGGGGGCTGGGGTTCCGCCCTTGGCGGCTTGGGGGGCTTCGGCGGCCAGGGATTCCTGGTACTCCCGCCATCTCTTGTCCCGCTTCTTGTCCCCGGCGGATCGCTTCTCCTTCCCAGGAGACCCGCTGCTGCGGCTGCCCTGCAGCGTGCGCTCGTTCCCCGGCTCCGGGAACTTCTTTTCGATCATGTCCCACATGGAGACGTTGATCGTGGCGCCCGACGGGTACTCGTTGGGGTTCTCGTCCTCATCTATCCCGTCGGGGCGCAGCCCTTTGCCGGGCCTGTCTGGGCGGGTGCAGACCCTCCAGCGCTTGTGGCGGAAGCGATAGGCGTATCCTTCCACCTGCAGCCAGTCTTCCACTGCCTACAGGCGGTCGGCGCCCATATCCTCGCGGAGCTCGAAGCTCCCGGACATGCCGCCTTTGCACTGAGGATTGCTATGGCGGTAGTGCTGCCCCCACACCAACCCACGCAGTAGGCGCACCGCATTGGGGTGAGGCAGCGGCCACGTCTTGCCCGCCTCCTGCCAGTTCACCATCGGCGCTCGTTCCCCTCGATGGACCAGTCCTGGAGGTGGTTGTTTAAGCGGTTGCTGTGGTCCACTCTATCTACAGGGCTGGGACCAAGACGCCCGATGGTGGTTGTGGAGGTGGGTGATGTAGCTGGGAGTGCGGCCGGTACTGGTCGGCCGAAGGAACTCGCTGATGTCGGAGTTCCGGTCGCCACACCTCCTTCACGAACTCGGCGCTGTAGTTGACGCTCGGGGCGATGCTCCGGGCGGCGCTGCGAAGCCCGTGGTGCTTGGGGTTCAGGTGGCCCCGAGTGGCACGCGAGGGATGGGTAACCCCGCGGCGGTGAAACGCTTCTGACGCGTTCCCGTGGGGGGCCTGGCCACGGGACGCTGCGGCGGACACGCACAAGCAAGCAGGCAGGCAAAGCACTGCGCTCACAAGGGCATCCTCATGCTCGTGTCATGTGACAAAGCGTTTCAGGATCCTTGCCACTCTGAAACAAGGGAACAAAAGTATGTACAGCAACACATCAGGATATGTACACATGGGGTTAAGACTGGACTGGGGTAAGGGCATCACAGGACAATAGACACTCAGTCTCAACTCATATCCCAATCCCAGGTCCGACCCTCTCAGTGGCTGGCAGGGGCGGGGGCTCAAACACAACCTATGCCCTGCTCAGTACGGACCCTGAAACCCTGCCAATAGGGGAGGGTGCCCCGCCCAGCCACAGGCGAGTTTCTGAGAACCAAGGGGCTCCAAGGCCAACCAACAGTGGCTCCTTATGCTCCCCTAACGGCAGGTTCCAACTCCTCTCTGAGCCAGAGATAAGGCCCCCCCATTATCCCCTAGGAGTTGGTAGCTGAAAATGGGCTGTTTCAGCCCAAACTGATATTAGCTCGAAAAACTCCAAAATTGACCTCTCGTCCGGACCCGCCAGAGGTAGGGACGAGGCAATTGACCCTATGCCCCTCAAGTACGAACTCCCTGGACCCTTCACCCAACCTGGCTCCCTCTGAGCTCCCGGCATCAGGGCACCACGGGTTCGTCAAGTGGGGTCATGATGCCAAAATCACCAAAATTGGCGTCATTCCCACGCGTGACTCGCCCGGCCAGGGCAAGGCCAATGGTTCACAGGATAGGATGCAGGACCTATATCTGAGTGCACGACTTGGAATTAGGTCCGGACTCCTCATGGGCATGGAGATATGGGGCCGCCAATTGACCACACGGGGGGGTGAAATTGGGGTCCCAAAAGGGGGTCATTTTGGCTGCTCAAAATAAGCCAAAATCGGGGGTGTCCTTAATAGTATATTTCCACGCCGGCTTGGAGATGGGATCTGCCATTCCACACGCGATCCACCGGGAGTCCGACGCAGACTCCCATGCCCTTGGCCCTCAAAGATCCCCATGCCACTTGGCGTGGTGACAATCCAAATTGGTTCCACAATTGCCAAAATGGCAAAATCGGTCGTCTCGGTCGACCGTCCAGGGTAGGAAACTTTGGCAACACTGACGCGCCAAGCCTTGACTCACAACCCTTGATATCCCCCCTGGTCCCATGCCCTGGGTTATGGCTTGCTGTCACACTGGCTGCTTGCTGTTCATCGAGGGGATGACCACACGGATGGGGCAGAAAGCAGCACGCGGTGCAAAGGGGGGGATCATGGATCGCACCAAAAGGTGAATAACTCCGGATGAGCCTGAGGAGCAAATAGGAAACTCAATGGCGTTCAACCCTTGGTCATATGCTACAATAATTGCCTCTCCTTCCTGGCTAGATCCCGTGCCCGATGGAGATATGGTAGCTCTAACATGGCATACATTGGGAAAAACAGCGAAATTTGGCCAAAATGGCCCGCACTCATGATTCCATATCTCCATGGCCACGGCGAGGCTCTTTCCAACCAAAGATGCTATAGACACATGGGACTTAGGTCCCAATATATGCCGCTTGCCAACCCTCATGGTCGCCTCTAGCTATTTTCCCCATTGGAGGGAAAATGACACACAAATGGGGCAGAATGGCAACATAAGCGAATTTGCGTGACTCACAACTCTCCCTTCGAGAGGAGAGGCCACATGGGGAAACACCCCATTGGATACGGGTTTATGTGCCCTCTCCGAATTGCCCTTACCCTTGGTCAAGTGGCGCACGCAACCTCGGGGGTAAAATCAGGGGGAGAAGGGGTTTGTGGCCATTCTGGGCAAAACGGCCAAAATTCACCCAAAAGTGGTCACTTGAAAAATCGTATCTCCGTATCACAAGGGGAAGGAGCCTCGGGCCTTTGCATGGATGCAAACCGAAGCTTTGCTTCCCTTTTGCAACAAGGGTTGAGGTTCAAAGCATAATGGAAACATTTTTAACACCTCAATCCTTGAAGCACACTATTTATGGGAAAAAGTGCATATATCGGCGATATTGATATGTACATATCTTTGGGTCATTGAGGAGCAAAAATATGAGTAAACATTTTTGGAGTAGGCACATAGTGGGTGCCTTCAAATATGCCCACTACGGCTGGATTGTTCCCGCCCACTCGTGCCGTTAGTGGTCGCATATGAGCGCGTGTGCAAAGAGGCAGTATGGCACGCGTGCTCACAAGGCGACATTATATAGAATAGAAGACAAGGATGTAAAAATCAACCAAGCCATCCACGATGTCCTTCGTGGTCTCTACTTTACATATTGCCTTGGTTCGAGGCTCAACTCCCCATAGGCTTCGAGTACGAGATCCGGGGGTTTGGCCATTTTGGCCTAATTTTCGACCAAAATTTGCCCTTTCTCAAAAAACGAGTTTTGGTACGCATTGAATTGCGTGGAGCCATCGTTGAGTTGGCTCGAAAAACGAAAATTGCCTAGGGCTTTTGGTCTTGTGAGCATTGTGTTTGGTCATTAACGTTCATGCTCACAAGGCCACAAAGTTAGCGTTTGCGCACGCAAACAACTTGGGTTTGCGAAACCCATAGGCTGCCTAAAACATCCCTATTGCCCTCTTCCCTATTCAAAGTGATATGCCCATGTGAAAGAGGCATGGATGAAAGGCATAGGGGAAGAATGTAGGGTTCCGTCGGAACTCATGGTCCTTGAGAACCATGAGTTCGAGCGATCGACGGAACAGCTTGCGCGCTGATTTTCTCTCAGACGCAACGGCGAAAAATTCTGGTGAACACACCAGATGAAAGTATAAGAAAAGTCCTCTAGATCCAGCCCTTAAGTTCTCTTAGAACCTCAAAGGTACTCGAGAAAAATCCCTCACAAAACTCGCCACGGAGAAGCGACGAAAGCGCGCGAACAGGCGACAACAGGCGGCGATTTCACGACAATTAGAAATCGTGGTAGAAATCGGGTATTTCACCGATTTCCGACCGAAAATCGGCCAAGACAATAAAATCATGGTAATTCTACATCGATTTATTGGTTAGAAATCGGATTCCAGATTTCGCGGATTGGAGAACAGGGATATCCCGCTGACAGCCGGTGTCAACGGCTTCCACAGGGGTGTGACGGCGGGTGTCAACGGCTTCCACACGGGTGTGACGGCTCACAGGCCTCCGGGCCATGGGCCATAGGTTCTGGGTACCGCTTCACAAAGGAGTGCTAAATGCCCTCAACGTGGAGGTAACCACAGGTGTGCCCTATACCCACACGTCTAACCCTCTCTGTGAGAGACAGAACCGTGTGGTGGAGCAAAACCTAAGAATCCTGATGAAACAGGAGCGTACCAAAGACTGGGTACGCCTAGTGCCCTGGGCAGTGCTGACCATAAACTCACAGCCGAGCTCCTCTACGGGTTTCACCCCCCACGAACTGTTCCATGGAGGACGACCTGCTTGGTTCTTCGAAACCCCCTTTCCTGAGGACTTCAAAAGCCCTGTGGGAGACTGGCTGGAACACAAACAGTCTATGGCTAACCAGGCTGGGACTAACCTGAGTCACATTCGTGACCGTGAACTGAGCCGACGGAACCGCCTACGGCGACCTGCCAGCTTCAAGGTTGGTGACCTTGTTTTGGTTCACCATTCACGCCTACCCTCCTGGCCACGTAACTGCCTACAGGACCCTCATTTTGGACCCTATTGTATCATCAGGATAGATGGATCCAGGATCCATGTCAGGTGCAGTCCACGTCTAGGTGGTGAACTACTATGTGCACCTAAACAGTTCAGGCACCATCACTCCCCTGACGATTTGTCCTGCGATGAGTGGCGCCTCAGCGACAGTGAGGTTGAACGTATTGACCTGGAGAACGCTGCCAGCCCAGAGGAGGCAGACGAACTCGAAGAGATGACTGTCGATGAGATGGCAGTCGATGGTTACTACGTGGTTGCAGGTATTGCTCGCCACGAGTATAAACAGGACTGGAAATTCCTAACCCTGTGGGATGGCTATGAGTTATCTGAGGCGACCTGGGACCCTATGTCAGCCTTCATACAACCAGATGGGAGTATCAACCCCACCTTCCGCTCCTATCTCGTTGAGAACAACGAGGGGCAGCTACTAACCCGTGCTGAGACTCTGTCCCAGCGTAAAAGGAAAAACTAATTTCCGTGTGTCAGTCTGCTGACTGCGTTCTAACCTTACAGGTGCAGTTAGCGCTCTTGTGCAGACATGCCTGTGTATGGGTGTAAGAGCAGTTGTCCCAGTTGCCCCGCATTGCATCGCAGGACAGGACCGTTAGCCCCCCGTGACAACCACTCCCTGGCCAAAGGCCATTGGTTTTTCACAGACCACTGCTTACTGAGCACTGCACTGACCCTGTCTGTGACCTGCAGTCCCATGCCTATGGTTTCCAGCGTGGACCAGGTGGCCGCTTATCAGGTTTGCAGCCACCCAGCGAGTGTATGCCTTGTTGACCATGTGTTGCATGGGGACTGCCCTGATGTAATGACCTTGGGGAGCCAACGAAGAACGGTGGCTTACTACACCAGGGGGGAATGACAAGCAAGGTGTAATGAGGCAAGGTGTGCCTTCCCTCCTTGGGGACAAGCGAGCCCACAGTTAGGACCCCTGATTGGTCCAGATCCATGCGGTTCTACCCTTCCTTACAGGGTTTACCATACCCCTAAGTGTGCTACGTATGTCTGTGTGTGTCTCACTTCTCTCCCCGGCTTGGCTCCCGGACACCGGGCTTCGCTGATGTCGGACCGAAGGTCCTAGTCAGTTACTATTACCACTCCTATGGCGCCCAATTTCTGTGCTGGCGCCTATCCTTGGTGGAAGATGGCAAAAGCCCTACCTACTAGAGGGGAGGGGTGGCCAAGTGTGCTAAGGGCATACAAACGCCCATTTTTGCTAAAGGCCAAAAAGCTAACGCACTCCCCTGCCCACGTGGAACAGCACGCGGGACAGGAGACACCACTACACTACACTCACTAACGCCAGCGCCAGCCTTCGAAGTCAGGGTGAGCACTCATCACTTGCGCTCAACACCTGCCAGGCTTGCTGACCCTAACACCTACACACTCTACTCGGAGTTGAAGGCAATGAAGTCTAGGGTCCTACTGACCCTCTGCAATGGGCACGGGATCTGAGTAGCTACCAGCAGAGACCTGCCACAGAGGGCGCGTGCAGAAGCACTGTAAAATACGATGTAGTTCAGACGAAGTAGTTAACGTGATTTGATTTCGCATTCATTGTCATTTATTTTTATTATAAAATCACGTTGTCAATAGTGTTTGCATCCTCCACAGGGTTTGTGAAGGATGCAATAAGCACGCCAGTGGCGTGCCATTCAGCATCGCAAGACAAACTGAGTGAGTGGCTGTCTTTCAGACCGCCAAAATGAACCGTACGGCGAGTTAACGAGTTGGTGCTGTGCTCCAGGGTGGCCAGGAGTGGACAAAGGAAACGGAGTGACCATATCAAAATTATGGGAGTCCGTCACCAACGAGTTCAAAATCAAGCTTTGGAGAGTTTACGGAAAAGGTTTTCTGAGTGTCATCTTTATGTTGGGTTTGAAAAGAATGCAATGTGGCTCAGAGCAAAGGTAAAAATGGTATAGCCATTACACCCTCCTGTGAGAGAGCAAGAGAACACAGCGCTGCTAAGCGGCTGTGGCCTAACAGGGACGCCACTACGCGTCTCCCTGTCAGGGCTTGGAAGGAGGGAGTGCTCAGTGTGCGTGCACAGCGTGGATGGCGGTAAACTTGGACTGCACTCACCACTCCTGGTTGAGTTGCAGTTATTTGTTTTTGTGATCCGCGCAGCATATTTTAGCGCTGCCAAAGTGGGACTGCACCAATCGCCCTTACCTTCCCACCTGTAAAGCAAAAGCCAATTACTGAGGTTCAAGACTGAGGAACCAAGACACCCTCCACGTATTATACGCTTCTCAGGCTGCCCTATAATACGCTGTTCCTGAACCTCAGCACAAGCAAGCAAGCTTAGGGAACTCCACCCGTTCTCTTAAAGAACGTAGGGTGGAGCCCCCCGGTAACCTAAACAAGAGTCGTACCGTGCGCACTTCGCGTGGCCTGCCCTTTAATGCGTCATATGCATGCACAGATATGCACAGGATTCCCAATTTCTCCTTCTCTTAACTAATTTAACCCAACATAACCAATTATAGCGTGACTCAACCAGGATGTGATCTCCTCCTGGGCTTACCTACCTTACTCACCATGCATCATGTGAATGCCGAGGAAAACACGAGCGCAAACAACCCTACGCGCTTAAACAAACCTACGGGGAATTATAAACCACCCTAAACGATTAATGCATTGTGTGTCATGCATGCTTTCCTTGTCTTGTTTCCTGCAGAAAGAAGAGAGAGAGTGGCGCATTGCACAGCGCAAAACAAGCCTAAGCGTTTTCAGCAACCCTACTTTAGCGCTACGGCAACACGAACACGAGCAAGCGCTTTCCTTTCTTACCTGTGAAGAGAGGACAACGGTGAATTGGGGCACAGGGAAAGCTACACAGCGTGTGAATGCCTCAATTAGGCACATGCATCGCGAGCACAGCGCATATTCTAAACCTACGTGCGCGCTGCGCGCTCCATTCGCTTCGCATACCTTTCATTCCTGTTTTGACCTGTGCAGAGCACAGGAGAGGAGCACCCGAACCTCCAACGAACACAGCGTTGACAACCCTAACGTTTTAACGAAGCAACCAACACGAACGCAATGCATGCGTGTGAAATGACACTGGCATACCTGAGAGGTGGGTTGTCCACCTGCTCTGTGTTGTGGGTTGACTTTGGATACTTTTTTTTAAAGTTTATAAAAATTTTGATGCAACTGTGCAAAAATTTCCTTTAGAACTTTAAAAACTACGGCTCATACCTTCTTTTTCAGGAGCCGTTTACGCTTGCGCAACCCTTTTTCTGAAGTCCGCTTCTGTTGCGCTTGTCTGCGACTTTAAGTTTTGGTGTAAAAATGACGATTTCTCGCGTGATTTCGTCAATTTTTAGCGATTTGACTTCTTCGTTAAACCACAGGATTCACTCCCTGTTGGTTTCATTTTCTATTTTTTTCAGCTCCTGGAGATTTCTGTCCCCCATTGGGAGTATTGCTCCGCCCTGGCCCTTGGTCAGGACTTTTACTAAAGTGCTGTTTATGCAGCGATAGCCGTCCGCATTAGAGCGTTCGACTGTACCCTAGTGGGCAAGCATATGTGCTCTAGGGAGGGAGTCCTGGGTTCAAACCCCACTACCCCCAAATTTTTTTCCAAAGGTTTTTGTCGCACGCTGGCGACTTTTGAGGAATGCCCCATCGAAGGGACATCATTCACGGTACATTACACTGTTTTTCAAGGGTACCTACAGTGTGATAGGCTTCTATGAACTGATGAGGATGTTTTTGGTAAGTTTAATGCATTTCCTGAGGTAATTTTGGGAATATTTGAGCCTTTTTCCTTGGTCCTACTAGCTTGATCAACTAGTACTCCAGGGGGGAGTAAGAAAAAGTCACTGCCATGTCTTTCTTGGAGCGCTTGATCCAAGCCAAGCCCCCCTTAAAACCCTTTTGTTGATGCTAAGACTAACTTAAGTATTTTTGTCACTCGTTTGAAGCTTTAAGTACACTTTCTCAGGGTAACTAGGGTTATAACCCTAGCCCCCCATGAAGTTCACCCCTACCACTCAACTGAGCGGAGGTATCTTCCTTCATGGAGGATATGCCGAAATAAAATAGGCATTTCATGCTTTAGGCCTTGGTGGTTAAGCCTAGTGGTCTCCCACTCCAAGACCCCTATACTCAATTGTTTCTACCACTCATTGTGGTTCTACTTTTTAACTGTTTCTGAATTCAGTTGCTTGGCCAAGTCATAATCTGTGTCTGGCCTAACTCCTTTGCCCCACATTCCTAACCAGCTCCATTTCATTCAAAAGAGTGCACATGAAGTGCTTGATGCTAACTTGGAGGCTAAAGTCAGGCCAGTATTCACATAAAATCTTTTGTACTATCCGGTTGCGATTGAATCTTTGTATCTATACCTGCTTTGTCTATATGCAGCCCTTCTGTGTTACACTGGATTTTAAATTATTCATTGATTCGATCCACATCCTGTTCTTGCTCTACTTGCTCCTTTGGTTTTGGGGTTTCAACATCAAAAACCTGCAGGATTTCATCAAAATCTATAGGGCACTAATCAAGGACATCTTTCTCCAGGCTTTGGTAGAGTGCTCCAGCAGAGATGTCTGGGCAGCCGATGTACAAACTGATCTGCTACCACCATACCTGTGGCCACCCGCAGGCACCACCCCATAACACTGTGTGCCCCGGCACCACACGTGCTCGCACCAGACACCCTGCCCCGGCACCACTCACCCGCGCACAAACTGCTGCTCTAGGCCGGCACCAGATGGCGAGCACAACAGCACGATGGCCGGCAACACCCGGCGCGCACAGACACACACAGCAAAGCGCGCACACACCAGCTCCACTCACGCGTGGCATACAGCGCGGACACCAACTGAAGACCCCTGATCTAAATTCTTTCGACACACGCACATGGGAGGATGGCCGCCCAAGATGGTGGGGCTCCTTCAGCTGCACCACCCTCCAGCAGCAACACTGCTGCTTGTAACAATCCTGGCAAGCAAAAAAAAACTGTTCTGTTGTCTCTGGGATAGTGGACAGTGGATGCAAAGCACTGGCCAGAAACAGAAAAAACTGTACAAAACTGTCTGAAAAGACCTGAGATGGTCACTGGAAAAAGAGATGGCAGTGGCGACGCCAAGTGGCAGACCTGAACGTGGAAAATGGCCACTGCCAAGGGAAAGACAGACAGTGCGGACTGTGCCAGAAAGACTGTGCTGACTGGACAGACAGTGCTGTGGATCAAAGATGTGCAGTGCTATGCTGACACTATGACTGATGGACAGCGACAATGCATCAAACAAAGGCAGGGCAGGCAAATGGCCCCTCAGCCCCAACCCTGACAAAAAATTATATGCAAAAACACCCGGAGACTGGTCACAGCAAAACAGGGCAGCAAGGAGTGCAACCCCTGTGACCGGGCAGGCAAGCAAAAGCGAAAAACATAACTTTATGTTACCAAGGGCGTGCGCCCTCTCCGAGTGCCCCTGTGGGTCTTCTTCTGGGCAGACCCCAGAGGCGCCGCTGACGATGGAGATGCGGATGTTGTCGCTGGCGAAGCCGGAGGCACGGATGTTGCTGCCGGCAGCGCTGGAGGCAAAGATGTCGTTGCCGGCGACGCCTGGGGCACGGCCGTCGTTGCCGGCGGTGCCGGAGGCACGTTCGTCGTCGCCGGCGGTGCTGGAGGCACGGATGTTGTTGCCGGCGGCGCCTGAGGCACGGATGTCGCTGCCAGTGTCGTTGAAGGCACTGATGGTGCTGCCGGAGACGCCTGAGGCATGGATGTCGCTGCCAGCGTCGTTGAAGGCACTGACGGTGCTGCCGGCGGCGTTGGAGGCCCTGATGTGGCTGCCGTAGGCGTTGGAGGCACTGATGTTGCTGCTGGCGGCGTTGGAGGCACGGATGGTGCTTCCGTCAGCGTTGGAGGCACTGATGTTGCTGCCGGAGGTGTTGGAGGCAAAGATGTTGCTGCCGGCGGCGTTGGAGGCACGGATGGTGCTGCCGTCGGCGTTGGAGGCTCTGATGTTGCTGCCGGCGGCGTTGGAGGCACTGATGTCGCTGCTAGTGAAACCCCACATCCCGGGCAGGCTGGCGGCGCCAATGCAGAGCGCGACATACCAACCCTAGCCTGCTCATGAGGCTTGATAATTTGAAATTTGCGATCTTGAACCCACTGCTCATAGATGCGACGTCGCTCGTTGACCTCGCAGTGAAAGAAACCACCACACTTCTGTTGGTCCAACCCAGGGACCGAAGTACCACGGGAACTTGAACTTGACGACTCTTGGATCGGGCCCACGACCGCCAGATAGAACAGCATCCCATAGCACACCTGCCCATTGAATTTATAGTCCTCGTACACCATGAACTCGGAACTCGGCAAAGCAGAGCAGCGCAGTAGGATCGGTCAGCAAAAAAAATTTGCTGGACCCTCTGCACCATAAAACCAAGTGATGAGCACGGAGACGCAACTAAAAACATAGTATCACTGCAAACACTAATAAATGTGTACCACAAATACAACAAATCACTGCAGATCAAGCAATATCAAACAATACAATGTATGTACATGCAACCCATGGGCTGGGGCCCCGGTTACAGTGGCAGTGGTGTTTACACCTGCAGGTATGACTCGTGAAGTTGTTCTTGCGCGTCCGTCTTTCTGTGACGCACTTGAGGATCGTTTCATTGCTTCACTGCCTGCACACATTCTTCCAATGTACTCCATTGCGACGTTGCTGGACCCAAGGTTCAAAAACGTCCGTTTCTTGAGCGATGAGGAGAGGGATACTGCAGTTAACAGTGTCGGACAAGAGTGGAACTTGAAATGGAAACCAAAGGCTGCAATGGTGCACTGTAACACGCACGAACCAAAGCCAGCGGCACGAAAGGATGCACGTCCAGCTTTGACCTCTTTGTTGGCTGCATAATTTGTTGGTAATGTTGCACCACCCGAGCGCAATAATGATTTTCCTCGCGATGAGTTGGATGATTACTTTTCCTTGCCAGTTGCTGACATGCACACCTGCGACATTGACTCGTGGCAACAGCACCGTCATCGCTTTCCCTACTTGAACAAGATGGTCCGGCAATCCCTGGCGTGTCCTGCGACATCGGCTGGGGTTGAGCGCTTGTTAAGTCTGCTTGGTCGACTTTCTCGGATTTAGCGCAAGCAATGAAGGAAGGCACACCGGGAGCCCGGTTGATGGCTGCCTACAATTATAAGCCTCATATGTATGTGGCATCTTGAGTGCAGTTTCCTTTGTGCGACATCGGATGCCGATCGCTAAATGCTACAAGCTTCACTTCTGTTGCGGGCGCTGTTTTTGCACGCAGTCTGACGCTAAATGTACATTCAGAGATATAACATGTAGCTTACCATTTGGATCTGTTGTTTTTTTGGTATGGATCGCAATTTCCGGTTCCTGCATTTTGACAAGTTGCCTGCAGCAGTGGTCAGGGTTGAAGCTAGTTCAGCGGAAATGCACGGGACCATGAAAATATGGGACACATGTTCAAATCCCGCTGGCAGTAATTTTTTATTACGTAATTTTGGCGCTGCGCTGCGCGATGTTTGCGGCGTGCTTCGCAGCGCCGCTTCTGATAAAATAATCGGTTCGATGGCGATTTTTTTACAAAAAAATCCGATTCGATGCGATTTTCTAAAAATTATCGACGATAATCGCCGATTGACCAATTAATCGGTTAATCGCCAGAACCGGTTACAAACCTTACTTAGTCATTTTTGCGATGAGGCTACACCCATTACACTAACCATGGCCCTCACTTTAATGAGTTTGCACGCCTCATTGAGGGTGATTGGAAAAATAGCCTAAAGCAGTACAATGCAAATGAGGCGGCACTCCTCTTACAGAAGCGCCATGAAGAGGAGTGTAACGATAAGGTAGCGCAGCGAGATGCAACAATATTTGCCGCCCTTGATCGTTATAGCTTGTAGGCTAACCCCATTACTAAGTAGTTGACTGTAGATGTCTTGAAGGGTGCCATTAAAGCAATCAAGGCCTCTTCGACATTGCAGTCTGCAAGTGTTAGGGAACCGTGCCTCTTTGTTGCACCAAATTGCGGGCGTCCTGGAACCGTATGAAGCCCAAGACGCATCTTTTGTGTACAAAGCATGATTGGAATGCCTTTATTGAGCTGCTGTGTGGTGCTATATGCTTCCGTCATTGCAAGTCGCGGTCTACGGTAGGATTTTGCTGCTGTCTGAACAGGTCTAAACAAGTAGGTGGGAGACATCCGGGGGGCTCGCAGGGGTAAAAAATGAACCGTAGATTTGCCGTACGCCACTTTGCCCTATCAATTCTACGGGCATGACGGCCCCCCCTCCCTCTGTCGCACGGCGTACGGGAAATATACGCGTAGCCCGAGTTATGAGCCGTCCGATTTTCGGCCTCCCTAGGCAGCGGTTGGACAAGCTAAACGCCAGCAGAGTCCCGCAGCCACATGCTAAAAATAACTCCTTGTTCTTCGTTTCTGAGTATGCAACCTATCTGAAGCTGAAAGTTTGACATTATGTCAACAAGGGGTGACGAATGGACGAAAAATTGTGTTATTACGGAATCAAAAATATTCTGCACCACCAACCCTTCTTCTTTGTTCTTTTTCCTTGCACATACCGAGACGAGCTGGCGTGGGCTGCTCACTTCAAAGCACCTGGACATAACCTCTTGGAATCAAGGTTCAGAGCTGTCTAGTGACCAGTGATGCGATGATCACAGAATACCAATGGCTCTACAAAACCATGCCAATCCAATAGGCACCATCCATGGAATCATGGTTTACAGATTGTCACATTGTCACTTTCCGTGTTTATGGTTTTTTTTTAGGGTCAAAGCATGAACACTGAACGCGACGAATGAATGAATATGTCATAGATCTATAATACATCAATAAGTGTGACATGCGTCACACATTGATGAAGTGTAACACTAGGGAAGTGTGATATTTGTCGTGCATTGTGAAAACGTGACATATGTCACGCATTGTGGAAATGTAAGTAATATGTGTTGCGGAAGCATAACATATTTAACATATTAAAGAAGTGTGAAATATATTGAATAATCAGGAAGTGTGTCATATGTTGCATATTGGAGAACTATGACATGTGTCACACATTGGGGAAGTGTTACAAATGTCATACATTGCGGAAGTATGACATGCGGGACACATTGAAGAAGTGTGACATATCTCACACATTGAACAAACATGCCGTATCTCATACATCACACATTGGTTGCGGAAGTGTGACCACGTTGGACAAATTTACTACGTGTCACACATCGAAGACCTATGACAAGTATCACACATTGAACATGTCTTACATTGGAGAATTGTGACATATGTCACACATTGAGGAATCATGACATATGTCACACATGAGTGAAGTGAGATATATGTAACAAGTTTCTTCACACATTGGAGAAGTGTGATATATGTCACACATTTGGGAAGCATTGAAAGTGTGACATATGTCACATGTTGGCAGACTGTGACATATGTAACACATTTGGGAAAGGTGATATATTCTTTTTGCGCTCAATGTTTGCTTTAAAGTCCGTAGTGGACCTTTGGGAAGGGTGACATATGTCAAACATTGAAGAAATGTGACCTACATTACACATTGAAGAAGGGTGACATATGTCACACAGTAGGAAAGTATGATATATAGCACGCATTGAAGAAGTGTGACATATGCATACATCACACATTGGGCGGGTGAAATATATATCGCACATTGCAAAAGTATGACATATGTCCCGCATTGAAGAAGCGGAACATATGTCATTCATTGAGAAAATGAGGAAGCATAGCAAGGATGGCATATGTTACGCATTAGAGAAGTGTGACACATTGTGGAAGTGTAACATATGCCATACATCAGATAAGTGTGGCACATGTTACACAATTAGAGAAGTGGACATATGTTAAATATTGAGGAAGCATGACATATGTCACAGTAAGATGAACAGACATCAAGATTTTTTCAGTTTGTCTTCAACGCCAAAGTATGAACGCCGGGGTATGTCCTTAATGTCAGAGAGTGTCCTCTTCGTCAATCTTGGTTCGCTATCAACATCCAGTGCGCAACCATCTCTGGTACAAATCCCGTCTACAGCGATTCAGAGTTAATATGCCGTCCATGTCTCACATCCCCTCTATGTCATGGTTCGACATTTGATCCTACAGTCTATACGGCATGTAGACAAAATGGCGGAACAGTGGAAAACCATTATCTCTAGAACACTCTATACTGTTCTAGAAAACGTGAGACTCATTCCAGAAAATGTGATATTTTACCCGGAACAGTCAAACAAACGGTTAGACGCCGTCTATGCTGTTCCAAAGCACGTAATACGTCGGGTGCAACCCACAAGACGTGATACGTTTGGTGCAATACTGAGACAAAATGTTAAATGCAATACATAGTTTCACTAGGTGCACCGTGCAATTTTTGTGTTATCTTTCGGCTATTCTTTCATTTTCTATCCACGCATTTATTGTGTACGCTTTCTAAAACCCCTCAAAAATAAGTGCCTTCGCTCCTAGGGTGCATACCCTTAGCTCCTAGGGTGCATACCACGGGGATAGATAGGTTAATGAATGAAGAAATAGATAAAAATGTATGGGTTCTTAACCAAAGCAGTGCCTTAGGCTATGCAGGATATCCCTTCACAATACTATGTGAGTCCTATAAAATTACACGGCAGGGGTCCCTTCAACTTTTCAAAAAAAGTGAACGATTTTATAATTACAAATGCATCATCCACACTTTAGTGGAGACAAATACTAAGATAAAAAAAGTAGTGTGACGCCAAATGTCTTTAATACAACCAAAGCTACCCTGGTGGCACCTGAAATACACTTTTTCTTACTCAATCGTGGCAACAAAGTCAAAACAACCTTCGACAAAAATTGGACACTTGGGCGTATACTTGGTGCAATTCGGTGTAATTGGTGACATTTGAGAAAATTTTGGCGAAAGCGGTGACTGCTTACATTAATTCGAAATCGATAAAAGCTTTCCTCACATTCAAAAATAAATGCGACAGTACAATGTTTGTTCTTGTTTGTGGTTTTGGTAATCCCATCCACACATCGAAAGAATATAATTCATCTTAGTGTGGCAATGGAGTTTGTTCTAACCATCCTTGTTGGGTACATATACTGGTCTGCTAATTCTACTGTGTTGGTTCATATCGGTATCCGTTGGTGTCATTGACGCTGGTAGTCATTTCAGTTGCCACATCAGTGCTACCCATGCCGCACACCTAGAAAACACTACCTCTACTTGCCGCAGAAACAACAGGTTGTGTTCTTTTTTGTGTTTTTTGCCCCTTCACCTCAACCAGTATCGGCTAACTAGTATCGTGTGAAGTATCCGAAAAAGAAGTGGTGGCAATGGACTTCGTATCGCGGAAATCATCGCAACAATTTATTTGGGCTCAATTCTGACATGGACTGTTGCGTAGTGCAAGCATGAGGCTGGCCTTGAAGATGGAAAAGATATAGTGGTTTATAGCATCAGGGGCGCTTGCTCTGTTTGTTGTGACACCGCATATCATGGGTACCTGAACTTTATTGGTGATGTGATAGGCCAAATACGATACACCATGCGAGTACCGCCATTCTGCCTTGTGGTATTCGGGTGTTTCCTATTGCAATTTTGCTTAGGGTTAGGGGTAGGGTTGGTTCCAGTCTGGAAACGAAGACATAAGAGAGCAAGAAGTAGGCCTATCTCACGCATCCGTTCCATCCTTCCTCCCCTAGGACAGCTTCCTTGTTGCCTTTCATGGACATTGGTCAGAATTCGCCGTTGTTTATGCCACCGGTGTTGTTATTCCAATGCGGTACACCATGTCTGGCTGAAGCATAGGGATTGCTTTGTTGGAACCTTTTGAGGCCACAATCTGCTGTACTGCACAATGACATTACACACCTGGCATCCATGATCACAATGTCCTCAGACCTTTCTTCAGCATGGTCCTGCCCAGGCTACGTGTCCTCTGGGGTCATTGCCTGCATAGCCTCTAGGGTCTCCCATCCATCCCGTTTGAGAGTGTCTACAATGCACGCCACGAGTTGGATAGCCATTTCGCAAAACCGGTGCCGGGCCTGGCCACTTGGGTAGTGGATACTGTCGCTGGCACAGGTACCTTTTCAGCGCATACCTGCATTGCTCTTTCATCCTCAGAGTTATTACCGAAGGCCACAGAAGATGGTGAATCACCAGAACCTCCTAATGAACTGTCTGTACCAGATGGGCTGCATTGTGTTGCAACACAGCTACTTGTATCAGACTGATCACTGATCAGACCCAGTGTTCAAAATACTGTCCCCATGTCCCCCCAGATGCCTCCTCTCCCAGATGCCTCTGCAGGAGTGCGGCACGCACAACTTGCTGGCCGTTGCTTTTTTGCTGATGCCCACTTCAGAATGGCACTGTGAATGATGTCTGCAACATCTTGCAAAGGCGTGCCCAACAGATGCACCACCAATGCGTCCTCCATTGTGTACCTCTGATTGTGGTGCGCTTTTTGGGGGGGGGTTGAGGCACCCGTGGCAATTGTCCACCATTGCGACAGCCATCGCAACCTAGGTTGGTGCCCTATCCCGCAGCCACGGCAGCGGGCGGGCTCACTGGGGGGGGTTTATGCCGGTGAAACGTTCAAAAATACACAAAGGGGGAAAAAATTGTACTGCAGATCTGCCAGACATCGGCGCACATGGACCAAGCACTCTGCCAGATGTTGGCACACGCAAGCATGTCATTCGACCAGACGTAGGCACACGGACGCCCAACCTCCTGCCACACATTAACACATAGTCTGGTCTGGTCACCAAGAAAGCGTTGGACCACAGCTGAAGCCCTCAACTGCACATGCAGGGCACGTGACAAACCACGAGCACCGCCCATCGGTGCTGCAAAGTTTGCACCTCGGTAACGGATTCTTTCCGCCAGGCCAACCAGCCACCAGGGCTTGGGGTCAAAGGGCATGTGGTGTGGTGTGTACTGTTCATGTGTCCTGCATTTCTTGCCACGCTTCGTCGCATTGAGACCGGGTGGATTACAAACTGCAAATGCGGTTCATGTCTGGATTCGGATAAAGATGCTGCTGCCCCAACTCAATGTGCTGGGGGCAAAGAATGCCCTGACCCACGGGGGAACTCCAAGAATAATGTTCTGATTAAAAAAAAACAAGAGACCAAAAACTAGGCAGCCCGCCACGCAAACTGCAACTAGGCCTTTGCTTGCTGGTAAGGGGGGGGGTGCCCCGTACCCAAAGCTGCAGTTTTCAATGGGATCAGTCCCATCTTTTGGTCAGCTCACTGGGACCCCGCCCCACCCTCTGCACAACTGAGTGGGAGCCAGGCCCTTTCTCAAGGATACTCTCTCAGAACCAGCTCTGACCCCTGAATGCCTGACTGCAATCAGTTCACCCCATCAGCTGCTGAAAAGTTCTGTGACGTGTTGCTACAGATTAAGAAATGCATACATCTGCAGCACTCATTCATGGCAGTTGCAAGGGAAGGGGGGCAAAAGCCATCAAAGAGAGGATGCGGGGAAGAGAGCATTGGGATTTCAGGGCTCCTGGTACGGAAGCAAAAAAAAACGACTTGGGAGGAGGAATGGGGCTTCCAAGGTTATCCCAACAATGTGTACCCCACCACAACACAGTCATCATTGGGGAAGCAAGTGTGATGCAAAAAAAAATTAGGGTGAAACCCGGAACTGAAGCTGAAGAGGGGCCTGTCCTCGCAGCCATCCCCAGTCCACAATCCGCCCGTTTCCCCCGCTTTCCATCTCCACTCTTGGGGCTCGTGTGCAGTTGAAATGCAGCAAGGCTCACAGTATCACATGCAACGCATCGCCTGTCTAAAAATATAGTCGCCTCAACCAAAAATCCCACAACACTCACTCCACGGACAACGTGGGGGAGGGGGGATGGCTTGCGTTGGTCACTGCCTCAAACGCCCAACCCAGCCCAGCCCAAGACGGGAGAGGACGCCACAGAGGGAGCAGATAACCATCGGAAGAGCACTGGCCTCTGGGGGGAGTTCAGCAAAGTGTCCATGACCCGTCATAGAAGTAGCACAGCTTGAGCCAGATAAGCCATTTGGTAAAAACGGGGACTGTGTGGCTCCGACAATATACTTCGTAACAATGGGGGGGGGGGGTTGTGAGAGCCAAGATATGACACAAAAATTGCGCCCACATCACACACACATGCGCACACCCGCACGTAAAGCCGACAAATAGGGCAACAAAGTGTGGTTTGCATCGTCAGGGCAAACAACAAAAGCTGCGTGGCCAGGCACTTTTCTGTGACAGTTGGGGCACGACGGATACTCATTGAAGTGCGAAGCAGCGCTCCCTTCCTGGTCGGCAGTTCGCGGATATGCACTGTCGTATGCCATGCAGACAGCCATATGTGCCGTACTGGCTGTTGTGGAATATCACAGTGCGAGCGGATCATGGTATGGATCAGGCCGAACACCCCATCCAGCCCCCCCCACACACACAATGCACACACGTAGACACACCAACAAATCGTGCACACTTCCGATCCCCCGAAGTGGAGGGCACAGGGCGCATTAGCGCGTAGCATGCACGTAGTACACGCAGAGCTTGACTGCATATTATCTGACTGGCACATGTTCGTTGCAATTAGTGCGGATGTCTGCAAAGGCCCTTTGGTTGAAACCTTCCCGACTGCCAGCCAATCCCAGTGATAAAACTCCAAATTTTGTTCAATAGGCCGTATGCCCTCCTTCTTCTTCTCCTTCTGCACTTCAACCGGCACCTCATCTTCCACATTCAGGTTGCTCGAAAGATGAGGTTGAAGAAATAGAGGCCATCATGGGCGCGAAAGCCATAGCCAATCACCACAAATAATGGAGCTGTATGTCGTTGAATCTCTTCAAAGAAGGTGAGCACCAAACTAAATATCCGGTCGGCATATAGGGTACGTTGGATCGCCCCAATGCCGAGCAAAGGCATTGAAATCTCAACACGTGGTGAGGCGTACACCTTTATGCAACTTGTTGCAACCTTCTTTGAGCACACAAGGCACATGACAAAAGATTCGTGAGTAGCAAGCTTGCACTTGGCACTTGTGCCTGGGGGGGAATGTACATGCACGTGTACATGTACATGTGCGCGTACACGGTCATGCACACCAAATGATGAACAAATCCGGGTATCGGGTAATCAGGGCAATCAGGGTGTCGGGGGTGTTGTGAAGGGGATTGGCCGAGTCGTCGAGAAAGGGGGCAGGTGGCACGGGTTTGGTCGAAAGCCAAAGGCCTTTACGAAGTTGGAAGGCCAAAGTGGTTGGGGGCAGCGTCAGAAAGGGTGCCCCATTGTTCTGAAGGCATGGCGGTGGAGGGTCTGACAGGCCCAAATACTACACCCCTCTGAACGAGGCCTTGCCCTCAGCCTGTGGGCCGTGAGGGAGAGGCTACACTGACAACGCCCCTCTCTCCATGCGCCAGCAATTCTGGGCAGCTTGGGCAGAAATACTAAACAGACTGCCTTTCACACAAAGGGAGGGGGCCCACAAAGCCACCAGACCTGGCGAACGCTGTCCGCACTTGACTTTTTTTTTAATGGCACACCATGGGTCATGCTCCGACTGCAACAAAACGGGTGGCATGCTGCATCCCCCACCCCTGGTGAACGTACCGGAACTGTGGCCGTCAGTGCCCTGCAGCTGTAACCACTCACAACAGTTGCCAACTGGCGGACCCGGTGTGTTCTGCTGGCCACGTATGGGGACAGGCAGCTGCAATGCAAGCCACCTGCATCAGGCAAGGGTCAAGATGCGATACGAACTTCCAGCATGAGGGCTACATCGAAATGAGGCCTGGGAGACCCCGCAGTACCCAGAGAACAGGGCTGGATGCAGAAAGAAGCCCCCATCCTCACATACTGGGTGAATGCAAAGCACTGCAATGGCAGACTGAATGCAATGGGACAGAGGTCAGGTGTTGGTAACTTGGGACAGGCGGCAAATCCGAATGTACGGGGGAAGAACTGGGCAGCATTTACTGAGGAAGGGTGGTGGTGGTAGGGGGGGGCGGGGGGTTGCAGGAGGGGAGGAGGGCTGGCTCAACCCCAATCCAAACCCATCGTCCCCCTCTCTGCTGCTGATTCCAACATTTGATGGGCAAAGAAAGCATTCGGCCATCGATCTGCGCCCAAAGCACTGGACAAATTGTTGAGCATGACCAAATGCATCAAAGAAAAATTTGCCAATCACCTAAAGGCAGTGAGGGATGGGGGGGTGGGGGTGCCCCCTCCCTTCCTACTACTACTACGGCTTCCGCCGAATTGTCAAATCACCCCTGAGCGAAATTAGGGTGTCTTGTCAGTTGCGGACGGCATTGATATACATGATCCCTCCCCTCCCCTGCTTTACACACAGGTACCCCACACAACGGCTCTTGGGAACTTTCCTCTCTACTGCTCCACTGGCAGTGGCAAGCGGGCTTTCTGCAGCCGTGGGCTTTAGTTCTCTGGGCCTTGCAGGAACGGGTGCTTGAGCAATTCCGCAGCAGTTGCACGCTTTTTCGGATTTCTGTGAAGAAAGAGGGCACGGGCACGCTCAGGAAATGGGAAGGGGTTTGGACAGAGGCTCCGTTTGCCTGCAATTAGTGGCATCGATTCGTAGCACTTCGGGCAGCACCCCACGGACGTGGGTTGAACCCTCATCAATGCTCCTTTCCGCCCCGTCACTCCATCAACCCTCAGCAACCCGCTCCGCCCTTGCCAACCCTGTACATGATGGCTTTGTTTGCAGTAGGTAAAGGGATTGGAGATTGCTGGATGCTGGTGAACGGTTCCAAGTTTTCGTACCGAAGACTGTCGGCATTGAAAATGGTTTGCTCACAGTTTCCCTGATCTCTTGGCCTCAAGCCCCTCACCAACTCTCCATACTTCAATATGCACTTCATCCGTTGCAACCCCCCAACCCTGGAAGAGGGGTGGCAGGTGAAGGCGAAGGCGGCAGGTGGAGAAGACTGTGGAAGGTGTTGGGGGGTTGAACAGGGTGGGGATGATTGGTGCAAGGTATTGACGGTTTCTAACAGTTGCAACAATTCGCTAAGTCAATGAGGTCTGATGATGGATGGTCCATGGCTCATCGGCCTTGACAGCCTCTGCAGTCCTCGGCCCCCGCCAGCTTTGAAGAGCTTTGTGTTTTGCATTCCAACACATATCATGGAGTTGTGCCTGAATCAAGTCTCCATCTGGACCAAAAGAGGCATATCTGAGACCCACATAAAAAGTGACAGGACGTGAAATGTTTGCAGGAGAAAAAAGTCTGGAAAATGATCTGGCAAGGTCTGGCAGTGGAGGGGGGAGTTTCTCTTCATTGTATTGCCACGTTTGAGATCTCTTTCCAGTTCTGGCTATTTTGAGGAGACAATTTCGATTAGATCAATAAATGCAAAGACACAAGATATGCAACAGAAACCTGCATCCATTCACACCTATAATCCCGTTTTAATCAATCACTGCCCAATCCAAGCAACTCGCTTCCGCTACGTACGGACGACGTTGCAAAGAGTTATTGCAGCTGGATGAGGGGGGAGCCGACCCACTTACCCATCCACCTGCATTGTGAGCAGGGGAATGGATATTCCACTCTCACCGACAAGACCTCACCGACAAACCACCCCCAACCCTCCCAGCACACACACACACAGCATGGTGGCGTACCGGCGAACCGGCAAGCATATTCCACCTTCATGATTCAACAACCCCTGAAGGCTGAGGGCTACGAAGGGTGGGTGAGGCCGACTGAGGTTGGTGGTGGTTTCAACCTGTCGATGCAAATCATACAGAGTCACCAAACCTGTGCGACCCTCGTCAACTGCGGTGGAAATGCCTACGCCCCGCCCTGTTCTGGACCCCTCACCACAAACTGGCACACGCTGGCGGAGACTGTGCGGAGCATATGTAGGCCATTGCAGGACTCCGTGCACAGGTGCTGCAGGGGCAGGAATCATCCTGCGAGACTTTGAGGTGTGGGTTCCGGGTTGCAAGCGGACCCTTCTCCAGGATTAACCCCTTGCCATTCCTTTGTTACCAAGAGGGGAGTGAAAGAGAAGAAACTGGAAAGGTCGGAAAGAAGGCCCTGTCACAGTATGCCCCTCATGGTATGCCCCTTATGGTACCTTTCAAAGCACTTGTCAAGTAAATCTTGCAGGTCGGGCTCCAGATCCTTGGGAATGCCATCAGGCGGTCCGTCCGAATTGGCGATATGATAGATTGCTGCAATCGGTGTGTGTAAGCAGGGGCCGTGTGTGTGTGTATGTGTGTGTGCGCGCGCGCGCGTGTGCACACGCATAAGGGACTGTATGTGTGGGAGGGAATCTGGGCGGGTCAGGGGGGGTTTCAGTGTGACAGGTAGATGTGATGTAACCCTGACCTGCACCATCAAGGTCAAGAAAAATGGCGCAAAATTTTCTATTGTAACGCACTTGAGTTTTGTGGGGGAAACTTTCCATAATGCATACTGTGTCCGACTGATGTTGGACAGCTAGGTTGCTGAGTTTCCGCAGCGGTTGTGCTGACCTCCTCCATTGGTCCATGTTCCTTTAGTAGCCCTGAAGAGGCAGTGCAGTGTGTGGGCAGGGTTCGTGTTTGTGGGCAGTAGTAATGTGTGTATCGTATGAGGGCAGTGTGCGTTTGGGCACGGACAAAGTGCAAATGACCTTGGACCGTGCTCTTCGTCGTGTGGCTCAAGGGGGCATCCACACGCATCACACCATACTACTTCAATGTCAACATCATTGGTGCGGACACTCAGCGGATGTCCAAGGAATTGTCCCTTCCGCGTCCTAGGGCTCATGGTGCAATACTTTACACCGTCACCACCTTTCCCCTTACCACGTACTTTGTGCCGGGGCGGGGTGTTGTTTCCATCATCAGAATTGGGCTCACAAAGAGAAGTGGAAGGCATAGAATCTGACATATCTATTGCAAAAGGAAGAATGCAAAGAATGAAAGTGGCAGCGTTGAGCAGGTATGCAAACACCAACCACTAACTCACTACAATACAACATTTTAGTTCAAGTGCAAGGTCCTACTAAAATGTTTCCTCTTGAACATTACACTCAAAGACTGGCCCCAAAAATGCGAAAAAATGCGAAAAATGCGGACCGCATCCCCCCCCCCCCTCCTGCCTGCATGTGTGTCCCAAGCTTTGTATAGGCATTCCGTTTCACGGCGTTCATGCGAGGGGCAACATGCCGGGCAAAATGGGACATAGATATTTGGCACCACCCCACAGCCCCATATGATCCAAGGCTGTAGAGTGCAGGAGTAAACAAACGCCATCATGTTACCAAACCCCATAGGCTTGGGCCCTCCAAACTGCACAAACCCCTGCTCAGGGGCCAGCCCCAACCAAGTCAGCCTGAAAATGGTAGGTCGAGAATGGGGGGTTTTCCCTCGGTGAATGCAGGCCTCAAAAAACTGTGGTTTGCCCCCCATCCCAGTTCAAATTTTGCACGCATTCGGGATTTCTGCTAAAAACCATTTTATTACTGACATTCGACACGGTGGCAGTATGTGGGCAGGGTCCATGTGCGTGTGGATAGACATATTGTGCATGAGAAGGGGCAGTGGACACGGTTTCAAATGCCGGAGGAATCAAATGCCACACCCCTTGTCACAATAGTGTGGCCCCTCAGAGAACCTCAATGCCACATCTGCAGATGTCGTATGGAGCTGATGGGGATCTGCTCATGGAAAAACACGCTGACACATGAAATAAACAAAGCTATGTTGGCCTCAGAGCTGGACATACAAAAATCGGGATGGAAATTTGGAGGTGCTCAGGAAAACGTGCACACCGTCTCCAAATCCCCACCACCCAAAAGCAGTGGATCTCCCACTGCAACATAATGCAGGCATTTATCACAAAGCCGGCACAGGATCAGCAAGGTGTAACGAGTGAAAAGACCTGCCCACATGGAGTGGAACTCTGGCCAGGGGGGTTTCGAAGTCAGCATCTCCACAATGGTGCAGCCCACGGACCAAATATCAGCAGCAGTACCATATCCTTCTTGAGTAGAAATGACTTCAGGGGCCATCCTGGAAAAATACAGTACATTCACGGTGATGTGCAGCACATGCATAGGGCAACATGTGCAAACAAGTTGTGCACTATCTGCCTGTGTACAGTAGCCTTCAGATTTGTCTACACATAATTCTTGAAACGTGCTACATCTTGAGTGTCACCTTTGAAATTGCCACATGGTGGGCAAACTGCACACTCCTAGCACACTGCACTCCAAGATGAAGCTGCATCCAAATCATTAGTCCACATCCACATGGATTCTCCACTGAACCTGCATGCACAAACATGCTGCACCCATGCACCTGCATGCAGAGTCATACCAGTAAGGGGTTCCCACCATTGTATTGCATCCGTGCGTTCTGCTGCAAATATCTGAAGCAAAAATAATTGATATGCACTTCATGTGTGTGTGTGTGTGTGTGTGTGTGTGTGTGTGTGTGTGCGGGCGCGCACCTGCGTCTGTTTGCATACCTCTCTCTCTCTCTCTCTCTCTCTCACACACTCTTCCCGGTCGCTATCCAGACCGTGGGGAGCCGGCGGGCACCATGGGGATGTGCCGCGGGGGCGCCCTACCGGGGGACCGCATCTCCTCCTCCTCCTCCTCCTCTGTGTGTGTGTGTGTGTTGTATGCGTGTTTGTGTTTGTGTCTGTGTGTGTACATTGTTTGTAATATGTGTGTATGTGGGTATGCGGGGTATTTTGAGTATAGACACATAGGGTAAAAAAAACACCCCTCGGGAGGACAAAAAAAACAATTTCAGCGCCTTTGGCGCTGACACTTTCCCCCAAAATCTCAAATTGGAGAAAGGCGGGTTCGAAAACTTTGGGGGGTCTGGAGGGGACGGGGGGGGGTCTGGAATTCGAACAGGCCCCCTAGTGATGAACAAGGGTGCACAAGTGCTTGGACCTGAGATTTGGTCTTGGTCAATTTTTTTTGGATGCCGAATTTTTTTGTCACTAAAGCTAAGTACCCTTACTCTGCGGCGCCTGCAGCTTGCAAGTGTTCCCTTCGGTGTGGGTCCTGTGTGCTGTTCGGGTGGAGTACCCACAAGAGCCCCAATCCGGTGGACCGCCTGGCGGCAGCACGGTCAATACAGCACTAGTTGGGGTCCTTGGAGGTGGGTGGTTAGCATCCAGCAACATGTCCAATTCATGCCAATAGAGCAATGTGTACAACACACCATCTTCCTGTAAAGATACGTTTGTCTGAAATCCACACACCTGACACATTTAGCCTAATCACACAAGAACCAAAACCACATAAACCCCGCTTCATACGGAAACAAACAAACAAATATATGACTACAACTACATAACAAAAGACAAACCAACCTGCAGCTCACAGACACGCACGTACATCACAAAATCGGACGATGGGGCCGAGTGCCCGTACAAGAACGACCAGGTGGAAACGCAGCCGTGCACACAACAAAGCTGTCCCGCAGTTGCCCCTCCCAGTTTCAAGTCTGTCAAGCCAGAGGTGAGCGACGCCTGGTGTCAAACGGTTTGCAAGCCGGACTCCTTTGGGGAGTACCCCAAGGTGTGCAATGCCAACGGTGAACAGAAGTGTGCCCCGATTATTGCGGCCGGTCAGCCTCCTCCAACACCAGCCCCCCCCGGCGAGCGACGGGGATCCCCGGCAACATGTCGTGAACTGTGTGGGATCTTGGTCTCCGTTTGAGGAATGCTCCGCCACCTGCGGAGAAGGCTCGCAGGAAAGTGTGTTCACAATCACTGTCCCTGCCAGTCCAAAGGGGAAGAAGTGTGCGGTGTCCCACGGCGCCAGACGGAGTCAACCCTGTTTCGCGGGGCCGTGCGCCGCGAAGGACGGGTCGGTTCCTGCGTCAGCGCCCATCAACCAACCTACTTGGTCAGATTCCAGTTTAGAGGGGAGGAAAGGGGAAAGGAACAACGGTATGTTTCACACCACGACCAGTGCACTCGGCCTGCGCATGGCACAAAGTTCAAAGTGGTGCAAGCAGCTCCTGTCAAAACTAAACCTCTGCGTTTGTACTGGCAAATGCATAGCACACAGAGACCGTCCAGTTTCTTGGAGCACCCCAGATCTGCGAGCTTCGCCACACCGTTGTTGTCCATCAAAATATTATCGCCCTTGATGTCTGTGCAAAGGGACCGCCAACAAATAGAATCCTGCACCCCATGCACCCCTAACACGCGGCAGATATCTCCTTCCACAACACTTTTGATCTCTGTGTCCATGGCATTAATTTTCGCAGCAACAAAGCTGCATCGCGCTCGGGCTTTCATCCTGGCCTTACCAGCAAGGTGTCTGTTTGTACATCCAACTGCGGACATGCCATCTGAGTGTACGATTGCACAGACAATCGGGTGAGAAATCACTGAATTTGTTTGCTGTGCACACATTCCATTTGACCCACACTTTCTACATGTGTCGGGATGCGAACCCACCACAGGCCATCCCCAAAAGGGCCCAGAAAAATCCCCTGATTTATGGGCAATTTCCCCCGATACCATGGGGGCTACAAAGCAGTGGCAGCAGGTCCCCAAACGACTGATATTACGGGGCAGGCTGCAGGTACAGAAGGGTTTTGGGTTTTGTGCCCCGCTTTGTTGGGGATCTCGGATCCAGTCAACAGAGCAGTGTTCGCTGTGTCAACGTGTGTTTGATTTTGTGTGGTCTGGATCTGGATCTGTTTCGGCGCCATGAGCGCCTTTGGTGCTTGTGATTGCAAATGGTCTCACCTGCAGGCAGTCACCGATCTTATACTTTGTGTCCAGGCCTTAATTGCACAACACCCATCCTGAAGTGCTGACTGATGCATTTCCACACACTCATGCAAAAGTATGAAAAGCTGTGGAACCACCGTCCTACTGACTGGACACTATTACAGGCATCATTGCAGGCGTTCATGCGTCTACTCCCACTGTACATGGCCATAATCTGCTTTGATGCTGCAGGGGAGTTCAAACTGGAGAATCAGGCCGCGAGGTTTTTTCGGCGGGTTGTTGCTTGACTGTTGCTTGGCGCTGCCAAAAAATTCTATTGCCTTCGAGGTGCCTTGCAAGGCACCTCGAAGAGAGGCTGACAGTCAGCCAATCAGTCGGTCAGTCAGGCAAGCAGTCAACCAGGCGGTCAGTCGGGCAAGCAGTCAGGCAAGCAGTCAATCAGGCCGCCAGTCGGGCAAGCAGGCAGGCAGACAGGCAGGAAGAAACACATAGTTTGGCTTTTTTCAGTTGCAGAGTACATGTACAAACAAAGAAACAAAGGGGAACCAGTCTGTGGTCGAACACTCGGCCACAGACTGATCTAGCGCCGGTTTGAGTCCCGGCCGGCAGCCTGGCAATCGCTGGCACAAGCCAGCCGGATCATGACCCTTTTTTCACTTGGTCCTGGTTCAAATCCTTCTAAGCACAAACTTTTGAACCACCCCCCCCCCCCCCCCCTCCCCCCCCCTAAAAAAAGGTATCCAGTCTCAGGGGGATAGAGGCCTCAAAATCAAAAAATCCATTGGGGGATTGTTTTGTCTCGCAAAATAATGATTTTACAAGCGGTTAGACATCCATAGGTGATTGACTGGTTGGACAGGAGGGCCCCCGGGCAAATGAGTGCAGAGCAAATCACCAGCGGGGCCGGATCCGATTGAGCATTGGTTCTAGAGGGGATGGGGGGAGGGTCTTACACGCCACCCCTCCTGGCTACCTCTTGGAACTGCTGCTCATGCGATCTGGGCTCGCTTTCAGCCGCTGCCAACCACCGGTGCTCCATGACAGTCCCAGTGCTCCTTAGCCTTCGGGTTTCAAATGTACCATGTTTCAAGCCGACAATGGTCATTGTCAGCCCATTATTGTGGGATTGGGCCATTCGTCATACCTTGAAGCTTGTGGGGGGCACAAACAATGCGTCACCATACTTTTGTTCTATTGTTGGTGCTGTTGTATGAAAACGGATGATTTTATTTGTGATCGGCTTCAAGGTACGGCATGGCTACATCGTAGGGTAGTTGTCTGTCCGTAGTCAATGAAAAGAGGGAAATGGACGACAAGAAGGTGGACAGTGGCGATGCCCATGCAGGCTGGGTCAGGCTGGGCCTGACGGGGTGATGCGTCTGTCAGGAGCTCCGCACAAATGAAATCAACAACAGCAAAAGAACACTGAATGCAACAACGACAGCAACAACAGCAACAATCCGCACCAGTTCCTGTCCGGCACAAGTCTGGGGTACCACCGGGTGACCCACATGCCAGTGAACAAGAGGCCTGGGGACTACATCCATCCAGAAACCTACCACACCCTGCAGCCCTCCAGGACGATGTCAGATGCACCACGCAGCATCTTGACTCCACTGACTCACACGCATCACCATTCCCCCCGCAGCGCCTTGCACAACCTCGATGCACGATGCCCTGGGTGTGCAGGTATTGCAGTCCCTCCAAAATTTGCGTTGTGTAGGCCCGGATCGTGTTTGTTGGAAGTGGATTGAACTTCTTTCTGCAAATCGTTGTGGATGGTGACAGATGTGAGAAGGGGAGGTGATGACGAAGTATCCGCAGGGTTGAGGTCATGGGTAAGGCAGGGGCACAGGCAACAATGCAGTGACTCAAGAGGAAACTCCAAAACCTACCTCAGAGCACTCTCTAACTCTAACTCGAAAAAATCTGGCTGTTCCAACAATCCCAAGCTAAAATGGTCATGTAAGCGTGAGGCGAAGAATTCACAACATGCACAGGGACATAGCGAAGATTGCGCCGAGTACAATGCTGTTTTTTTCTTGTCCATTTTCGCAAGGGGAACCAGCGTGGAATTCTGTTGAGGACAGCGAAGCGACTCACCGAGCAAATAGTGACCCTGCCCGTGACACACACTCACCAATATACACACTGCTCTGAAATCAGTCCTTGAGGAGCGCTTCTCCTGGGCTTCTTTTAATGGAAAGGGGAAACTGAGTGAGTAAGGACAGCCCGGTTGTAGCACCACTGGGGCAGGCAGGCTTTCAATGGGAGGGGGGGGAGGGTCGATACAGCACCCTGGCTAGAACCCCCCACCCACCCACCCCAACGGTCTCTATTGACGGGACCCCCAAAATCCTACCGAGACTGACCCCTGGGCCTCGGAGGTGACCCAGACACAAAAATCGGCAAAAAATGAAAATGGGATTTTTGGAATCAGCGCGTCCAGGGGATTCAGAAAAGTCATCATTGGCCATTTTGGTGAAAGAAAAATTGACCATTTTTAACGCTCAAAAGGTGAAAGCCCTACTGCCCCTGGGTGGTCACAACAACAGTCAATGTTTCCTGCGCGCCACAGGGTACGGGCAGTAATTAGCATCACATCAATTTTCTTCGATTTTGGGTGAAGGAAGGAGGTCAAACGGGCACAATAGCACGGCACAATACTCAAAACGGACAAACATGTTGCGATAATCACTCCCCATTCAGCACGGTTCACAAAGGGCACACTTTACCTTGTTCTATGACAATTACCCAAATTGTGCGCCGCAGGGCGCGCTGCTGGGCGCGCCGCAGCAGCAGTGTTCCCCAAAACATCCACCGGACATTGCACGTGCAGGTGTGGGAAAGGGGGTCTGGGGTGGATGGAGACGAGGACACAAGCTGCGGGGCATTGATAGACGGTGACACCAGTACGCATTTGAGCTCATGACCGTCGTGGGGGGCGATGCAACCACCAGGGACAACGGAGGCATACGCTACGGTTGCAATGGAGCCCTGAGGCATGTACTCCACAAAAATGTTCAGCACTTTGGTGCCCTCGTCGAGATGCGAGCCCAGATACCGCACAACGTTCTTGTGGCAGACCTTCTTCATGATGTTCAGCTCGGATTTGGTCTGTTCCAGCTGCACAACAAGTGTGGAGGTGTGGGTATGGAGGCAGAGCCCTGCATACAAAGGGACAGGGCGCATAGCCCTGAGACCAGGAATGTATCAGAAGGGGGGGGGGGTCTGAAAGGGGGGGGGGTTGGCTGGGACACCCCTCCTCCTTAGGTCCCCCTATGGTCCCTGCCGAAGGTGGGCCAAAAAGTTTTAAGCTTAAATCCTGTTGTGTACTGTGCATTTTCCCATCACGAATGACTTAACTGGGAAACGCCGAAAAGAAAGCAACGCACACCGCCACTGCCGACAGGGTTGCTTTGCAACCTGATGGTGACGGCTGTGCGAAACCTGTCAGGGTGAAGAGCAGGGGGGGGGGGGGGGTTGCGAGGTGAGGAGTGCCCGGCCGGCAGTTGGTGCCCTGTCACACCTGCAGGCGCACGCACTGTAGTCCTGGTGAATGGGTGCCTGGCCGGTGCGCTCATCCCACTCCCCTGTCCCCGCAGAGAGGTTGCAAGTACGGAGGGGCACAGCCTCTGGGCCCCGCTTGCCCTTAGTAGCAGACTGGGAGCGCATTGCCACCCATCAGCAATTGTATTGCGCCAGTGCAGGTGTACAATGGCATCCAGTGGGCTACAGTCACGGGGGTGAAGGGGAAAAAGCCTGGAGACAGGAAAATAGGGTGAAGCATGCTGAAGGAGCATGGGCGCAGGCAGGGACTGTGGTATGAAGGGTGCAGGCAAAGATTCTTTTTTTTTTCTTGAGGGGGTCAAGCCATGACAAGCTACCGGAGCTTGCTCATCAGAAGGCACTCGAGAAATCTCTCTCGGAATTGAGGATCAGAGCTGTCCAGTGCTACGATTGTCCCACAAGATGGTGTGGTAGCGGACATCACACGTCGTGAGGATAGGCTGTATCTGATACCAGGAAATGCAGTGGGGACTGCCACACCCGAAGGCATCCCAGTGTGCAACCGGAGCACAAAACAAACTGGAAGGCTGAATAAATAACAGCGGTGTGCTACGCACAGAAAAGGCAGTATCGAAGAAAGAGGCCTACACTGAGGTGCTCCCCCAAGCCCTGCATAGCAATGCGGACACACCATGCAATTCCATGGCACGTTTGAATCAACGCTTGGTCAAACTGCTACTGCCTACTCAGCCGCACCGTCACAGGTGCGGGTTTGGGTCCGGGGCCGGTTGAGGTCTAGGACTGCAAGTAGAACTTGAACTTTCTGGCAACAACGAGCTCCGCCGACTACCCCCGGATCCAGGGGTCCCCTGTCCAGTCGAACCGGTGCCACCTTCTGGCAACAACGAGTTCCGCCGGCTCGGGGGTGCCACCAAATCACTTGTGAATGGCTGTGCTGCACCTGTTGCCTGTGGCCAAAAGTACTGCAATCGGTCCACGCGGATTCTCCGTATTTTTTCTACATACATCTTCTCCACAGACGGTGTTCGGTACCGGGTCTCAACTCTCCATAATGGCCATGAGTCCACAAGTGGCAATGCATACACAATGTCATTCCAAGCCTCCCTCCAAGCTACTGGGGAGACGCTGATGGGGTGTCCAGCAATGGCCCCTCGTCGTCCACCACGCTTCCCACTCTGTTGCTCATGCTCTTTTATCCGGTCCCACAGGGCAGAGGCTACCGTATAGTACCACACAACAGCACCGCCATCCTCTCATGTGCATTTTGGACTGCCCTCTTGGGTGTACATAAGGCGGCTCAGTTCTGCAAGTCCATGGAGATGGACAACATCCAGGCAACATGTTTCCATGTGCCTTGCCAACTGCCTATAATAGATGGCTTCTTGTTCAGGTGGGGCACTCCACCCTACCTGGCCCAGGGCTACACGGAAGCCCATTTTCATCTGGGCTGCCTCCATGGTGGCCCGTGGGGGCCATTCAGGATGCTGGGCTGTCTGCAGCAGGCTGCCTCACGATTGTTAAAGGTTGTGGCTTCTTTCGTGGGCCACAAGGTCCGGGTCGGTGGGCACTTGTAGGTGACCATAGTTCAGGAGGGCAATGTGGTCTTGGACCCTGATACTCGAAGTGGTAGGCGGCTTCCTCCTCGGGTTCTTGTGCAGGCCCACTTGATGCTAGTGGGTGGGTTTAGAGATGAAGGACGACCTTGGTCGAGGCGCCGTGGCCGGGGACCAAGGGCCAACTCCTGCGGCTCGGCGGCCCGCAGTGGATGGGTTAGGGGATGAACAAAGACCCTGGTCGGGGCGCTGTGGCCGGGGACCGAGGGCCAAACCCTGCAGCTCAGTGGCTAGCAGAGGAGAGATATTTGGGTCGTAGGCGCTGAGGTCTAGACCACAGATTAATTCTTCACTTGAGGAGTGAAGTTGGTGACAAAAAGTTGGCAACAAACTCTGTGGGGAGTCGGAGCATGGGGCAGCAAGGACCAAGTAGCCGTGTTGCAACACAATGCAGCCCATCTGGTACAGACAGTTCATTAGGAGGTTCTGGTGATTCACCATCTTCTGTGGCCTTCGGTAATACCTCTGAGGATGAAAGAGCAATGCAGGTATGCGCTGAAAAGGTACCTGTGCCAGCGACAGTATCCACTACCCAAGTGGCCAGGCCCGGCACCGGTTTTGCGAAATGGCTATCCAACTCGTGGTGTGCATTGTAGACACTCTCAAACGGGATGGATGGGAGACCCTAGAGGCTATGCAGGCAATGACCCCGGAGGACACGAAGCCTGGGCACAGGACCATGCTGAAGAAAGGTCTGAGGACATTGTGATCATGGATGCCAGGTGTGTAATGTCCACGGGGGGGGGGGGTGACTACAACCGGTCCTGATGCGACCCACCCCCCAACTATCTTTCAAAACTTGGGGGGGGGGGGAGTTGGGGGGGGGGGGGTCCAACCGGGGGTCAAGGGGGGGGGTTTTCCTGCCGGGGGTTGGGGGGGGGGTGTTCGTGCTAGGGGTCGTGGGGGGGTCTGGCCGGGGGTCATGGGGCGTCTAGCCAGGGGTGGGGGGGGGGGGGTTAGCCCTAGGGTTAGCCCTAGGGTTAGGGTTAGGGTCACCGCGCTGGTGGAACCAGTCTTGGTTTTATAACCCTTTCACCGAGCTGGTGGAACTAGTCTTGGTTTCATAACCCTTTTTAGTGTCTAGGGTGGACCTACCAGGTTTAGCAGCAAGCAAGCAAGCAGCAAGCAAGCAGCAAGCAGCAGCACGCGCGAAATGGCTAAAAATCAGAACTCCGTCGTGGTGCTTCAGATTCGGGTGAAATTTTGGTGGGTGATGCCTATGGGTGTGAAGTACAATAACACAAAGTTTGAGCAAGAAACTCAACGGTGGCGGCCGGGAACGGGATTTGCAAGTGGCGGACCTCAGTTTCAAAAACTCCAGTTTAGGGCCAAAAACACCCATTTTGGGGCCAAAAAAGCCCTGGACCACATTCAAAATGGCCAAATGAATGGAAACCATGGGTACACTCCACGTGCGGCTTGACTTCCCCGTGTCAACGAGCTCTTTGCGGCCCTCTGACTCCATGATATGTCCCGGAAACGGCACAAAAAGGCCCCTAGAAACTTCAAATGCGGACAGCCACAAACCAAGAATAGGCCATATCTTTGGCTACATGGCTCAAAATGCGATTCCGAGGGCACCTACTCCACGCGCAACCCCCCACGTTTTGTGGTTTCCACCCCTCAAAATTGCCCAAACGGACGCCGAGACCCCAATACCTAGGCCCACTAGGCTGCAGCAAGCAGCAAGCTCAAGCCCAAACAGGTGGGTGCCCAAATGGGTCAACAGGGTCCAGTAGGGGCAAAAAGATGACTTTTCTCAAAAATGATCCTAGACCATGTGCGACGCTAAGGCAAGTGTTTTTGGACCGTTTTGAGCTTGTGGTGGCCCATTTTGGTCCTCCGAAAATCCCAAAATGCCTTGAGATGCGCTGTTTTGGGACCAAAAATGGGTCAAAAATGGGTCAAAAACACATTTTTCCAAACCTCATCCTAGACCATTTGGGGTGCACAAACGGGTGAAATGAGCCCATTTTGAGCCCATTTTGGGGCATTTTGGAGCCTCTGAAGTCCAAAAAGCCTTGAAAGTGGACCTCGTGGTGATGGGGTTCACTTGCAAGCTGATTTCACTTTGTCAAGAGCCATCAATGTGTGAATCATTCTTGATGTCCCTCACCATTCATAGCTGATGTTCCCTCCCCCACCAGCTCGGTCCCAATATTCAGTCTTGATTTAGTGTCTAGGGTGGACCTACCAGGTTTAGCAGCAGCAGCAGCAAGCAACAAGCAAGCAAGCAGCAGCACGCGCGAAACGGGAAAAAATCAGAATTCCATTGTGGTGGTTCGGATTCGGCTGAAATTTTGTGGATGATACCTATGGGTGTGAAGAACAATCACACAAAGTTTGAGCTGGAAACTCAACGCTAGCGGCCGTGAACGGGATTCGCAAGTTGCGGACCTCCGTTTCAAAATCTGTCAAAAATGGCCAGAAAATGCTATTTTTGGGGAAGTTTTGGTGCCTAGGACATGTGTGAAGGGTTCCATCTTCATTGGAACTTTCCGAAATGATAAACAAACACCTTTCATCATCGTTTAGTGTGTTATGAACCCAATTAGGGGCCTCAACAACCTCTCTTTGGGCCCAAAATACCGCAAAATCAGCCTGAAAAGCACCCTTTTTGCATACGTTTTCACATTACACCTTCTCGTGCCGTGTTTTATAGCCATGGATTGCATTGGGCACCCTTGTGGTGAGTAATAACGATGAACCGGATCACTTTCAAGCCTTTTCCACATTGTCATCACCCTTCACTGCCCCAGTTTGGCACGACAGAGTGGCGTTGAGCGCGCGCAGTGCACGTCCTAGGGTAGGGTTATAGGGGTCATCGGGGTCATTTGTAGGTCCAAAAATGGTCCAAAATCATTTTTTCCAAATTTGTTCCTAGACCACTTGGGGTGCTCAAACAAGTGTTTTTAGCCTGTTTTGAGCCCATGGTGGCCCGTTTAGTGTCTAGGGTGGACCTAGCAAGCAGCAGCAGCAAGCAAGCAGCACGCGCGAAATGGGGGAAAATGAGAGCTCCATCGTTGTGCTTCGGATTCAGCTGAAATTTTGGTGGATGACAACTATGGGTGTGAAGTACAATCACACAAAGTTTGACCAAGAAACCCAACGGTTGTGGCCGGAAACGGGATTCGCAAGTGGCGGACCTCCGTTTCAAAATTCGTCGAAAATGGCCAGAAAATGCCTTTTTTTGGGCAGTTTGGGTGCCTAGGATGTCCATGGAGGGGTCTATTTGCATTGGAACCAATCTAGATGATAAACAAACACCGGTTTAGTGTGTTTTGTGCCCGATTAGGGGCCTCAACGACCTCTTTTTGGGCCCAAAATACCGCAAAATCAGCCTTGAAAAGCACCCTTTTTGCATACCTTTTCAAGTTGCACCTTCTCGTGCCGTGTTTTATTGGCATGGATTGCATTGGGCACCCTTGTGGTGATTAATACCGAGGAATGTATCATTTTGGAGCCTTTTCCACATTGTCATCACCCTTCAATGCCCCATTTTGGTACGATGGAGTGGTGTTGAGCGTGCGCAGTGCACGTGCTAGGGCAGGGTTACAGGGCTCATCTGTTGGTCCAAAAATGGTCCAAAATAATTTTCTCCAAATTTGTTCCTAGACCACTTGGGGTGCTCAAACAAGTATTTTTAGTCCGCTTTGAGCCCATGGTGGCCCGTTTTGACCCTCCAAAATTCCCAAAAAGCCTTGAAAACGGGCTTTTTGGGGACCAAAAATGGGTCAAAAATGGGTCAAAAAACCTTTTTTCCAAAATGATGGCGGGACCGTTTGGCGTGCACAAACAAGTGAAATGAGCCCATTTTGAGCCCATTCTGAGCGATTTTGGCCCGTCTAAAGTCACAAAATGCCTTGAAGGTGATGTTCCTTTCCCCACCAGCTCGGTCCCGATATTCTGTCCTAGTTAGGGTTAGGGTCACCGAGCTGGTGGAACCATACTTGGTTCTATAACCCTTTTTAGTGTCTAGGGTGGACCTACCGAGTTTAGCAGCAGCAAGCAGCAAGCAGCAAGCAAGCAAGCAGCAAGCAGCAGCACGCGCGAAATGGCTAAAAATCAGAACTCCGTCGTGGTGCTTTGGATTTGGTTGAAATTTTGGTGGATGATACCTATGGGTGTGAAGTACAATCACACAGAGTTTGAGCGAGAAACTCAACGGTGGCGGCCGGGAACGGGATTCGCAAGTGGCGGACCTCAGTTTCAAAAACTCCAGTTTAGGGCCAAAAACAGCCATTTTGGGGCCAAAAAAGCCGTGGACCACATTCAAAATGGCCAAACGAAGGGAAACCATGGGTACACTCCACGTGCGGCTTGACTTCCCCGTGTCAACGAGCTCTTTGCGGCCCTCTGACTCCATGATATGTCCCGGAAACAGCCCAAAAAGGCCCCTAGAAACTTCAAATGCCGACAGCCACAAACCAAGAATAGGCCATATCTTTGGCTACATGGCTCAAAATGCGATTCCGAGGGCACCTACTCCACCCACAACCCCTCACTTGTTGTGGTTTCCACCCCTCAAAATTGCCCAAACGGACACCTAGACCCCCATACCTAGGCCCACTAGGCTGCAGCAAGCAGCAAGCTCAAGCCCAAACAGGTGGGTGCCCAAATGGGTCAACAGGGTCCAGTAGGGGCAAAAAGATGACTTTTCTCAAAAATGATCCTAGACCATGTGCGACGCTAAGGCAAGTGTTTTTGGACCGTTTTGAGCTTGTGGTGGCCCATTTTGGTCCTCCGAAAATCCCAAAATGCCTTGAAAATGGGCTGTTTTGGGACCAAAAATGGGTCAAAAATGGGTCAAAAACACATTTTTCCAAACCTCATCCTAGACCATTTGGGGTGCACAAACGGGTGAAATGAGCCCATTTTGAGCCCATTTTGGGGCATTTTGGAGCCTCCGAAGTCCAAAAAGCCTTGAAAGTGGGCCTTGTGGTGATGGGGTTCACTTGCAAGCTGATTTCACTTTGTCAAGAGCCATCAATGTGTGAATCATTCTTGATGTCCCTCACCATTCATAGCTGATGTTCCCTCCCCCACCAGCTCGGTCCCAATATTCAGTCCTAGTTAGGGTTAGGGTCACCGAGTTGGTGGAACCAGTCTTGGTTTTATAACCCTTTTTAGTGTCTAGGGTGGACCTACCAGGTTTAGCAGCAACAGCAGCAAGCAGCAAGCAAGCAAGCAGCAGCCCGCGCGAAATGGGGAAAAATCATAACTCCGTCGTGGTGCCTCAGATTCGGGTGAAATTTTGGTGGGTGATACCTATGGGTGTGAAGTACAATCACACAAAGTTTGAGCGAGGGACTCAACTTTGGCGGCCGGGAACGAGATTCGCGAATGGCGGACCTCAGTCTCCAAAACTCCAGTTTAGGGCCAAAAACAGCCATTTTGGGGCCAAAAAAGCACATTCAAAATGGCCAAACGAAGGGAAACCATGGGTACACTGGACGTGCGGCTTGACTTCCCCGTGTCAACGAGCTCTTTGCGGCCCTCTGACTCCATGATATGTCCCGGAAACGGCACAAAAAGGCCCCTAGAAACTTCAAATGCCGACAGCCACAAACCAAGAATAGGCCATATCTTTGGCTACATGGCTCAAAATGCGATTCCGAGGGCACCTACTCCACGCGCAACCCCCCACATTTTGTGGTTTCCACCCCTCAAAATTGCCCAAACGGACACCTAGACCCCCATACCTAGGCCCACTAGGCTGCAGCAAGCAGCAAGCTCAAGCCCAAACAGGTGGGTGCCCAAATGGGTCAACAGGGTCCAGTAGGGGCAAAAAGATGACTTTTCTCAAAAATGATCCTAGACCATGTGCGACGCTAAGGCAAGTGTTTTTGGACCGTTTTGAGCTTGTGGTGGCCCATTTTGGTCCTCCGAAAATCCCAAAATGCCTTGAAAATGGGCTGTTTTGGGACCAAAAATGGGTCAAAAATGGGTCAAAAACGCATTTTTCCAAACCTCATCCTAGACCATTTGGGGTGCACAAACGGGTGAAATGAGCCCATTTTGAGCCCATTTTGGGGCATTTTGGAGCCTCTGAAGTCCAAAAAGCCTTGAAAGTGGGCCTCGTGGTGATGGGGTTCACTTGCAAGCTGATTTCACTTTGTCAAGAGCCATCAATGTGTGAATCATTCTTGATGTCCCTCACCATTCATAGCTGATGTTCCCTCCCCCACCAGCTCGGTCCCAATATTCACTCCTAGTTAGGGTTAGGGTCACCGAGCTGGTGGAACCAGTCTTGGTTTTATAACCCTTTTTAGTGTCTAGGGTGGACCTACCAGGTTTAGCAGCAGCAGCAGCAAGCAAGCAAGCAAGCAGCAGCACACGCGAAATGGGGAAAAATCATAACTCCGTCGTGGTGCCTCAGATTCGGGTGAAATTTTGGTGGGTGATACCTATGGGTGTGAAGTACAATCACACAAAGTTTGAGCGAGGGACTCAACGGTGGCGGCCGGAACGAGATTCGCAAATGGCGGACCTCAGTCTCCAAAACTCCAATTTAGGGCCAAAAACAGCCATTTTGGGGCCAAAAAAGCACATTCAAAATGGCCAAACGAACGGAAACCATGGGTACACTGGACGTGCGGCTTGACTTCCCCGTGTCAACGAGCTCTTTGCGGCCCTCTGACTCCATGATATGTCCCGGAAACGGCACAAAAAGGCCCCTAGAAACTTCAAATGCCGACAGCCACAAACCAAGAATAGCCCATATCTTTGGCTACATGGCTCAAAATGCGATTCCGAGGGCACCTACTCCACGCGCAACCCCCCACGTTTTGTGGTTTCCACCCCTCAAAATTGCCCAAACGGACACCTAGACCCCCATACCTAGGCCCACTAGGCTGCAGCAAGCAGCAAGCTCAAGCCCAAACAGGTGGGTGCCCAAATGGGTCAACAGGGTCCAGTAGGGGCAAAAAGATGACTTTTCTCAAAAATGATCCTAGACCATGTGCGACGCTAAGGCAAGTGTTTTTGGACCGTTTTGAGCTTGTGGTGGCCCATTTTGGTCCTCCGAAAATCCCAAAATGCCTTGAAAATGGGCTGTTTTGGGACCAAAAATGGGTCAAAAATGGGTCAAAAACACATTTTTCCAAACCTCATCCTAGACCATTTGGGGTGCACAAACGGGTGAAATGAGCCCATTTTGAGCCCATTTTGGGGCATTTTGGAGCCTCTGAAGTCCAAAAAGCCTTGAAAGTGGACCTCGTGGTGATGGGGTTCACTTGCAAGCTGATTTCACTTTGTCAAGAGCCATCAATGTGTGAATCATTCTTGATGTCCCTCACCATTCATAGCTGATGTTCCCTCCCCCACCAGCTCGGTCCCAACATTCAGTCCTAGTTAGGGTTAGGGTCACCGAGCTGGTGGAACCAGTCTTGGTTTTATAACCCTTTTTAGTGTCTAGGGTGGACCTACCAGGTTTAGCAGCAACAGCAGCAAGCAGCAAGCAAGCAAGCAGCAGCACGCGCGAAATGGGGAAAAATCATAACTCCGTCGTGGTGCCTCAGATTCGGGTGAAATTTTGGTGGGTGATACCTATGGGTGTGAAGTACAATCACACAAAGTTTGAGCGAGGGACTCAACGGTGGCGGCCGGGAACGAGATTCGCGAATGGCGGACCTCAGTCTCCAAAACTCCAGTTTAGGGCCAAAAAAAGCCATTTTGGGGCCAAAAAAGCACATTCAAAATGGCCAAACGAAGGGAAACGATGGGTACACTGGACGTGCGGCTTGACTTCCCCGTGTCAACGAGCTCTTTGCGGCCCTCTAACTCCATGATATGTCCCGGAAACGGCACAAAAAGGCCCCTAGAAACTTCAAATGCCGACAGCCACAAACCAAGAATAGGCCATATCTTTGGCTACATGGCTCAAAATGCGATTCCGAGGGCACCTACTCCACGCGCAACCCCCCACGTTTTGTGGTTTCCACCCCTCAAAATTGCCCAAACGGACACCTAGACCCCCATACCTAGGCCCACTAGGCTGCAGCAAGCAGCAAGCTCAAGCCCAAACAGGTGGGTGCCCAAATGGGTCAACAGGGTCCAGTAGGGGCAAAAAGATGACTTTTCTCAAAAATGATCCTAGACCATGTGCGACGCTAAGGCAAGTGTTTTTGGACCGTTTTGAGCTTGTGGTGGCCCATTTTGGTCCTCCGAAAATCCCAAAATGCCTTGAAAATGGGCTGTTTTGGGACCAAAAATGGGTCAAAAATGGGTCAAAAACGCATTTTTCCAAACCTCATCCTAGACCATTTGGGGTGCACAAACGGGTGAAATGAGCCCATTTTGAGCCCATTTTGGGGCATTTTGGAGCCTCCGAAGTCCAAAAAGCCTTGAAAGTGGGCCTTGTGGTGATGGGGTTCACTTGCAAGCTGATTTCACTTTGTCAAAAGCCATCAATGTGTGAATCATTCTTGATGTCCCTCACCATTCATAGATGATGTTCCCTCCCCCACCAGCTCGGTCCCAATATTCAGTCCTAGTTAGGGTTAGGGTCACCGAGCTGGTGGAACCAGTCTTGGTTTTATAACCCTTTTTAGTGTCTAGGGTGGACCTACCAGGTTTAGCAGCAGCAGCAGCAAGCAGCAAGCAAGCAAGCAGCAGCACACGCGAAATGGGGAAAAATCATAACTCCGTCGTGGTGCCTCAGATTCGGGTGAAATTTTGGTGGGTGATACCTATGGGTGTGAAGTACAATCACACAAAGTTTGAGCGAGGGACTCAACGGTGGCGGCCGGGAACGAGATTCGCAAATGGCGGACCTCAGTCTCCAAAACTCCAGTTTAGGGCCAAAAACAGCCATTTTGGGGCCAAAAAGGAAAATTCAAAATGGCCAAACGAACGGAAACCATGGGTACACTGGACGTGCGGCTTGACTTCCCCGTGTCAACGAGCTCTTTGCGGCCCTCTGACTCCATGATATGTCCCGGAAACGGCACAAAAAGGCCCCTAGAAACTTCAAATGCCGACAGCCACAAACCAAGAATAGCCCATATCTTTGGCTACATGGCTCAAAATGCGATTCCGAGGGCACCTACTCCACGCGCAACCCCCCACGTTTTGTGGTTTCCACCCCTCAAAATTGCCCAAACGGACACCTAGACCCCCATACCTAGGCCCACTAGGCTGCAGCAAGCAGCAAGCTCAAGCCCAAACAGGTGGGTGCCCAAATGGGTCAACAGGGTCCAGTAGGGGCAAAAAGATGACTTTTCTCAAAAATGATCCTAGACCATGTGCGACGCTAAGGCAAGTGTTTTTGGACCGTTTTGAGCTTGTGGTGGCCCATTTTGGTCCTCCGAAAATCCCAAAATGCCTTGAAAATGGGCTGTTTTGGGACCCAAAATGGGTCAAAAATGGGTCAAAAACACATTTTTCCAAACCTCATCCTAGACCATTTGGGGTGCACAAACGGGTGAAATGAGCCCATTTTGAGCCCATTTTGGGGCATTTTGGAGCCTCTGAAGTCCAAAAAGCCTTGAAAGTGGACCTCGTGGTGATGGGGTTCACTTGCAAGCTGATTTCACTTTGTCAAGAGCCATCAATGTGTGAATCATTCTTGATGCCCCTCACCATTCATAGCTGATGTTCCCTCCCCCACCAGCTCGGTCCCAATATTCAGTCCTAGTTAGGGTTAGGGTCACCGAGCTGGTGGAACCAGTCTTGGTTTTATAACCCTTTTTAGTGTCTAGGGTGGACCTACCAGGTTTAGCAGCAACAGCAGCAAGCAGCAAGCAGGCAAGCAGCAGCACACGCGAAATGGGGAAAAATCATAACTCCGTCGTGGTGCCTCAGATTCGGGTGAAATTTTGGTGGGTGATACCTATGGGTGTGAAGTACAATCACACAAAGTTTGAGCGAGGGACTCAACGGTGGCGGCCGGGAACGGGATTCGCAAGTGGCGGACCTCAGTCTCCAAAACTCCGTTTAGGGCCAAAAACAGCCATTTTGGGGCCAAAAAAGCACATTCAAAATGGCCAAACGAAGGGAAACGATGGGTACACTGGACGTGCGGCTTGACTTCTCCGTGTCAACGAGCTCTTTGCGGCCCTCTAACTCCATGATATGTCCCGGAAACGGCACAAAAAGGCCCCTAGAAACTTCAAATGCCGACAGCCACAAACCAAGAATAGGCCATATCTTTGGCTACATGGCTCAAAATGCGATTCCGAGGGCACCTACTCCACGCGCAACCCCCCAAGTTTTGTGGTTTCCACCCCTCAAAATTGCCCAAACGGACACCTAGACCCCCATACCTAGGCCCACTAGGCTGCAGCAAGCAGCAAGCTCAAGCCCAAACAGGTGGGTGCCCAAATGGGTCAACGGGGTCCAGTAGGGGCAAAAAGATGACTTTTCTCAAAAATGATCCTAGACCATGTGCGACGCTAAGGCAAGTGTTTTTGGACCGTTTTGAGCTTGTGGTGGCCCATTTTGGTCCTCCGAAAATCCCAAAATGCCTTGAAAATGGGCTGTTTTGGGACCAAAAATGGGTCAAAAACACATTTTTCCAAACCTCATCCTAGACCATTTGGGGTGCACAAACGGGTGAAATGAGCCCATTTTGAGCCCATTTTGGGGCATTTTGGAGCCTCTGAAGTCCAAAAAGCCTTGAAAGTGGGCCTTGTGGTGATGGGGTTCACTTGCAAGCTGATTTCACTTTGTCAAAAGCCATCAATGTGTGAATCATTCTTGATGTCCCTCACCATTCATAGCTGATGTTCCCTCCCCCACCAGCTCGGTCCCAATATTCAGTCCTAGTTAGGGTTAGGGTCACCGAGCTGGTGGAACCAGTCTTGGTTTTATAACCCTTTTTAGTGTCTAGGGTGGACCTACCAGGTTTAGCAGCAGCAGCAGCAAGCAGCAAGCAAGCAAGCAGCAGCACACGCGAAATGGGGAAAAATCATAACTCCGTCGTGGTGCCTCAGATTCGGGTGAAATTTTGGTGGGTGATACCTATGGGTGTGAAGTACAATCACACAAAGTTTGAGCGAGGGACTCAACGGTGGCGGCCGGGAACGAGATTCGCAAATGGCGGACCTCAGTCTCCAAAACTCCAGTTTAGGGCCAAAAACAGCCATTTTGGGGCCAAAAAGGAAAATTCAAAATGGCCAAACGAACGGAAACCATGGGTACACTGGACGTGCGGCTTGACTTCCCCGTGTCAACGAGCTCTTTGCGGCCCTCTGACTCCATGATATGTCCCGGAAACGGCACAAAAAGGCCCCTAGAAACTTCAAATGCCGACGGCCACAAACCAAGAATAGGCCATATCTTTGGCTACATGGGTCAAAATGCGATTCCGAGGGCACCTACTCCACGCGCAACCCCCCACATTTTGTGGTTTCCACCCCTCAAAATTGCCCAAACGGACACCTAGACCCCCATACCTAGGCCCACTAGGCTGCAGCAAGCAGCAAGCTCAAGCCCAAACAGGTGGGTGCCCAAATGGGTCAACGGGGTCCAGTAGGGGCAAAAAGATGACTTTTCTCAAAAATGATCCTAGACCATGTGCGACGCTAAGGCAAGTGTTTTTGGACCGTTTTGAGCTTGTGGTGGCCCATTTTGGTCCTCCGAAAATCCCAAAATGCCTTGAAAATGGGCTGTTTTGGGACCAAAAATGGGTCAAAAACACATTTTTCCAAACCTCATCCTAGACCATTTGGGGTGCACAAACGGGTGAAATGAGCCCATTTTGAGCCCATTTTGGGGCATTTTGGAGCCTCTGAAGTCCAAAAAGCCTTGAAAGTGGGCCTTGTGGTGATGGGGTTCACTTGCAAGCTGATTTCACTTTGTCAAAAGCCATCAATGTGTGAATCATTCTTGATGTCCCTCACCATTCATAGCTGATGTTCCCTCCCCCACCAGCTCGGTCCCAATATTCAGTCCTAGTTAGGGTTAGGGTCACCGAGCTGGTGGAACCAGTCTTGGTTTTATAACCCTTTTTAGTGTCTAGGGTGGACCTACCAGGTTTAGCAGCAGCAGCAGCAAGCAGCAAGCAAGCAAGCAGCAGCACACGCGAAATGGGGAAAAATCATAACTCCGTCGTGGTGCCTCAGATTCGGGTGAAATTTTGGTGGGTGATACCTATGGGTGTGAAGTACAATCACACAAAGTTTGAGCGAGGGACTCAACGGTGGCGGCCGGGAGCGAGATTCGCAAATGGCGGACCTCAGTCTCCAAAACTCCAGTTTAGGGCCAAAAACAGCCATTTTGGGGCCAAAAAGGAAAATTCAAAATGGCCAAACGAACGGAAACCATGGGTACACTGGACGTGCGGCTTGACTTCCCCGTGTCAACGAGCTCTTTGCGGCCCTCTGACTCCATGATATGTCCCGGAAACGGCACAAAAAGGCCCCTAGAAACTTCAAATGCCGACGGCCACAAACCAAGAATAGGCCATATCTTTGGCTACATGGCTCAAAATGCGATTCCGAGGGCACCTACTCCACGCGCAACCCCCCACGTTTTGTGGTTTCCACCCCTCAAAATTGCCCAAACGGACACCTAGACCCCCATACCTAGGCCCACTAGGCTGCAGCAAGCAGCAAGCTCAAGCCCAAACAGGTGGGTGCCCAAATGGGTCAACAGGGTCCAGTAGGGGCAAAAAGATGACTTTTCTCAAAAATGATCCTAGACCATGTGCGACGCTAAGGCAAGTGTTTTTGGACCGTTTTGAGCTTGTGGTGGCCCATTTTGGTCCTCCGAAAATCCCAAAATGCCTTGAAAATGGGCTGTTTTGGGACCAAAAATGGGTCAAAAATGGGTCAAAAACACATTTTTCCAAACCTCATCCTAGACCATTTGGGGTGCACAAACGGGTGAAATGAGCCCATTTTGAGCCCATTTTGGGGCATTTTGGAGCCTCTGAAGTCCAAAAAGCCTTGAAAGTGGACCTCGTGGTGATGGGGTTCACTTGCAAGCTGATTTCACTTTGTCAAGAGCCATCAATGTGTGAATCATTCTTGATGTCCCTCACCATTCATAGCTGATGTTCCCTTCCCCACCAGCTCGGTCCCAATATTCAGTCCTAGTTAGGGTTAGGGTCACCGAGTTGGTGGAACCAGTCTTGGTTTTATAACCCTTTTTAGTGTCTAGGGTGGACCTACCAGGTTTAGCAGCAACAGCAGCAAGCAGCAAGCAAGCAAGCAGCAGCACACGCGAAATGGGGAAAAATCATAACTCCGTCGTGGTGCCTCAGATTCGGGTGAAATTTTGGTGGGTGATACCTATGGGTGTGAAGTACAATCACACAAAGTTTGAGCGAGGGACTCAACGGTGGCGGCCGGGAACGAGATTCGCAAATGGCGGACCTCAGTCTCCAAAACTCCAGTTTAGGGCCAAAAACAGCCATTTTGGGGCCAAAAAAGCACATTCAAAATGGCCAAACGAAGGGAAACGATGGGTACACTGGACGTGCGGCTTGACTTCCCCGTGTCAACGAGCTCTTTGCGGCCCTCTAACTCCATGATACGGAAACGGCACAAAAAGGCCCCTAGAAACTTCAAATGCCGACAGCCACAAACCAAGAATAGGCCATATCTTTGGCTACATGGCTCAAAATGCGATTCCGAGGGCACCTACTCCACGCGCAACCCCCCAAGTTTTGTGGTTTCCACCCCTCAAAATTGCCCAAACGGACACCTAGACCCCCATACCTAGGCCCACTAGGCTGCAGCAAGCAGCAAGCTCAAGCCCAAACAGGTGGGTGCCCAAATGGGTCAACGGGGTCCAGTAGGGGCAAAAAGATGACTTTTCTCAAAAATGATCCTAGACCATGTGCGACGCTAAGGCAAGTGTTTTTGGACCGTTTTGAGCTTGTGGCGGCCCATTTTGGTCCTCCGAAAATCCCAAAATGCCTTGAAAATGGGCTGTTTTGGGACCAAAAATGGGTCAAAAACACATTTTTCCAAACCTCATCCTAGACCATTTGGGGTGCACAAACGGGTGAAATGAGCCCATTTTGAGCCCATTTTGGGGCATTTTGGAGCCTCTGAAGTCCAAAAAGCCTTGAAAGTGGGCCTTGTGGTGATGGGGTTCACTTGCAAGCTGATTTCACTTTGTCAAAAGCCATCAATGTGTGAATCATTCTTGATGTCCCTCACCATTCATAGCTGATGTTCCCTCCCCCACCAGCTCGGTCCCAATATTCAGTCCTAGTTAGGGTTAGGGTCACCGAGCTGGTGGAACCAGTCTTGGTTTTATAACCCTTTTTAGTGTCTAGGGTGGACCTACCAGGTTTAGCAGCAGCAGCAGCAAGCAGCAAGCAAGCAAGCAGCAGCACACGCGAAATGGGGGAAAATCATAACTCCGTCGTGGTGCCTCAGATTCGGGTGAAATTTTGGTGGGTGATACCTATGGGTGTGAAGTACAATCACACAAAGTTTGAGCGAGGGACTCAACGGTGGCGGCCGGGAACGAGATTCGCAAATGGCGGACCTCAGTCTCCAAAACTCCAGTTTAGGGCCAAAAACAGCCATTTTGGGGCCAAAAAAGCACATTCAAAATGGCCAAACGAACGGAAATCATGGGTACACTGGACGTGCGGCTTGACTTCCCCGTGTCAACGAGCTCTTTGCGGCCCTCTGACTCCATGATATGTCCCGGAAACGGCACAAAAAGGCCCCTAGAAACTTCAAATGCCGACGGCCACAAACCAAGAATAGCCCATATCTTTGGCTACATGGCTCAAAATGCGATTCCGAGGGCACCTACTCCACGCGCAACCCCCCACGTTTTGTGGTTTCCACCCCTCAAAATTGCCCAAACGGACACCTAGACCCCCATACCTAGGCCCACTAGGCTGCAGCAAGCAGCAAGCTCAAGCCCAAACAGGTGGGTGCCCAAATGGGTCAACAGGGTCCAGTAGGGGCAAAAAGATGACTTTTCTCAAAAATGATCCTAGACCATGTGCGACGCTAAGGCAAGTGTTTTTGGACCGTTTTGAGCTTGTGGTGGCCCATTTTGGTCCTCCGAAAATCCCAAAATGCCTTGAAAATGGGCTGTTTTGGGACCAAAAATGGGTCAAAAATGGGTCAAAAACGCATTTTTCCAAACCTCATCCTAGACCATTTGGGGTGCACAAACGGGTGAAATGAGCCCATTTTGAGCCCATTTTGGGGCATTTTGGCCCCTCACAAGTCCACAAAAGCCTTGAAAGTGGGCCTTGTGGTGATGGGGTTCACTTGCAAGCTGATTTCACTTTGTCAAGAGCCATCAATGTGTGACTCATTGGTGTCCCTCACCATTCATAGCTGATAATCCCTCCCCCACCAGCTCGGTCCCAATATTCAGTCCTAGTTAGGGTTAGGGTCACCGAGCTGGTGGAACCAGTCTTGGTTTTATAACCCTTTTTAGTGTCTAGGGTGGACCTACCAGGTTTAGCAGCAGCAGCAGCAAGCAACAAGCAAGCAAGCAGCAGCACACGCGAAATGGGGAAAAATGATAACTCCGTCGTGGTGCCTCAGATTCGGGTGAAATTTTGGTGGGTGATACCTATGGGTGTGAAGTACAATCACACAAAGTTTGAGCGAGGGACTCAACGGTGGCGGCCGGGAACGAGATTCGCAAATGGCGGACCTCAGTCTCCAAAACTCCAATTTAGGGCCAAAAACAGCCATTTTGGGGCCAAAAAAGGACATTCAAAATGGCCAAACGAACGGAAACGATGGGTACACTGGACGTGCGGCTTGACTTCCCCGTGTCAACGAGCTCTTTGCGGCCCTCTGACTCCATGATATGTCCCGGAAACGGCACAAAAAGGCCCCTAGAAACTTCAAATGCCGACGGCCACAAACCAAGAATAGGCCACATCTTTGGCTTCATGGCTCAAAATGCGATTCCGAGGGCACCTACTCCACCCGCAACCCCCCACGTTTTGTGGTTTCCACCCCTCAAAATTGCCCAAACGGACACCTAGACCCCCATACCTAGGCCCACTAGGCTGCAGCAAGCAGCAAGCTCAAGCCCAAACAGGTGGGTGCCCAAATGGGTCAACAGGGTCCAGTAGGGGCAAAAAAATAACTTTTCTCAAAAATGATCCTAGACCATGTGCAACGCTAAGGCAAGTGTTTTTGGACCGTTTTGAGCTTGTGGTGGCCCATTTTGGTCCTCCGAAAATCCCAAAATGCCTTGAAAATGGGCTGTTTTGGGACCAAAAATGGGTCAAAAATGGGTCAAAAACGCATTTTTCCAAACCTCATCCTAGACCATTTGGGGTGCACAAACGGGTGAAATGAGCCCATTTTGAGCCCATTTTGGGGCATTTTGGCCCCTCACAAGTCCACAAAAGCCTTGAAAGTGGGCCTTGTGGTGATGGGGTTCACTTGCAAGCTGATTTCACTTTGTCAAGAGCCATCAATGTGTGACTCATTGGTGTCCCTCACCATTCATAGCTGATAATCCCTCCCCCACCAGCTCGGTCCCAATATTCAGTCCTAGTTAGGGTTAGGGTCACCGAGCTGGTGGAACCAGTCTTGGTTTTATAACCCTTTTTAGTGTCTAGGCTGGACCTACCAGGTTTAGCAGCAGCAGCAGCAAGCAACAAGCAAGCAAGCAGCAGCACGCGCGAAATGGGGAAAAATCATAACTCCGTCGTGGTGCCTCAGATTCGGGTGAAATTTTGGTGGGTGATACCTATGGGTGTGAAGTACAATCACACAAAGTTTGAGCGAGGGACTCAACGGTGGCGGCCGGGAACGAGATTCGCAAATGGCGGACCTCAGTCTCCAAAACTCCAGTTTAGGGCCAAAAACAGCCATTTTGGGGCCAAAAAAGCACATTCAAAATGGCCAAACGAACGGAAACCATGGGTGCACTGGACGTGCGGCTTGACTTCCCCGTGTCAACGAGCTCTTTGCGGCCCTCTGACTCCATGATATGTCCCGGAAACGGCACAAAAAGGCCCCTAGAAACTTCAAATGCCGACAGCCACAAACCAAGAATAGGCCATATCTTTGGCTACATGGCTCAAAATGCGATTCCGAGGGCACCTACTCCACGCGCAACCCCCCACGTTTTGTGGTTTCCACCCCTCAAAATTGCCCAAACGGACACCTAGACCCCCATACCTAGGCCCACTAGGCTGCAGCAAGCAGCAAGCTCAAGCCCAAACAGGTGGGTGCCCAAATGGGTCAACAGGGTCCAGTAGGGGCAAAAAGATGACTTTTCTCAAAAATGATCCTAGACCATGTGCGACGCTAAGGCAAGTGTTTTTGGACCGTTTTGAGCTTGTGGTGGCCCATTTTGGTCCTCCGAAAATCCCAAAATGCCTTGAAAATGGGCTGTTTTGGGACCAAAAATGGGTCAAAAATGGGTCAAAAACGCATTTTTCCAAACCTCATCCTAGACCATTTGGGGTGCACAAACGGGTGAAATGAGCCCATTTTGAGCCCATTTTGGGGCATTTTGGCCCCTCACAAGTCCACAAAAGCCTTGAAAGTGGGCCTTGTGGTGATGGGGTTCACTTGCAAGCTGATTTCACTTTGTCAAGAGCCATCAATGTGTGACTCATTGGTGTCCCTCACCATTCATAGCTAATGTTCCCTCCCCCACCAGCTCGGTCCCAATATTCAGTGCTAGTTAGGGTTAGGGTCACCGAGCTAGTGGAACCAGTCCTGGTTTTATAACCCTTTTTAGGGTCTAGGGTGGACCTACCAGGTTTAGCAGCAGCAAGCAGCAAGCAAGCACAAAACAGCAAGCAGCAAGCAGCAGCACGCGCGAAATGGGGGAAAATCAGAAATCCGTCGTGGTGCTTCGGAATCGGCTGAAATTTCGGTGGATGATACCTATGGGTGTGAGGGACAACCACACAAAGTATGAGCCAGAAACTCAACGGTGGCGGCCGGGAGCGGGTGTCCCAAGTGGCGGACCTCAGTTTCAAAAACTGCAATTTAGGGCCGAAAGCAGCCATTTTTGGGCCAAAACAGCCCTAGAACCCATTCAAAACGGCCAAACAAAGGGAAAGTGTGGGTACACTCCATGTGCAGCTTGACTGTCCTGTGTCAACGAGCCCTTTGCGGCCCTCTAACTCCACCATATGTCCCGGAAACGGCCAAAAAAGGCCCCTAGAAGCCCCAAATTCTGTGCAGATTGGCTGGCGACAGCCACAAACCAAGAATAGGCCATATCTTTGGCTTCATGGCTCAAAATGCGATTCCGAGGGCACCTACTCCACCCGCAACCCCCCACGTTTTGTGGTTTCCACCCCTCAAAATTGCCCAAACGGACGCCGAGACCCCCGTACCTAGGCCCAGTAGGCTGCGGCAAGCAGCAAGCTCAAGCCCAAACAGGTGGGTGCCCAAATGGGTCAACAAGGTCCAGTAGGGGCAAAAAGATGACTTTTCTCAAAAATGATCCTAGACCGTGTGTGATGCTAAAACAAGCGTTTTTGGACTGTTTTGAGCTTGTGGTGGCCCATTTTGGTCCTCCGAAAATCCCAAAATGCCTTGAGATGCGCTGGTTTGGGACCAAAAATGGGTCAAAAATGGGTCAAAAACGCATTTTTCCAAACCTCATCCTAGACCATTTGGGGTGCACAAACGGGTGAAATGAGCCCATTTTGAGCCCATTTTGGGGCATTTTGGCCCCTCACAAGTGCACAAAAGCCTTGAAAGTGGGCCTTGTGGTGATGGGGTTCACTTGCAAGCTGATTTCACTTTGTCAAGAGCCATCAATGTGTGACTCATTGGTGTCCCTCACCATTCATAGCTGATAATCCCTCCCCCACCAGCTCGGTCCCAATATTCAGTCCTAGTTAGGGTTAGGGTCACCGAGCTGGTGGAACCAGTCTTGGTTTTATAACCCTTTTTAGTGTCTAGGGTGGACCTACCAGGTTTAGCAGCAGCAGCAGCAAGCAGCAAGCAAGCAAGCAGCAGCACGCGCGAAATGGGGAAAAATCATAACTCCGTCGTGGTGCCTCAGATTCGGGTGAAATTTTGGTGGGTGATACCTATGGGTGTGAAGTACAATCACACAAAGTTTGAGCGAGGGACTCAACGGTGGCGGCCGGGAGCGAGATTCGCAAATGGCGGACCTCAGTCTCCAAAACTCCAGTTTAGGGCCAAAAACAGCCATTTTGGGGCCAAAAAAGCACATTCAAAATGGCCAAACGAAGGGAAACGATGGGTACACTGGACGTGCGGCTTGACTTCCCCGTGTCAACGAGCTCTTTGCGGCCCTCTGACTCCATGATATGTCCCGGAAACGGCACAAAAAGGCCCCTAGAAACTTCAAATGCCGACAGCCACAAACCAAGAATAGGCCACATCTTTGGCTACATGGCTCAAAATGCGATTCTGAGGGCACCTACTCCACCCGCAACCCCCCACGTTTTGTGGTTTCCACCCCTCAAAATTGCCCAAACGGACACCTAGACCCCAATACCTAGGCCCACTAGGCTGCAGCAAGCAGCAAGCTCAAGCCCAAACAGGTGGGTGCCCAAATGGGTCAACAGGGTCCAGTAGGGGCAAAAAGATGACTTTTCTCAAAAATGATCCTAGACCATGTGCGACGCTAAGGCAAGTGTTTTTGGACCGTTTTGAGCTTGTGGTGGCCCATTTTGGTCCTCCGAAAATCCCAAAATGCCTTGAAAATGGGTTGTTTTGGGACCAAAAATGGGTCAAAAATGGGTCAAAAACGCATTTTTCCAAACCTCATCCTAGACCATTTGGGGTGCACAAACGGGTGAAATGAGCCCATTTTGAGCCCATTTTGGGGCATTTTGGCCCCTCCCAAGTCCACAAAAGCCTTGAAAGTGGGCCTTGTGGTGATGGGGTTCACTTGCAAGCTGATTTCACTTTGTCAAGAGCCATCAATGTGTGAATCATTCTTGATGTCCCTCACCAGTCATAGCTGATGTTCCCTCCCCCACCAGCTCGGTCCTAATATTCAGTCTCGATTGGGGTTAGGGTTAGGGCTAGGGTCACCGAGCTGGTGGAACCAGTCTTGGTTTTATAACCCTTTTTAGTGTCTAGGGTGGACCTACCAGGTTTAGCAGCAGCAGCAGCAAGCAGCAGCAAGCAGCAAGCAAGCAAGCAGCAGCACGCGCGAAATGGGGAAAAATCAGAACTCTGCCGTGGTGCTTCAGATTCCGGTGAAATTTTGGTGGATGATACCTATGGGTGTGAAGTACAAGCACACAAGGTTTGAGCGAGAAACTCAACGGTGGCGGCCGGGAACGGGATTCGCAAGTGGCGGACCTTAGTTTCAAAAACTCCAGTTTAGGGCGAAATACACCCATTTTTGGGCCAAAAAAGCCCTGGAACACATTCACAAAGGCAAAATGCAGGGAAACGGTGGGTACCCTTCACCTGCGGCTTGACTTCCCCGTGTCAACGAGCTCTTTGCGGCCCTCTAACTCCATGATATGTCCCGGAAACGGCCCAAAAAGGCCCCCAGAAGGTCCAAATGCCGACAGCCACGAACCAAGAACAGGCCATATCTTGGGCTACATGGCTCCAAATGCGATTCCCAGGGCACCTACTCCACCCGCAACCCCGCACTGTATGTGGTTTCCACCCCTCAGAATTGCCCGAACGGACGCCTAGACCACAATACCTAGGCCCACTAGGCTGCGGCAAGCTGCAAGCTCAAGCCCAAACAGGTGGATGCCGAAATGGGTCAACAGGGTCCAGTAGGGGCAAAAAGATGACTTTTCTCAAAAATGATCCTAGACCATGTGCGACGCTAAAACAAGTGTTTTTGGACCGTTTTGAGCTTGTGGTGGCCCATTTTGGTCCTCCGAAAATCCCAAAATGCCTTGAAAATGGGCTGTTTTGGGACCAAAAATGGGTCAAAAATGGGTCAAAAACGCATTTTTCGAAACCTCATCCAAGACCATTTGGGGTGCACAAGTGGGTGAAATGAGCCCATTTTGAGCCCCTCAGAAGTCCAAAAAGCCTTGAAAGTGGGCCCCGTGGTGATGGGGTTCACTTGCAAGCTGATTTCACTTTGTCAAAAGAGCCATCAATGCGTGAATCATTCTTCATGTCCCTCACCAGTCATAGCTGATGTTCCCTCCCCCACCAGCTCGGTCCCAATATTCAGTCTTGATTAGGGCTAGGGTTGTGGTTGCTGTTAGGGCCTGCAGCCCTCGTGTAGCCCACCTTCATGTCAAAATCTTTTCTTGTTGTTTTAACACAATATGAATTCTCTACAAAATTTTGAGTATTTTGAGTACAAACACATAGTTTAGAAAAAACTTTGGCGCCTTCAGTGCCGGACAGTTTACTCTAGAGACACTTGTTGGTGGCCGACCCGGTACCACTATCTTTCAAAACCCGAGGGGGGGGGGGCCGGGGGGGTTCGCATACAAGGACCGGGCCCGGCCGCCCCCCGGTGGTAATGTCATTGTGCGGTACGGCAGATTGTGGCCTCAATGGGTTCCAACAAAGCAATCCCTATGCTTCAGCCAGACATAGTGTACCGCATTGGAATAACAACACCGGTGGCATAAACAACGGCGAATTCTGACCAATGTCCATGAAAGGCAACAAGGAAGCTGTCCGAGGGGAGGAAGGATGGAACGGATGCGTGAGATAGGCCTACTTCTTGCTCTCTTATGTCTTCGTCTCTAGACTGGAACCAACCCTACCCCTAACCCTAAGCAAAATTGCAATAGGAAACACCCGAATACCACAAGGCAGAATGGCGGTACTCGCATGGTGTATCGTATTTGGCCTATCACATCACCAATAAAGTTTAGGTACCCATGATATGCGGTGTCACAACAAACAGAGCAAGCGCCCCTGATGCTATAAACCACTATATCTTTTCCGTCTTCAAGGCCATCCTCAGACACTCACACTTCATCTCTCCATGCTTGCACTACGCAACAGTCCATGTCAGAATTGAGCCCAAATAAATTGTTGCCCACAAAATGATTTCCGCGATACCAAGTCCATTCACACCTCTTCTTTTTTAGATACTTCACACGATACTGGTTGAGGTGAAGGGGCCAAAAACAGAAAAAAACGCAACCTGTTGTTTCTCTGGCAAGTAGAGGTAGTGTTTTCTAGGTGTGCGGCATGGGTAGCACTGATGTGGCAACTGAAATGACTACCAGCGTCGATGACACCAGCGGATACCAATATGAACCAACGCAGTAGAACTAGCAGACCGGTATATGTACCCAACAAGGATGGTTAGAACAAACTCCATTGCCACACTAAGACCAACTATATTGTTTGGATGTGTGGATGGGATTACCAAAACCACAAACAAGAGCAAAAATTGTATTGTCGCACTTGTTTTTGAATGCGATGAACAAGTTAATGTAAGCAGTCGCCGCTTTCACCAAAAATTTCTCAAATGTCACCAATTACACCGAATTGCACCAAGTATACGTCTGCCGTGGACTTGCCTTGAAGTGTCTCACTTGGGGGGTTTTGGGGGAGCGTGGGGCATGCGAACTCTTTTTGGTTTAGAGATGGTGCAGTTGCGGGGGGGGGGGGGGGTGAACGCTGCTTGAAGTGATGTACGGTGGCTGCGGCATCCCGGAAAAGGTCCTCCACAATGGACGAGTTCTCCTGTAACAGCTGCGCCAAAGGGTGCAGGAGAGACTCAGGTCTGCAGGCAAGGCGGGGAGGGGGGTGTACAGACATGCAGGCACCAGGTGTGGTGCATACTTGCTGTTTATGCTTGCAATGCCCAGTGTTGCCGAGCGTCAGCTTCATTTCTGCCCAGCGCCGCCAAGCGGTACGCACCCACAATGGCAATACATGCACATACACACATGTACACGCGCGCGCGCACGCTTAGTGAACCGAGAACCAACAACCAAGAAACCTAGTGCGGACGATACGTAGCACAGCAGGGCACAATGGTCACAGGGCAACGGTCTCCAAACAATGAAATTGTCACACCCACCCACCCGCATCCACACACACACACACACACACACACACACACACACACACACACACACACACACACACACACACACACACACACACACACACACACACACACACACACACACGGACACCACACTCCGGGGCGGGGCATGGCAACATATGGTGGCTTGGCACCCGCAGCTCATCGAAATGCAACGGCGGTGAGGCTCGGCAGCGGTTTGGCTCGGCCGAAAGTGAAGGAGCCAATGGCGGTGTCGGCCAGCGGAGACCGCCGCCGAGGATTTCGGCCGAAAATCCGGCCGACATTGCCGCGCGGCGGTTCGGCTGGCCGAACCACCGGGCGGTATTCCGGCCGGCCGAACCGCCGGGCGGTGGTGCGGCCGGCCGAATCGGCAGGCCGAACTGCCGGGCGGTGGTCCGCCTGAGTCGGCCGGCCGAACTACCGGCTCGTTCCAATACATCCCCCCCACCCCATGTGCCTCTTGCAAAAGCAAAACCCACCTACATGGACAATACGCACCAAGTTGCCCCCACCGCACCTCCCTCCCTCCATACCCCCCCCCCCCGCCCCGCCCCCCTTCCACCTTCTGCGGCACGCTGCGCTCGACGCGGGGGCCAGCCCCCGCACCCCTCTTAAATAACAAGACTCCTGCGGTGGCCACAGACCGCCTTGTGTGTGCACCGCCTTGTGTTTGCACCGCCTTGTGTGTGCACAGCCAAACCCTTTGCTACGGCTTGCTTTGCTCGCTGCGGGGGCTAGCCCCCACACCCCCCTTAAATAACAAGACTCCTGCCGTGGCCACACACCGCCTTTTGTGTGCACCGCCTTGTGTGTGCACCGCCTTGTGTATGCCCCACCTTGTGTGTGCACAGCAAAACTGCCGGGCGTTGGTTCGGCCGACCAACACCGCCGCCAAGCCGAACCGCCGGAACCTAAGCGGCTGAGCCGAACCGCCGCCAAGGGTACCGCCGGTTCATTCCGTCCAGCCGGCACCCGCCGAGACACCGACATTTTTATGGTGGGCAACTTAGGGCAGCCTGGGTCCCCCCGGACTGGCGTACAATGTTTAGGGCAACTTGAAGCATCTAGTCCCCCCCCTCCTGGGTGCCGATGGGCACAATAAAAACACCCCATGAGCACACTACACCACACAAGCGCTCTTACATGGGGCCTCAGGAGGAGGCATCGTGGATCGCTGTGCACCAGGTTTGCGCACAGTGCGCCCATTGCCAAGCGTTGCCAAGCGTTAGCCAAGGGCGAAGAGCAAGTATGCCATGCTGTGCACGAATGATTTGAGGGGAACCAACGAACAGATGTGTACGGACAGGGAGAGGAATGCAGCACGCGCCCATACATCTTCGTTGCTCGACGACTCCCCAAACTCCATTGTCTTCACGGCCATGAACTTGCCGTTCTTCAGAAGGCCCAGGTACACATGCCCAAATGCACCCTGCAGAAGGCGGGTGCAGCTGCCGACCCTGCCCCAAGGGTGGGCGGGGAGGGGGTCCATACAGCCCTCTGCCTAGCCCCCCCCCCTCCCCCAAAAAGGCTCAATTGACGCCCCCCCCCCCCCCCCCCCCCCCAATACTATCGAGACTGAACCCCGGGCCCCGGAGGTGACCCGGACCCAAATTTGGCAAAACTGAAAATGGGATTTTTGGAATCAGCGAGTCGAGGGGGTTCAGAAAAATCATCATTTGCCATGTGTTCGGTGAAAAAAAAATTGACCACTTTCAATGGTCAAAAAAATTTTCGGCGCCTTTGGCGCCAGAGTTCATAATAACTGAGAAATGGTCCTGTCAATTGAGCCCTTTCCCTGAACCCCCCCCCCACCCAGTTTTGGGGGGCTCTATTGACCCTCGCCCCCTCCAGTTGAAAACCCGACTTCCCCAAATGCCTGGAAAAAGGTTTTGAAAGTCCTTCTACATACCTTGCCGATGATGTTGCCCCGCTTCCAGCCCTCCAAATCATCGCTGGTAAGGTCGTCATCAGCGGAGAGAAATTGACTTGAACTGATGTTGCCTTGATTGATTTCCTCGTCACTTATGATTTTCTGGTATTCAGTGGTCCCTTGGTATCTCTTCACCTGAGAACGATGAAACGCCTGCATTTGCAGAGAAGAAGCCAAACGGGCGTAGGCAGGGGGACCTACAGGTTGCCTTGTCAAATCAAACGAGTTGTCAAATCAAACGCGTTCAAATAGCAACACAAATTCAATCATTGGGGTCCTTTGTGGTCCAGTACCACAATGCACATCGTCATTACCAGCAGCAGTTCGGAAGGCTCTGGTGCGCGTTCTCAAAGGGCACTAGACAATTGCACTGCGTGCTTGGTGGTTGTCAGCCCTTTTACCTTCCCCCAACAGGCAGGCAGTAAGAAAGGGAGGGAGGCAGTGAAAGAGGGAGGGAGGCAGGCAGCGATGGGGGCCGGACCCAGTAGTGGATGGAGGAGGAAGGTGGGGTTGGAAGCCGACAGGTGCTGGCAAAGGGAGGTTGGCAGGGAATGGGATCGGAGGCCAGCAAGAAATGGGGCAGGGAGAGACGGAGGCAAACACGAAAGAGGCAGGCAGACTGGAAAAGCTGTGGCTATGGTTGAAGATACCTGACCCACTTGTTCGCCATCCTGCCACTCGCCCACATAGTAGTCTCCGTTGACTAACCTGTGGATCCCCTACAAAACGACATGCATGCATGAATGCAAGTTTGCAAGTCCGTGAACCAGCACCCCACTAGGGTGGGCACCACGTGGTTCTCTGGGATTGCAACTTGATGGCCGTTCAACACCATATTATGGGTTCTCAGACCTGATTCTTTCCATCACTTTCTGACCGCTGTTCCCCGCCACTTGGGCTGCTAGGGTTGGTCGATGATACCCAAGAGTCCAGTGGTCATCGGGGCCGTGATTTGCTCTTGCACGACAATCCATTTATCTGATGCGCCGTTGGACGTGACAGGTCAAATTGTGATAGCTCGCGCATGTGTGTGTGGCACATAAGCGTGACCGTGTCGAAGCATGGGATCCTCGTCCAATGGTCTGCCCGAGCCCAGGGGGTACAAATTTGGATGTGCGCACCTTACAGCTCGCTGTCTGGACCCCGTGCAAAGGTAATGAAAGGAATACTGAGAGGGTGGTGCACATTTGGATGGGTGGGTGGAAAATTGCTCCAAGGGGTGGTGGGGTCGTATGAGCCCCCTTTTCAAGACCCTCCCCCCAAGGGGGGGGTGGGGCTCTTCTGTCAGGCCATTACGGGGGCAGACGGTCTGCATGGGACTGACAGGGGGGCCAAAAACAAAAAAAAATGAAAATGGCATTTTTGGAATCAGCGCGTCGAGGGGAGGGATCAGAAAAGTGGTCCTTTGCCCTATTTTCAATGAAAAAAAATTGCAAAATATGTTTGCCAAAAACGGCCAAAATCAAGGCCCCTGACAGAAGAGCCTCTTTTTCCAGCCCCCCCCCCCCCCTTCCCTCCCCCCAGGGTTGTGGGGGCTCATACGCCCCCCCCCCCCCCCCCCCTGGGGCAATTTTCCACCCGCCATGGGCTGTGTACGGGGGATGAGATGTGGTCACGCACAAACAAAACTGATGCCTTTTGCATGCAGTTGAAATGAATGTATTGATCCCAATGAGTGGACACGGCAACAATCGTGGCAGGCACATGCTCAACAGTGACAAACCGGATGTATGTGGTGGCCATGGACTAGGACTAGCCATAGACTAACATGACTCGTGACTGAACGCCCGTGTGTGTGTGTGGGCGGGGGGGGGGGGGGCGTAAACAACGTGCAATCGGACATTGCTCTGGCATGTGCGGCGGGCACACCATCAACTGCGGGACAAAGGTCGCGTGTTCCACTGCTACGTGCGAATGCTGGCTGCATGTGAACTATAGGAGGGCCCCCAATGGGTCAACGCACTGGCGCCTGCCACCCACTGACTGTCCTCCAGGAGGACGATGATGAAGAGGGATATGAGGAGGAGAGGGAATGGTCGGAGGGTTCAGATTGAACTGGATCGGGAGGTGTCGTTTTCGCCGCTGCGACCGGGGCCCACACGGACCCCTCGCTCCCTGGTGGCTTGGAAATTTGTCAAGCCCTCCAACCTCAACCTCTCAGGGACGGCCTTGGCACTGGTGGAGACCCTGAGTACTGCTCTTTCATGACCAAACTGTCCTGCCAAGGGCATAGATTGGCAAAGACAGACATCGTGAGGAATATTGCTGCAGTGAGAGGCTATCCATTCAATTTAAATGCGGGTATGGAGGTCAGCGGCTGATCGGTCCCGACGGAGGGGAGCCCGTTCAATGGAGTTGGCGCAGACAAGGGTCGTCCACGCGGCTGAAGGCGCAAGCCCGATTGGGCTGGGGGGGGGGGGGGTGTTAGAGCAGGGAACAAGAGGAGGGGTAGGTGGTGGACGACGAGGATTGGGAGGAGGATAATGGGGCGTGGGGGGGGGGGGTAGTGACAGACAGGAAAAGCTCAGTCAACAAATCATATCCAGCGCCATCGTCCCAGTGTTGGAATCAGGGTTCAGGATGCTGGTCTCTGTACAATGGTGTGCTGTTACTCACCACCAATATTTTGCAGACGGCCAAGGGAACAGGCCACCTGTCCACATGGTAGAGTCTTGAAGAGGTTGTCAGGTTATGGACGGGCATAAGGAAACATTCTGTTCACGGTGGCATATCATACTCCAGAGGATCGAGTTTCCAGTTTCAGATGCTTGGATCCAATTCCATAGGCCTTGCTTGTTATTACCGAACAGCCCATTCCTTTAGCACAGAAATCTTCAGATTAGGCTCAAACATCTTATCACAACACATCTCCGTACCTTGCCATGCTTCTTTCCACCTTTTACTTCTCCCTCATATGTGTCTCCATTGGCCCACTTGAAGATGCCCTACAGGAGGGATGTGCACAGTGACGCGAATGTTTGGTAAGACTGAGTAAGAAGCGAAGTAAAACTGAATAAAATGTGGTAAAACTGAGTAATAATGAAAAGCGAATAAAAGCTTTTTCAAAAAATTTCAAATCTTTCTTGGACTTCGTTTAGGTTTACTTCATTTCTTCGACGTTTGGTGGTATTTGTGTTTAAGGGCATGAAACCCCGGTGTCATTTCCGGGTCGTATGTGATGACTTCACCGTCACCGTCACTGTCATCATCGTTGTCGTCGCCATCATCACTGCCAGCACCACCATGCACCACCACCACCGCCGATGAGGATGATGATGAAGAAGATGATGATGACGTCGACGACGACGCCAGCGGTGATGATGCCAATGATGATGCTGCGGCTCACGATGATGACTATGATGGTGGCTACGATGGTGGTGATGATGATGATGATGATGATGATGATGATGATGATGATGATAATGATGATAATGATGATGATGATGATGACGGTGATAGTGATGAAAATAGTGATCATCGTCGTCGTCGTTGTCACCACCATCATAGTAAACGCACAGGGTGCTGACACATGCATCTGATGACGATGATAATGACAACGACGATGATAACGGAAACGACGACGACGATGGTGGTGATGGTGGTGTTGGTGGTGTTGGTGATAATGATGATGATGATGATGATGATGCTGCTGCTGCTGACGACAATGACAACGACGACAACGACGACGATGATGATGAGGGTGCAGTGATCTACATCTCAGCAGCATTGAAAGCGGTGTGCACCAAATACCAACCCTCTGAAAACAAAAAAAAATCACAGCGGCAACAACCGGTCACTTCAGCATGCTGGTGGAGAAGTGAATCAATCCACACCACGCAATTGTGTCCTGCACTGAGTGCTGCTGTGCTGTGTGCACCCCGGCTCCCGGCCCCCAGACCAGACCGTGCATCGCAAATCACTTTTCGCCGCCTGGATTCAGTTAGGGCGTATCTGGTGGGCACCAAAATTTCGTTTCATTTGAGCAACCAATGTCGAGTCCAACCGCTGTCAATTGGCATCAACTGCCATCGTTATCCTGTGCCCAAGGAGGGGAGGAAACAAGTACGTAACGCATGCCGTATCGGGGTCCCCAATTCAGGGAAGAAGCCATGTGGCCACACAACCCCTGCCAGTTGAGGATTCCCTGCAGCAGTGTCCCCATGGCGGGGAGGAGAGGAATTGCTCCTTCACCCCTGCTCCCTCAAGGCTCCATCAAAGGGGGAAGGAGACGAATGCCGACAAAGCACCTGCGGCATCTGGTTCCCCTCAGCATCGAGCATGGCTACGTAGTCCCTGTCGTATCTGGGTACCATCCGGGGAATAATTTGAGGGGGGTTATGTTGGGAGGGCCAAGGGGGAGGGGTTTGGTGGTACTCCTTAGAAATGAAGCAAAATTTTGGTACAAGGCCCCTTGCTGTTGCTTCCTAGTGGATGGTTGCTGTTATTTCCTGGTGAGTTCTGGGTGGTCACTGTAATTTCCTGATAGGCTCTGGAATGTCACTGGACGGGCCCTGGACGGTTGCCGATACTTCCTGGTGGGGTGAGGCTTGGGTGCTGACAGAGAACACAGTGTCAGTTGACACCACGTCGCATCTCTATGTTGCGCATTCACACTGCATGTAGCCTGCATGTAGCACGCGGAAACCCCCCCCTGCAGCCCGTGTCCGGTGCACACATTTGGGCACGTCGCTTCCTTAGAGGGCTTCCAAATTTGTCCACATCATACCCAAGAGGGGAGAACACAAACAACTCGGAATTGAACTGGCCCGGCCAACCTCGAAGGAGGTATGGTGATGCTGTTCCTTAAACACTGAGCCCTTTGCCTACGATTGCTGGACGACTACAGAAAGGAGACCATACCTCACCCAGCTTTTCCCCATTCACGTAGTCTCCGTCATAAGAATCCCCGTTGGCCCACTGAAAGAAGCCCTGTCGAAATGAGGTGGGGACAGGTCCTGTTACGAGGTTTGGGGAGTTCAGTCCAAAAATATCTGCTCCACCAACCGGGTGTGGTCGACTACCGTGATACTGCATTGTTTGCCCAATGCTACACACGCACACAGAGCCGCGGCACAGACCGCAGCGGCACAGGCAACAGCAGCACAGTCGATGGCGCATCGGCAGCGGTCTACGAATGCCCAAGCGTGGGGAGTTCAAGTCGGCCGGTTGCTCAGCCGGACGGTCAGCAACCGGCAGACCTGGGCTGGGGGGGGAGGGGGGCTGTACCTCTTTCAGGAGCAACCGCTGCTGCCCGCCTGCACCCGCAGCCTCAAGCGCATCCGTGGGGTCGGGTTATACTACATGGCACATACCAGATCCGGACCGTGATTTGATTTTTCTGTGCATCACAAGTACGATGGGGTCTGAAGAAGGGGCAGTGCTGAGAAATACCCAGCAGAATTTCTGATGGTGTACCCGGAGACGTACCCGAGATGTACTGCAGGAAAAATGAAGGAAAATGGGGGGAACCCCGCTGGTAGCAGGATATGGCATCCTCCAAAACGAGGAAATCCCCAAGTGGTCGGCCTTGGGCATCTTTCCCACGTATACCCAATCAGATGCAGTCATTTTCTTTGGGGTGTTCAACTTGATTGCTCAGCCCAGTAGCTTTGAGAACCATGTGGCGGTCAGCCACTTCCTTGTTGGGGCGGTGATCACCGACACAGGGACATATTCAATGGCCTTGTGAGGAACAAAGTGTTCCCACAGATCGCTCCCAAAAGCACCCACCACCCAATTGTCCTGGCCTCCTCGGGGCAGGTGGATCCCTCTGGACAGTTGCTGGAATCCAACTTCTACCCCCATTACTGTTGCCCAAAGAGGAAAATGCCTATAGATGCTGCGCACCACTGATGTGTGACTTGTGTGCACCACTTATGACAAGGACAATGTCACCATCACTGCCATCATCGGTGTCGGTGCCATCACCGTTGTTGTTGCCATCATCATTGCCAACACCACCATCACTACCATCATGACCACCACCACCATCATCATCGTCACGGTGGTGGTGGTGGTGGTGGTGGTGATGATGATGATGATGATGATGATGATGATGATGATGATGATGATGATGATGATGATGATGATGATGATGATGATGATGATGACGACGACGACGACCATGCTGATGCTGCTGCTGATGATCATGACGACGACGACCATGACGTTGCGATCCGGAAACCCTGGCCCTGTATTACATTTCCTATACCAGTAGTGCTGAGCCCCAAACTCCACCGTCTTGGGTGAAGTGTGCTTGGGCCGGCGTGGGAGGCATGCCAAGGGGCAGACGCAGCACCTGTGAGCAGAGGGAGAACTGTCCCACTCTCAGTTACTGAAAATATGTTTTCCCGCCGTCTGTGAAAAAGCAATGTAGACAATCTCTTCCTGCAAACCCAAACCGTCGCATATACCCGGAAGCACCGATCCGTACACATGCCCAGCCTTTTGGGCACACCCCCTTCAGGCGCAACCCTCCCACAAAGAGAAGCAGGCACGTGCCAGCAGGACTTGCCAGGGACTGTGGGAGACCATAAGTACCTGTCTGTCACAAAAGCAACGCGGCGGGGCAACTCGCAGTTTGGACATGGACGAATTAGCAATTCATTAAAAGTTGCTGGAAAATTTCGGGCACACAAACTTTTTTGGGGGCCTCGGCCCCCCCCACCCGCCCCCCGGGGAATCTCACTCAGCAATGGCGTGCTCACGTACCCGTCAAGCTCAGATAGCAAGAAACATGTGGAATGGGCACAGGCAAAGGAAATGCCATCTACTGCTGCCTACCAGGCTGCCTGGAACATAGACATTCTGGGTCTACCCCTGCTGACGTGAGTGCCCAAGCAGGGCACGACAGGATACATAGGGCTCCGACAAGTACAAAATGTCTCCGTGGCCAACGATTACAACCGCCCAGGACAACGCAACCTCATGCGTGGAGGACGCAGACACGCGCCGTACCTTTCCGTGCTTGCGGCCCTTCTCCCAATCCCCTTCATAGAAATCGCCCGAAGTTAACGTCTCCTTCCCCTGCAATACACGTGAATGGCTATCAGGCGACGCAGCCATGCGCGCTGAGCGCCGCCGCTGTGGGACGCAGATGCTAACCTTTACCCTGCAAGGCTGAAGCCTGCAAAGCAACAAAGCCACAGCAAAAAGCTCTTCAGTGACATTGTCATGGGCGCCTTTCGCTATAACAAGATGTCCCTCAGGCTTGAGGGGTCGATCAATATTGCACGCCAAAACTAGACCTGCACAATGTCAGACGAGGGGGCAGTCTGGGGGCTTTGGGCAGTATGTTCTAAAAGCCGCGCGCAGTGCCCCCCCCCCCCCCCCCGGGCACACTGCCCCCAGACACACATGCACCGAATCACACCAACGCCTGCGTGTGCACACATAATGACGATTGCGAGAGCCTCAACACGCTTCCTTGGCACCAGGCCTCTTTCCGGGCAGGACTGTCGGATGGCCCCAGCGCGGCAGCGCAGACGCTTCGCGATGCGATGCCCCCTCCCCCCCCAACACACCGCCCCTTTCACAGTATGAAGCGCACCGGCTGCGCTGGGGAACCTCCGCCTGAACCCCAGCAGCGGGGAGGGGGGATGCTTCTGCAGTGAACGAGCCAAACAAGACACTAAGCAGTATGAGGGGTTGGCGCTGGGGCTCAATTTGTCGAACCTCTGATTTGTCCAACGGTAGCCGCAGAGTACCACTTGCCACAATCTCGTGACAAGAGCCTGTATGTGGGATGCTGCCCTGCCCGCATGGCCACAGCGTTCGGCATTGCGTCGGCCTGTCCTTGGGGGCCGGTAGGAAGGAATCCCCACCCAATGCATGGGCTTTGTGTGGCGAAAGGGGGGAATCCTAATTATGCAGACGGAGGCAATGCACCCCATAATCGGGACTCCGTGCATCTCCGTCCACTTCGTGATCTGGGTATCAAACAATCCGCCACACAACCCGGACCGGCGGCATCAGAAATTATGAGCTGGTTCAATCCGACGCATCTATCATGAAAATGCTGAGGATGAAAATGAATGAATGCTCAATCCATACCAACCAGAGAGACAATCTGCCAGCCTGTGTACAGGGGCGTTGGGGGAGGGGAAACCAGGTCGAAAAATTGGCAGACTGTGGACTGCGTTGCAGAAGCGGACCATACCCTTCCGTGGCGCTTGTTGCGCAGCATCTCCCCTTCGTAGACGCGGCCATCAGGATACGTCAACTTGCCCTGATAAGATGGGAGACCGTACGAGGCTGAAGAGCACAAGGACACCCAGCATGCACACGCACGCCCCAGCAGGCAGGATGTGGCTGGCTAATTCAGGTACAGAGACACCCAAAGGCACAACGGGGCCAGACTATGGTTGACCCAGAGGGGCTTGCCATAAAATCTCGGTAAGTGTGCGGATCGGTACTCTTCCGGGTGTACGCACTGGCTCGGGGGACCAGGAGAAAACTGTCTATATTATTTTCCCACAGACGGTGGGGAAACGTATTTTTGGTAAGTGAGGGCGTCCCTCTGCCCACAGGTGCTGCTCATGCCCCTCGGCGTTCCTCCCATGCCGGCGCCGGCATGCGTCACACGAAATCTTTCCCAAGAACCCGGGGGCTGGGGTGCCTGGCCAACCCGCACCGACCGACCGACCCACCCACCATCATAAAAAATGTCTTCAGGGAAAAAGTGACACCTACCAAAAGGGCTGGAGTTTGGGTTTCAAGTTTTTTGGGGGGCGTCTGACTCCTCCTCTGGCCCTGTGTTACAATTCTCACATCAGCGGTAGAGAGTTCCCTCCAGACTTCACATTCTGGGATACCGAATGTGAAGTCTGCCCGTGCTGGCAGAAAGTGTACACCATGGGGGCAGTGTGCTGCAATACAGCATCCCACTTCCACCGACAGCACTGCCACCCCCTCCCCCCTCCCCTGCCCACACACTGCCCCGTACAATGGATCGGCCTCATACACAAGACACGGCACTGGGCACCAGGGGAAGTGGAAACTGCATTTACACTTAGTGCTTCGCGCCCGTGACAGGCTCCTTGCCGAAGGCAGAGGTAGTAAGCGCAGCAATATGTCCGTGGCACCATCGAGATTACTACGGTAGAATGGTACGGTAGCAATGGACGACACATTTTACACTGATCCCACCGGACATCTCCCTCGATGAGAAAGACCCGCACATAGCACACAAATACATGTAGGAAGAGACACAAACGGGGTGTATAAATCACACAGAAGGGGGCAAAAAGGCATCAAACAGACGTCGCAGGGCGCACAAGACGGGCCAACCAATCACACCTTGCCACACATTTCATCTTCTTTCCATCCACCTTCCCAAATTTTGCCATCGTGGTATGTCATCTTTCCCTGTGCATCAAAAGGGTCTTCCATGAGGCCACCACGCAGGGGTCCAAAACGTTCCATCAGACCGAGAGCATGTGATGCCCGCGCGTCTAGCCCAGGCTTGGGCGTGAGCTTGGAAGGGGCATGGCATGGCAAGGGCATGGCGGAAGGACCATGAATCACGTTTAGGACGATTGACAGACGACTAGTTAGACGACCGTTAGCGATTTTGGGTGGTGGGTCACGATTCAGTTGTTGTACGGATGGGAGAAACGCCCTCCACCCTCCTCAGTTTTTGATGGTTTGTTGTCATTTCATGTAGCTGTGGCATCATACTTGTGGTGTAGTGTGGTGTTCCTCGTCTACGGTTCGTCTTTTTCTTGGGGGCGCACATGATGCTTGTTGCACAGAGAAACGTCATTTCCATGGCGTCGTTGACCAAATGTTGGTTGCAACACAATGGCTCGATCACAGACGCCCAAGGAAGAAACATCGGATGTGGACGGGGCTCAACGCGTTGGAATGTGAATGCAAGATTGGGCATGCACATGCCACGACCTGGCCCTGCTGCAAATCGTTCTCGAATTCTCCTTCATACACGTCGCCGTTGGCCCACGTCATGATACCGTAGCCCTGTTGGGTGTTCTTGACCCAGTCCCCATAATATGAGTCGCCCTCCGGCCACGTAAATCTTCCCTATGCAGATGCCAACACGGGAGATGTGAATATGCAACAACAAAAGTGAGTAACATCCATCCCCTCGGATAGAGGTATCCAAGCCTTTGAACCAAAATTGTTATTAAGTTAACGACCCCACTGGCGTGTTGCACACCTTGCCATGGGGTATGCCGTCTTGTGTTTCTCCTTCGTACTGTCCTCCTTCCTCAAACTCCAACCGTTCGATTGGCATTTGTGGCAAACCTGCGAAACGAGGAAACTCCAATTGCGATGCATGGTTGATAATGGCCAACGGAAGACCGAGGTTACGCGGTGTTGGAAACCCTTCGCCACCGGCACCCGCATTTGCACGAACACCTTCGGCATGCTCTCCACCACACCCACAACCGCACCACATGCAATCCCAATACCATTAGCCCAACACAAACAATCGTCGCTCGTCCTCAGTCTATCGCCCTTGTGCATGCCCCTCGCTCTCGTCGGAGGGTGCTTGGCACTTCCTCAACCCACGGAGTTCGTGCGCCACCACCACGCAACCACAGGCACTATTTTTCGATTGTGCCCATGCCACGGATATCTACCATGTATCCGTGGCATATGCCACGGATACCGGAGGAAAAAAGAGGGTTTGTGGGTAGAGCATTTGACCATGTGAGCATGTGTGCATTTGGGCATGTCATGCGATGATGACTTTCTTGAAAATGTTGTGCTGGCATCCGAGCAATGCAAACTCTGGATGGGAGAGCAAGATAGGGAAGACCAAATATTCTTAGGGCGTGCTCCCGGCATCCGCAAGGGAAGCTTTGTCGTGGTCGTCGTCGTCGTCGTCGTCGTTGTTGTGCGGTTCACACCCATGGTTTGTATGGTCGTTGTCGTGGTCGTCGTCGTCGTCGTTGTCGTTGTTGTTGCTGTTGTTTTTGTTGTCATCAATTGCGAATGAACCCAAGGGACTCTTGCAATTCGTGCGACATTCGTGCAAAGGCATTATGGGTCACAAATGTGCACGAATATGTGAATGTTCAAAAGGTGTTTGTGCGTAGAGATGGGGAGTGTTGTTGAGTGGAGTGCTAGAAAGTCTAGTCATCCAAAACCCTGTCCGAAGATATGGTAAGGATTGCTCATATGTACGATGGATACAAGGACTAAAAATTTTTAATAGGCTGAGCGAGACATCTGCACCTCGTTGAAAAGCACCAGTGCAACCATATCGCAATCGAAAGGAAGCTCTGCAACCGATCGTGGGCAAGGAAGTCGGTTATCATGCAACCCATTCGTCACATACACAAGTCAAGGATGCGGCTATCTCGTACCTCCACAATAGCTATCGTGTAACTTGAAAGGCGGGTGCAAGGCTGCACATCCTCCAACACGAACGGGAATGCAGCCGCCAAAAGGGATTTGAGATATGAAGCGAATTTCGGCATGCCACATAGGAATGCAAGGCTACACGAAGGTTACAAATGCCACAAAGGTGAGAACGCTTTTCGTACAGGAAGTGATTTTGCTTCGGTCTCGTTTTCATCTCGATCGAATCGCCATCTTGTGCCCAAATGTACGTTGTACATTTGTTTCCGCTCCGACCACCTCATTCCATTGTGTTGCGCCGCCACTTTCATGCTCGCACACCTTTCAAGTTCAAGTTGAGTACTCTTGTGCCCAATGTGCTTTGTTTCACTCGAACTTGCCTTTTGTGTAATAGACTGGAATCTTCGTTCAAGCTTTTCAATTTGGATTCTTGGAACTCGAGAACGCCACATTCCCTCTCATGTGCTAGCACGCCCTCGCACAAAGCCTCGAACGAGAGCGCTAACCCATGAGCCGACACACCTTGGATTCAAATGCTTGATGCTTTATCGCTTGCACTGGTTGTCGTGGCGTGGTTTGAGTCGAAAACAAAAACGAAAGGCTATAAAATGTAGTGTGGGGTCAAATCCTCCTCGACGGTTTGCGTTTTTTCCAGCCGCGCTTCCCTGTCCCATTGTTGGTGATCGTGTTCGAGTAATGCGAAGGGAGCTGAAGCCAGTATACTGTTGAGATTTGTGACAGTCAATCTTATTGTCCTTCTGCAGGGTCTCTCACTCATGTCTAACTGTGTTCCGATTCGTACCCATTGGCGCGCTCAAGCCAAAACCCACAAACAACACGTGACTTTGCTGGGAAATGTGTGTTGCTCAAAGTTTCATGCAACTCATGTTTCAGAGTTTGGACACCGGAAGAAATCCAGAAAAACCATACCTGGCCATCGCATACTCCCCCTAGTGAACAAGCCGGGGGAAGGAGCAAAGGCAACAAAGCAGCACAAGACGGGGTTGGACCCACCCCCCCACCCAAAGCAAGGCCTAAGCCTACCAAAGTGCCTATGCTGCGCGGCTGGCGCTCATCGCCACGCCTTGGAGCGGCCGCTGTATCGCAGACAAGAGACACACTCCAAGCCCGTCTTGTGCTGCAGAGGCGCCTTTAGCCCCATGCATTGCCACAACGGGCTGCACGCAATCAGCAACCTAGCTTACACCGGAATCCAGCAGAAAGTGACATAGGTACAAGCACTGCATAACCAGTGCATTGTCGCAGGGCCACCGCCAGCGGTTAGGCCTACATGGAAACTTTCGAGTCGTCACGTATCGGCTAAATGAATTTATCGTACAGTTAGCCCTATCGCACACAGATCCGGCATCTTTGGCGACAGGAGATATCGGGAGTTATGGGCACGCTTAGCATGGGTAAACCCAATGTGGCGTATGCGAATCAAACGACACCGCAAGCAACCTTTGAGTCATCGTCCCCGAATTCCAAGGATGTTGTTCCCACGTGCACACCAACGAACAATCAACACCAAATAAGAAGCCATTAAAAGTGTCGCAAATATGTGACGGGCAGAATTGGTGGTTCACCTTTCATGCCCGTGGTTACCCTTCATCTTGGGATCAGTTGCAACCGACCAAACTATTGCATGGCAATGTGGGGGTATGTTTGCATAGAACGGTCCGTCAATGGACGTTAAAATTCGCACATGCCGATGGGAGGTCAAAATATTGGGAATAGACATGGGATATATGAGTTCTTCCGACCCACACAACAATATGAATGCCATTTTGACGACACGGCCTCCCACGAGAAAGGAGACACCCACTACAAACAAAAGGCACCTTTGACAAAACAAGAGGCACTTGCAAGAGGCACCACCTGCAAATTTGCAAGTGGCTTGCCTGGAAACATTTCCATAATTTTGGAGCTCTTCCATGTCTCGTGAGTGGCATGTGCAAAACTGGTTCATTGTCCACTTCGCGCAGTCGATTTGTCGCGTTGTGGTGCTTTACCACGAAGGGAATGTTGGTGAAGTGGAGACGTGGAGACGAGAATCAGTTGACGTGCCAAAAAGATTTGGTGTCGTAACTGAGAGGGATTGGGGGATGGGCGTTGGTGCAAAATGGTCGGACGTTGGGGTTTTTCTTTTGCATTATGAGACCTGCTTGCCTATTGGATTGAACTCCTTAAGACAGGGTGTTTGACCGCTCATGGTCATGCCGTAGCTTCGTTGGTGTTCAGGTAGGAGGTGCCAAAGGAATCCCCACAGCACACTAGGACTATTCTTCTTCCTCTATGTCTATTTTTTCGTTTTGCATGTTTTGCAGTCACCCCTTGTGTTTTGTGGGCAACCTTTGACCCGACTACGACGTGTCCAATGGTCTTTGGGGTTTTCTTGTGTTGGCCCCTACCTCCAAATTAGAGTTGCACAATGTATTTGATTTTGCCTTGATCGTGGAGAGTGTCGAAATAGCGAAAGGCGATGGGCGAAGAAGCGTGTGTGCATTCTAACAAAATGTGTGCACTACTGCACCTTCTGGCCTATTGATGCACCTTCTCAGCCTATTGATGCATCTGTGAGCAATTGTTTTGTGGAAACGTGTTGTGGTGAGAAGTGGATTCAATTATTGTTGTGCCCTTGGTGGTGTTACAACTTGACGGCAAAAAGCGCAATAATTAATGGAAGCAAAACCATTCGACTACTAGTGGCAAACTAGTTTTTGGAATGGAGGGTGCGTTGCAATTGTGGGGGATAGAGATCGACTATTTGGGGACGCACTTGTTGGATGCACAAGGACCACTGAACGTAGATGATGCACGGGTGTAGTGCACCCAATGCCTCGGGTATGATAACACCATTCTACACACCATTGCATGCATATCGTATTGTGGTGTCATCAAACACACCTCTTGATCCAACAACAACAACAACAACAGCAACAACAACAACAGCAACAACAACAACAACAACAACGACACTTCAAGCAAAATGCCAGTCATGAACAAGGCAAAGTTGGCAACCAACGTGAGCACTTGGCAAGGAAGGTAGCACACCGTGTTGCATTTCGTCTGCAATTGGCTCACACTTCTCAAGAACCAATCCTTATGGAAATGCACCTCGGATTCCTGCGCAACGTTTGATCCGTGGCGACATACCACTATAGACATGTGGCACCCGAACGCTGCATCCACCACTGCGAAGGCACTCCTCCAAGCTTTAGTGGTGAGTTTGACCGTTGGGACTGGCGCTTTGGCGACCTTTCGCTTTGCCCGTTCACGTCCCGAACAAGGCCTATACACAAGACATCCGTTGACCGCCACCCATGCCCAACAACATGTACACCCGGGCACACATGTGCCCCAAAGAATCCGGGCTCAACCAACAGCCGCCACCGGTGGACGCCGAACGGCTTCGGTGCCGTCGGTTGCAAAACCCCAAAGCAGTGCAAGTCGCGGCTTTCGGCAGCTGGGCCTTGATGTGGTGGCGCTCGCCGCGTTGGGCTTAGCTGCGTTGGGGGCCGGCGTGGCTGCCTTGCTTCTTCGGATGAGGGCCCCTTCCACTGACTGCCAGCCGGACTTGCAAAACGACGATGCATCCGCCCACGGGGCTCCGGATCCCCAAAACGAGCACCTCCGCTTTGCCTGCTTTGCCGTGTCCACCGACCGTGAACACTATTGCACGCTCAACGTCGAGCCGACTGCTAGCACCAAGGAAATCAAGAAGGCGTACCGCGAACTGGCGCGCTGCATGCACCCGGACGTGAACTCGGACCCCGACGCGGTGCAGCAGTTCAAGCGGTTGAATCAAGCGTATGCCGTCCTCTCGGATGAAAAGAAGCGCAGCATATATGATGAGACCGGGCAGTCCCCCACCGTTAGTACTGAGGCCCCAGTGGAACCAAGTGGCCCTTGGATCCTAGTGCTGGCTGAGATTGTAGTGGTGGCATCAGTGGGGCTGGCCGTGGGCGTTGGATATGGGCTGGGAGTGGCCTCTGGCTTTTATCGTCCGAAACGGCGCCAGATCCCGCCTCCCAATCGGGAAGAGAGGGGGGTGGCGTTAAATAGCACCTAGACCCCTTACAGCCCCCAACGTTCTTGTCAAGTGTGTTCTCAGACGCAGTTGTGGTTGTGGTGCTCCCGACGAAAGCCTTCTACTAACCCTACCACTGCCACACACCTTTCTCTCTTGATCCATCTCCGTGGACTCGATTGTCGGAGATGGGGGATGCAGGGAGGCAAAGAGGAGGGAGAGCAGCGATGCAGAGAGACTGCAAAGGAAAAGAAACAGATGTGCTGAAGACACTGAAGACGTCCCCGAACGAGCTAACACCCTGATCTCTTTTGGCCGAAAGGGCAGCGTGCCCTGAATTGACCTGATTAGCCAACTTACACACACCGGTGACCATCCACAGCGGGAGTGGATTCAGGTCCAACACACGACGCTAATCAGCTCACACAGATTCCGGATGTTGGCTTATGGAAGCTGTCTTTGCCTCAGGGCCTGGACAAGAAGCCTGCAACACCCCCCTGCGGCGTCGCAGGGTGAATGCCTGACCAGCAGGTATGCCCTACCATATGGTGGTGCACTTCCGTCTGCCAGGTTCCTGCACCACCTTAGGTTGACACTTGAGTGTGTGGTTGCTCTCGCCCAATATGATGAGTGCATGTGCCGAGGCAGGCTGCCACAACCAAGCTCCTGCACCTCAGACACAAGCGCTGCCGCCCCGACCCCCTCGAGGTGACAGTTCGTATCCCCAAGGGCCCACCAATGCGACACCTTGCCCCCCTGGCCACGTTTCTAACCACCAGTCGCCGTTTTGGCAGCCACTTCTGAAACTCCCCTTCAGCCTCCTGCACTGTGAGTACCCCACCCCATTGGTGGCCCGGAATACGTGTACAAAGTAGGCAGCCCAGATGCGTTATCGCAAAGCGGAGGACTTCCGCCACCACAAAACAGCAACAATGAACCAATTTGGAGACCCTCCTGTTGGCTTGTGGTTCCGTGCGTGAGCAAGGCATGATGAGGGGGTCAGAGGCCGTTGAGATGGGTTGACCATCACCCCTCCCTCTCTGCGACTAACTGCCAAATAACTCCCATGTCCAACAGCACGTTGTTTCCGTCAATTCTTGCACCCTTGAAATGCGCGCTTTGGCCTAACTGATAGAATTCTTGACAAGTGCAACACATGCTCAAAAACATGCACTGCCAAATTCCTCATCCGACTGCAGAGCCTCAACAGGGCCCACAACAGGATTCACTGCAATGACAGATTTTGCTATCTGTACCGTGTAATACCTGGCGATTGAGGTGCACGATGGCCAAACCGTGCGTTTTTGCAAACTATTGTTCTTGTTCCCCGCCCCCTGCATGCACGGCATTGTCAAGGTACGACGACCCCGTGATACCGTTATTTTTAAGACGGTCAATCTTCGTCCAGAATGCAAGGTTAAGAATGTGAGCCCATTTTGTATGGGAAGACGAGGAAAGGGGGGCTGGTGCATGCACAAAAGACTTCTTTCTGCCCATCACAGTTTTGTCCTTTGGGGTGCAAGCCATTTCAATTGGCTGTGATGTGTTTGGGAGCCGTGGCTTATGTTGCCGTACCGGAAAGGCAACCGCTTCATTTGCATGCGCAAGCACCGCCGTGTCTCGGTACAGTGCTCGCATGTCACCGTCGTTTTATGGGACTTGGGACGTAGTTGCGCACTGGTGCAGGTTGTGACAGCCTGGGCAGGGAAGAGCAGGAGCAGTATGCCACATGCATTGTGCATCACATGCAGGGGTTGACATTCATTATACCATACCATCGTCACTCTGACATGTGCCGAATGACTGTTTCAATAGCAGTGAGACCACATACCAATTGCACACTTAATCTTATGACATAAGGCCTACCACATACCTACCAAACAAATGGTGCCCAGATGTGCTGGTTCTGCTATTTCCACCAGTTTACTGCGGCATGGCAGATAGTGGACATTGCATAAACTGTTTGCATCAGACACCAACTTCTTGACTTTGTGGACAGAAAACCAAATCAATCGGCCTCTCAACGAGCATTGTCTGAGTGTTTCCATGCAAACATGCCCGTACTGTGTTTACCTAAAGAAGAAACTCAATCAACGTGCAAGGGGTTTGTGTCCTGCCATTTGCATCTCATGTTGCCATTTCTCCATAGCACTTCCTGTATTTTGTTCTCTGCTTTGTGTCAGGCTACTTGCTTCGTTGCACTGGTCACCGCTTTTGGGTGGCTATTGGACAGTCAAGGGGAGAAGCATGTACTTGGTGCCACTATTTGGAGGACTACTGTGCGCTGTGCACGCTAGCACACAATACACGGCCCATACACCCAAGCAATAAAGTGGAGTGCAGGCATAGATTCGGATATCGATAGGATTGCTCGCCATGTTTTCCGTCGAGCACCACTTTAGTCCTCCTGAGGCTGTCATCCCTCAACCAATGGCCATGATCCAAGCTTTCCGGCCCATTTGTCCCTGTTTCGCCATATAATATAGCTACTCAACTGAGTGCATGTTCCCCGACATGCAGACTTATGTTGTGAATCCTCATTCAAGTTCCCCTGCAGCAGAAGAGCACCACATGATTATGCTCAACTGTGTGGTTGCGTATGGGTCTCATTTTTCTGTCAGATGCCACCAAATGACATTCATCCGCTTTCCTTTTTTTCTTCATTTGGCTTTCTGTGTGTTTGGCATTGTTTGGATGAAAGACTCATGGGCAATGTGTACATGGTGGGGCACATGACTCATTGTAGACTACCGTGTTTGATGTCTTATTTAACCCCTGCTAAACCCACGTTATGGAAATGATTTGATTTTTACGCGCGCGCGTGTGTGTATGTGGTCTGTTCGGGTACGGCCAGAGGCACCCATTTCTGCATATTCCACTGCTCGACAGCCTGCGATGGCCCGCATGCCATCTGGGGCTGTTGTCTCGCCAGCCTTAGGATGCCCTTGAGGGCCTGCCCGCTGTGCCACATCGAGTGTCCGATGACGCCAGATCTCAGGCTCTATATAGTATAGCCATAATGAAGGCTATATTGCTGTCAAATCCAGTGTTTCACTTGCTTCGAATGCACTTGTGTTGTTGCTGGTTGAGGTGGGTTTCAGTCCGACTCAAGAAGCAAAACGGGAAGTGGGCATACTGTAGCCGGTGTTTGTTGGATACCGCGCACCACGTCCTGTCAACGCTCAGTTACGTGCTGTCATCACATTGGTCCAATGGTGGGTATAAGCATGTTCGTTGTCTTGGTGAACTGTAGATACTTTCTTTCAAGTGCTTATTTCGGCACCAGATCACAGATATTTGAGTCCACTGCTATCCGTGCATTGTGAGCAACTTCGTTTCTGATGCAACCGACGGCCGTCTCAGCATGCCATATAAAAACATGTTGGCAGCATCATGCAATTATTCCTGTTCTGCGTTATTTCTCGTGCTTTCGAGTGCAAATGGGGCAGAGGGCTTCAGGGCTGGTCGTTGCTTGTGGACAGGGTGCTGTCGGGGATGGCAGGGGGGGGGTTCCAGTTTTCCACCCCCTTTCCCATCGAAAGGGCAGTTATTTTGCCATGAATGCTTTTTTGGGGGTGGGGCTTGGGGGCAGTGATGTATTAGAACGGCCGTACACCGTACCAGGAGGGGGGGTTACCCCCCCTGGACCCCCCTCCCCCCCCCCTCCTCCTTATAATGTTTGAGGCTGACAGCCAAACTTTTGCTTCGGCGCCTTCGGCGCCAAGAGGATTTAAGCTTAAATTTTGCCCGCCTTCGGCAGGGATCATAGGGGGACCCTAGGAGGAGGGGGGGCCCAGCCAACCCTCCCCCTCCCCCTTCCCCCCCCTTCCCATACATCCTTGGTCGGGGGGTTGGATCCTCTCAAACCCCCTTTGGAGGTAGATCCCACCTGGATCATCCTATCAAACCCCCTCTGGAGGTGGATTGCAAAGTTTGTCACTTGCTACATCAACGACCGATTCAATGCCACCAAGAATGAATGCACTGCCTCCAAGCATGAATGCAATGCGTCTGCGCCCGCATCCGCTTTGACGCTATTGAGGCTAAAGTCCAGGAATAGTTAAAGGGCAACACAGGTTGTTGCATTCTGCAACCATGTTCCGTGCCATGGACTATCCATTTGCTTTGGCCAATTACCCACTGCCGGGCTACTCCAAAGCCCCCCTGCCAAGCAGCACCCCGACAGTGCCTCCAAGGAACACAAGATCCCGAGCTGCCACCTCGGAATCAGAATCTGCGGCAGCAAGCAATGCAACCATAGCTGCACTGCATATCCTCCATGGCGCAACTGGCGGTTACATGAGTGCGCTTTTTACCTTGGGATTATTGTGTGTGGACTTGATCTTGCTGGTGCAGCACCTGCGCCAATGTTGTATTGACACGTTCATTTCACCTTGAAAGAAACAGAAGAAAATCCAGGCCGGGGAAGGGCATTGGCTTTAGCAGCATCTCACAAGCTTGCGGATGACCATTTACGTGCGTGTTTTTGTTTCAGGGCAGGGCAGTGCTTTCAGCAGCATCAGGCAAAAGAATGGTGGCTTGGCAGTGGGTGAAAAGTATGAGAAGCAGTGAGGGTGCCTCGCGCGCGGTGCGCGCGGTGCGCGCGCGCGGTGCGACTGTAGCCCGGTTGACTTAGAACGGCGGTACCATAGAATGTTGCCAAAAAGCGGTCATAGGGGCCTTAGTATCACAACTAGGTGGCCAATTGTTGTGTTTGGGTGGAAATATCAATGTCCAGGTGTAGAAGTGGGCAGCAGGGCACCTTGTGCATTAGAAAATATCGGTGTGATTATGTTTTGCCTCCTTTGCTTTCCACGGGACAGATGGCAATGAATGCTGACCTTCTGGCGCCAGGCAGTAAGGTTTTTTACCTGAGAGGCACCACAGGGGAACGTGTGCCTGCCACTGTTGTGGGCCTTTCATCGTTCCCGGAGTGTGTGGCCATCAGCTACGAGCGCTCAGGCCATACGCAGCTCTACAAGGATTGCCCCGTGGAGCGGCTCACCTTCCCCATTGAGCGCGCGGAGTCTCCCGCTTCGGAAGGTTCTCCGTCCCCGCCGCCTACATTTTGAGACCGTTTCAAAACAAAGCATTGGGAAACAAACATTGCAGTGGAAACCAAACATTTTGAAACCGCTTGAAAACAAAGCATTGGGAACCAAACATTGCAGTGGGAACCAAACATTTTACTGTAGCATTTCACAAAACACCTGTCTGAAAAAGGTGTGCATTTCACCGGTAAGTGACGCGTCTGCCTCAGCGCGCGGTGCGCGCGGTGCGCGCGGTGTGCGCGCGCGGTGCGCTGAGGCACCCTCAGTGGCCTGGAGTAATGGATAACAGGGAAGACAGTGTACTGCATGCATTGTGTAACAGATGCACATTCTGTGTGAGCAAACAGGGACTCTCTTGTCATGAAAACACAAGGTCCATTGGAGTGGCCGACTGCACTGGCTTGAAAGTGGGTTTCAATGGCCCCTCCCCCCGAATGCATTTTTCTTGTGCTAGGGATAGAAGTAAAATGCATATTTGTGGCACGGTGTCAACATGGGAGCATGTGCTTAGGTGGACGGAGGCGTAGGCATGGATAGCCCAGGTTGAGGGAGGGGTGCAAAGGGGCACTGGAGCACACGCTTTTTGACGAGACCTAGAGTGCAGGTGAGGGTGAAGAAGCGTGCTCACCGCAACCTGCTGTCAAAACATGCACATGCACCACATGCACCACCCGTTCACCTGTACTCATGCCCATGTGTGCACTGCTCACACACGTGCATTGGATAAAACCTCACACTTCACCTCCACCATTGGGCTGTGGGGTCAACAGACCTCATTTGTGGCATTCCGGTGTGGAGCAGTTTTTTTTGTGCAAATGCAACTCAGCTGCTCAACGCGGCTGCTGTTGACTTCTTGTTGAGCATAGAGATGGTAGGTGGGTTTCTTTGAACAACCGAGCAACTCCCAGGTGGCTCCCAACCCTTCTCCCCAATTAGGTGATTAGGCGAAATTTCCTTTGCCCCCCCCCCTTTTCCATTAAACGCCATCTCCAACAACACTTGATGTTTGGCCTGTATTTTTTTTTTGACTCAAATAGGTGCCGAGTATTAGGGTATCCCCCCCGTGTCCAACGAACACTGTGTCCAACGAACACTGTGTCCAACGAACACTTCCTGTTCGGACCGTATTTTTTTGGACCCTAATTAGTTCGGAAATAAATTAGGTACCGGACTTCAGAACCGAAGTTTGAGGCTAAAGGTGCGCGGAAATGAGGGGCTGTTGTGCTGTATGTTGCAGAAGTGGTGTGCAAAACTGCAAAGCGGGGTGTGAGGGAGTGGTATCCCTCAACTATAGGACCTCTATTGCCCACCATGACCGATTCTCTACTGGCACCTGGCCGTGAGGTGCTGTACAAGCGGTACCACACTGGCGAGCTTGTACCAGCCACAGTTCTTGGGCCTTCCGATGATAGAGATGACTTTGTACGGCTGAAGTACAGCCGAAATTGGCGCGACTATGAAAACCCATCCGCCCCTCTCAGTGTGCTTTGAATGGGCTGGGTATCTCGTGCCTAGGGATGTGTTACTGCCGGTTCACAACATTGTCGCGCGCACCCAACACTGTGTCCAACGAACACTACCCGTTCGGACCGTATTTTTTTTGGGACATAATTATTTGTTGGACACGGGGGGAGGGGGGCGGGGGTACATGCTTTATCCTCAACAATTGCAGAAATGAGGGGCTGGGTGATGTGTCTTGTGCTGATGACTGTACAAATGGTAATCCTAGATGTGAGGCAACAATTTTCGTCAACTGCGGGACCTCTCTTGCACTACTATGACTGATTCTCTGATGCCTCAGTGGGGGGTGCTGTACAAACGGTACCATGGCAACCTCGTAGAGGCCACATATTTGGGGCCATCCGAGACAGGAGATGGTTTTGTACAGGCATGGTCAGGATTGTGAGAACACAGCAGTCCATTTTAGTGATCTCTCTCTCTCTCTCTCTCTCTCTCTCTCTCTCTCTCTCTCTCTCTTGTTTGCAGTCTTTTTGCCTCTGCAGAAAAAGGCTTGCAACCCCCATTTCTTCAATGGTGTGTGGCATTTATTTATTGCTGGTCCAAGATTTCTGACCCCTAAAAAATGCAGTACCCCTCACGCCCTTGAAAGGAAATCCAGCAGGGGCCAAAGCACTTGCACATCTAGGACTTGTTGTCCTCCCTCAATGGTAGCTGTACACACTAGGTACCAAAAACGCTCTGTTTGGGTTTTGCAGAAGCTATTTGTTTGCCATCTGGTATTCTTGGCTTTGGCGTGCCCAGCAGATTCCATACAATTTTCCACTGTTCGCAGCTTTTGCTCTATCTATGCCGACACTGGTTGTTGTCACGAATGCTGTTGCCGACAAGGCAAAGGAGGTATGAACTCATGCACAGGGACTCCCCAGGCACACGACCAAGTTGCTGAAAGCTCTGTCCCCCCCCGGCCTTGCGAGAACAACGCTCTTGTCAGAACAACAGTAGGTGTTGTTCCCGCAACTTTTGGAACCATGTCCCACTTTGCCCTTGATAAAGAGCCCCCCCCCCCCCAGTACGTGTTGTGTCAAATTTTGGGACTTTCCTGTTGTTCTTGCAAGTGGGCGGGAAGGGTAGTTTGGCAGGCCAGTTCACCTTGTGCCTCAGATAAACGCCAAGGAGGGATGATCATTTGTAAAGTCACGGCAGAATGCTTTGTTTTTTTGCGATTCAACCCCACCCATGCGGGAAAGGGTGCCGGAGTGCATATGCCATCGCTCTTGCTCGGTTTCCATGAATCAGGCATTTTTCTGTGCAGTGATCTTCTTTCTGACTCAACTAGATTGCTTTGTACAATTTGGCCAGGTGCTGGATTGAAAACAGCATCTGAGGTGAACATGCAGGATGAAATGTGGCTTGGACCCTGGTTTTGTGGTGGTTGGTGGGTTGAGTGTAGGCCTACTCAGGCAGCACAGCACTGGTATCCACAGACACGCCTGTGCTTCTGCTTTGGAACTTCATTAATGAGGAGGGAACCAGGTTTCTATGGGTCTCTTGCACACCCTCCCCAACCCCCTGTTTGCCCCCCCCCCCCCCCCGCGCCCCTTTGCGAGAGCATGTTTGGGTACTCAGATGTGAGGCGAATTTTTGGGGTGTCAGTGCGTCGGTGAGTGATTTTGTTACGACCTAGATGCATTTCGTCCAGGCTTGGACCTTGGCAGCACAAGCGCACCTATGTGATTGTCTGAGCCGGTTTTTACAGGGGCAACAAATGTTTCCACCTGTGCAGCCCCAAGGGGCGGTGATAAGGTCCAAAACGGTTCAAATGCCCAAAAAAGAAAAGTGGGCCTTCATTCTGCCCGAAAAGATGGCCGTTATCGAAAAGAAGGTCCAAAAGGGGTGGGACGTTGCATAAGTCGACGGATCCATGAACGAAGAGGGTGGGGTGTACTTCGCGGGCTATGGTGTATGGTTTGGACCCGGGGATACACGCAACAAGCAAGCTCCGCTACCAGTGCATGAAAAGCAATCGATCACCAGGGCAGAGCTGACAGCTGCCCTGCGAGCCATCAAGAACAAATGCCCGGGGAAACCTCTGCTGGTGGTGTCGGATTCGGAACTGGTGTGTGTAGGGTTGCAATCCAAATGTGCAAAATGGGAAAGACGCAAGTGGGTGGGGTCAAGGGGGCCATTGGCGCATACAGGCTTATGGACAGAATTGTGGGGACAATGGCAACTACTAGGGAACAATGTTGAAATCTTGTGGGTCCCCTCGCATGTAGGGGTGGTGGGGAACAAAGAGGCGGGCGCACGAGCGTCCAAAGGGGCAAGACAGGCCCTGCATAACGTACTGCACTCAAAGCAAGTCACTGATATCTGGGAAGAACTGGGTTTGGTGGAAATGCCGGACACATGGGACACAGACTCCAATCGGTTGGGGGGATCGTGTGTCACGAGTGACTCGGATGATGAACTTCCAGATGCCTGGCCCAAACAACCCCGTATATGCTAATCAGGGCCAGTGGGGGCAGAGTGGAGGTACCCCCAAGTCGGCCCAAGAAACATTCGATAGCCGGATGGCGAACTCAAGGCAACATTTGGTACCGATTTGGAACAGTGTGGGCAATGACCTATGGCCTGTAATGCGGGGGTCATATGGTAGCCAAGTATCCGTGCTTCATTCCCCCTTTGTGAGAGCATATGTCGTTTCTGCAAATTTTGAAATCATGGGGGCGTGTTGTGCGCTGTGTGCGCGCTGTGCACAAAGTTTGTCCCGGAACATATCCAAGCTGGATAGTACTACCTGATGCCCCTAACTATGACCCTTGTGCTACATTTACATGAGTTGCATGTGTGTTTCCGCCTCATTTCTAGTACATTCTGTACGTTCCAGTACGCTGTGTGTGTTGTTGTGCATTCCTATGGGAGTCGATGTGGCTGCATACGATGGAGTGCTCTGGGCCAAAGGAATCTGATGGAACGCATCCTTCAAATCCACAACAGAACACAACTGGTTCTTGCCTACAGTAGGGAAAGGGTATGGTTCGGTCTCAGTTTGCTCATTGAGTGCTTGATAATCATAATTACCAGAACGGGGTACCCTGTTTTAATGGCAGTGGTGCGTTCCCGATGTATGCCGCAAGGCTTGAAAAGCAGCACTTGTTGTATGGCGGCGAGTTATCGAATGGGTCCTTGCTAATGTGTGGGATGTGTGTGATCCGTACATAAATTGCATCATCATTGGGGTGCAAAGGAAACAAAGTATGAGTGATCAGGACCTCATTGTTATGTGGGTAGTATTGAATTACCTTAAAATACCCCAATTTTGCTTGTAAACTGCCGTTGTGTGTGTGCTGTGTGCGCACTGCGCACAAGGCCCCCCCATATCCTACTTTTCCCTTCATTCCCTCGTTTGTCAGAACAAAAGTAGGTGTTGTTTCCGTCAAAACTTGAGACTTTGGTGCTGCTCTCGCAAGGGGGGCAGGGTAGCACGATGACCCCATCTGTCGGTTGTTTTCTGGCCGCATTGTTTTTGCGGTCAAGGATGCAAAAACGCAGGTTTGTGAGCGCTTATAGTGAGAAGAGGGGCTGGGTCATGCTTGTGAAGAGTTGTTTCTGCTCATAATCACATTCTGCTTTACACCGCATCCCACTCCTGATCATTGCTGTAATGGGGCAACACCCTGTGTATCAGCACGGATGCCCAGCCGACTGTCAGGTCCCCTAGTTTCGTCCGTGCCTACACGAGGGGAGGGGCGAAGGTGCATTGCACTGGGAGGGGGCCAGAGCTGGGGGTGTCAGGAACAGTTGGGAAGGCGGTTGGCGGGGGTTGGCAAAACGGGTTGGAGCAGGTACTATGGGTTAAAAATATCATTGGGGGGGAGATCAGGGAGAGAGGAGGTGGGTCGCAGACTTAACCCACGGAAAGTGCCCCCTCATTCCAATGCATCCTTGGGGAAGGTGGGGTTCCCGAGGTAGCCTCAGCATTCATGGAAGCCAGTGATGTCTGAAGTGCGTCATGCCTCAGAGCATTTCGATGCAAATGTGCAGCACCTGCAGCTCGTTTCAAACGTTTTGCCACAGATGGAGTTCCTGAAGGAAGCCAGCGCCATGACTGCCGAGTGTCTTGGCAAACCTGAGGTCTCTGTCCTCCGTCTTACCTTTGCCTCAGCCTCAGTGGTGAGCTTTATTCCTCGAGGACCTGCTGAATACGATAAAGGGATTTCTTCAGGAGGGATGGTGTGGGGGGGCCAGTGGAGAGGGGGATGGGCCAGGGATTGACCCCCACTAGTTTGGAGCCTGTGTCCAGCCTGCCCCACCCATTGGACGCTGTTCACGGCCCCGACAGCACAGTGCACCCTCGGAAAAGTACCCCTCCCCGTGACACCCCCCCGCCCTTTGGCCGTTTTTCTTTCCGGGTTCAGGTCGATATTTGTTTAACTGGTGCTGTCGAGGTTCACCGGCCCACCCGCAATATTGTGCTCCAACTACTCCTCAGGCGACGCCATACCCAGTGTTGAGAGTTGGCTGAGCACGGAGCTCGGTAACTAACGGCAGCCCGGGAGTGGCATTATGGTGCGGAATGAGTTTTGCGTTTGACCACTACACCGCTCTCGCAGTCGGGGCATTGTGGCAATTGTGGCAGAGTACGCGTGTGGGTAAGTGGGGTCCAACATCCAGCAACGTTCTGAATGTGTCAAGTTGGGTTGCGTGGTGCAGCCTGTGTGTCCCCGCATAGTTGTGCACAGGCAGAGGTGCGGGGCAGAGTGCAGTGGGCTGCATACTATGCTCCTGTTGAAGCCAAGAGACTTCCAAGGAAGACTGGGGCGAAAATAAATTTTGGCGGAGCGCCCAGGCGAAAATGAATTTCGGCGGAGCAACTGGGCGAAAGTGCAGTTTGGCGGAGGGGCCGGGCGAAAATGAATTTTGACGCAGCGGCCAGGCAACAATGAATTTGGCGGAGCGTCCGTGCTCTATAGGAATTTAGTCCGTTCCTTTGGAGACCTTCTATGATGCCGTTAGTAGTGCTGTGCCATCTGGGGAGATGCTCACGTGCTTGGGACGCGGTATCTTGTTAATGCCCCGGCGCCATGCGGGCGGCGATGCAGCCAAATCAATTCTGGCCACCTGCGCAGACATCTGGTCTTACAACCCCCGGCGCCCGGTTGCTCAGCCGAAAGTCATTTTCGCCCAGGGGTCATTGTCCAATTTTTGTCACATACCCCCCCTCCCTGCCCCTTAGCACATCATAGTGGCTGGTCACATTGTCAAGGAGAGCAGAGCTTGTGGCACAGATGTACAACCCAGCCGACGCAGCACACTGACGCTTGTGAGCCACCAACTGTCACCTAACACCCACCCCTCTCCCAACACCCAGTTCCCCTCCAACATTCCTGATCTGAGGTATTGCCCTGCTTTGCAAGAGCACTTGTCAGCTAATGTTTTGCGCTTTCGCTGGCATGAATGAACTAAAACTGAAAAGATATTGTCCAACAGCAGACCACCTGAGCATGGCACACCTGGTGCACAAGGCGGGGGGCAGACCCATGCAATTCGAGGGGAAATCACCCTGCCCCCTTCTGATGACTTTTTAAACCCCCCTCCCGCACTCCCCGCTCATGCCGCAAGCATCCCTGCAGCTGCTGACATCGTTGGAGCTGGTGGCAATGGAGGGCGAAGCCGCCTTCCCCCGATAAAGCTTGGACTTTGAGGCTTTGTCACAAGAGACCCACTCGGCCTTGTCCGCGCCAGACTGCCCCTCTACGGCCTCAACGGTGTCATGGGTCGCATTGCTTCACCCCCTGAATGCTGTATATTGTGTGTTAGCTCACTTTCACCAATACCTGAACCCACTGCGTTTTCCTTACCTGCAAGCGCCCAGACCTGCGTGGGGCCAACATGAATAGCACAGCATGGGAGTGGCCCCTAACCAGAATGTATGCAAACCCCTGGAGAGCCAAAGGACATGGTAATGCAGGGGGGAAATTTCAGTTTATGTTGAAAAACTTCAGTTTCCCAAACCAAGAAAAACCAAAAGTCATTGCCATCACCATCGCTGCATTGAATCCTCAAGTCGTTGTGCAAATTATTGGGTTTTTTATTTCCAACATGCCGTCAGCAGAAAGCACCAGCCAGGTGATGCACGGGCGATGTAGCCTCTTTGATGGCACCCGGGTGACACGACCTTAGCACAGGTGATGTCGCCAATTTGATTCCTCCCCGGTGTGGGGATCCGGGTGGTAGGGGTTATGTAGCCACTTTAATCGCTACCCGATGGGGATGCTGAGGATGCATGGGTATGTGCCCACTTTGATGGCTCCCAGATGTGGGGACACTGAGCAGGCATGGGGTGTGTAGCCCCTTTGCTCCCGATTGTGGGAATCTCGAGAGGGTGGGGGTTATTTGGCTAGTTTGATTCTTGTACGTTTCGGGGACCCCGAGCAAGTAGGGGTTATGCAACCGCTGTGATTGCTCCCCCATCCTGTACAGGCATGGGTTATGTGGCAATCTTGCTTCCACATAGGTGTTACCAACCCAAGAAGACAAGGGTCATGTAGCGACTTTGATTCCTCCTTGACGTTGAGAAGGCAAGGGTTATGTCGCCTCTTTGATCCCCCCCCCATTTGGGCAAGCAAGAAGGCACATATTGTGTTGCCTCGTTGGATCCTTCCCCATATGGGGAGCCCCCAAGTGCCCGAGATTTGTCACCGTTTTGATTCCACCAAGGTGTCACAAGCTCAAGAAGGTACGGTCATGTAGCCACTTTGATTGCTCCAAGATGTACGGGGATCTATGGGGATCATGGGGACCTTTTGGGACCTATGGGTACATATATGGACCTATGGAGACCCATGGAGACCTCAAGTAACCTATGGGGACTAGTGGAGACCTATGGAGACCCGAGGGGACCTATGGGGACCTTTGGGGACCCATGGAGACCTATGAACACCTCGGGGACCTATGGAGACTAAAGGGGTCCATGGAGACCTATGGGGACCTATGGGGGCCTATGGAGACCAAAGGAGACCAATAGGGACTTTTGGGGACTCTTTCTTTCCGCTGCTTAATGTTTTTCCACATACTAGACATGATTTACTAAGGTTTATCAAACATTTTCCATCGTAGTAGTAAACAACACCATCTAAACACAACTTGCCTCATCAGGCATCGGATGCCACTTTGGTTCCTCCAAGGTGTGGGGACCCAGTGAAGGCACGGGAGATGTAGCCACCTTGATTTCTTCCTGCCGTGCGACCCCTGAGAAGGCAGGGTTTGTGTTGCTGGTTTGTTTCCTTGGCGGTGTTACGACCCCAAGATGTTAGTGTTTAAGGTAGCCAATTTTGATTTGTCGCCTCTTTGGGCCCGGGAACGTGCCCTCTCATCATCCTTACTTTGCGGAGGAACCATTTACATACACCCGCCTTCTCGGGGGCACCACATCAGAGAGAAATCAAGCTTGCTACATAAACCCCCCCTTAGCGGGTTCCCCATATTGTGGAGGAATGGAAATGGCTACATAACCCTTGTCTCATTGGGGTCCCCCTATTGGGAAGCAATCAAAGCGGGGGCATGACACCCACGTGGAAGAAAAGTATCTCCATACCCCTTGCCTTCTCGCGGTCCCCACATTGGAGGGGAATCTTAGTGCCGAAATCACCTGCGCCCGGTGGGGAACCAGGAGTAGTCAAAGTGGCTACATAGTCTGTGCTTTCTCATCGCCCCCACTTCGCGGTGAAATCAGAGTGGCTACGTAACATGGGTAGCCCAACAAGGGGTAGCAACCAAGATCCCAAGGGAAGGGTTGTTTAGCCACTTTGATTTTAGCCCGTTGTTTTGATGCCTAGAAGACAAGCGTCATGTAGACTCTTTGATTTCTCCGCGGTGTGGGGATCATGATAGGATGGGGGTTCTTTAGGTTGTTTGATTCCTCACCGATGTGGGGACCCATAGAGCACACGGGTTATGTAGCCACCATGATTTCTCCGCCGTGTGGGGATTGAGGCAGGGGTTATTTAGCCACGTTGCTTCCACTTGCATGTTATGAGTTTGAGAAGGCATTGGGTGTGTAGCCACTTCGATTGCTCTCCGCCGTGGGAACCCCAATCAAACAAAGGTCATTTTGGTAATTGGATTTCTTGCCACAACAGGGTTCATGCAAGCAACTGAGTTTCTTCCCGTTGTTGCGCCCCCGAGAAGACGGGTGTTTGTAGCTTGAATTCTCCCGGATGTTATCTTGAGAGCTTAGGGGTATTTCACCAGTTTTCCTTTCTTCCTTGTGTAGACCCCAAGAATGCACGGGGTATGTAGACACCTTTATCGATCGATAGTGTTGGGATCCTGAGAGGGCAGGGGGCATTTACCCCTTTTGATTTTAGCATGTTGAAAGGACCTCTTGAAGGCACGCGTCATGCAGCCGCTTGGATTGCTCCCCGCCGTGGGGAGCATGAGAGGGTGGTGTTTTTTTGCCATTTGGATTCCTCTCCAATGTGGTGACCCTAAGAACGCAAGGGTTATGTAGCCACTTTGGTTTCTCTTCCATGTTGGGACCCTTAGATGGCAGTGGTTACACGACCACCTTTTTTCCTCCCCCATGTGCGGACCCTATAATGGTACGAGTCATGAAGGTACTTTGCCAGCCCCCCCCCCCCAAATGCAAGAGGTGTGTCGCCATTTTCATGGATCTCGAGTGTGGGGATGCGGGGAGGGTAGGGGGCACTTAGCTACTTTGATTTTAGCACATTGGGGGGGCATCCAAAAGGCATGCGCCATGCTGCCCCTTGGATTGCTCCCCGTTGTGGGCATGATAATAGGATTTTCTTTTTGTTCGCTAGAATCGCCCCTAATGCGGAGAAGTCAGAAGGTAGGGGTTATATGGCGACCTTTATTTGCATCCCACGTGGGGACCCAAGAAGGCAAGGGTGCACCTTGCTTCCACCGAGGTGTTACGAGCCCGAGAAGGCACGGGTCAGATGGCCAATTTTATGGCTCCCTGCCGTGGGAACCAATCATACAAAGGTTACGTTGGTCATTGTCTTTCCTCCGCAATACAGGGACCCCGCCACTACAAGGTTTAAGCAGCCAACTTGATTTCCTCTAGTTGTTATCCCCCGAAGAAGGAGGGGGTATCTACCTTGATGTCCCCTCCATGTTTGGAGAGGGTAGGGGGTATTTGGCCGATTTCACTTTCCTCTTTGTGGGGAACCCAAGATTGCCCAGATGACGTAGGCACCTTTATCCCATCCCCTAGTGTGCGGATCACGAGAGGGCAAGGAGTATTTAGTCACTTTGATTTCAGCGTGTTGGAGCAACGCCCAATGGCGAGCGTCATGTAGCCGCTGGGACTGCTCCCCGCTATGGGGAGCATGAGAGGGCGGTGTTTTTTGGCCATTTGGATTCATCCCTTATGTAGGGACACTAAGAAGGCAAGGTTATGTAGCCACGTGGATTTCTCCCCCATGTGCGGATCTTGAGACAACAAGGGTTATGTAGGCACTTTGATTTCTCTCCGTGTGGGGACCTCAAAAGATAGCGGTCTTGCATCCAATGTGCTTCCATGTGCAAGTTATGAGCCCGAGAAGGCATGGGGTATTGTGGTCCCAATTTAAGGGTGGGCTTGCAGCCCGCATCTTCATTTTTTTGACCTTTGCATATGGCACTTTCTGGTTGCTTCCAATTTCCTCATTCCATCCTATTCATTCATTCTGTTGCTTCCAATCTTCTCATTGTCTCCTTTTCATTCATTCTGATCTTTTTTGGACATTCCGTTTTCCCCCATCTTTTCGTATATCATCTTTTTGTACATCATGCATTTTGTTTCTTGCATCCATCAAACACAAAATGGAAAGCATTTTGTTCATTCCTCCATCCATCAATCAAGTGGGATACAATACATGATGTAACCAAATAAGGGGTTCCCTCACCTCTTAAGAGAGCAAGTTTTGCTCCGCTTGGGCTTCGGCGACATTCCTCATGGCCTTTCACGTTTGTTTGCATATAATAGTTTTGCCTCATCGTTAATTGCCCACCCTCTTTGAGGGTGGCACGAAAAAAACTCCAAATTATAGTTATACCCCTTCACCAATTGAGCCTCCCAATGCCGATTCCGCATTTTATATTACTACGTTTTTGGTGTCACGAGAGAAAATGTCCGGTCCAAAATCGGGCCTAATCGTAAACGATGGCTTGTCAATTGCATTGCGCACCCCTCAATAACTTGTTCCTTGATATTTGGGCCCGGTAGTCGTCCTTCGTTGATGAAAAAAGACAAGGGTTACGGGGGTCATATGATTCTTCCACGATATGGGGACGCGGGGTTTGTGGAGCCTATTTGATTTCTTTCCAATGCCAGGATTCCAAGAGGTTAGGGGGTTTTTGGCCCTTTGATGTTCCTCGTAGGGGAGACCTCGTAATGTACGACTCATGTAGCTAGTTTTATTGATCCCCGTTCTAGGGATGCTGAGAGGGCAGGGAGTATTTAGCCGCGTTACGTCGAGGAGGCAAGCATCATGTAGCCGCTTGGATGGCTCCCCGCTGTGGGGATCATGCGGGGCTGGTTTTTTTTTTTAGGCAATTGGAATCCTCCTTGATTTGGGGACACTGAAAAGGCAGGGTTATATTGCCGCTTTGATTTCTCCCCCATGTGACGACCCAAGCCCACAACGGTTATGTTGCCACGTGTAATCCCCTGCTTTGTGGTGAGCCCTAGAAGCCACGCAAGAAGTCGCCACTTTGATTGCCCCCTCAGGGTTTGAGTTGCCAACTTTGTTTCTCTCCAATGTGGAGGTTACGGGTTATTTCGCTGCTTTGATGTTCCTCGTCGTGGGGCCCCCACATGTGCGGGGTTTGTGTAGCCACTTTGATTGATGCCCAGTGTGGGGATACCGAGAGGGCACGGGGAATTTGGCCAGTTTGATTTTAGCCTGTTGCATGCACGTCTTGGAGGCATGCATCGTGTTGCCGGTTGCATGGCTCCCCACTATGGGCATCATGAGAAGTTGGGTTTCTTTTTTGGGGCAGTTGGATTCCTCTCTGATGTGGGGATTTTCGGAAGGCTGAGGTTATATAGCCCCCTTGATGTGTCCCCCTTTTGGGGACCCAAGAAGGGACACATGATGTGGATAGTTTGAATCCTCTGCTTTGTGGTGAGCCCTAGAAGGCACCAGTGATATTGCCACTTTGATTGCTCCCCGCCATGGGCACCCCAAGAAACCAAGGGTTACATGGCCACTCTAACTTTGCCTTGATGTGGGCAACCCCTAATGGCATAGGTGATGTAGCCAAATTCATTACTCCCACTTCTGTCACCCTTGAGATTGGAAGTGTTGTGTTGCTATTGTGATTGAATGCGTTTAAGACAACCAATTTCATTCCTTGTTGCTACTCAAACGTGAGAAGGTAAAGGTTATCTAGATAGTTTGACCACTCCCCGATGCGGGGATAATGAAATGGCACGTGGTATAGAACCCCTTTGTTTGCTTCCCCGTTTTGGGGATCTTGAGAGATTGGGAGTTATTCATCCAATTTGATTTCATTACATGCACACTCACACATAGACACATGCAAGGGTGCACCCACCACCCACCTACCCAACCACACACACACACACACACACACACACACAGGCACACAAGATGGGCATATGTATGCGCTTGCACACACACACCTTTGCGTGTGGCACATGACCAAATGATGGAAAGGAAGAGAACCGCGTTTGTCTGTGTGTATGTTGGTGTGTGTGATGTGATTACAATGTTTGCAGAGTCCGGGCGGGTCGCGCTTATTGAGCTGCTTTGATTGCTGCCCATATGGGGACCCCGATAATGTGCGGGGTATGTAGCCACTTTGATTGCTCCCCTTGTGGACCTAGTGAAGGTAGGGGTTATGTATGCAATGTGCTTCCATCTGCATGTTACGAGCCTGAGAAGCATGGGGTATGTGGCCAGTTTGATTGCTCTGTGATCCGGGCACCCAATAAGACAAGGGTTCTATAGGCCATTTGATTCTTCCACGATATGGGGACCCAGCCAAGGCAGGGGTGTTGTTCCCAACTTGATTTCGCCCCAATGTGAGGATCCCGAGAGGTTGGGGCTTGTTTCGGCACTCTGATGTACCACATGGTGGGGACTCCACGAGTGCAAGACTTATGTAGCCAATTTGATTGATCCACGGTGTGGGGATGCCCAGTGGGTAGGGGGTAGTTGGCTAGTTTGATGTTCCTTGTTGTGCGCACTTGAAGAATGCCTAGGATTAGATAAGGCACCTTTGTCAATCTTCAGTGCGGGGATCCCGAGACGGCAAGGGCTATTTGGCCATTTTGAGTGGAGTCCATTCTAGGAACGGCCAAAGGCACCGGTCAAGTTGCCGCTTGGATTGCCCCCCGCTATGGGGAGCGTGAGAGGGTCCATTTTTTTGTCGTTGGGATTCCTCGCTTATGTAGGGAGAAAGTAGCAATTATGTCGCCACATGGATTTCTCCCCCGCGTGGGGATGTTGAGAAGAAAGGGCTTATTTCGCCAGCTTGATTTCCCCCCCATGTGGTGACCTCAAGAAGGCATGGGTCCACATGTCACCGTAGTGCTGGTTGCATTCCCCCCCGTGGGGGTGGCGTGACCCACATGTGAAGAACGCCGTAAAACACACCGTCAAACACCACGTTTCTTGACATGCAATTTTCTTTGGACGACCCTTCAAGCTTGCACATAATTTGGCCCGGAGGCCGTGTATGCCTTCCCTGCACGGGTCATCGGCTATGGGTGCCCGCAATTTTATCCGCAGCCCGTGTAGGTTTTGCTTGCATGGGTAACCCGTCATTGGAGCCCGTAATTTTACCCACGGCTCGTGTAGGTTTCCGTTGGAGGACAAGAAGGCAAAACCATAGGCTGCCAAAAGCAATTTGTTTGGTACAATTTTGCACCTGCTTTCTCCCACCCACCTCCCTTTCCTAACCCTTCCACCACGTTTCCAACAATGCTCCTGGAAAGTGAGGAAACTGATGTCTTTTGCCTTGAGTGGCATGCCCCGTTTTCATAGAATTGAACGCCATCTCCACTCAGAGGATCTTTTGGCCGTCTCGCCTAACAAAAATTTCTCATACACACCATGCGGACCCCTTGCCTCCCTCTTCTTCAACTATTGAATGGAGATGACACAATGCTTTATTCGTTTTCTTTGTTTTGCTGAGACATGTAGCACACATACATTTTATTATCTTGGGCTTTTGCACACCTGGCTGTTACCAAGATTGTCAGTGCGCACGAGCAACGAGGCCGGCGAGAGGGACCTCCGCCTCGCAACATGCTTTGTTCATTTGACCTCCACCGTACCTTACGACCGCATTCGCGAGTGTCTAACCCATGAATTGTACATGAAGTTGCTTCACAAAGGTGCCGCCCGGCGGCAATGTCGTTTGTGGCGCCCGAAGGCTAGACCGGTTATTCTCGAGCCCTGCATTTTTGGGGCTGCTACTATGTGGCGCGAGGGAACAGTCCATGTGCTACCTCTTTGGTAGGCCATCCGAGTGGCAACATCATTCATGGATAAAACTGCTCATAGTCAGAAGTTGGCCTTGCCTGGGCTCGGGGGGGTGGGGGGGCTAGTGATATATGTTGTGTGTGTGGCTATTGTGTAGAGGAATGGAGTAGCACGCGGCATCAGAGGTTTTTTACCTTTCTGTTTTTCAGTCAGGGTTCGTCAGCATGAAGCATAGAAAAAGTGTCTTCTTCATCGCCGTTGTTCACTGGTTTGCTACTTATGTCAGCTGCGCTAAAACCACCGCTGCTTGAGTTACAGTTGCTGCTGTTGTTGCCGCTACTAGTGATGCTAGTGCTCTTGCTGCTACTAGTGCTGTTGCTACTGGTGCGCTTGAAATGTTGTGGTTGTAGTATAATCCGTCCAGCTTCGCGGCCCTCATCCACATCACCATCACTCCCGAGTTCCTTCTACAATGTGCCCTAAAGGGCAACACGGCACTTGCGTATGTGGTTCGTTCGCTTTCACTTTACATCGCTGGCCGAAGGGCAATTGCTGAACTCAGCCTCAAAAACACCTTGGCGTTGGAAGGGGCAACATGGTTCGCTGCAGCTGTTCCATCCTTCTTTGGCCTGAAGCAACTGTTTGCTGTGCAACGTACAAAAGGCCAACTCTGACATGGGTGCCCGTGATTTTACTCGCAGCCTATGTAGGTCTTCCCTGCATGGGTGACTTGTCATGGGTGCCTGTCATTTTACCCGTAGCTCGTGTCGGTTTTCCCTGCACACCCCGCAGGCACACTTGCATGGAAAGATCATCGCTATTTTTGCCGGCATAATGAGAGCATTTTTCCTCGGAGGATGGAAGCTTAAGTGTTGGATGCATGACGAGTGCCACGGTCACATGTGTAGGTAGCCACTTTGATCCCGTCCCGTTGTGGGGATAGTGAGAAGTTAGGCGGTAAGTATTCAATTTGCTTGCACGTGCACGTTTCAAGCTCCAGAAGGCATGGATTACATAGCCACTTCCATCGCCTGCGATATGGGAACCAATAAGACAAGGGGTATGGAGGCCATTTCATTCTTGCACGACCACGGGACCGTGCTAGAGGAGTGTTTGTGTGGCCAAGTTGCTTCCTCCCCTGTGTGATGATCTGGAGAAGTTAGGGTTCATTTCCGTACTTTGGTGTTCCTTGTGGTGGGGACACCATATATTCAGAGCTTATGTAGCCACTTCTATCGATACCCGGTGTGAGGATACGGAGAGGGCAAGGGTTGTTTGGCAAGTTTGATTTCAGCCCATTGCATGGACGTCGAGGAGGCATGCGTCATGTAGCCGCTTGCATTGCTCTTGGGGATCATGAGAGGTTTGTTTTTTTTTCCTTGCCGTTGGATCCCTCGTGGATGTCCACAACCCCAAAAAGGCAAGGGTTATATAGCCACCTCCCCCATTGCGGGACCCAAGAAGGCACAAGTCATGTAGACAGTTGGAATGTTTGGTTTTGTGCCATTATGCGATGAGCCTAAGAAGTTAGCGTTCATTTCTCTACATTGATGATACATTATGATTACAACGGGAACCCTAGATATGCACGCTCATGTAGCGACTTCGAGAGGGCTTAGGGGATTGGGCCAATTCGCTTTTAGGCCTTGCCTGTACGTCGAGAAGGCATGCATCACGTAACTGGTTGCATTGCTCCCTGCTCAGGGGATCATGAGAGGTTGGGTTTTTTTTCCTTGCCGTTGGATCCCTTTTTGATGTGGGGAACCTCAGAAGGCAGGGGGTACATAGCCACCTTGATGTGTCCCCCATTTGGGGAACCCACAAGGCACGCGTTATGTAGACATTGTGAATCATCCGCTTTGTGGTGAGCCTCGGTAAGCACCAGTGATGTCGCCATTCTTATTGCCTGGCTTGAGGCGTCGGAGCTTTGTTTTTGATTCCCTCTCTTACAACAGCGGCTACACATCGGTGCCGCAAATATTGATCCCCCACCGTCAAGGATACTTCGGACTTTGGAAACTGGATTGTGTAGAAGTTGTGATTTGCATCACTGTAAGCCGTAACCTATGGCTTTTGCTTCGGCCGGCATGCCCCTTTTCATAAAATTGAATGTTATCTCCACTGGCGCAGGATCTCCTTGGCCGCGTTGCCTTACAAAAATTTCTCATACACACCATGCGGACCCCTTCCTCCCTCCCCTTCAACTATTGAATGGAGATGACACAATGCTTTATTCTTTTTCTTTGTTTTGCCGAGACATGTAGCACACGTACATTTTTTTATCTTGGGCTTTTGCACACCTGGCTGTTACCAAGATTGTCAGTGCGCACGAGCGACGAGGCCGGCGAGAGGAACCTGCACCTCGCAACATGCTTTGTTCATTTGACCTCCACCGTACCTTACGACCGCATTCGCGAGTATCTAACCCATGAATTGTACATGAAGGTGCTTCACAAAGGTGCCGCCCGGCGGCAGTGTCGTTTGTGGCGCCCGAAGGCTAGACCGGTTATTCTCGAGCCCTGCATTTTTGGGGCTGCTACTATGTGGCGCGAGGGAACAATCCATGTGCTAACTCTTTGGTAGGCCATCCGAGCGGCAACATCATTCATGGATAAAACTGCTCATAGTCAGAAGTTGGCCTTGCCTGGGCTCGGGAGGGGGGGGGGGGGGGCTAGTGAGGAATGGAGTAGCACGCGGCATCAGAGGTTTTTGACCTTTCTGTGTTTTAGAGTTGGCCGCTGGTACGTTGCACAGCAAACAGTTGCTTCAGGCGAAAGAAGGATAGAACAGCAGTAGCGAACCATGTTGCCTCTCCCACGCTAAGGTGTTTTTGACGCCGAGTTTATCTATTGCCCTTCGGCCAACGATGTACAGTGAAAGCAAAGGAACCGCATGCGCAAATGCCGTGTCGTTCTTTAGGGCGCATTGTATAAGGAACTCAGGAGTGATATTGATGTGGACGAGGGCCGCCAAGCTGAACGGATTCCATTACAACCACAACATTTGAAGCGCACCAATGGCATCAACACTACTAGCAACAATAGTACTAGCATCACTAGTAGCGGCAACAACAGCAGCAACAACAACTCGTGCAGCACATGTTTTATCGGAGGTGACATAAGTAGCGAATCAGTGAACAACGGTGATGAAGAAGCCACTTTTTCCATTGTTCATGTTGATGAACCCCGATGGTGTAACAGGTCCCCGGATGTACATATGCCGTCAGAACCTCAGGTTTTCGAATTGAAGGAATGAGAGTGCATTTGAAGTTAATGTTTTTGTTGGTTTTTTTGCTATTGCATGCCGCTACAAAGACCCTCCCCTTGTGGTGGTTGCTACACATACCCAAGCTGATGATACCCTGATGGCACTGAGCGGCGGTGCGAACAGTCGGATTACACTTGGGCCCCATACTCAACAGCTCTGAGGTGTCCGACGCTTTTTTTCGGAAACTGTTTTGGTCTTCTTTGTCCATGTCTCCAACACTTCAACTCCCCTTGCCTATCATGGGTGCCCATAATTTTACGCATAGCTGGTGCAGACTTTCCCTGCACAGGTAACTTGTAAACCTTGCCCGCAATTTTGCCGGGAGCCCATGTAGGTCTTCCCTGCAGGGGTGACCAATCATGGGTGCCCGTAATTTTACTCGCAGCCTATGTAGGACTTCCCTACATAGGTGACATGTCATGGGTGCCCGTAATTTTACTCGTAGCTCGTGTAGGTTTTCCCTACTGAACCTGCAGGGACACTTGCATGGAAAGGCCGTCGCTTTTTTTTTGCAGGCAAAATGAGAGCATTTTTCCTCGGAAGATTCAAGCTTAAGTGTTGGAGACATGACGAATGCCACGGTCACATGTGTAGGTAGCCACTTTGATCCCTTCCCGTTGTGGGGATAGTGAGAAGATAGGGGTTAAGTATTCAATTTGCTTGCACATGCACGTTTCAAGCTCCAGAAGGCATGGATTACATAGCCACTTCCATCGCTCTGCGATATGGGAACCAATAAGATAAGGGGTATGGAGGCCATTTCAGTCCCGCACGATCACGGGACGACCACGAGAGGAGTGTTTGTGTGGCCAAGTTGGTTCCTCCCTTGTGTGATGATCTGGAGAAGTTAGGGTTCATTTCCGTACTTTGGTGTTCCTTGTTGTGGGAACATCATATATTCAGAGCTTATGTAGCCACTTCTATCGATACCCGGTGTGAGGATACGGAGAGGGCAAGGGTTGTTTGGCAAGTTTGATTTCAGCCCATTGCATGGACGTCGAGGAGGCATGCGTCATGTAGCCGCTTGCATTGCTCTCGGGGATCATGAGAGGTTTGTTTTTTTTTTCTTCCCGTTGGATCCCTCATGGATGTCCACGACCCCAAAAGGCATGGGTTATATAGCCACCTGGATGTGTCCCCCATTGCGGGACCCAAGAAGGCACAAGTCATGTAGACAGTTGGAATGTTTGGTTTTGTGCCATTATGCGATGAGCCTAAGAAGTTAGGGTTCATTTCTCTACATTGATGATCCTTTCAACGGGAACCCTAGATATGCACGCTCATGTAGCGACTTCGAGAGGGCTTAGGGGATTGGGCCAATTCGCTTTTAGGCCTTGCCTGTACGTCGAGGAGGCATGCAGCACGTAACTGGTTGCATTGCTCCCTGCTCAGGGGATCATGAGAGGTTGGGTTTTTTTCCCTTGCCGTTGGATCCCTTTTTGATGTGGGGAACCTCAGAAGGCAGGGGGTACATAGCCACCTTGATGTGTCCCCCATTTGGGGAACCCACAAGGCACGCGTTATGTAGACATTGTGAATCATCCGCTTTGTGGTGAGCCTCGGTAAGCACCAGTGATGTCGCCATTCTTATTGCCTGGCTTGTGGCGTCGGAGCTTTGTTTTTGATTACCTCTCTTACAACAGCGGCTACACATCGGCGCCGCAAATATTGATCCCCCACCGTCAAGGATACTTCGGACTTTGGAAACTGGATTGTGTAGAAGTTGTGATTTGCATCACTGTAAGCCGTAACCTATGGCTTTTGCTTCGGCCGGCATGCCCCTTTTCATAAAATTGAATGTCATCTCCACTTGCGCAGGATCTCCTTGGCCGCGTTGCCTTACAAAAATTTCTCATACACACCATGCGGACCCCTTCCTCCCTCCCCTTCAACTATTGAATGGAGATGACACAATGCTTTATTCTTTTTCTTTGTTTTGCCGAGACATGTAGCACACGTACATTTTATTATCTTGGGCTTTTGCACACCTGGCTGTTTTTATGATTCTCAGTGCGCACGAGCGACGAGGCCGGCGAGAGGAACCTGCACCTCGCAACATGCTTTGTTCATTTGACCTCCACCGTACCTTACGACCGCATTCGCGAGTGTCTAACCCATGAATTGTACATGAAGGTGCTTCACAAAGGTGCCGCCCGGCGGCAGTGTCGTTTGTGGCGCCCGAAGGCTAGACCGGTTATTCTCGAGCCCTGCATTTTTGGGGCTTCTACTATGTGGCGCGAGGGAACAGTCCATGTGCTAACTCTTTGGTAGGTCATCCGAGCGGCAACATCATTCATGGATAAAACTGCTCATAGTCAGAAGTTGGCCTTGCCTGGGCTCGGGAGGGGGGGGGGGGGCTTTTTGATGCTGAGTTTAGCTATTGCCCTTCGGCCAACGATGTACAGTGAAAGCAAAGGAACCCCATGCGCAAATGCCGTGTCGTTCTTTACGGCGCATTGTATAAGGAACTCAGAAGTGATACTAATGTGGATGAGGGCCGCCAAGATGAACGGATTCCATTACAACCACATCATTTGAAGCGCACCAATGGCAGCAACACTACTAGCAACAACAGTACTAGCATCACTAGTAGCGGCAACAACAACAGCAACAACAACTCGTGCAGCACTGGTTTTATCGGAGGTGACATAAGTAGCGAATCAGTGAACAACGGTGATGAAGAAGCCACTTTTTCCATTGTTCATGTTGATGAACCCCGATGGTGTAACAGGTCCCCGGATGTACATATGCCGTCAGAACCTCAGGTTTTCGAATTGAAGGAATGAGAGTGCATTTGAAGTTAATGTTTTTGTTGGTTTTTTTGCTATTGCATGCCGCTACAAAGACCCTCCCCTTGTGGTGGTTGCTACACATACCCAAGCTGATGATACCCTGATGGCACTCAGCGGCGGTGCGAACAGTCGGATTACACTTGGGCCCCATACTCAACAGCTCTGAGGTGTCCGACGCTTTTTTTCGGAAACTGTTTTGGTCTTCTTTGTCCATGTCTCCAACACTTCAACTCCCCTTGCCTATCATGGGTGCCCATAATTTTACGCATAGCTGGTGCAGACTTTCCCTGCACAGGTAACTTGTAAACCTTGCCCGCAATTTTGCCGGGAGCCCATGTAGGCCTTCCCTGCAGGGGTGACCAATCATGGGTGCCCGTAATTTTACTCGCAGCCTATGTAGGTCTTCCCTGCATAGGTGACATGTCATGGGTGCCCGTAATTTTACCCGTAGCTCGTGTAGGTTTTCCCTACCGAACCTGCAGGGACACTTGCATGGAAAGGCCGTCGCTTTTTTTTTGCAGGCAAAATGAGAGCATTTTTCCTCGGAAGATTGAACCTTAAGTGTTGGAGACATGACGAATGCCACGGTCACATGTGTAGGTAGCCACTTTGATCCCTTCCCGTTGTGGGGATAGTGAGAAGATAGGGGTTAAGTATTCGATTTGCTTGCACATGCACGTTTCAAGCTCCAGAAGGCATGGATTACATAGCCACTTCCATCGCTCTGCGATATGGGAACCAATAAGGCAAGGTTTATGGAGGAATCTTGGGGCGAACGGAGCACATTACCCTAGCCATGTACCGCCCCACTGGAGGTCTCTATCCTTGGACGAGGGCTTGTCGCTTGTGAACCGCATGGCACATAAGACTTAGAGGGTGTTGTTGCACCTTGTTGCACCGCACACACCGCAACCATGGCATCTTCTACGGGGGCTTTTGTGCACTTTGATTTGAACACCCGAAGAAGCACGCACCGCAAGGGGAGCCCGTTTCACTGCAAAACCAGCAAATTTAGACAACAATCTGGCCTTTTTGCTGGAAATGTAGTTTATTTGAACTCATCACCCGAGTTTTTGGGCCGAGCCAGAATTTAGCAGTCCTATGTCCCGTATCACAGTAGTTACCACGGTCACTTTAGCCATGCGGCAAAATGGGCATATAATAGCCCAATTTTGGCTATACACAGGCACACTGCACGGTGTGTGCCCTACTGGTGGTCGCACATTGGTGTACCATTCCAAGATGCACCCACCCAGCAAGCTAGGAAACGTACAAAAGCTTAGATGCATGCACAGGGACTGTCCGACATGCACCCACGGGTTGGCTCGACAAACGAACCACCGAGCCACGCGGAGAAGGCGGTTGACAAGCACATAGACGTACCATCGGGGATAGAGAGTCACACGGGGTCCCGGTAACTCGGAGCCTGGGCGGATTACAAAGCACACTCTTTCCCTACGGTTGATGCTTAAAGACGACTTGCATTGGCATCAACACAATGGTAGTCGGAAAGGGTGTGGTTACATCATCGGGACTGGCGTTTACATCGTGCATGCTCATCACGAACGCAACAACCAACCACTGCTTTCCACGCATTCATACTTTGCCGAACGTGTGAGGCCTTGTTATGTCCAAACCATGACCACACCCGCATTGGGGAAGCCAGTTTGCATGATGGTGGCGGCAAAAACAGCGGTGTTGCCTTGGATTAGGTTCATTGCACAGGACTGGAAAGGACGGTACTACAATAAGCGAAGAGCGAATGCATTTTCCATTTTGCGTTTGGTAGGTGTAGTCAACATGACCAAAACACCTTGGTTCCCCCTCTTGCAATCAGTGTGATAGGTCATGTGCCTCAATAGCAACAGGCAACATTGCAAGGCTAAAATTCTCCCAATAGTAGTCAAGGATGCAGTGCAACACAAATTGCCATGTTCCATCTTGGTCAACTTGTCCACAAAAGCAGAACCGCATTGTTCGGAATCGCAAAAAGAGCATTGTACGCGAACAGACACGAACAAAACTTGAAAAAAAGGATCACTTTGCCCAACACCTTGTCATTGCACCACCACCTCTGCAATCATTGAAAACATAATTACTGCACAATGATGATCAAAAGTCATGCGCGGTGGCTTCAACAACTCAGACCAATTTTTTGAAATATCTCACATGTCGCGCGCTCGTTGGGATTTCTAACGATCCCCACGGATCATTTGCTAGATTTGCAACTTTGACCATCCAAACAATCCACCGGCAAAGATTACTTTGCATTCGTCACGTGCACTCTTTGTTATCCATTGATTCAAGTTGCACGTATGTTCGCCCATGTAACAACTTGGTTGTGCCCCATTCCTTGATAGACTCTGAAGAATTACGATAACACAATGAATCTCATGTCAAAATGCAGCACGGCTGCATCTATCTCCCCCTTGTTCCCCGTGCCGCCCCCCCCCCCCCCCTCAAAGGGGAATGTGCAACAACTCAAGGCAATGACCAATCCACGGAAGACTTGCAGCAAGAATTGTGCTTCATTGCTTCTAGAGGTGCTGGAGATTCCTAGCGAAAATGGAAACCGTGACATCACCAAGAATGGGGTTTGGGAGCACTTCTGTTTGACATCGTGGGGCTTGCTACACCTTTTTATTGCTTGTCCCGCTCACCAAGGTGTCAGAATGAGTGTTTCTGTTGTGCAATTGATTCACCCACCCCTTTAGATGCACTTGGCCCCACTGGCGTGAAATGGGGTTAGGTCCCCACTGCTCCATGGATCCTCTGTAGAACCCCATCCCCACCGTGAAAGTTTTTGGACTCTGCAATGGAAGCGCCTCCTGGGCTGCCAGATAGGCCTTCGACCCCCAGTTGTCTCACTGTTCCTCCGAGTGAAATTGCGTTCCATCCCACCCAACAGACCGCAAGAATCCGTCCAAGACGCCTGAGGCATCATTCTCCGAATGGTTCTGAATGATGGCTTGGATGGTGTGTTGTCTCATCACCGTTGCGAGCATGTCGTTTCAACGAAGGCTTCATCACTTCCACGCCTGAGGATGACAAGGAAATGCAACTGATCAGAGGCGGAGCCAGGGGGAACGCATGTTCATCGAACCACAGTGTCCAGCAAATGCCCACATGCTGAAAGCAAGCACATACTAGGATCATGCTGTAGGAAGATTAAATGGTAAGCATTGGGGAGGTAATCCATGCCAATGGGTTCTTCTTGAGAAACGGTTGAGCCACACCTAAAGGTTGACTCTGCCCCACTGGCATCAGTACATGTTTGGGTTGTGCTCGGCCCACTTGTTACATCTGCCCCACCGGCATCAATACAGGTTTGGGTTGTGCTTGGCCCACTTGTTACATTTGCTCCACTCAATGGGAGAGGTGTTGCAGGTATTCAAGCACCACGGGACCGGCCTCATGCACGGAGGCTTGCTTTGCAGAAGCAAGGCTTGCCCCAGCAGCTATGGAGGACAAAGTTTGTATGCACATACATTTGGCCAATTTCAGAGAGAAACCAATCACAAAGTTTTTGCCACCATGTTGGGGTGTTTCTGTCATCCTCCTCGTCACCAAGTGATTTTTCTTGCGTCCACCTCCCTGATGCGTTGTGCAAGAAAATCGATGATGGTGGCTTGATGCTTTAGCATTGTAGTGGAACACCAAAAGGCTCCAAAGAATCTTTCTCCCACTTTCTTCTTGGTCAAGGTTAGCCAAAAAAGCACGGAAGTTGCTTTCTTGCCCCTTTCGATATGATGCATCAAGGAAGCCTTTGACAAGTTGGCATAGCAAGAATTTCTAATGAGACCAAATCGCATGAATACCCTGCTCGATGTTTGGGCTTGCGTTGATCACACAAGAAGGTGCTACCGTTGGGCTTGCCATAACACACAACGTGCACCCACGTGGAGCAACCAGGACAACATAGCCAACCGACTTGGTCTCTACCATCTGGAGGGTCGCGTGTACCACATCGGCAACTGACATGTGCCGTGGTTTTGCTTAGTGTCACCCCATGCTTAGGTGTATTCACGGCGCAATGCATGAGGCACGGTGCGGCAACAATCTTACCTTCAAGTTGATTAGTCTGAAGCTCATTTGCAGCACAATCACTAACAACACCACAAAAGTCCTTTCCACTCTACCCATTCCCACGAAGCACAATGTGTTGTACCACCTTTTATGTTGCTGCAGCTTGAGTTGGGGCTTTCTCGTTGGCCAAAATGGAGCAACCAATGGCGGCGCTTGCACGTCCCTCTTTTGTTTGGAAGTGAGCGGCTTCACCTGGTAGTTCCACTCATTCCTGCCTATACCATGTAGCCTTTTGCCCACAACAAAATGGTTTGGTGCTTTCTCCTTGGCCTTTGCCACAAAGTGAGCTACACACACCTTTGACCACTCTCCTAACTCAACCTTTAAAGGGGAAGTTTACTATGGCAAGGGAGGGGTGGCCCCAATAAGACATTGAATGCCTCACAAACAATTGGGACGACCTGTTTGAATTAGGCATTCGTGACCCCTGCAGCGAACAATCGATGGTATAAATACCTAGCATTCGACATGCATTCCTAGATACGACATTGCTCTTCCGAGATACCTAACATTCATTTCTTCTCCGGGGCCCGTTGAGCAAAACATGGGCTCCGCCGGGCTATCACAGAGCCCAGCCTTGACGCCGCCATTCACCGCGGCACACAAGGGAGAGGCCGGATCCTTTGGCCTCGTGTTACCGCTGGGCACTTCCGGGGCACTTGGAGCGGCGTTTGCGCCCGCCAACACCACAGCCCGGTTCTGCGCCTAGTCCGCTGTCCCAGGGCTGCCCTCACGCTCCTCGAATAGCGTGCCGGATGCCAAGAATGGGCCGAATTTCCACGGAGCCGACGTTGCACTTGCACCCAAATTCCGTGGGGCCTTGGAGCATCAGCATTAGCGCCCCCTCGTCTAGGACCTTCTCCAGCACCCGGTCAAATCCCAAAGTGTGGTCGGCGCGTGTGGGCGAGCTCCATTCTTACCCAAGCCTCGGAAGGATGCTCGCGCTTCTCTTGTTGTCGTACCCGAAGAGCCGCACGCTTCCCTCTGCCCGGTCCCACTTGAGGAGGCAACGGGGGGCAGGGGTCAAGCTGCATGCGCCCCGGGCGCCCCTGGCGCCGCGGGCGGAGATGTGGCGGTTGCATGCGTGCTCCAAAACGTCCGTTTGCTCCACATGCGCTACTTTGGGCTGCACAACCATGTCACACCATTCCGGATGTTGTGCTTGTTAGTGGGCGCATTTTCCAACATTGTTGGTCCTATCATGTCCACGTTTCCCACGATATCCACACGGCATGGCATTGCGCCATGTGGTCACTTTGTGGCAGTCCTATGCAACGGGTCCATTGGATTCCACACGTGTAACATTGCCTGTCTGCGTCTTCAGCCCATCCGACACCTCCTAACCACAAACACCTTTTCCCACCATCTCTGTCATATCGCATTTGCTTTGGCTGCAATCGCACATACATGGACTGCAATCCGTCCGATTACATCTCCGGTTCATCCCATGTGCCGCCCTTTCCCTTTCCTTTTCCTCCCATGTTCCGTCCTCCTTTTCCTTCATTGCTACCCCATCATTTTCCTCTTTTTTCCCTGCCCGTGGGTAGGGACATGCACCCCACTCCTGTGCACGGTTGCAAGGGGTGGAGGCACGATGGCAGGGGGGGGGGTCACGGGCGGGTGGGGGGCAACAGAGAAGTAGCACTTGAAGTACTTGCTTCCCTGGGCTCTAGCTTCGACGCCTTTCGTCCCCTCCTTCGTTGCTTGTCTACTGCAACTCACGATCACCCGACTTCTCTAAGTCGGGTTTTTGATATTTGAACTCGTCCCAAGCAAAGCGGAGGGATTTTGTGCAATGTTGTGCATGCATTGTACCCCTCATGTGTGATGTTTTGTGGCCCTCTCAACCCTACTACCTTGTATGCGCCCTTTTCCTTTCCGGTTCTCCTCTTGCTTCGGCTTCTGCACTGTGATCGCTATGTTGTCCTCCGCGTGGTCCCATGACAATTTGTACACCGGCTTGTGCTTCCACACATCCCCCTGTGCCTTTGGCAAGGTGTGCAGCTAGATCATCTTTTATTTCTTCTTTCTCTTCACTTCCTCCTCCTCGCCGCCTGTGACGCACTAGCCTTGTGTTCCGGATCTTGCCATCGGCATCGGCACCATTGCCCCCTGGTGTCGTTGTATGGCTGGCACCGGTGATGCTTGAGAAACTGGTTAGCGGTGTTCGTTTGGGGGTGTCCCATTTTGACCATTATGAAGATGGGAACATGTACCAATGATTGAAAGGAAGAAAAAGTTATTTGTGTATGTGTGTGTTTGTGTGTGTGATTTGCTTACAATGTGTGCACAAAAGTGCGCCGCCCCTTGTGGTGTATGTACAATGTGTTGTATGGTGTGTTGTGTGGTTACATGGTGTGATATGGTGTGGTTGGTGTGTGTGTGTGTGTGTGTGTGCATGCATGTCTAGCCAGTGCAAACGTCCTTAGTAAATTTTGCACATTTGAATCATTCTTCTAGTGTGGTTTTGTGACAGTACTCCTGCCATGTGGGCAAAGTGGCTAGATACCGCCCATGGTCTTAAAAAATCCCAAAGAGGGCACAAAACTAGAAATCGCTAGCCTAACACCTGCTGTCTTGATGGCCCATGTAGGTGCAAAGATACTACATAACCACTGTCATCGGCGGGGTCCCGAAAGTAGGGAAGAAATCAGAAATGACTACGTTACCTGTGCCATCCTAGAGGCACACATGTGGGCAAAGCAGCTACATAACCTTCTTGTCTTGGGTTGCCATGGAGGGGACGAAATCAGAAAAGTGCTACGCTCTTTTCCCGTACTTCCATTCTCTGATGCCTCACATTGCGGTCGTGGATGCGGTACCTAGATTCTTTCTCTTTGTGGGTCTATGCCCATTTCTCGGTTGCCCGCCATCCTTTTGTTCTTTGTGCCTTCCGTCGTTGGGATATCTCCCCTTGCATTGGGACCTTGGTGTGGCCTCGGACAACGTGTACACAACGATGCATATAGCCATGCGTTTGGTATCCAACACTGCCCTCCCTTTCTCCATTGTCTCCCGACACGTGTTTCCCCAGCCCCCAGTTTCGATTTCCCCCCTGCCCCCTGCTTTTGTCCTTCATTTTTGTGCCATCTCGTTAACGCCCTCTACATTATTTCTTCCTTTCTTTTCTCTACTTCTTCCCTATTCGTTGGTCCACGTTAAGCATTGGCGGTAACGATCCTTGTTGCCCCACCATGCGTACTTCTTGTCGTCCCAGCTCCTCGGGCATCTCTCTCTGTTGCCACATCAACTTTGATACCATTGAGTTTACGGTTTGCCCTCCACTTCTTCGGCACGTCTGCCATGAAGGTGAGTGCTAGTTCCCACATAATGCAGTTCTTCAGGAACGATGGTAGGAGATGTCGAAGTAACGACAAAACCTAGGCCTTCTCGGGGTCCTCACAGTGATAACTACATATTAGCTACCCTTGCCGGTCCCAATACAAGAGGCCAATCAAGCTATCTTCAGAAGCCTTTTTGTCTTGTGCTCCTTGCATCAGGTTGAAATGAAATGGGGTAAATTGTCCCGAGTGCCTTCGGGGAGGAGGACTTACACCGGCCATCAAAAACTATTACAACACCCCGTGCCCGGTGACTGTCTCAAGCACATGGCTGGCATCAAGATTGTGACTCTTCTCACGTACTTCCTTGAAAAGCTGTGCCTTTTTGAAAAATGAAACCGTCCACAAAAAGTTGCTAGCCCTCTCCCAAGCGTGGAAGCCTAGAACTCAAACACACCTGTGGAGGATCACTCAATTCTCAGACCATTGTGCCAAGAGGTACCCGTTTCGGCTGGTATCACCAGCCCTCATCAAACCATCATAAACGAAAAGGGGAATTCACCGTAAAGCAAAAGCAATAAGCTACAACACTACGGGCCGACATCAAATCACGAAATTGAACGACCACGATCACGAAATCGTAGAAATTGTATCACCAAATATATATTTTTCTGGCTGTGTGCGGTGCGCGCAAGCTCTGTGCTGATGCTCCCTTTCATCCGGTACGCATTGGTTGGGATGCCCTTCATGTCATACATAGGTGCGTGTACATGTCACCCAACACCAATTGACTTGTTGGCATATCATCACCCAGGAAAAAATACATTGTCCTGGTGTGACGACGACATAGAGTAGAACTCATTGCGTGGCGGAGGTGGCTCCGGTGGGGGCCGTGGTGTATGCATGTCCTTGACCCCCCGCTCCCCATTCTTCACCATGAGTGCGGCCATTTGGCTCAGCTACCACGCGGATTGCACGTCGGTTTCATAATGCAATAAAGTGCGTTGTGTTGACGGGTGGATCCTCTTGCGGACATTTTTGACCTTGGCTTTTGAGGGAGCAAGAAACTACCTCAAGGTGTAGATGTGGCGGGTCGGCATCACTCAAATGTTGAATGAGCTGCGCCTCCGACAGCGACGGAGGATGTGTGGCAGACCATCATCTGTAAATCTCACGAGGAAAAAATTCGGTAGTTTCAGGTGTGGCGGCAAGCGCATCAGGCGCTTGAACGGAGGCAAACAGATATTCGTCCACGTGGGCGTGCAGTTAGTCCGCATTCCAAAACCGATGCGTTGTACGTACACACCGAAGGCACGAGAACAGGACATGGCATGGTTCATCATGATGTGTACCAAAAATATACCCAAATTGAACATGGGCCCTTGTCTTAATGTGCAAAAGGGAAAATGTGCATTGACCTCATCAAAGGTTTCGTTCGGGAGGGGGGTCCCCATCCATTGTAAAGTTTCCGTTTTCCGCCATCAAGATTGCATCACATGTGTCCTCATTGCGGATGAAAAAATCCATCCAAGATAAAAAGGACCTTTCAATGTCTTGCCACAAAAAATTCTTGCATTGTGCACTAAAATCAAAACTCGTGCACACGGGGCGCTCGGTCCATAACAAATTCAACAAGCGTAGGCGTTCCATCAAATTGTGTGTGTTTTTCAAAGTGGCCTCTGAGGGAGAGAAGTGAGCATCTATTTTGACAAAGATGTTGCCGAGAAAGGCCAACAATTAGGACGTAGCGGCGGTCAACCAAGTGTGCAAAGTCACCACAGGGTGGGAGGCCCAACGGCCATTGCGGAACTCTTGGAACTTGTGCAACTAGTGTAAACAATACAAAGATTGCCATCGTGGCCGAGTATCAGAAGCCATGAACGCACCAATAATTTTGCAAAATCTGGTGGAGCATATGTCAAACTGAGGCGTTCCAACACTTTTTGCCAATTATACGCTCGTGCGAAAAAATTCGCTTGTGCTTCGGCATCATTAGGTTCGGGGAATTGCTTGTAAACATTCGCACCCAACACATGAATGGTATCCAAATTAGCAAATTAGCGCGCTATTCGCACCTATAGGCGGCGGCAGACATGATTGTCATCAAAGAATCTTTGTTCGCTGCCACCACCCCATGTGTCTCCAAAAGTTTAGTAATCAAAGCATGGTGCCAAGCGGCACCCCCTGTTGGGAATTGGGGAACGCACATGGCATCAAGGGCAAGTAAAACGTGGTCCTTAGCTTCATTGACGGTTTCTTCAATCAATCCATAAGTGGAGCCCAATTCCTCCTTCATTTGAGACGAAGATGTTGAACCCATGGAGACAAACACTGAAGGGTGGGGCAATTCACTCCACGAATTCCGCTCGTTGGGGTTCTCACGGCTTGGTCGTGTGACAAAGGGGCTCGTGCAAGTTCCAGAATTTCCGACGGTCGTTGTTTTCTACATCGCATGGAAAAAGTAGCCGGGGATGTGTGTGTCACGTATTTTGCGCCAACTCTCAATAGCGATGACAAGTATGTTGGCGGCTTTTCAATTGCATCACTAATCAATGTTTGAGGTGTTAAGGGTTGCATAGGGAACGGCGGCATGGAGGACAAGCATGATTTTTTGAGTTGTTTCAAACGTGAACACGCCTAATTCCTTTGGAGTGCTTTTTGTGTGCCTTTGGCCCGCCGTGACCGGCGCGGCCTTGGGAACTCATCTTGCGCTTGTCATTTTTTTGGCTTTGGGTGGAGTGGGTGATACCACTTGGACCGAGCGTGTTGATCGGCGGGTGCTTCTTGAGGTGCGACTCATGGCACTTAGCCTTGATCTCATTGTGTGCGAGGAACGAGACGTGTGGGTTGAAGACCATGTGCTTCGTGTTGAATTCCGTGAGAGCGTGTTTTTTGAGCTTCTTGTGGACGCGGCGTCGATAGAAGAAGCCCGCCTTTGATGTTTTTTTTTGCCAATTCCAAGATGTTAAGTTTTCCCAAAGCGGAAAGCAAGTTTGCAAGTTGTTGCTCATGCTCCAACGCCCGTTGGTGTTCTTCAAGGAGCACCCCGGTGAGTGCTTGGTCCTTGTGCAAGCAGGTACAATTTTTCGTATTCTTTTGCCTTTGGAAAGACTCCCAATTGTGGTAAGACTCATCACATGCATCCGGGATCGATTGTCTTGCAAATGCACTTGGTTTACCTACGGCATAGCGCCCATCCTTAGCAAACACCATCAACCACCATCATGGTTCGCGCTTTGTGCCATCTTGAAAGGAAATAGGCTACCTTGGACATATGCGTGTCCAATTGTTTGTTCACGGCGGTCCATGCCTCTTGTCCATCTTTCTTGGCAGCATCGAGTTCTTTTGGGAGATAGGCTTTGCGCTTGTCAAATTGTACAGTCTCACCGACACTCGAGCATCAGCCCGGAATTAAGGAAGTATACTAGAACACCAGATCTCGGATTGACACGGGGGAGGGTCCTTGCCGCAAAGAAGGATACCCCACCCTGCTTGGTGTTTTTGGACTGCCCGCCACGGTGAGATGCCGTACTCCCCAACTCAACAAGCGCTGGGACCATTTGTGTTGGGTACAATTGGTCCAAACATAATACCCTCTATCTTCGCACCGAAGTAGAGTAAGGCCAGATTGTGCAATGTAGGTTGTTCCGTCTCGGCCCCAATTTTCCTGACATTGGTTGCACCATTGTGGAAATGAGAGATCTTGGGGTGGAAAGAATGTGTTCTCAACCAATCCAATTTGAGCATGGCCACGGCTTTTCGAGCGGATCTTTCACCACATTGCGAATATGTGATAACATTTCGTTTCATGGCATGTAGCACCAAAGATAAGTCCCATGAGCGGGGCGAATGCACGTCTGCGTCGCAGTGCTTGTGGGGGACTCGGTAGGACTTGCCGTGGCGGTGGGGGTGGCGGGCGCGCTAGCGGCCGCCGTCAAGGTCGCGGGGCAGGTGCGTGAGATGGTGAAGGTGCTGGTCAAAGTGCCAGGGACGGGGTACGGTTGCGAGTGCCGGTGCTGGTGTGCTTGCCCGGTTGCGGCTCTTTTTTTCTTTAGCAGCGCTTATCGTAAAGAGGCATAGACTCTCTTCAATGGAGGCCTGCCCCGCCTCGAAGCATGGCACAGTGCAGCTTCTCCCACCTCCTCTCTGAGATCATTGTGCTTGTACTCCTCTACCTTTAACAGTAGTGGAAGCATGCGATTTTTGGTGGCAAAAACACATGCTAAGGTTCAGAAAGACAGCATGAACAAAATTGGAGGGGGTTTAAGCTGGACAATTTAGCGGCAACTAAAATGTGATGGCCCACTGCTTGAATTGACTGGTGGTTTCCCATGGCACCAGGCCCTAAACCCATGTCATTCGGGAATCTAAATGTGTTAAATGCATATGTAGCCTCGCAGGGGACTTCTGCATCTGAGGTATGCCAATAGGCAAAAATGTCCTCCGGTGTTAGCCATAACAAAAAAAGGCAATGCATCATACATACCACACATCGACAAATATCTTGCAGTTGCGTCTGTGTTGCTTTCCAGGCCTTGAGCAGAGGAGGGCGGATGCAAAAATACTCGATGAGAAGCGGGACCTCCTGTGCACATTCAGGACATTGCTTGAGAATGCATGCAAGGGGAGAAGGGCATCCCGGAGCAGGCAGCAACACCACTACCTCACACGTGGGTTTTTTCTTCAATCGGTTGATGCTGCACTGCATGCCAAATCGAGGTCACTGAAAATCTGAACTCCCAGCATTGCAAAGTGCGCTACTCTAGTGGTTGTATGGGTGTCGGAGTTTTTTTGTTTGTGTGGCCACGGCACAAGTTGGCATTTTTGGTGGGTATTTGGTGGGTGACAGAGTTTGCTCCTGCACCTCTTACATTGAAGCAAGGAATCACTAGATTTCACATCCAACAACTCTTTGCAGCCACACCGTTGCATGAGGCCACACAATGACTGTTCCAAACTTTGGAAGAGAGGGAGGCAAGTGCTGCAGAACAAGTAGGGTTTAGGCAATACACCCGTTCGGCCAAAGAAACACATGGCCTTAGTGTGCTTGGGGAATACCGGATTCGTCTCAACAACTTGGGTGCATGACTTGATTGTTTGACACCATGTGTAGTTTCCGGGTGTGCTTGGCATTGTGGAGCAGCACCACAGAATGCATAGGAATCAGGCAGGTTGGAGTGACTCGCGGGCGGATTGCACAGTAGCATTTCCGGATTCTCGCAATCTAGTGCACAAGCAAGCAAGGAAGCAGCAACACGCCGATGCACCAGACGGCTTCCGCCAAGGTCGAACAGGGGAATCTCGCGGGCTAAGAGTTAGTGATGCGGTCGAATGGGTAAAGGAGGTAAGCTTGAACTTTTCGAAAAAATGAAGTTGTCCACAAAAGGCACCTAGCCCTCTCCCAAGCGTGGAAGTCTAGAACTCAAACAGAGCTACGGAGGTTCACTGAATTCTCAGACTATTGTGCCAGGAGGTACATGTTTTGGATGGTATCACGAGCCCTCATCAAATCATACTAAACGAAAAGGAGAATTCACGGAAAAGCAACAGCATTATGCTACAACATTGCGGGCCGACATCAAACCACGAAATTGAGCAACAATGATCACAAAATCTTAGAAATTCTATCATCGAATATAAACTTTTGTGGCTGTGTGCTGTGCGCACAAGCTCTATGCCGTCGTGCGCTGTGCTCCCTTGAAGCATACCAATTGGTATCACTAATTTGGTTGCAACCGTGGTTCATCCGTTGTTGGGGGCCGCATGTTGATGACATGCTGCTCTACTTCATGTCTTCTTTGGACTCCGCCTCTTTGCCTCTCCAGGCTGGGAAGCTAGTCTTCTTCAACACTTTGAGGGTGCATTCGTCACCGGTCTCTTTATGCACCGCTTTGTAGACCTTCACGAAAGCACCCGCGCCTAAGGCCTTGGCGCCAACGTCATACCAGTCATTGAACCGATCAATACAAGGCATTTGCAGAAACTTTTTGCAACCCCACTCGTTGACATGTTGGATGTTGCTTCAACCGTTGGTCGCTTTGGTAGGAATAGCGGTGTTGCCGGACTTGTGGCGAACCGTAGCTCATCCTCTGGTTCTTTCGACTTCTTGTCCTCTTCCTCCTTTAATTTCTTCTCTGGAGCCAACCAGCCACAGCACGGGTTCCGTCGGGCTGTCACAGGGCCAAGCCTTGACGCCTCCATTCAACACAGCACACGAGGGAGAGGCCGGTTCCATTGGCCCCGTGTCGCCGGTGGGCACATCTTGGCATGAGGAGCGGCGGTTGCGCCCACCAACGCCGGATGCCGGTTGTGCGCGTGGTCCGGCGTCCCAGGGCTGCCCTCAATCTCCTCGAATAGCGCGCTGCATGCCAAGAATGGGCCGAAATCCACGGAGCCGACGTCACACTCGCACCCAAATTCTGTGGGGCCTCGGAGTATCAGCATTAGCGCCCCCTAGTCTAGGACCTTGTCCAGCAACGCCTCCTCTGCACATGGACGAATCCCAAAACGTGGTTGGTGTGGGTAGGCGAGCTCCATTCTTGCCCAATCCCCGGAAGCGCGCTCGCGCTTCTCTTGTTGTGCCTAAAGAGCTGCACACTGCCCTTTGCCCGGGCTCACTCGAGGAGGCAGCGGGGGGCAGGGGTCATGTTGCATGCTTGCGCCCGTGGCGTTGCGGGCGGAGGTGCGGCGCTTGGCTGGTGCTCCAAAATGTCCATTTGCTCCACATGCTCCACATGCTCCACATCTGCTACTTCGGGGTGCGCAACCATGTCACACCATTCTCGATGTTGTGGCCGTTACTGGGGGCACTTTCCAACATTGTTATTCCAATCGTGTCCACCTTGCCCACAATATCCACATAGCATGGCGTTGCGCCCCATGGTCACTTTGTGGCAGTCCTGGGCAACGTGTCCATGGATTCCACACGTGTATCATTGCTTGAATGCGTTCACAGCCCATCCGACACCTCTTAACGACAAACACCATTTCCCATTTTCTCTCGCATGTCGCATTTGCCATGGCCACCATACCACATACATGGACTGCAATCCGTCCGATTACATCTTTGGTTCATCCCATGTGCCGCCCTTTCCCTTTCCTTTTCCTCCCATGTTCCGTCCTCCTTTTCCTCCATTGTTACCACCCCATCATTTTCCTCCTTTTCCTTTGCCCGTGCGTAGGGACAGGTACCCCACCCCTGTGCACGGTTGCAAGGGGTGGAGGCACGATGGCGGGGGGAGGGTCACGGGGGGGGGGGCAACAGAGAAGTAGCACTTGAAGTACTCGCTTTCCTGGGCTCTAGCTTCGGCACCTCTCGTCCCCTCCTTCGTTGCTTCTCTACCGCAACGCAGGATCACCCGACTTCTTTAAGTCGGGTGTTTGATATTTGAACTCGTCCCAAGCAAAGCGGAGGGATTTTGTGCAATGTTGTGCATGCATGTATCCCTCATGTGTGATGTTTTGTGGCCCTCTCAACCCTACTACCTTGTATGCGCCCTTTTCCTTTCCGGTTCTCCTCTTGCTTCGGCTTCCGCACTGTGATCGCTATGTTGTCCTCCGCGTGGTCCCATGACAATTTGTACACCGGCTTGTGCTTCCACACATCCCCCTGTGCCTTTGGCAAGGTGTGCAGCTAGATCATCTTTTATTTCTTCTTTCTCTTCACTTCCTCCTCCTCGCCGCCTGTGACGCACTAGCCTTGTGTTCCGGATCTTGCCAATGGTAGCGGCGCCATTGCCCCTTGGTGTTGCTGTATGGCTGGCACCGGTGATGCTTGAGAAACTGGTTAGCGGTATTCGTTTGGGAGTGTCCCATTTTGACCATTATGAATGTGGGGTGCTGTTTTCCCGTACCTCCATACTCCCATAATTCACATTGCGACCTTGGATGTGGTACCTAGATTCTTTTTGTAGCTTGTGGGTCTGTGCCCATTTCTCGGGTGCCCTCCATTCTTTCGTTCTTTGTGCCTTCCGTCGTTGGGATATCTTCTCTTGTCTTGGGGCCGTGGTGCGGCCTCAGACAACGTGTGCCCGACGATGCGCAGAGCCATGCGCTTGGTATCACACACCGCCCTCCCTTTCTCCATTGTCGCCCTACACGCGTTTCCCCATCCCCCATCCCCCCCCCCCCCCTTGGCCCTTCCTTTTGTGTGTCACTTTTGTGCCGTCTCGTTAATGCCCTCTACATTATTTCTTCCTTTCTTTACTCATCTTCTTCTTCCCTATTCTTCGGTCCATGTTAAACATTGAATTCTTCCCTTCACGTTAAGCATTGGCGGTAACGATCCTTGTTGCCCCACCATGCGTACTTCTTGTTGTCCCAGGTCCTCGGGCCTCCGTGTCGCCACATCAACTTTGATACCATTGAGTTTACGGTTTGCCCTCCACCTCTTCGGAATGTCTTCCATGAAGCTGAGTGCTGGCTCCAGCCCTTCACGAACCATGGTAGGAGATGTCGAAGTAACAACATAACCTAGGCCTTCTCGGGGTGCTCACACTCAAAGCCACATATTAGCTACCCTTGCCGGTCCCAATACAAGAGCCCAATCAAGGTATCTTGTTAACACTTTCCCGTCTTGTGCTCCTTGCATCAGGTTGAAATGAGATGGGGTAAATTGTCCCGAGTGCCTCCGGGGAGGAGGACTTACACCGGCCATCAAACACTATAACAACACCCCGGCCCTGTTTGGTGCTTGAGGCACATGGCTGGCATCAAGATTATGACTCTTCTCACGTACTTCCTTGAATGGCTTGGCGGGCGATCGATAGGCTCATGGGGATACCCTTAACCAAGGGCTTCTTCTGATTTTACCCTGCCGTGGGCAAGCCGGAAAGGCACGCTTCCTTTAGGCATTTTGATCGCCCTCGTTGTGGATCTCAAATTGACGTGGTCCAAGGGGTATACAACAATTTTGATTCCACCCCGCCTTTATTGTGGGGACACGGGATCAGGAGCCGTTTGTGCCTTAAGGCACCACGATTTTCCTAACTCCCTTTTGGATTTACCCGTGCCCCTCCCAAGTGTTAGGGCATTTCAAGGCAAGATAGTTCAATTGAGGTGTTGGTGCACGAGAGTGGGGATAACACACCCGAGTTGATGACACTTGGTGGGTCGAAAATTGTCCTGCATCGGGGTGATGGATTGTGTTGTTGCCGTTGGGAGGAATCAGGTAGGGGCAACATAGATGGTGCTGATGGTTGCTGTAGATGGAGCGTTCATCATCAAACAGGTACAAGTTGTTTTTGTATGAATGGCTCTAGAGATAAGCAGGATGCTTTTGTATCTCCTACAGAATAGTAGGTACACATTAGATCTTGCTCTGGCAAACCTTGGAATGATTTGGGGCAGAGTGCTGTAGTGGGCCTGGCCAAAGTCAAGGGCCTCCGACCAAAGTGTGAAAGGTGGACCACAGGGATGACATCATCCAAGTTTGGTTAAGGGGCCAGGCAGTGACTGAGTCTTTCTCTTGTTTGGACATGTACCCCATCGATTGTGGAGCTCACGGCAAGGGAAAGTAGTGTATAAGACAGTGGCTTGCGGCAGGGAAGTGGAATTTTACACCCACGGACGTGACCCATTGTTAGTGGCATTGGCTATGATTGCTATCATGTTTTTCGGTGTGCATGGCAATAGGAACCGGGATTGTCATTGTGGAGGGCTTGTTGAGCTGTTTTGGGGCATCTCTTGAATACTCATGTATGCAAATGAAACACTAGCTACGTCTTCTTCTTCCACATCACAACACTATTAATTGGGTGCCAAATGGGCATCCGTGAAAACTAATGTGACAAAGCCACGGAGATGAGCCTGAACTGCCGCAGCAACTAGCGCCGCAAGGCCAATTGTAATATGAGAAACAACATATTCACGTTGAAATTGAAATGTTCATCTTTTTGAAAAGTCATCCCATCTATCTCCGCTCTCAAAATTGCGTGCCACAAATGAGCACACATGCACTCAGGGTCTATGGGTCACGCCTACAGGTGTACCATGCAACATTGGGGGGGAAAACGGTATTTCCTAACAAATTTTGAATTTTGTTTGATGGATTCATGCAAAATTCTTTCGTCTTACGCATGTGCGTACTTAGATGCTCGATGCCAGGAAGCCTGCATGACAATGGATTTTAGAGGTTACGAAGTCTCAAAAACAAAGCAGCTCACACAATGCGCCAACTCAATTTAACCCCAAAACCTCCCTTTTTGCCTTGTATGGTCTTCCCAATGCCCGGAACCGGAGATCATGGTCCCACCTTGCCTAACGATGGTGCCCCAAGTCCTTGGGAACCCTAGGGAAATACGAGGGAAATCAACTCCGGGTAAAGGAGATCCACAAAATGGTAGATAATTGTAAGTTGCATTCTCCGTCCCCCCAATGGGACAGTTGAATGCGGGAATGGTTGACCAAATGTGATCCAAACAATCATTCAATGCTGCCATGTTTTGCAACTATCGGCTAAAGGAATCACCCAAATTCTTTACGAGCCCGCGATGGCAAGGTGGTGTGGCTCCTTTGATTGCATCCGGTGTAGGAACTTGAACATGGTAGCGCTTATGTGGTCCCTTCCGCCAAGTTTGGGTGACACCGAGAAGGCATGGGTATTGTAAGTTGTTTGATTTCTCCTGAATGTGGTGCCCTAAGAAGGGTAACGGTTATGTTGAATGGCGCACACGAGCCATGATAGTAGGACCTTGGATTTAGGGGGAATTTGTTGTGACGGAGAGCTATGGACAAGAGGAGCACAACACCACCGATCCTAGCCAACACCGTTGTGGACAACATGCTGGTATGTGCTCCCGGGCTGGTGGTGGTTCGTCACACATGGAAGGCATCAACACGTTGCTGCAAGGTGAAGCCCGGACAAGCAATCAATAGCACAAAAGAGGTGTGTTCCCACAACCCCACACCCCATCCATCTAAATCGTTTGTCCCTCCCCTATGCTAGCCAACCTTCGCATCCGGCTATACCACACCTAGGGGAGCGGGGTGATGTTGCGCTTGCCATGCGCAAGCGCGTTGCATGCTCGCTTTTTACTTCTTGGGGCTCAATAAATGTCTGAGTTCTGCTCTCAAAATTAGTGGCTGCTCATGCCGCATAGGTGACTGTCATTGCTCATCAACATGCATTTTGGATGTGTGCCGTTCCACTATCCCATCGCAACAACACCGTGATCCACAAGCCAAACCAGAGCCCAAAAATAGATAATGAGCATTGCCACCAACCACTAGCAACAGGGCGCCTATGCAAGTATGGGCATAGTCGCCAAGCTTGAATCCCGCCAACACCACTTGCGCCCAATCAAGACGCGCGTTCCCACCCAAGTACCATTACATAGGACATCATAGTTGAAAAATGGTCCACAAGACAAGCCCGGCAGTCCTGATTTTGTGCCCGTGTTCACCAAGCGGAGATACCTAGCACTACATGTCAAGGCAACATATTGCAACGGTACCGAACGGCCGGAGACAAGGGTTTGCCTCTTCCTTTACAGCCGAAAGTGGTAGGTTGCCGTGAGCTATTGCCCCACTATGTTTCCTTATGCATAGGCTGCTGATTACCACAATGATCCGATTGATCCTTGCAAATGCCGTGTGCACCGATGTCACGTACGTCTCCATCCCCAACACAAGTCCCGATAAAGTTCACTAATGATAGAAGGGAGCTGGCATTGTACCTTGCCCCACAAGGGAAGTGCATGGAACAAGTTAAGCATAAACACATGTGCAATGGCACAAGGTTTTGCGCGCTTTGCCAGCCCATTTCTTTTCCATGGTGGTCTGATTTTGTTAGGTGAGTTGCTTGATGTGAGCCACTGGCGACCCGTGAACCACCTCCTTTCAACTTGCTTCTCCGACCTTTATCTTCTTGTGGGCACAGCTACATCTGTCCCTACGGTGGCATGGCTGTTGTTGTTTTTGTAACACACAACTGTGCAACGGCCGGAGTTGAGAGTGGCCGAGGAAACAAGCACCTGAAAGCCCTCATGAGCAAAGTTCAACAATTGAAGTTGGTTGGTTTGCTTGTTGCCTTCTTCCTCATCCAGTAGCACATCGGTCGCAAGGGGGCGGACTTTGAGGTCCAGGTAAAGCTATGCCTCCAGCAAAATGTCCTCAACCGTCTCGGCCAGTTGCTGCCTTCTGCCTGATGAGAGTTGGGCTTCATATGTGTGACCAATTTTTCTTTGAACGTGCCCCCCCCCCCCCCCTCCATCCCCTTCACCCCTCCAAGCCTGCCTTCGCTAGGCCCCGTCCTGGAGAGCACTTTCCTCTCTCCTCATTTTGTTTTTCCTTTTCCAAGTATAAACACAACGAACAAGCGTAGCATGTTCTATGAGGTTCTTGCGCGCCTCCCGGGACCACAGCGGGTAATTCCCAGTTTGTGGTTTGATTTGTCGTTTGATGAGGCGGCGCCCGTTCCATACCTGAATAAAGCGACGTGTCTTACGGGCACATGAGGGACGTTAGTGTCCAATTTACCTTTGCTTCGTTGGAGGCCGATAGAGTACTTCAATGCTAAATGGAACACAAGTCAAGTGGAGGCGAGGAATTGCTGATTTAGAAGACAGATGGCGTAATTGCTGGGGACCGGCGCACGTCCGCATCTTGTTGGCTAGTTGTGGACTTGTTTAGGATCTGGCTTGCATGTTCTTGGTAGAAGGGCATCGGACACGGTCGGGGAGAGGTTTTCGGGGATGATACGCATGCACACGCTTAGGGACGGGCCCATCCGAAGTACTATAGGGTCTGCCTGAGGCGAAGGAAGTATTAATGCTTAGAGGGGGGGGGGGGTAGAGGATCTGGGAGAGGGTTTTCTCGTCGGTAGGTGCATGCTTCTTTAATCGCTGATGTCAGACTTCGAGGGGGCGTGGGGAGAGCCCCCCGAAGGAAAACCCGCAAATTTTACTGGAGGTAAGCTCATTGCACTGGGATCCGGGGAGCAGAGCGGGCAACATTTCTGATTTCTCCCTTGGTTTGTGGGTCGTTCACCCAGGTCGACACCACCAGTGAAAGATCCCACCCCCAAGTGTGAATCATCTATTTTAGGATGAGGGCCCTGTCTTTGCACAGGGCAACGAAGACGGGATGTCCAAAGGATGCGACTCATGGCAGGAGGGGCATTGTCATTCAAGTCCCACAAGGGACTGGATCCTGCCATGCCTTTAACCCCAAGGGCCCATTGAAAGCAAAAGAACCGAGCCGCAAGTCACTATTTGACCAAGCGAAGCTGGATGGAACTGCTATGCCGATATGGGCATGCCAAGGGGGAGTGCTATGCCGATATGGGCGTGCCAAGGGAGCAGGCGTCTTCTGGCGGGCCCTCCAAATTTCTGCTTGTTGAGGTTGTCTCCAAACGTGATCGTGCCTTGGGCTGGCGGTTGACGGTGATGCAAAGCCACTATGCATCCGAAAGATGCCAGTCCACGCATCCTACTACCTATGAGTTGTCAATGCAATAGAATACCGAGCCTCTGAAGCCTACTGACTGCAGGTAGCGTGTACACTGTACAAACGACCAAAACTCTGCGTGTTTACTACTATAGTATGAACACCGGATGGTCAATGCCAGAACGGTGCCGCCTGGCCAGCACATAGCGGCTGCTGATCCTGCTAGTGGGCTGTCCGCGGACCCATCCAGATAAACCCACAGACAAGCATGGGCCGCTGGCAACTTTAGGGCTCAGATCACATCGTCACATCCCCAATCGCGGAGTGGGGATACCTTCAATTGCGTCATGGTGCTAGCATAGCGGAACATGTGCCCATATTGATTGCTTTCCACGGGCTCAGCAAAAAAGCCAGTCGGGATAGAAGGTTGGGGAAGAGGCAATGTCAACAATACGGGAGCCAAGAGCGTGCTAGGGGGGGGCGGGGGTCCCCACAAAACGGCTCAGGTGGAAGGTGAACTGAAAAATTATGGATCTTATCCTACAAGTCAAATTCCGTGCTATCCACGTCAAATTTTGCCCGAGTGGAGTTGGTCTGGCTCGAATAACTTAGGACCCAACCGGAGTACTAGCCGGTGGTAAACTCCACTTGGACTTGGCCGAAGCCATGGCACCACCCACCCAGCCCGTAGACGGCGTCAACAAAGGAAAGTTGGGGCTAGTGGCTGTTTGGGGAGTTGAGGGCCAAGCGCACAAATTGTTTCGACTGTTTCGGGCCTTCATTATTTCGGTAGCGAAGGGAGTCATTGTAGAACTGCGATCTTAAGAAGAGCTATAGTGGCATGGACCCCATTCCCCCTTCCTTGCGGCTGATATATATGTCTTTGGATGACATCATCTTGGGAAGTTTGCGGTACTTAGCAAGGTCATACCAGATGGTTTGTTGGAGGGAATAGAGTTGAAAGATGTGGCATGTCCTGATCTCGTGCATCTGCGACGGCATGCCCCGAGCACAATGACGTTGGCCACCGTAACAGGGGATACAATGTACAACGTGAGAGCGTGTGAGTGGTGTGATCTAGGTGTCTTATCACTTCTCCAGGGGAAACATACATCGTGGCTAGTTACAGAGGAAACCAAGATGGGGATCACCGGGACCTATTTCGGGCAAGTGGTGTCCAATAGCACTCGGAGTAGAGGTGGCCTGGGACAGCAATTGGGGAGATGAGGATGGAAGCCTGAATCCGGGGTCGTCCGAGCGAACATTCCACCCAATGTAAAACTACGTACTGTGCGGGCCAGAGACGTGCTCTGGTATACAATGTGTGACCACACATGAGTGTGCAATTCTGACGCACGGTGTATAAGGGCGAATCTGGCAGAACAAGCTGCATTGGGGCGATATAGGAATCAAAATGCAAGGTTTGCTTCACCATAAAGAGCCTAATCAGTGGCAGGCAAGAGAACAGTGGGGAGCATACTTCACCGCAGCCGGCCGGAAAAGTATTTCCTCTCTCCTTTATATGCCCAACGGTGCATCCCGCGGGCAGTGGGATTGAAACTCGTAGTGTGCCGGCAATATAACCATGAAACAGCCAAAAACGCCGGGACATGATTCAACGTGGAACGCAAGCATGAACGGCTGCGCACACCTCACTTCATGTGTGCAGTGATGATTGCCGTGACGTGAAACTCGCGCCGATGTCCGCGGAGAGGTGGGTGGCATGTGTGCCAAAAAAGTGAACACCTGGGTAAGGAAGAAAACAACGGGCTAGTCCCATGGGGCAAAGAAGGCAATCACTTTTCTTCATTGTCATGGACATAGGGAGCGCTCCTCAATATGATAGCTATCCTTCGACCTCATGTCACACGCTCGCCGTTTATGTCATCAGTCATGCATGAATCAGTGCCATGTTTGTAACCATAACATGATTTGCCCGTGAGCGCAGCTAGAGAGAAACACCGCAACAAGAATGTGGTGGGTATTCCGCCATTGATTGGGGTTAGGGTCGTGGGCACCGTGCTCAAGAGCTTGAGGGTCGCAACCCCTTTTCCCAGTACAAAATTTTCTACATGGCGTGTAACCCCGACACTGGATCATAGTCCACCACCGTGCATTGATTCGGTTCTTCATCAATGTCGTTTTTTTTCAAGAACTGTTGGGCGAGGTTGCGGGCCATTTGTCACAAATCAGGGATTTCTTCACCCGGTTCAATCCCCCCCCCCCCCGGCCGCCACTCTTGTCGCGGGAGTAGGCGAAATGCCTCAATTGCCTCCGAGTATAGTTATCCGAGTGTTTGATCATTCCATCAACATGTGTCCGGATCGTTGTTTCCTGGTCTTCATCCACTGCATGGGGATGGACAAGTGAGGTTGATGAAGCGTCATTGACCCTTGCGGAATCTTGAGGAGCGTCAAATGGATTGATAATCTTTTCGGAAACATTCAACCCCCAAACGCACACACACACACACACACACACACACACACGCACGCCGAGTCAGAACAAGAAGACGGTTATGGTATCATGGGCAGCTAGGCGTGTTTCTGTCGGAAAAAGGTGCTGCGGCTGGCATGCTTGAGAAGTGGAGACCAATGCGCGCGCACACACACACACACACACACACACACACACACACACACACACACACACACACACACACACACACACACACACACACACACACACACACAGATACATCGTTCCATTAGTGATATGATGTTGACAGCTGTGGTTCTTGTGAAAGCCGCACACGGCTCACTCACGTCCAGGCAGCATGGGGCTACCCTGGAATTAGCACTGCTCGCGCCAATTAGCACCTGCACAATAGCTACCACCACGAAGTATATTCAAAGGGAGACGGCTCGACCGACATCGGAATGGACTACACTTTGTGTGCACTCCAGCGGAGTGACGTCACATTGTTCACCGATCCAACAACAAATTGGGCTCTAGCGATGGCCCATGGGCTCATCCGGCAAGAATGACGGCTGCACTTTCTTCCACAATATGACACGTGGAGATAGAGCCGTGGAAGACGCTCATCCTCGGGCGCCATGACGCTGCTAGGTTCGACACCATCACAAGGGAAGGAGAATGGCTATACACGAAATACAGATATGACATCCACCACCACCATGGGCCTAACACCGTCCCCCCACCTTAGGCGATGTGGGAGGACGGCGTGCTGCAGCCGGCTCAGCAGTGGTTCTTCGAGAGGGACATGCATGAGATGTACCAGGAATCCAGTGGGCATGATGAATGAATGCACCACCATCTGCGTGTCCACACACACAACCACACACTACCTATGCTTGCAGCCCGCCTCTGGTGGGCTCTCGACGGGACCCATTGGGATACACTAACCTCAAGATGTTTTGTCGGTCTGGCGTATCTTATGTGAGAAGAGTGCAAATTTCTCGCAACGTAAAAGAAACCGTCCCCTTTGTGCATATATAAGAATGCAGGAACATTGAGAACTTGCGCTTGATGGAGCACAAGGACACTGCTCGCTTACATTTCCTTGGGATGAGAGCAGAGGCCGTGCGGGGTTTTTTCTTAGGGGGGGGGTTTACATGGTGAGGGAGGCCGAGGCAAGAGGTGGGGGTTTTTGTGGCTCACAGTTGCATGGGGTCATGTGTGATATGCCATACATGCAACTGTCTTGTCCCCATGTGTTGGTCCCATCGGGAGGGGGGAACACCAAAGGGAGGCTCTTGGGAAAGCCACATGAGCACAACTTAGCACGTTAATGGTGGATCACGTGCACACACCTCGGGTCCGTCCTCCCTCCTTCGTCTTCGTCTTCGGGTTTCTCTTCCTCTTTCTGTTTTATTCTTCTTCTACCGAGTCTGCACCGAAATATTCGTAGGATGGTGCACGAACAACAAAGTAACGCAAGGGAACGCATGTGAACACTCTTCAGTGGATAAACATTCCAAAAGGAAGAAACATATGTGCTGGGCATCCATTGTGCACCTTCTTCTTTCAGAGCTTTGGGCGGTTACCGGCGTGGAGTCCTTCACATACAACCATACTGTTCTATGAGCATGGTCGGCCACAGTTTATGCGTGTTTGTGCTTACAAACATTTGTCATCCTGTACCTCTTTCGGCCCCTTTCGAATGGTTTTGCTTCTTTGGGATTCTTTTGTGCAGCGATGTTTGGGGATTCCTTTGTTTTTGGGCATTCGTAGGAGTGTTGAGAATTGCCTTGTAGTCCTGCATGAGGGACATGTGTTACACTCGCTAGAACTATGTGTCCCGTTGACCTCACGTCAAGCTTCAAACATACCAAATTGAGGTTGCCGATGCTCTTCGTCCCAATCCCCATCGAACTCTTCCGTTTGCGTCGCCAACGGAAGTGCGCCTCAAAACAGGGTGGGTGGGCAAGTGCACGTAGAGGTAGAGAACCTGCAGCTCAATGAACTCTTTTTATGCCTTTCATAGAGGAAAAATCCATGCTTTCTTTGGCCATGGCAATGTTAGCGACTATTGCACCGCGTGCCGGGACTAGTGTTGCAGCCCAAGAGCTTTTCTGCCGTGCTATCAAAGTTTGGCAAAACGTATCAAAATATGATGGAAATTGTAGTTCTATGTTCCTCACCAGTGAACAATGAAGTGCCTGAGCCTTCTCCAAGTAGTAAGCGCTTTGGCCCTCGTTCGCATCCAATCGTTGACGGATGCAAAGAAATCGTCACAATTTGTGATATCACCAATCATTAAGCACAAAAAGGGGAATGTGATACATCTTGACATCTTTACGAGCCTGGCTCGGACCACCCTCGCTCCCTTGAAGAAGGACACTCCTTGTAAGAGCAGGGCAAAGTCAACCGACCAGCGGCAACAAGGAGTCCCTTCCTCGGCACGTTCGCTGGAGGGATTGATAGCCGACTCGCACTCCGCACCCAAGCCCACTGGAGAGCGGTCCAGCCACGGGCCCAAGCGCTCCGCCACCTAATCAACTGCATGCAACCTAGAATAATGTTTTCAAAAGGCTTCGAGGTTCTTCCATTTCCCCATTTCACAAAATACCTTAGCGGGCAATTGCATATTCGCATACATACCCACGCCCGCACTAGGAGTGGCGTGGGCCGAATACACAATCGTATCTGCACCAAACCGAGTCATGTCCTCCTTGGTAACCGCCGCTGTACGATCGGCGGACAAGGGCTTGAAAGGCACCACAAGAAAAATCAAAACGGCCAAAGCTTCACGCTCCTTTCCCCAAGTCGCCACCTGCTTGCCTGTCAATTTACAATACGTAGAGAGTAAGTGATAATGGCCCATCGCCTTGTCTTCTTGTAAAACCATGATCCATTCCCAACGAAAGTCTCTCCATGTCCTACAAGGATGAGGGCCTTGCCTTCGTGAAAAGACGACGCACGACAAAGCTGACTTAGGCCATAAGATCTATAAAGGTGAAACATGCGCCACACAATTAGCAAGCGCGCCCTCACCTAGTCAACTCGCGTCCAATCGTGTTCCACCTGGGCCACCGCCCGCAAAAAATACAAGGCATCAAAGAAAGTCGCATACCGCAGCTGGGCCGTGGACCACTCCTTTTTCAACGCGGCAAACACGGGTTGAAAGCGCAAATGTGCAAAGCCTAGAAACAATAAGGCCCGGGAAATAAGCATTACGTGCTTAGCATGGCGAAAAGGTTCCCATAGTGGAAATCACACTCTCCAACTGAGGCAACGCGGAGTTCACCCACGCACTTTCACTCTCACGCAACAATTCAAAAGCCACCCGAAAGGCCGAATCATAACGTGGAATACTTAATCGATGCTTTGACAAAAAAGTCTCAACGGCGGCTGCAGTGGAGCCGGCTTGTTCTAGCATTGTCTTGAGACAACCTTAAAGAGAAGGGTAGTCAAGATTGGTTGTTGCACCTAAAAAAAATCCCCTACCTCTGGTGTCTACTCCTCTGTCCTTACCAGGAATTGCCACCGTGGTGGCCACTCCTGCCGCGCATGCGTGTGCACTCGGCCCCAAGCCCGTTCTTAGTTCGCCCGTACAAGGGGATGTTTTGGACTCCAAGCGACGGCCGCCGCCAAAGTTGAGAAAGCCCCAAGGCGGGGCCGCATACACTAACCGCACGCCTGTGAAATCCGTCTATAATGCATCTACCGACCACGCCCCTAGTGACGGGAGGAAACACCACGCCGGACAGGGACGCAAAGGCGTCCAACTCCGGCCGACCCATGACCCAAAAGTGGGTGAACACGAAGTCCAACAACTGCCGATTGACCACCAAGTCCGCCATGCCAAACTGGCCACGGCCGACCTTGTCCGCAGGCTGCTCCACTGAGGGGCCCTAAGTAGGCACAAAATCTATCCCCTCTCGCCAACAATAACGGAACATCTCTCGTGTCTTCTCGTTGAGGACCACTCTCTGCCCCCCCTGTTTCAACAAGTAAAAGTACGCGGTAGTATTATCCACAAAGGATGCGCACACGCTCATGCGGTTGAACCAAAGAACACAGTGCATATGACAAAGCTCTTAGCTACTTAGCGTTAATGTGCATGTCCAACGGCACTAAATCGTGAACCATACGGGAAGTGGACAAATCAATAGCCCCAAGGGCAAAATCCGAAGCGTCGGACACAAGAAAGCGATCAAAAAATTCACAATTCATAGGTCTACCACTCCAAAAGCCCAACACGTTCTTACACTCCCGCGCTTGAGCCTTGACCACAAAGGGTACCGGCAAAATCGCATTGACTCCCAACACATGCCCCCTGCTCAACAAATTTAACCAAATGGTCCGACAAAAGCCGTAAACCCGGAAAACAAACCAAACGAACTCCGTACGTTCCCAAGGATTGAAGCTCCCTTGCGCAAGATCATCTCCTCTTGGACTACGAGTTTTCCCACTTCGCGCCTGTAATCGCGGCGCTTGTCGCACGGGATGGACACCACGCCTGTAGCAAAGTCACTGAGTACCCCAAGGTGCTCCACAAGCTGAGTGGACTCCAACACACTCTTGCGCGCATTTAAAACAAAACCAGCCGCACGAAGTGTATTGAGGATCACGGTCCCCGCACCTCCTCACTCCGACTCACTCTCACCCCAAAACCAAAATATCGTTGAAGTACACAAAAACCAAAATGCCTCTCTTGCGCCACAAGGACGCAAGAACATTCATGAATTGCATGAAAACATGCGGAGCACAATTTAAACCGAATCTGAGCAACTTAAAACGGAAAATCTCGCCATCAATATCAACACAAACAAACTGACTAAAATGCTCCGAAAGGGGAATGTGCAAATACGGAATCGGAGATGTCTACTTCGCATGCAAACATGCCACGGCTAAAAGAAGGGAAGATGACATTCCAGGAATCAAGCTTGAAATACGGCGGTGAAATCCATTCGTTCACACGCCGAAGGTTAGTGATAAACCTACCATTCTTTCCAGGTTTGGGTACCATGAACCATGGAACAAAATAACGCACCAAGTGCCGATCACACTCATGCACCCGGTCACATGCACCTTGCAAGACATATTGCGCCATGATTTTCTTGGCTGCTTGAACCATATCGGGATCGGTCGGCGTTGTGGCGCCATTGTAAACCGGAGAACCGGAATATTGAGACAACAAGCCATGACGCAAAATACGCACAACATTACGGGGGGCATGGCGCCTCCACCACGTAAAATTTCTACGGAGACGCCCGGGCATCGGGGCATCACATGCGTCGTCACTTGTTCGCCCCGGAGCCACCACCGTGGTGACCCTTGCCTCCTCCTTGAGAGGACCATGAATTATTTTGGGAATAGGAATAGGAGCCACGGCCACCTCCGCCTTTGTAACCTTTTCCGGCACCTTTATAATTCTTTCTATACCCATATCCCCAACCTTTTCCACAACCGCCACCCTTGGTCCCAAATGTATTCACACGGTTTTGAAAATCCGCCAAAGCCAAATTCCCCTTTGGAAAACAAGGAGTTTCGCTTCTCAATACTATGGGGTATGGAGAAGGCCCTGCGGTGATTGTTAATCTTCAAACCAACGTTGTGCAACAAGGCAAACAATTTGAGCATCAACTCCTATGAAGTGGAAGACTCACCACTCACGGCCGCCTCGGAAAGGGCGCTATCCAAATTGACCAACAACCTCAAAGATTGATATGTTTGCGTCTCCCAACCTTTATGTATCCGGTCCAACTTATTATGTCCATCCTTCTTATGGTTGTTAGAACCACCTTCCATCGGAAGATCATCAATCAAGGGAATATCACGCGAAACGCGCTCCCGCTCCTCATAGGAAAGTTGCACTTTCCCCCGCACCAAAACTTCTTTGAAATAATCAGGTAACGGAATTGAAATCCCAAGGTATGGGAATTGGTTTGGAACCTTGCGCATCGTCTTCTTCGGGGTCGTCACGTCCTTTCAAAAATTCATAAAGACGAAACGCGGCATCTTGCGCGGGGCCCTCCAGAGCCTTGGGAAGTGATGCCAAAGACCAGTAAAGGGAAAGCCCAACAAGGATGACATCCCTATAAGCAACCCAAGACGTAACAAATATCTACACAGAAGTCCACTCATAAACTCTGCGCGCCAAATTTCCCTGGCCGCAACCAGCCCCATTCCCAATCTCGCCGCTGGCCACCAAATCCGCCACCTGAGTAGGGTCCACTCCACGCGCTCAGGTCGGAAGCGCCGACGAAACGAGACCAGTTGTCGTGACATCCAGGGGGATCCAAACTTGTCAAAATATGACAAAAATTGTAGTTCTGTGTTGCTCACCAGTGAACAATGAAGTGCCTGAGCCTTCTCCAAGTAGTAAGCGCCTTGGCCCTCGTTCGCATCCAATCGTTGACGGATGCAAAGAAATCGTCACAGTTTGTCATGTCACCAATCATTAAGCACAAAAAGGGGAAGTGGCGATGTCTTGACATCTTTACGAGCCTGGCTCGGACCACCCTCGCTCCCTTGAAGAAGGACACTCCTTGTAAGAGCAGGGCAAAGTCAGCCGACCGGCGGCAATAAGAGAGTGGTCCTCACAACTGCATGGCGGCTCGAGCGGGGCTACAAGGCGCCCATCTTCCTCAATGATGAACACCGCCAAGGCTTGTGACCCTAGTTTGGTACCAGCCATGACTGCTTTGTTCTGTGGCGCGAGTCTGTCATCTTCGGCTGCTTACAGATGATTCTGTTTCAATTCATTGGGGAATGCGCTGATGATGTAAGTACTTCCCATATAGCCAGAATTGAGGATTCCTCATCGATGTATTCCGCTTGGAATACATTACCTGTGTTGTTGGGGTCTGTTGCTCTCCTACATTTTCTGAAAGGACCAAACAAACCTGCCACGACTTGTGCATGGAATGCACGCTCGTGTGAAGGAGTGCGGACCTCCAAGGACGTGGGTTTGGGTGCCTGTGCCCACGTGCTATGCACGATAGGTTTGCGTTGGGGGGCGGTGTCTTTAGGTTCACTTTCCGTGGCGGAATTCCGAAACCGAACCAAAGCTACTTCCGGTCCATAGAAGAGCACTATTCCATTGTTATGCACCGTGCTCCATGCAAAGGATTGAACTAGGTTACGCTCTCCTTCACATGGAAATCCTCCTACATCTAGGTTCGCGAGTACACTCATTTTGGATCTTATGGACACACCTTTGGTGTGGATGTGCGGGGGACGGCCGCGTGGTGACTTACATACCACACGCCATGTCTCCGGTGCCTCCATTTTTGGATGGGAAGCTACCATTTCACGAGAGGAGTGCATTTGATAAAGGTTGCGGCCTTCAAGATCTCGCAAGCACACACCGAACACTTGGCCCGTTTTTGTCCATTCATGTTCGAGGGCTTTTTGAATAAGACGCTCTCCTCTTTGTGAAGGTAATTTCCATTCAAACCTCATGAATTGTTCATGTGCCGGGCGGACTATGATACCGCCATCAAGTTGGTAGATGGCGTCCTTAGAATTTAATGAGATATCATCTTGCCCCGGCTGGAAGGTGCGGTTAAGAAATTTTTGAAACGCTCGCACGTCGGTCAAAATTTTTTCTGTGACCGGCGATGGGTTCTTTCCGTTACCTAGCTCAATCAATCGTCGCTCATTGTAATACTTGAATAGTATATCACGGTGAACATCAAACCTTGGATTAATTTCCACCATAGATATGGAATTGGGAATGTTGATAGCGTCCAATGCCATTTGAATACTCATTCCTTGGGCGTCTAGGTCTCGGTAGTCGATGGGGTCGGTAGGTTGCTTGGAAGTGTTGAAGTGAATAGAGACATATGGGTGTTGTGGTAGGAATCCCTCTATGAGTGCGAAGGCTCTTGTTGTTACTCTCCGTCTTGTTCCATGGTGGACTACCACCTTGTCCACGGCCCACTTCAAGTCTATGAGTGGGCCGGCGGTGAAGAGCAAGTGATTTCTTGCTTTGGTGTGGCGCTCCCACAACTCCATTGTGAACCAACCGGTAAATGTTTTCTCTCCATCCTCTTTTTTGAGTTCCCCGAAGGCTTGTTTGAGTGCCTTGGACTAGTGTTTTGATGAGTGATAGTGCGGCGGAGAGTCTCTCTTGTCGTTGCCCGGGAATATGTAGAAGTTGTTGTGGACCTTGAGTATGTATTTAATGGCCTTGATGGGGTTGGATGCCCCCGTGGTGGTGACTTTTTCGCGTGTTTTGGTAGTTGG